>JALMGA010000005.1:51366147-51966147 GCA_023333525.1 Aspidoscelis tigris stejnegeri | reverse complement strand
AAATTGGGCTCGGTAGTAAATTGGGTGCCGATGCAGCCTTTCTAAAACTGGTGTGATGTGCATCCAGTTAGCTTGTCCCAATCAGCACCCTGGTGCCTGCATTTTGCACTAGCTGGAACTTCCGAACTGTCTTCAAGAGCAGCCCCATGTAGAGTGCATTACAGTAGTCCAACCTATTGGTTACCAGAGCATGGATAACTGTGGCCAGATCATCTAAGTCTAAAAAAGGCTTCAGTTGACACACCAGTCACAATTGGGTGTAGGCACTCCTGGCCATGGCATCCACCTGAGCTTTAAGCATCAGCGCAGAGTCCAGGAGTACCCCCAAGTTACGCACCTGACCATTCCAGGGCATTACGATCCCTTCAAGGACAGGGTATCTCCCAACTACATGGACCCAAGACCCTGTGACACACAGTACCTCTGTCTTGTCTGGATTCAGCTTCAATTTATTGACCCTCATCCAGCCCATTGCCGTCTCCAGGCACCTGTCAAGCACTTCTACCATCTCTCCTGATTAGCATAGCACAGAAAGATAGAGCTGGTATCATCTGCATGTTGATGACACTTCACTCCAAATCTCCTGATGACCTCTCCCAGCGGCTTCATATAGATATTAAATAACATGGGAGATAAGATTGACCCCTGGGGAACCCCACAAGTGATTTCCCAGGGTGTCAAATTACTATCTCCTTTGACCACTATCTGAGATCAGTTCTGGAGATAGGAGCAGAACCAATGCCAAGCACTGTCTTCCACTCCTAAACTCCATAGCCTCTCCAAATGGTCAGTGGTATCAAAAGCCGCTGAGAGATCCAGGAGAACCAACAGGGTTGCATTCCCCCCGTCTCTCTCCCAGAGAAGGTCATCTACCAAGGCGACCAAGGCGGTTTCCGTGTCATAACCAGGCCTGAAGCCAGATTGAAATGGATCTAGATAATCAGCTTCTTCCAAGCATGCCTGCAGTTGAGCAGCAGTTTTTACCACAGTGTCTAAAAAAGATACGTTGGCCACCGGGAGATAGTTGTTTAGATTTCCAGATCCAGGGAAGCCCTCTTCAGGAGGGACGTACCACAGCCTGTTTAAGGGCCAGTGGAACCACCCCATCCCTCAGAGAGGCATTCACCACTTCCTGAATCCACCCGGTCATCCCTTGCTGGCTAGCTTTTATCAGCCAGGAAGGGCAAGGGTCCAGAGAGCACTTCGTCAGCCATATCCCTGAAAGTAGCTTGTCCATGTCTGAAAGGCTGAGAGGTAGGTTACCTTTCTACCTACCCCAGATGTTTGGCTGATTATAGTGTTCCTGGTATTCTGGTGGTGTAGGTGGGGTCAAGAGGAGGGCAAACATTTGAGGGTGTTTATTTTTATCTACTGTTTAGGGGACAATGGAAGACAATGGAGATCATGGCAACCTCTGAACTCCCTGATTGAATCTGGACAAGGCCGGCAAAATTAATTAACATAAACAGTGCTCTGATAGCAGAGCGCCTTCCTGTGTACTGTTTAAACAATAAACTTCCCATGTCAGGTTGATTCTGAAACTTGTTTACTCTAGCTTCCTTTTTCAAATTAAAGTTGTTTTTATACAAAATGGAGGACAACCTTATGAAATTAAAGATTTCAGCTGTCTAGTTCAGAATCACAGTTGCTGGACTCAATAGCTGTGATTGCAAAAAGATGACTGCTCTGAGATATTATAGTTTTGACTTCTAAATTATTCCCATTGTGCACCTGATACTATATTTCAGGTTTGTCTCCCACTAGAAATATACTATATTTCACATTTGTTTCAGCATTATTAAAAACATTCCAGGGTTTACAGAGGCTCCTTGCACAGTTACAGTCTTGGGGCTAGGGAGAAGGTTAGGAAAGTTCAACTGGTGTGTTTCAGCACAGATTTTTCTTTTATTAGCCTGCATAAGCACGATATGTAGGCATTATGATATTGTAACCACAATTGACTGGCTATAACGTCTGAACAAATCTGTCCAAATGTAACTATATAACCATCTGTTTCATATTTCAGTGCTGAACCTTGTGCTGGCTTTGAAAATACCAGAATATTGTTTTTTCTCTCCTTCAGATGCTGCAGTCCGTACAAATGGAGAGAGTAAATGGTCCTTCCTGTTTAGCTTGACAGATTTGAAGTCCATTAAGCAAAGTAAAGAAGGAATGGGATGGTCCTATTTGGTATTCTGTTTAAAGGATGATGTTGTCCTCCCAGCCCTTCACTTTCATCATGGAGACAGCAAAGCATTGATTCAGTCCCTTAAAACATATGTGGAGCTCTGTGAGTAAGTATTAGTGAACATTTATAAATAATAATATATTGCTTTTATCTGTCATATAGATAACACTGTAATTTAGTTAACTTTTTAAAGACCAGCATCTGAATATTACTTTTTTCCAATCAATATAGTCAGAAGGCTTAATAATTAAAGTATCTATTTTTTAAAAAGACTAAACTTAATAAGACAACTTTCAATAGGCTTGTGGAGTTGGATAGCATTGTCTTGGTTTAATGCTAATTTGACCTGTAGTGCAGAAACTGAAGATGGAATAGTCACCCATTTATCCTGGCCTTGGCTAAAGAAACAGCTTCCTTTCCATCTTTCCAGCACTGTTATTATTTTAGTGTAAGTAAATAAATACCAATTTCCTGAACACTATACTTCATTTGCCAGTACTGAAAGCGAGAAGTTAGCTACAACAATCGGGCTTTCTGCTTAAGCCTGTTACTTCAGGCATTGTAGTCACTAGCTTGTGAGTGAGTATGTATCTGAATGGTTGTGTTCTTGGTTGCCAGTAGACTACGACAGGGTATATTATTGGACAGCTTGCTGGCAACAACCGATAGAGGCCTCTCTTTTATATATAAGGTTCACAGCTTCACATGAGAGCCAATCTTCCTTCCGTCACTTTTATGTAGATTTCTCTTTCAATTTGCATTGATTGACTTGTCCCTTCACTGTGTGTTAATTTTGAGCCAGTTTGGTCTAGTGGATAAGGAGCTGGACTCTATCTGGAAATACCAGGTTTGATTCCACCCTCCTCTGTGAAGCCAGCTGGCTGACTTGGGTTAGTCACAGCTCTCTTCTGAGCTCTCACAGCCCCACCTACCTCACAGAGTATTCTGTTGTGGGGAGAAGAATAGAAAGCCTTGCTAGCCACTTTGAGTCTCCTTAAATGGATGAGAAAAGTGGGTAGAAAAGCCACCTCTTTTTCTTTCTAGTTTTTGCATCTGTCTCTTGGCTTTAAGCCTGAGAGGCAAGGGAACTTTTTGCTTTATCTTCATGTCACTTGCAACAGTCATATCTAACACTGTCTTGCTACAAATTAAACCTTGTGTCTCTTTATACTGTCACTATAAACCTTCCCTTTTGATACATGTTCCTACTTAACCAATTTGCCCAACTTTGCAACTGCTTTCTTGCTGTAAGTTGCAAGTTGCCATTTAAAGAACGTCCAGGGAATTTCTGGACAAGTTGATTTTTGTGAAAGGCCGAAGAAATGCTAACCCAGAAGTTGATAGTCTCTAATGTATCTCTCTTATTTTTAATCGTTCGTCATTCTCTTATTTCATTCTTTAAAATATTCTAAACAAGTATTCATCTATGCAGTCTTAGAATCTTATAGTACCTTTTAGTAGTTTTTTTTTTTACTAAGCTAGCAACTTGATGTAAAAACAGATGTTTTTGAAACACTTCTTCCTGAAAGAAGAAATGCAGCTGAGTGGTAGAACAAACCATATATCTGTGGCAGCAGTATTGTAAATTTTTGCTGTGATCTATTGAAATAGCATCGTATGATGTTTTTATTACCTAAAATGGTAATAAAATTTAATTGAAATGGAACTTAATAGGTTTCTAATTCTGATGGAATAGCTAAGTTTGACACAACACAGCCATTTTCTGTTCTGTATTAGTAAGCCCCAATTCTGGTTTATTAACAGCCACGTCATCAAAACTGATTATATAGACTATTTGGGTGCAAGATACAATCTCTTGTTGAATTTCATATCCTCTGGCGCAGATGCCAAATCTTTCCATTATAGCTTTGGGAGGTGATAGCATTTATTAAAAGTCTTATCTAAGGCTTTAATAAAAGAAGAGACGGTAGGTGTTCTAAGTAACAGTGAATAAAAGTATAAATGTTTTGTTTCAAAAGCTAGTAAAAGTGAATTCGAATAGCTAATTTCCTGGCTAAGCTTAGAGGTGACAGTCAAATATGTTCAGCTTTTTAATGTAGGTCTTGTATGGGTGGGTAGTATTTAGTGTATGTGTGACGCACACATGCATGCTCACACATGCACATTCTTTTTCTTTGAAAGTACTGCATAAATGAGTAACATTCCCTTCCCACTGCAGCCTCTTAGTGCGTCTGCACAGTGTTCCACCAGTGGGCTCATATTATTGTACAAATAGCAATTTATATTTTTCAGATGCTGTGGGAACATGATTGAATTGTTCAAAAGCGGTACTCTAATTCTGGATGATAGTATAATGGAAAAGATTTTCATTCTTGTTTTCAGATCTCCACAGGATAAAAGAATACTTGTGACTTGTCAGAGTATTTCTCAATCTTTTGAAAATCTTCTTGATGAACCATCATATGGTCTAATACAGGTTTGTGAGATTTACTTTTTAAAAAATTCATTATGAGACACACTGCAATCATGGACTTATTTTCAATGAAGAAACCACCCATGTGGTTTGGATTTGAATAAATACAATTGTTTAGAGATATATTTCCTGTGTTAAGTATGTGCGTATTCACAACTCATTTCAGTTGTCACATTACTGCAGTAAAGGGAATAATTTCTGAATTACAGAAGTAATGTTTATTTATTAAAATATTTGTATATTGCTTTCCATTAAAATATAATCTCATAGTGCTTACATAACAGAGAGAATAAAAGCCAAAATCATAATAGTTATATTAAAGTTCAATTAAAATGAAGGATGGGGAAACAAACCCCCACAAACTACAAAAATTACTCTGGAAAGCTCTTTGTAAAAAGAGAGTTCTTCCATCAGCCCTCCAGAGCCAGAACTGTAGACAGCCTATGAATATCAAAGGGAGATGATTGCAGAGGGTGGGTACCATCACAGAGAAGATTTGACTGGCTAATCATAAGATGGCATTCAGTGATTTGAGGTACCAACAGCAGGCTCTTCTCTGAAAGTCTTAATGATCTCCCAAGTCTATACTCAGACAGGTGATCATCTGAGTAAAGGGTTTTTTCCACTAGCACTATGTACCCGTTAAGTACTCATTAGGGACTCATTAGAGACACAGTTGTTTCCACCTGTACTAGGGAAATCCAGATTAAATGGATCCTTCAGGATCTATAATCTGGATTTCAGGTAGACCCCATTAAAGGCACACTCACATCGCGATTGGGCAATGGGGTCTGGGGTGGGTTCAGGAGGGGTACACATGGGGGGGTGTCCCGAAACCCAGAGCTTCAAAGTCAGTGCCTAATTTCTTAAGAAAACTCCAGAGAATGGCATGGACTTCAGAGCTTAGGCCATTTCTAGAGGGCCTTTCTATAGAGGTTTGGCTAAGCTCCGGAGAATACCCGTAGCAATTTGCTGCAATCTTTGAAGATTCTCCGGAGTGGCTCTGGAATTTGCCCCCCAAAATACATGGGTGATGGACGGGCTCAACGTGGATGGAGTTGGAATTGCTGTGTGGGTGCTACGATGTTTCAACTGTGAGCATGCCTAGCACCCATTGCTATTGGGTGGTATACCGCCCATGGAGATGCATTGGGTACTGCTTTAGATCCGGATCTACTAAATCTGGATTAGGTGAAGGACCCATTTCTTAGATCCGGATCATCTTGGATCTGGATTAAGGGAGGTAAGTGGAAAAAGCCCCATTGTTGGTTCCAAGTTGTTAAGGGCATTATATGCAAAAGATAAAACCTTGAATGTGGCCTTCTAGCTGGTTGGTAAACAGCGCAGATGCTTAAGCACAGATGTAATATGTACACAACAAGATGTTTGAGTCAATAACATAGTTCATTTTGCTCTAGTTGAACCAGTAACAAGACCAGTGGCTAGGCTATCTCTGTCCAAGTATGGGCAGTCATCCCAACTCACATGGTTATACTCAGGGATGAAGGTATGTGCTCAACTGTATACTACATTGCCTAGCCCATCTAGAGTCAGTTGATGGAATGAAAGCTTTAAAAAGTCTGGCATATTTTGTTTTCTGCTTAGAAGGAGATTTCTGAGCTCTGTGTGCTCTTTCAGAGTCATGTCTCAATGTGCTTGCTGAAAATGAGTCTAGAAAATGAAGCAAGGACTTTTCAAGGCATTAAAATGCTGAGTTTATAAGTGTTACTCTTCTTTCTTCCCACTTCATCCAACTTATATCAGATTTTTTTTTTGATGTTTGTCAAAACAAATTCTCTGGAGTGGTTGCTTTTACATTTTTTTGATTTAAGCTTTTACAGATTGTTAATCTTTCTTAAAATGTGTTTATCCCTTTGTTGTTAGAAATTGAAGAAGGATCCTTATACAGCAACAATGGGAGGATTTTCGAAAGTGACAAACTTTATTTTTGATAGCCTCAGAGGAAGCGACTCAGCTCAACAACGGCCCCCATCAGAAATGGCAGACTTCATTAGTGATGCCATCCCAGGGCTAAAAATTAACCAACAGGAAGAACCAGGGTTTGAAGTCATTACACGTGTAAGTGCTGGTTCCTGCGTTCTTTATATTTAGGCTACAATTTTTGACCTTAGATGTCCACTCATTTTAAATACAATAAAAAGTAATGTCGTAATGATAAAAAAAAATTATTATCTATTTTAGATCGATTTAGGAAAACGACCTGAAGTTCACAGACGGCAGCCACTGTCAGTTGAAGAATGGAGTAAGAGCATGGATTCTGAAGGAAGAATCTTAAATGTGGAATCTGTGAAGCAAATCATATTCAAAGGGGTAATACGTTAAGATATTGCTTTGGGAATAGGTTCCCTCCTGAGGTTCATCAGGCACCTTCACTTGATGTGTTCAATAGAGCTGTGAAGACTCACCTCTTTGTCCTGGTCTTTGGTTAAAGAAGAAAATGGCTTTTCCTCCACACATTCAGGCACTGTTTTGGGTTTCATATGTTCACTGGTTCTTAATGTTGGGTATAAGGCAAGATAATCAGTTTATTTGATTCTGTGTTTTTAGCTGGGGAAATCCTGATTCATGGAAATAGTGTAAACTTTTTAAAATTCTGTATTGAAATCTTTTCTTGATTTCCAGTATGTTGTACAGATCTGTAGAATTTCAGTGTTCTTTGTGAACACAGTTAATCTATTTAGACTGAAGGACAGAATTCTAGAGATTGAAGTAAACTATATACACATATACAAAGTGAATTTTGCTAATCTGTTAAGTAGGATATATTGTATTTCTGACCACAGAACTACTTCATTGCTTTCATGTAAAGTTTTAGTTAATTATTTATTTACAAATCAAATGCTTGATCTTCTATTGTGTTCCCTCTTCCTTAGGGGCTTTGCCATGCTTTGAGAAAGGAAGCATGGAAATTTCTTCTGGGTTATTATTCATGGCACAGTACAGGAGAAGAGAGAACAAATGTGCAGAAAAGGAAAATGTAAGCATAGTACCTCTTAAATCACTAAAATGTATACAAAAAGTTTTAAAAATCTGGATAAATGTGGTGGTTCTGAGTGCACTTTGTACATTTGTGAGATGACTGATGATAGCAGTCATCTTGTGGTGATAACACTAGATATCTTTTTTCTTCAGAGATGAGTATTTCAGGATGAAGCTTCAGTGGAAATCCATCAGTGAAGAACAAGAAAAAAGAAACTGCAGATTGAGGGACTACAGAAGTCTTATAGGTAATTTTAATAAGCACAGATTGTAAAATATGTATAAATGAATAACTTTACCAACTTCAAATGGCTTTACCAGTAGCAGGAAAAAATGAAATTGTATTGAAGAGATTGATAAAAGTGGAAAAAATATTTTGGACTTTCTATTCTGTTTGTACATCTTTTTGTAAAAATAAAGCATGATTACTCTGTATGCTTAAATTTTGCTTTTTGTTCTGGCATATTAGATGTAATTTTATATTTATTTGCAAGGTTTGTTGAAAAATTACTTAAGCATATATACAGATGTACTGTTTTGTAGCCCCTGAGAAGTCTAGTGTTACTCAGTTTGCATTTATAATATCAATTTAACTGCCTTGGCGCATGTTAGAATAGTGGAGTCTCTTTACTGTTTATTGTTTTAGTTTATGCAGTTAAAAACAATTAAGGGAAGTTGAAAGTGTACTTGAAATTTTAAGGGTTGTTGTGTTTTACTAGTCTGTTTCCACACAGCATGAGTAATCTTGCATTGTGCTGGGCCAAATTAAATTATCTGGCCCATGCTGAGCTGAGCTGCTAGTGGCCTAAACCAAGGGCTATCTGCATTGCAAGCAGTCCATTCCAGCCCAATTTATTGGTTGAGAACAAAGGTTCCCAACTTCCACATTTGTCAGCTGGGGCCGGCCTTATCAGGTGCCCAGAAGTTTTCCTGGCAAAAAGATGCTGGTATACTGGACCAAGCACTTGTATGTTGTCTCACATTGGTAGCTGGTGCAGTATACCAGGCTGGAACAGTGCATAAACATCTTATATGCAGGCTGTGTTGGGAGTGTGCTACAGCATCATTTTCACACTGTAGCCTATTCTGACACCTCTTCAAGTGTGGACGTAGCATTTTACCAGTTCTGATAAGGCATTCTAGGGGGTCTGCTAGGGCTGTCTACTAGCTGAGAAGCCTAGAGTCACTGCACTTTAGGGGGTCTGCTAGGGCTGTCTACTAGAAGAGAGGCCTAGAGTCACTGCACTTTAGTTTGTAGTATACTTTTCATATATAAATTGTTAACAGATGGAAGAGAGGGATTGGCTAGTTAGTAATCTGTAAACATTTGACTGTGTTTCTACTTCAGGTCATATGTTTTCCTCAAAGAGAATCACAGATTGGGAATGAAACATTTGATGTGGAAATGTGGTTCAGGGCTACGGAATAACTGATTTTCTTTCAACGTTGAGAGAGGTTTATTTAGCCTTTTGCTATTTAAAAAATAGTTCTAGGGTGTTTTTCCACTGAACTCCTTTGATCCAGATCTAAGGAATGGGTACTTCCCTAGTAGACCCAGATTAAGGGAAGTACCCAGTGTGTTTCCATGGGTGGTCTAGCACCCAATGGCAATGGGTGCCAGCCTCCCTGCTGTGGAAACATCGGAGCACCCATTTGCAAATCCAGATCTACCCCCTGTCAGCCCAGGTGTTTGGGGGACAGGGGGTGCAATCTCCAAACTCCTTGCAAGAGCAGTGCTGCTTTGAAGTACTCCAAAGGATCTCTGAAGTTAGTGGCAAAGCGATCTACTGTAAACTTCAAAGATACTTGACAGTGGCATTGCTCTTGCAAGGGGTTTCTCTTGCGGAGCCTGCGCTAATCTCCAAAGTTGCCTTTGGAGGGACTTCGGAGCCGGCTCTCACAAGGTTTTTTTCTGCTGAGCCTTTGCTAACCTCCGAAGGCAACTTTGGAGGGATTTCAAGTTGACTTCAGAGGGACTCTGAAGTCTTGACTTTGGGGCACCCCCCCATGGGTGCCTCCCCCCCCCCCGAGCCTCTTCTAAACCCCATTGCTGAATTGCAGTGGAACCAGGCTCCCTACAATCTGGATTTTAAGGCTGAAGACCCCATTGTAGACCCCTTTAGTGGGGTCTACAGAAAATCTGGATTATTGGTCCTGAAGGACCCATATGATCTGGATTTCCCTAGCTGTGGTGGAAACAGATGTGTCCCTAATGGGGTCTGTAGTGGAAATGGGGTCATCCGGCGCTCAGCCAAATGGGTCCCTAATGGGTGTTTCAGTGGGTATTTAGTGCTAGTGGAAAAACACCCCTATCTGAGTTAAGATAGAGGGAATGAAATTTATTCTGATTTTTCCCATCAGAAAACAGTAGTGTATACACTGTGTTGAATTCATGTATCAGGGTATATAATAAGTTTGAAGGCTGACAGAAAACCTAAGCTTAGCAATGATTAAAGAAATATAAAGAGAGGATTTCCTGATACTACCTTCTCATATTAAACCAAGTAATTAAAACTTCAAGACTTGATTACATATCAGCTACTTACCATAACATTTAAAGTAACACCAGATATCTGGTGAAGTTGAGTGACAATTTGCATTTAATGTATATGAAAATAGATTCCAGTATGTTTTAATTCAGTGAATTTTTTATATTTAATCATGAGGTTTCTATAAAAAGTGTGCAATGTTTAGAAAATGTTTGAAAATCTGCTTATAAGAAATTATCTTGAGACGGGAAGAATTTTTATATGAATATTCTTAAAAGCTGCTTTAGTGCTTTTTAAAAGATGTCTTCTGAATTCAGTTGTCTTTACCAGACATTTCAAAGCTCTGCACAATGTTGGAGAAACTGGAAACTTAAAAGAGCATCCTGCATGTTTTAGATATAGGCTTAACAGAAGCTGTTTTGAAAATGCATTAAATCCATCTGCTGTTTTTCAGAAAAAGATGTAAACAGAACAGACCGCACGAACAAATTTTATGAAGGTCAAGATAATCCTGGGTTGATTTTGCTTCATGACATTTTGATGACCTATTGTATGTATGACTTCGATCTGGGTAAGCAAGGCTTTTTTGAATGTAAACATTAATCTGTTCCATCTAGGAGTCCATGCTGTTAAAAAAAGCATCTCTGAGGTGACTCAAAAACATTTTGCAAATGGGATTGCATATGCCAATCTGTCCCCTCTCTGTATGAACTTCTAGGCTAGAAAAGTTGGATTAGAGGTGAGATGAGAACCTGATGGGATGAGAACAATATCATCTCTAAGGTACTCTTGACCTGTGTTTAAGTTAGGCTGTTGAAATTAGACAGATTCATGGAGATCAGCTGTATCAGTGGCTACTAGAATGGGTCCCTCCAGTTTGGAGAGAAAGTCAGGATGTTTCTAAGGCCATTTGCAGGGGTTTGAGAGCAGGTGGAGGTTTTGCCCATGTTGCCTGCTTGAAAATGCCCAGAAGTGATTGTTGGACAGCTCAAGGAGATAGGATGCTGGACTAGATGTGTTATGGCCCAATCCAACAGGACCACTCTTATGTTCTTATGAAATTGTCATTCAAAGAAGGCCTAATGTGTTAAATTTTAAAAGGCTACTCGTAGTTGTATTTTGAAATACTTTGTTGATCCTGTTTACTAGTAGTTGATTGGAGATTGGCTTTTTACAGTCCTTGAGGGACAATAAATGGGATCTACAGTGGTACCTTGACATACGAGTTTAATTCGTTCCATAACCTTGCTCTTATGTCAAATCGCTCGTATCTCAAAGCAATTTTCCCATTAATCCATTCCAGCTCCCAAAACACCACCTCAGTTGTTTTTGTTATGTACTCGTATCTCAAATCTTGCTCTCATCTCAAAGCAAAATATCACTCGCTCGGCGGCTTGTATCTCAAAACACTTGTATGTCAGGGCACTTGTATGTCGAGGTACCACTGTATAATGTTTATTGTCTTTGTGAGGGGATGTTGGAGACCAGAGGACTCCATCTCCACCCGTACCAGCCTAACTTTCAGTTAATTGAAACTGAAGCCCTTTCTTTGGGGCTTGCTGTTGGTCGTGAATTTGAGCAAGACATTACTGTATAGTAATCGTGATGTGAACAGAGGAACGAAGTGTTTGGAATGGGAAAAAACTACCTCTTCTTCTCCTTCCTGAAACATCCCTGGAGAGTATAGAGAGGGGAATTCCTTGTTATTTTACTTATCCTTATAGCTGTCTCATTCTGCTGGCTTGACATCATTTACAGTGAGTGTTGCAATCTCATACTTTTTTAATGTTTATGTATATTACCTTCATAATGTGTAAGAGGGGAGATTCTGTCATGTAACTTCACTGCAGGTTGACATGATCCCAGTCCGGCAAAAATGTATATCTCAGGGTGAAACAGGTGAAAATTCGTTGCTCCATGCAATCTGCTGTGATGCCTCTTGGGTATTTTTTCTTGCTACTGTAGTGTTCCCTGTCTCTTATTTTTGTCTTCTAAACACCAGAGCTCTCAAAAATCTTATTAAATGATTAGTGTTTTATTTTCAGTTAAAAGTACCTCCTTAATCCATAGCAGAAGGGCATCTTTTTATCAGCTGGAACCAGAGCAAAATTTTCAAAGCCATTCTGAGAAAAATCTCCAGCTCACAGGTGACTGGTGCTTTCCTTGACTATAGGCAGAAGTTCAGCTGAGATGAGAGAAACAAAGATCTTTGCCTGTATAAGTCACAAGATTAACTGTTTCCTCAGGAAGTGTGGCCAGTGGCCTAATGGTTTTACTGTCAATTTTATCTAATGAAGTTGACAGTGAGGAACCTGTGACTCCTTGGATGTTATAGGATTATTGCTGTTCTCATCCCTACTCAGGATCTTTTAATCCAGACATGGCAGCATGCAGTTGCCTTCTTAAACTTAATACTTTTCAAAGAATTCTCCCTATTCTACAATAGAGGACAGCACTTAATACATTTCTGTCCCTTCCATTGTTCTGTCAAGGACTCAAAGCAGCATACATAGTATTCCAAATAGTCATCTTTCAAAGTCTGTATAAGATGCCCGCTAGCTTTGCTTTATTACTTGTCGGCAGCTAACGCTGAACATGATACAGAGACAGTGGAGAGGTTCTACTCATGTACGGAAGGAAGAGAGCAAGCCATTAGTTATTGTAAAAGCTTTCAAGTGGAATTTGGCCAGTTCAACAGCTTTTTTTTCTCTTTTTGTTTTAAAATTTTAAGGTTATGTTCAGGGAATGAGTGATTTGCTTTCCCCTATTTTATATGTGATGGAGAATGAAGTGGATGCTTTTTGGTGCTTTGCGTTGTACATGGATCAGATGGTAGGCCTTTTTGTTTCCTGACTTATTTTCTTAGTCATAGCCATTTTGTTTATGTGCTACCTACCATGGTTTATCTTCAGTAAGGATGTAGAACTTGTTAGGATTTCTGTTTAGTTAGCCTTTAACTTTGTTGCTAATTTTGTAGCATTTCATAAATTTAGAAAATGGATTTCTTATTTACAAAAGTAAAGAGTATATATCTATATAAATAGTAAATGCTAAATAGGTGCTGCATTTCCCCCTTCTATGTATTGAGTAATAATACTGCATTAATCCTATGTTATGGAGGTGAAAGAGGCTTTGGCCTGCTAGTAGTTTGGGGCGTGGTAACTGTCTGCCTTAGCAATGGCTAGTGAGCTTCTCAGAAACAGAGGGTGCTACTTACGTTGTATGGAAAGTGTCTCTATCATCTGATATTCTCTCAAACACAAATGGAGATTAACAATTGTCATAACCACTAGAGCTTTGCGCAAAGCCTTTTGAGTTTTCCTGTGATACAAAACAGAACTTAAGAATCGTCAGAATACTTAGAAGGTCTAAGAGGTTTCATCCATAGGAAATAATTGGAAATTGTTTTGAATCCCCAATCAGTTTTTTAACACTATCCTTGTAACTCAGTGGTTTTCAACCTGGGGGTCGGGACCCCTTTGGGGGTCGATCTACCCTTTCAGAGGGGTCACGACAAGTCTCCCGCCGCCCTTCCCTCCCACTTCCCAGCTGCTCTACCCCCGTGGTTGGGGGTCTCCACAACATGAGGAACTCCATTAAGGGGTCGTGGCGTTAGGAAAGTTGAGAACCGCTAAGGTTTTTTAACAGAGGAAAAATGCATGAATCATTTTATCAACGTGATACAAAAAGACCAACAATAATGCAGTATTAGAAAGTAAAGCAAAAATAGCACAACAGAGGTGGTCTTTGTCTTTCAGTGCCACCCTAAAGCAGACACAGTTCTTATATCTGTGTCCTCTTTTCCCTATGGGAGTGCATTTCGGAGCACAGTGGTTACTGCCTTCCATCCAGGTGGTGTTATGGCCAATCAGAGGATGTTTAATTATTTTTAAAAAATTTCTTCCCTTGTCCTTAGGGAAAATTGCTTACTTATCTGAGGATGTTCACAGTATCAGCAAAAATAGTAGTGGAGTTGGAGTTTAAAGTCAGAGTGAGTTTAAAAATCCTCCTGAGTGAGTAAAGATCATTAACAGAAACACAAAAACAGTCAAACTACTTTTCCATAATGGTGGTAGGAATCTGGCCACGTACCAAGAAAGGAAAAAAAACAAATAGCCATAAAATGTGGTGACTGTTTGACTGAGTGCCAGAAACAAAGCAAGGCTGAAAGCTGTGCCATAAACAGGTGCTGCTAAATTAATTTTTTAAACTCTGGTAGTCAAAGCTTAGAAAGTTTTATCCCTAGTATAGAAGAAGCAGATTTTCAGAATGTCACTTTCCAATTTAGAACAATCTGAATTTAGTGCATTCTGCTACCTACTGATGGTAGACATACTCAGCTCATGTACAACATAATAATATAATCCATTTGTGTCCATTTATCTCCTGACTCTCAAACTGTTCTATCTCTCTGGCCTGTCTGTCTTCAAGATTCTTTTTTGAAGAACATTGTAATTTCTTATTGTTCTTAGTATCAGTGTCAGATGAAAATAATTGGTCCCTTGTTTCTCCTTCAGCATCAGAATTTTGAAGAGAAGATGCAGGGTATGAAGACACAGCTTATACATCTGAGTACTTTACTTCGTTTGCTGGATAGTGGATTTTGCAGTTATTTGGGTATGTGTAAGAAGTTAAATTAGTTTAACACTGTTTTTATGAGCATAGCCAGGTAATAGTTATGTTTGCTGTGAGAATAAACCTAGTTTGCATGCCTTATTTTAGTCTATTGAAAATAGGCCATTCACTCATTCCTGCAGTTTAAGTTTGGTGAACAGGCCAGACAGATTTGATTGTATATTATAACCATTTGAGACTGAATTTAGAACTGGATAGTAGATACTGTGAACTGAACAGCTTGGCATACAGTTTGCAAAACCTGCTTCATTCCCCAGCCTCGTTTGTTCCATCATTCCCTCTCTAGATCGCACCTTACCATTCCCCCCTTCTCTTGCCCACTCACTTTATTATATCCACGTGCTCCTACCTCTCCTCTCAGTCCAGTGCCATGGCTAGCATGCTCCCAACTTTGCCCACTGTGCCTTATGCAATTGGGAGGGCTAGAAGTCTTCTCAGAAGGTCTAGGATGTGGAGCCATAATCATCCAATTTCTACTAGGCCTTGAAAAAGACCAGTTGCATTTGAGACCTTGCAGGAAATGCATGTATGCATGTCTACATGCATGGGCTTCTGGAAGAACATAATAGTCATCCTCTTCAGAAGGCTTGGTGGGCCTTAAAGGAAGCACACTGTATGCAGACCACAGTTAGTGGGAGCCAAGAGGGGAAATGACCTAATGGTATGATGAACAATGGCAGGTGTGCAGCAAGGGAAGGGGCGTGCTAGGGTATGATTCAGGGAGTTGTTAAATCCTGTTTTCTGGTTTACTACTGAACTGAGTGTTGAATTTTTAGTGAAGTTCAGTTCAGTAACAAACATCTCAAGGTTCACCTAGAACTTACTCTTGCACATCCCTATTGGCTTACAGTCATCGCTTATTGGTTTAGTTTTCTGTATTACGGTAGAATATCATTTATCTGGGGAATTGTGATTCTTCCTAATGTAAGGCTTCATTTTTATTCTCTGTTGGGTGAAAGAACACCTTATAGAAATGGGTCTGAGGACTGGGAGGGTTGGGAAGAACTGTTGCCAAATATCCTGGAGAACCCCTTAGGCAATCTGGGAGCTGTGCACTTTTGATCAGTTGATCAGTTCATATGAGCCTTTCTGATAAATGAGCTCCACATCTTTGGTTTCTGCCTCCTACATCGCAGATTGGCACCTCTTCCAGCAAACATCCTCAGCTACCTCTCCCCATAAGAGAGCTCCAATTCCCAGGTGCCTTTATGTCCCCCATGCTGCAAATCTCCATATCTACCAGTTTCTTCTTTTTGTTTATGGTGCTTTTACAAATGAAGACCACCTTCTAGGGCAAGTATTCCTTTTGGCAATGGTCCTTTCCCAGTCCTTCCATCTCAGTACCTACTCTGTGTCTACCCATTTGAAAGGGCATTTGCTTTCTGGGCATTTACTCTGGCCACATTGATTCCTATTATTTACATGCCACATTTTTCTTAATGTACCCTTTTTGAAAAAATACTTTTCTAATAGTTAAGAGAGCTCTGTATTGTTTAGATATTTCAGTGTTTTGATGCTATCTAGAAACTGTTAAATTTTCATTCTTAATACCAGAATTGTTCACATGGTAGTAATTAGTCTCCTATTCTTAACTGACCGATGGTCCAAGTGGGTTTTGGCAATGTTGTACAGATGCTCTCTGTCAAAATTTGCCTAAATTCCTGACAATCTTATAACATTCTTGGCAAAAATAAGTGACTTGTTAAATAATTTCAGTAATGTTTTCTTAAAAAATGTTAAGTTATATAAATATCTTAAGTCATTTGCAACTAGATCTTTTTTCCCCCCTTAAATTAATTCAGAATCTCAAGATTCAGGATTCCTCTATTTTTGTTTTCGGTGGCTTCTTATAAGATTTAAAAGAGAATTTAGTTTTCAAGACATTATGCGCTTGTGGGAGGTAAGAAAACAGCTCTTTGATTTACTGTGTTATCTGATTTTGTTATATTTTGTCTCATACTAAAAAAGGGCATTGGATCCTAGAGAACAGGTTTTATATTTTAACTTAACGACATTGTTTCAGAAAAATTGAGCACTGACTTCAGCTGATGCTCACTCTGTGACTATACCACTATGAATCATACATTTTTCTGTTGTGAATAGTGTGCACATGGCACTGTTGTCAGTCCTGATTTCACCCAGGTGTGGCTCATGGAGATCAGTGGCCCTAATTCTTCTACATCCTTCTGTTGTATGTCCATTGCCAGGGTACCTGGTAGTAGCTATGGCTGTCAGTAAGAATATGGTGCACATGTGTGTGTGATGTTTTTCTGCTTTTTTGGTGATGCATTCTCCAGTGTAAAGATCCTGTGCAGAATTAGAAATATCTACCAGGGTATAACTCTACCCTTTATTTTATTAATGTCTTCAGACTAATTTGCAGCTAGAAATTAACTATGGAAGGAAGAATACAATGCCTTCCATATAAACTATGTAGATAAAAAAGTTTAATTAGAGCTACCAGCACTGAAACATTTAGAATCTCAAATGAAATATTTAATGAAAAGTTGACCAGTGATTTTTCCCTCTTCCTGATATAATTAAGTTCCCAGGGAAAAAAAGAGCTTTCTTTGGAGTCTTGGAAATTATAGATACATTCAGTCTTAAGAATGCAGAGACGTAGCTATGTTAGTCTAGATCAGAAAGCAAAGGAATATAGTAGCACCTAAGAGACTAGCAGAAAGACATTGGTAACAGTTGATGCATTTTCTCACTACTGGTTTTTGGAAGCCCTTCCTTAAAACTGAGGATGATAGTCCAGACAGTATAATAAAAAGAAACAGATTTTAGCTACCTTGACTAAATAATATTGGGAATCCGAAACACTATAACTGAATCATAGTTTTAAAATTTGCATCCAAACCCACAAATAATCAAACATTTGAAGCCATGTAGAATGTATTGACTTCATCACAGGAAGAAGTTTGATTTTAACACAAAATGGGGACCATAAACTCCTATATTTAATTGATTGGGCAAAAAAACCAAAGGAATGGGCAAATTTACAGTGCTAGATACGTGTCACTGTCTCATTTTAAGGAAACAAGAAATCTTTATTACTACTGGGTAATAAACTGTATAAGCCCTAGGTGCCATTTTGCTTAATTTCCTATATGTTTTTCATCTTAACCACAATGAACTTGGATAATTGGTTATTATACAATCATGTTCCATTTTTGTTAATTTGTGAGTAAGCTCCACTTTGGAATTTGTATTTTGTTGCTAGAATTGGCTAAAGCTAGCAAGTAATTATTTTGCATTTGAATATGCATTGGGTAAATATGCTAAGTGAGTGGAAAGTGTGCATGTTCAGAACCCCAAGGAGAGCTCAGACTGCACATTATGCTCTTGACATTCTTGTCTATAGAATCCTGGGAGAAGGTCTGTAATTTATTGAAACCATTACAATCTGTACACGTGACTTTTGGATGTAATAAGACTTCAGTGGTGTCATTTGCAGAATTAGTAAATTTTGTATGCTCTCTTGATATGTTGTTAGGCTTAAATGAGTCTGAAAGTAATCTATAGGAAAATAGGGGATACTTAGTTAGGGTGAAAAAGCTGTACTATTATCTTTCTTATAGTAAAGCTAAACTGTAGAGGTTCTTGATTCAGTTTTAACATTTTCCTAGGTAATGTGGACCGATTTGCCTTGTCAGAATTTTCACCTTCTTATATGTTGTGCTATCCTGGAATCTGAAAAGCAACAGATAATGGAAAAACACTATGGCTTTAATGAAATATTGAAGGTATCTTTAATATATTGCTATCCAAATTCTTCTTCTTTTCCTCTTTGAAGACAACCTGTCATTCCACAGTTCTGCTACATATATCTCAAGTGCAGCAAAAGCCAATCATTTTTAGTTTTGAGTTAGCCAGTATCAGTAATATCTGAAGCCATCTGCTTGAGAGAAATGGTGTTGGTAAAGATTTCTCATAAAGCTTTGAACAACTGATTGTTAAGGACTGTCCAGTAGCGGAAATTTGTCTAGTTCACCCTGAAACAGCCACAAGCGCTTGTTAAATGAACTGCCCAAGGCCATAGGATTCTAATTGAAAAAGCCACTTCATTTTGCTCCTAGTGATTTCAGTTCAGTTACTGTTCTATGAGTAAGGTCACCCACAGGGAGATCTAGTAACCAATGCTCCGAAGCAAAATTTTGCAATGACAAAAAAGCAGAATCTTATTCTTGAATCAGCTTCATTTTACAGCCAGATGGCAGTGGCCGTAGGTGGCCACCTAAGGAGATGCTTCCCCTTTGGTTGTATTGTCGTGGAACTCTAAATCCAAGCTGAAAGAATGATTTACATATCTTATATATGCTAATTACATAAGGTTGTTAATCAAATTAGCATAGCCATCTCTGAAAAAATATCAGCAAAAAACTAAAATTCCATGGTTCAAAATTTTACAGCATTCTCCATCGTCTTGTGTACTTTGTTATTCTTTTTGTTTTAGCATATCAATGAACTGTCTATGAAAATGGATGTAGAAGATGTACTTAGCAAAGCAGAAGCCATTTCTATGCAGATGATGAATTGCAAGGTAAAAGTAAAAGCACTTTATGAGCATTGGATTAACTCAACACATGAGTAGTTTTAAACTGAGTGCATAAATATTGAAACAAATCCTTCAGAGTCTGGATGTGATATTACTTGTGGCAAAGATTTCACTGTTTATGAAGAATTTTGTATGAGTGACTGCTCCCCATGCAGTATCAGCCAGTGTATATTTGTGCATGTAGATTTTTGCCTTCCCTGGATTTCATATTAGAAATGAAAGGAAGGTGCAGTTATTGCAGTACTGTCTTGACTCTACCAAAAAAGAGCACAAAATTTGAGCAGTTGGAGAAGCTAGGGAAAACAAAGTATCCGTTTACAGTATTTTTAAGTAGGCTTGTGCCATAATTGAGCGAGAGGCTTTGGATTGTTGGGTTCTTCCCCCAACAAATCCAGACTTTCTGTAGTTGTGAGAGGTAGGTGAAATGCATGTTCCCTTGTATAGGAGAGGCATATTGTTAAGGGCAAGGACAGATCTTGAGAAAGTGATGCAGAGTCTGTAGTACATTCTTGTAGCTACTTTGACTGCTTTTGAAGAGGGATTATTTCTTAAATACATGCACATGTCTTTCTTCCATAATTAAAGACCTGTTTTAATGCAAATTTGCAAGTACAGTTAAGAACACGCTTAATGCAATTAGTGTGTTAAAGAACGGTAGCAAAAACCAAAGCAACAGATGTCATGCTTGCTTTTCATAGGAATTGCCTCAAGCGGTTTGTGAGGTCTTGGGATTAGAGAACAGTGCGGCAACAACACCAGATTCAGACAACGGGGAAGAAGAGACAGCAGCTGATGGGATAAGTTGTTCTGCATCAGCAATTGCAAATATTTCCTCATCTGTTACCGCTGCCAATGGAACAAGTGAAAACGTGGAACAAGTAGCCCAAACAGTACCTACAAACTGAACTCTGCACCATTATTTGGGTGTACTTTTCAAAGAGACACTTTAATACAACTTTGTTTCTTTCAAGCACTTGAGATGGATGTTTAAAATCTTGTGTTGATTAAGCTTTAAAAATTTGGAAAGAATCATGTACTGTAATATTCTAGCATCAAAGCTTTACAACATGACTTAATTATTTTTGTAGTTTCTTCTACCAAAGTAGCCTTCCCCACCTTCCAGATAACATTCCTTAATTCTTCTGTAGGAGAGTACATTATCTTCTCTCTGGTGAAACGAAAGTTGAATGAATGTCGAATAGCTTGGAATAAATGAATTTGGATGTATTTTACATTGAAAATCGTTGAGCATTTGTGGTTCTTGAATATCATGAGATTAAAAAAAAGGTCTGCTTCCTAAATGAAAAGATGATAAGTGTTTCTTTGTAAATGAAAGGAATGTGTTCCTTTTCAATTGTTTACAAAAACTATTGCTAAGTATTTGTGGTGACTGAATGTAGATTTGCAGTGAAGTTTCTCACTTGTGCAGTTCTCTGATCCTGAGGTAATTCATGGGTGGCTGAATAACACTCCTCTAACATCCAACTGATACATATGTATATGTATAAATTACATATTCAAACTTGTAAGTATTAAAGGATAAATCTATTTTTGAGTAAGTTAACTTGGCTATTTGTTCAGGCAGTTTTGACAAAATTTTAATACATAGCTCCCAACCTGGCTATTTTTGAAAATCATTTTTCTAAATAAGCATAAATATGTGGATATGTTCAGGTTCTCTACCTGATTAATTTTGCAGTGGCTTTCTTGCTGACTTAACTAATCTTTATCTTTGTTGGATAGTACTGATGAATAAAACTCAGCATAAATTGCCTTCATGCTAAACTACTTGATAAATTTAAGAACAGGTAAAATGTAAAATACTAATCATCTCCCCTGTGTTTTCTGTTTGGTTTTGCCTGTGTTCCTGTTGATACACAGCTAGCTCTGAAGAGTATCATGATGGATTGTATTTATAATCCTTAAAAGTAAACTAATTGTCTCTGAGAACTATAAGCATTTATGCCATTCTTTCACTTTTTGTAGTAGTGTGGACACTGATACCTAATTCAGTATCCTTTGTTGTTTTTGAAAACTTATACTTACTATGAAATAAAATGCAAAGTTTACTTAATGTTCTTGATGTCCTTAAACACCTTCATTTCCACACAGATTTCAAATACTCAGTAACAAGTAACTATTATGTGGCAAAATCAGAAGTTGACAGGTGGAAAAAGGAGTTAGTTAACGGTGCTTGTATTGTATCCATAATTAAGTAATGTAATATCAGGAATTTGAATGCAGTTTTAGTGCAGAAAACAAATTTTAATCCATATAGGTTATTACAAAAGCCCTGATTTTTCTAATGTAGTCAGGACAGCTACAGGTGTACTGAAAAAATGAAGTGATCATTAACTAGATCTGCTGTACTTGCTGTTCCTAAAGGGTTAATTTTCTCTTACTTAGGTTTTGGAAAAAATAAAAAAGCACACTTTAGAGAGAGAGAAGTGAGTTGCTGCATTAATATGGCAAAGGTGCCAGAACTTCCAGTTATGAACATATAAATCAGAAGGTGAAATCTGTGTTCTGTAGCTTTAATATCAGCAGTGTACTTATCTTTTATCATTTAATAACCAAGGATCCCATTCTGCAAAAGCCATGAATTCAAGGTCTAGTATCTTGTGGTTTTTCATTTCCTGCGTACAGGAAATAATTTGGGATCTCTTTGCCCTTTTTTGTTCTCCTACAGCGCTTTGGCTTTTACATTATCATGTTCACATAGTACTAAATTCTCTCCCTCCTCTGCTACACTGGTATTAGCTAAATGTGGGAAAAATTTAAAAATTAACAGTGTTTTAATTTGAGGGAACATCCACTCCTAGGTATATTGCCTTGTGTTTTTCAATGTATGACATGAAGAATTTTAGAAGCGTAGTGGGAAGAAATGAGAGATGCATCACATTTCCATAAGTACTACTAAATGGAGGTTATGGTTTTTTGAGGGGAATTGATTCAATTGAAAGCTAGTTTAAATTCTGTTCTGTAAGTGTAATACAGGTTAAGTGTGGCAGCAATTCAAAAGAGACCCTTAAAGAACTTTTCCAGATACTTTATGGGGATATTGATTTTCTGAATTTTTTCAGCTTACCCTTCCACTATCACCTGCCTCCAGGTCTAACACCACTGGAGCCTAAAGAACAGAGTTGCTTCTCTGATTTAAGAAAGGGACACCTATCAGTTGGTTCTTATTTCTGTTTTGTCTATGTGAATGTCTGCCAACTGCAGACAGATGAGGAGCATCGACACTCCTATGCCTGTAATGGTGGTGAGGGAATTCATGGAATTGAAAAAGCTAGATATTACATCCAATATCTCATCTTTCTCATACCGTAATCACCCCATTTGGTTCCTCCTTTCCCCGAGTAGATTTGTGATTGCATGACTTCTGAACATTCTTACCTGGTGAGTCTGTTGTTAAATTTGAGATCAATTCCTAGTAAAGCATCACTCATCTTTCATGTGATTGTGAATGAGAAGCCAGGTGGTCTTGTGTAACAGAACTGGTTGCATGAGATGAGTGGATTAGATCTGACCTAGCTTTGCTAACCACCTTCCTCAGTGTAGCATCAGCCAGGACTGGAAAGTGATAGAATTGATGTGGTTTATAAAAGTGCCATTGTGTTTACGAGAAAAACCCTCTAAATTGGGCTAGGTTATGAGAGTCTTCACCTGGTGAGACTGAGGATTCTGTTGCTGTATCACTCAACCTGTTTCCATCTGCCTCCCTGATGAAGGTGGTATCTGTTGTGCTGGAGTGCTTCAGGTGGCTGGTTTTGGGTGGCTGAGGGTCAACGTTAATGCTGTGGCTGTTCTCAGAAGGCTGACAGCTGTCTCAAGCTACCTATGATCCAACATACAGGGTGGGACATACTCTCAATTTGATTTGATTTGTTGGGGTAGCCTAAATATGGGAGGGAATTAATGGGTGTTTTTCCACCGCACTCCTTGAATCTGGATCTAAGAAGATCTGGATCTAAGGAATGGGTACTTCCCTTAATCCGGATCTAGTCCAATTTAAGGGAAGTACCCAATGTGTTTTCATGGGTAGTCTAGCACCCAATAGCAATGGGTGCTAGCCTGCCTGCTGTGGAAACACCGGAGCACCCATGTGGCATATCCAGATTGACCCACAAGGGGTCTGCCTGTCACCCCAGGTGTTTTGGGGGACGGGGGGCGCAATCTCCGAAGGCAACTGGGGGCAACTTCGGAGATTAGCAAAGGCTCCGAAGGCAGCTCCAAAGTCCCTCCGAAGGCAACTTTGGAGATTAGTAGGTTCCGAAGAAAGACCCCTTGCCAGAGCAATGCAGCTGTGAAGGCTCCAAGGGTCTTTGAAGTTAGCTAAAGGGGAGTAAAAGCAAGGGAGTACGGGGGTGCAGAGGCTTGAGTTTTCTCTTTCTCAGGGAGGTAACCTTATTGCCCCCCTGGAAGAGAAATTTCAAGCCCCTGCAACCCCTTTGTTGCTGCCTGTTAATTATTTCCTTACCTGAGCCTGATTCATCCAAGCGGAAAGAGGTGCATAATTAATGAGCTCCTTGCTCTTGTCTTGTAATTCATAGCTGTAAAGAGCAGGGAAGATTTTTTAAAACAGACAGGAATTACTGGCAAGAGCAGGAGACAAGAGCAAGGAGGCACTCTGATGTCTTAACTTTGGGGCACCCCCCCTGTGGGTGCCTCCCCCCCCCAAGCCTCCTCTAGACCCCATTGCCCAATTGCAGTGGAAACAGGCTCACTATAATCCAGATTTTAAGGCTGAAGACCCCATTGTAGACCCCTTTAATGGGGGTCTACAGAGAATCTGGATTACAGGTCCTGAAGGACCCATATGATCTGGATTTCCCTGGCTGTGGTGGAAACAGATGTGTCCCTAATGGGGTCCATGGTGGAAATTGGGTCATCCGGCTCTCAGCCAAATGGGTCCTTAATGGGTGCTTAAATGGGTACTTTCTGCCAGTGGAAAAACACCCAATATTACTCTGTTTATTTGCATTATTTGGTAATACTGCTGCCTTACTGAAAAAATGTGAGACCAGAAGACAACAGAATCCAATGGATTTCTGAATGCTTTAAAGGAGCCAGAGCTGGTGATCCTGTTGACCCCCTAGTAAATTTATGAACAATTAAGAGATTGAGCTGCTAGCGGGATAGTTCCTAAGTGTACATATCTTTTGATTCTGCTTGATAATTCAGAGGTTTTGATAGATAACTACCATAGGATGCTATTCTCTCCCCAAATGTTTTTTTGTGTCTACCTGAAGCGATTGAGATCATCTAGGATTATGGAGTAAGGTATCATCAGTGTGCTAATGGCAACACATGTGATGGGCATAGGATAAAGCAAAAACATTTTGTCACAGTTGCGTGCAGTTATACAAAACTTGTTAAATTTGAAGATATAAATGAAACCATAGTAGTTCCTACTGGGACTGCTAGATTAAACTTCAAAAAGACTCATGGAAGATTGCTGCCATGTATGGGTTTTTTTCCACTTACCTCCCTTAATCTGGATCTAAGATGATCCGGATCTAAAGAATGGGTCCTTCAACTAATCCAGATTTAGTAGATCCAGATCTAAGGAGGTACCCGATGCATCTCCACGGATGGTGTAGCACCCAATAGCAATGGGTCCTAGGTATGCTCGCAGTGGGAACGCTGGAGCATGCATGTGGTGAATCCAAATCTATCCACATCACCCCTTGTTTTTTTGGGGGGGGGCACCATGGGTGTGTGTGCAAACTTCATAGACACTCTGGAGATTCTTCAAAGCTCCTCCGGAGCAGCTCTGTAGAATCTTCGAAGATTGTGGCAAATCACTTCGGAGATTCTCCAGAGCTTTGGACAAAGCTCCATAGAAATGGCAGTGCTCTGATAGGTCATCTTCGAAGCCTGTGCCATTCTCTGGAGTTTCCTTCGGAGCCATATTAGGAGATTATGCACAGGCTTCAGAGCTTCAGGTTTTGGGGCACCCCCCCATGAGTGCCCCGCCTCTGGAGCCCCCCCCCCCGCTAGACCCCATTGCCTGATCATGGTGAAAATGCACTCCATATAATCTGGATTTGATGCTTGAAGACTCCATTATAGACCTTTTATGGGGTCTACAAGAAATCCAGATTATAGGTTCTGAAGGACCCATTTAATCCGGATTTCTCTAGAACAGGTGGAAACAAAAGTGGCTCTAATGGGGTTTGCAGTGGAAATGGGTCTTCCTGCTCTGAGCCTAATGGTTCCTTAATGGGTCCCTAGTGGGTACTTAATGGGTACTTAGTGCTAGTGGAACTCCCCCCCCCTATAATTACAGCAGCAAAATTATGATGCACAAGAATGGGTGAACCTATTGCAACCATAGTGGAAGACTGGTTGATTAAATTGTTAGATTGGCCAGCCGATCCATTTCTGGCCCATTTGATTAGAAAAATCTCTTAAATTTTTCGTTAAAATGAGGATCCTCAGTAGAATATGGAAAACTGAAAACAGGATATTGCTGGAATTTGAAGAATAGCTTATTTGTAACAATAAAAAGTGGTGTTTAGTAATAGCTAGAGTGAGTTGTAGAAACAAATTGGAAGTCACCTAGTTATTTATCTCAATTATTGTGCTTTGTACTATTTCAGTGTTTGTGGAAATTTAATGATTTTTTTAAAAAAAATGCCAATGAGACTCAGTAATATTTCTCTGTATCTCTCTGTTTCTAAAATATTGCAGTCCTGTTCCAGTATGTCATGGATGGCTGTATTTGTCCTAACTGTGGCAGCCAATAAATCCTGGCATTTCCCAAGCTTTTTTCCCCCAAAAAAATAAAGTGTTGGGTTTTTCAACAGAATCCAGGCAAAGCTCTGAACATTTTCATCTGTCCTACAGACACAGTAACATAACATTGACTACAGTTAGGAGTATAGATAGATGTAAGTTCCTCAATTTTGTGTGTGTGTGAAAATTGGTACGAGTATGTATATAGTAAATACAAAATAGCAGTGGGATGAGAAAACAGCCTTGCCGCTCTTTTCTCTCATGATCTTGTAAGGATTTATTAGTAGAACTTACTGCCAATTGAGAGTTCCATAACTTTTCTTCTGTGTATGATCAAAGGCTGTTTTAAAAACAACAGAGGAAATATCCTTTTATTTTTTTAAGAGCCCAGGGACTATAAGCCACAGTCCCCAGAGTAGAATATCCAGATCTCACCTCCCTTATTACTGCTTAGACATAAAATTCTCTAGTAGCAAAAGGTGCATCAGGCAAAAAGATGTGGGGAGTCTGTGGTTACTAATGGTTGCTAACAGATTGTGTACTCATTGGAGTTCCATTGTCACTGAGGGATATTACAAGTGACAGCTTTAACAAAGCACTCCTAATCAGCCCTTTTCATCAGTTCTTGCCTGTATAAAAACCTTCACAGAGGGAACCGCTGCAATTTCTTGTTCAGAACCAGCACAGAGGACAACCTCTGGTCCCCCACTGTGGAGACAGAAAATTACCAGGTCACTATGCAGCCAGCAATGATGATGTTCTCCAGTAAATACTGGGCAAGGCGGGGCCTTTCTCTGGATTCAGCTGTGCCCCAGGAATATCCACTGCACAGCAATGTAAGTATCCAAGACTGAGCAGTTTGAATGAGCAAATCGTCTGTTTCAGATGCCTTTGAGTTTTTGCAGTAACTCTTTGAAAGACTCACCTCAGTCGTGTTACGAGAGGCTAGTTTGGTTTGTCATCCTTCTGCAACCATGCAGCATGATTGTATTTGCACAGTCAGGAAAGGATTTTATCAGGATCCTAAACCTTTGGGGGAAAGGAAAGATTTCCCCTCGGTTACTTTTCTCCTTCAGGACTGTTGAGAATGTGCTTCCCTCTACTTTTGTACAGGAAGATTAATTTTCACACTTTGGGGTTTATCATGCCTACTTGGTTGATTATCATATTTTTAAAATAAAGACTTTTAGTTTTTGTTGGAAAGCCAAGTTTTATAGCTTCTTACATCAGCCTGAATTTATTCTTAAGCGCATGCACTTGGAGGCAGGTACTTGCAACTTAACCAGACTTCTGTTTTTTTCATCTAGAGCTAAAAATGCATGAGATTTATTTTTCACACTGCTGAAAAAAGAAACATAAAAGGGAGAAAGAATTAGCCTTGCAGGGATATGTTGATTGACAACTAGTGTGTTGAGTATTTAAGATTGTAAACAATGTTTTAATTGTTCCCCAGTACCTATACCAAAGGCACAATGAAAATGTTCCTCCTTTGTGTTTGCATACTGATCGTAGTGAAAATTTTCATAAAATTATATTTTTCTTTCTAATTATTTCTTTTTAAAAAAGCAATGCATGCCAAAGAGAAGAAAGTGGCTGTCAGAAATAACAAGCGTATCAAAAAGTACAAAACATTCATGAAATGAGGTGCCGTGGAAGCTAAATGTTTTCCTCTGATTGAATTTGTACATATTGTTAGAGAAAGAAATTGGGTTTGATTTACAGACTGAAAAAAGGTGGTGCTTACTTTTGTCTGACTTTATTATAGTTTTGATATACCAATGCTGAAATTAGTGTAAATGATTTTTTAAGGGGGTTGGGTTGGGGGAAGATTTACACTTGTTATTGTACACATGCTTTGGGGTTGTGTATACACATTGAGTGGAAGCCCACACAGTTTTAAGGGTATGCAAATTTATTTATGTGGAAGGACCTGCAAATTATCATCTGGTATGAATCCAAATTAGTAGTTTCTAAAAACTGTAGAAACTAATGTCTGATAGTTTCCTCAGTGTATGTTCCCATTTAGGAGTAAATATGCAATGTCTTTATTTTGGTAAGATAACAGCTGGATCTATACGTACATACCTACTAGATTTCCTTTCACATAAGTCTCACTTAAAATAAAATCTAAAATTACCCTGTGTTCTATTTTTATTTTATTTCTAAATATTCCTTTCCAAATTATAGGTGTGTCTTTTATGCCATTGCATCTGGAGAGAAATATGATATACTTTATTTTATCCATTCATTCTGTCTGTTTACGAACTCTTCAAAAGTTATGAATTTCAATGTTTTACAGAGCAGTCTGTATGACTGCAAGCATTTACTTTTAACTGTATGCACACATTTTCATGAACAGCCACAAGCGGTTTTTAAATATTGCTACACAGTGTGAGTTAGCAATAAAACCAGAAAGTATTTTAAAATATAGAGGCTCAGCAATATGTAACAGAGAAAATGTGTGTGTGGTAACTTATAATAATTCTGCATATTACATGTTGCAAGAAACTGACATTGGATTAGAAAAATTGCCAAGGTTGAGAAGGCTCTAAGAATGATTTAATTCAATGTTATATCTAGTTTGGTTTAATTCCTTGATTTGGTCAGTAAGTGGTTATAGGTTAGCGCATGCCATTATTTTCTTTGATTTTTAATAGATACAACATGATACAACACTGAGGGAGCTTTCCCATAGATGTTTGAATACGAATCAAATTTGAATTTGGTATCCGGAGTTCTCATTTAATTTTCTATAAATCCGAATAGAATCTGAACTCGGTGTCCAGCGTTTGCATTCAATTTTTTATTCCCTGATTTTATGAGGACTATCCTGCGAAAATCAGGAGGAAAAAAGCCCTGAGGAAAACTGGATCCCCCCCCTTTTGGAGACAAGTCCACTTTCCCCCCTCCAAATGGGAATGCTCCCAGACTATCTGGGGTGGAGGTCTCCTTCTGGTTGATGCCTGCCCCAGATGTGGATGGGATTTCACAGCTGCAAGCCCCCCCCCTTGCCTTTCTATACCCACAATGCTAGACCCCTCATCAAGAAGGCAAAAGCTAGATTTCCCCTACAAGAGATACATTTAAGTGGCTGCTAACAAGGGATACATTAGTATCAAGTCGGAGAGCACCCAAAAAGCCAAGCCTCTAGCCTAGCTTCTCTCTCCTACCCCTGCATGTGAGCTCTTCAAGGGAGAAATCACTCATGCTCTGCTTTCCTGCTTCAGTGCACATTTGCTGTCTTACCAGGAACCTCCAATCTGAAAGGGAGGGAGTGAAAGGGAAAGTGTGATTGCCTTCTTCTACTCAGCTGCTTGACCAGGGCAGGCAGGGTTTGCACTAGGGGGTGGGGAGATTAAAAGGTCCCGTTTTTCTGTGCTGGGGATTTGGGTGGTGCATGGGAATGGCAATATTCAGGTTCAGCCCGGTTAATAGTCAGGCAAATGGGAACAGCCAGAATGCTCACGTGGCCCTGTATCCAGATTAAAATAGTCCAATAGGGACTAAAAAAGTCAAATGGGAACGCGGCCTGAGTTTTCTCAAGTTAAATGTTCAGTGCCCTCATTAATTTGCAGTGATTGACATCATTTCAGCATATTCTATTTGTGTATCTCAGAAAGAGATACACGACTGAAACAATGCAGGTGTAAAGCATGTTTCTGCCAGACAAAGAAACAAGAACAGATATGAGGGAGAGAGCAGACAGGCAATGTACAGGACTAAAAAGTCAAGGAACAGGACAGTGACAAATAATGAAGCAGTAGAATGGAAGATGAGGGAAGAGATACTATTAAACTGTTTTCACACATCACAGATTTTCCACTGAAATGCACACTTCACATAAAGCCTCAGGGAATACTTTCTCCCAAATCAAGGTGCCTATTTGCTAATGCAAACGCTTAGTTTTAATGGGTGCATTATATAATATAAATCATTTAAAGGCACAGTTCTGGAGACATGGGACCTTCATACCCATTCTAGAATCTCATTTAAGTAAGTAACTATTCAGAATGAGAGAGCTTTGATTATTCCACTTAATAGTTCTTTGGGGAGTTGGGAAGATGGTATATATAACTCCTAGAATTGGTTTTCATATCATGTTAAATTAACATATAAAGCCCTAAAGCTTGGCCTCCAAATATCTAAATGGGTGCCTTCTCCCTTTCAGACTTGCCCAAGTATTAAGATCTTGCAGTTCCACGATCTTCAGAGCTAAGAGCGGTGGTAGATTGCAAAAGAGCCTTTCCTGTGATGTGTGATTCAAACATGTCTCTTCATCCAAGCCTTGATATTTAGTTCTTTCTGTACATACATACATACATACATACATACATACATACATACATACATACATACATACATACATACATACATACATACATACATAGTAGTAGTGGTAGTATACCATTGAGTCATTGCTGATACCTTTTTGACTATATGGGTGCTGCCACATATACTTACTTAAGTCTATTCACTTTCTAAATCTCTTTTTGATTTTGTGGTTCCACAATTTTTTTACTGGTGGTAAATCATACCTTTTACTGATTTCCCAAGGGATCATAGTAACTGCCTTATCATGCTTTTCTTTATAATTTGTTTGTGCTGTCTTGTAGCTGCAGCTTTGGTGTTCCACTGTTTGTGCATTTTGCTCTTGTGTGATTTTGCAGTCTTTGTCTTGATGACTTTTGTGGAAAGTCCTTCTGTGCTGTTAATATGAGACATTGTTTGTTTCTCCTCATTTTTGTCATATCAACTCCCTGTTAGATTGTACCGAAATACTGGCCATGAAGTAGTTTATTTCTACACTTACCACTTCAGTTTTTCACTTGCTCCTTTCTGTAGGTTTCCTTTGTTTCACTGTTATGCAGGATGTGAATTATGATCATTTCCCCCTTGTCCTTTGATTCAGTGCATGCATCTCTGCTTGCGCCCAGTCTGTAATTCTCGTAATGTATCAGATAGAAATGTATATGAACTAAAGGTTTGTGATTCAGTTCAAATTGAACCGGACCATGGTGAGTTTGGTTTGCTCTAGAACTGGGTCAGACAGACTTCACAAAACAAAAAAACAAAACAAAAAAACCCAATAACCAATACTTTAAGGGTGTTTTTCCACTGCCACTAGAAGTACCCATTAAGTACTCATTAATGGGTATGTAATGGCATTTTTGTACCCATTAATGGGTACTTAATGGGTACTTCTAGTGACAGTGGAAAAACACCCTAAAATACATTTTAAAAGCCCTATTTAAATGGACTTATGGGGCTGGTTTCAAATGGTTTAAACAGAACCTTTCAGTTTGTACCAGTCTGAATGAACACTGCTGGTTCAATTTGAATTGAACCAGCCCCTTTCAAACAGTTTCATTGAAACTAAATCGAACAGTTTGGTTTGATTTGAGCTGGGCAAACCTAAACTGAATTTGGGCCTCTTTAGTATCTGAGCACTGGGATAAGCCAAGTATTGACTGTGTTGATGTTGTCAGCACCATTTCTTTTGGATTTAGTGAGAGTTATAACTTTTCAGATGCATTCCTTGCTGACCATAATTTTAACTTGTCCAGGCTTGAAGTTATCTGCCTGAAGTATAGTTTAATTCCTCTGTGTTTAACATTGATCCTCAATTAAGAGCCACTGTTGTACATTTATCCAATCCAAATTTCATTGCAAAATCATTGCTATAATCAGAATGTATTAATTAGCAATTCCACTTCACATGTTGACATTCTATACAATTTTAAATCATCTGTATAAAGAAGATATGAGAGTTTTTGAAATGGCTTGGAAGCCTGATATTCTTCACCTGATTTGTTCAAAATAACTAACAGTGGTACTAGAGATAAAATAACTAGTTATGGTGATAATGAGACACAATGAACTATGCCAGTTTAGCTGATGATCTGGATAATATCCTCACCATTTATTCATTCAGCTCAGTCTTCCATAACTTCATTGCCTTCTTAATAAACATTTTGATTTTGTCTCTATCAGTAAGCATTTTAAAATTCAATTATATGGTAATGAATCAAATATCTTTTTGGAACTGATCCAGAAAACATAAGTTGGTCTTCCTTCATCTCCTTTCATTCCTTCTGAAATCATTTTATCTAACAGAGGCAGATAATTTGTCTCTCTTATTTTTCTGCTGGTTTCCTTTCATTCTACAGTTATGATTTTTTTTCTAAGTGTATTGCATCTGATATTTCCTGTCAGAAGCTGACGCATTGTTGGGAGGCCAACAGTTCCTTAGTATTGCATCTTTTTTCCCCATGATCTTTCAATAAAAGTTTTCCTAGATTTTATCCACTCATTGACTTCTCTTTCTAATGGCGTGTTAAAATTGCTGGGCTATTTTTTTAATGTGAACCGGTGAGATTCTTCCACATAGTTCGCTCTTCCCTTGTGCTGTCCAGCTCTTTATCCTCTTGAATCATTTTTCAACTAATTTTGACAATACTATCAGATCTTCTGCTTAGTTCAACTTGTACTTCTTTAATACATATTGCATTTCTAAAGATTTATGATTCTCTATTTGGTAATTCCATGTCATTTACATTTTCTGATAAAATAGTCTTATAAAACTACCTCTGCTTTCTATGGAAAATGACATTCTGCTGCATTGTACAACACAGGTTTTATATCAACTTATTTTCTTTATCAACTTATTTTCTTTGTTGTAAAACTATTTGCTGTTTTTAAAGCTCCAGTGATTTTTCTTGAATCAGGGAGGTATTTCTTTACTATGCATTCCTTAGTCTTTTCAGTTCTAACTCCTCATCTTTCATAACTTCCAATTTTCTGGCATCTCACTTCAATCTGTTACACATCTACCATTTTGAACTTTGTTGTTGTTGCTATTAAACTTATTATATTTACCCTTTAAAAAAATTGAAAGCAGTTTACAAATATATCCTTTTTTAAAAAAGACAAAACCACTTAAATGATATAATTAATTTGAAATATATTATGAGTTGGGGGTGGGAATTGCCTGAGGGAAGATATACATCTTCAACAGATGCCGTCAGTTCTAGGTGCTCACAAATATCAGGGAGGAAAGCATTTCACAAGGTAGGTGGTATCACAGAAAAACCCTGAATATGAGTCATCACCAGATGATATTCTGTATATTGTGGAACCCACAGCAGGACATCTCCAGATGGTCTTACAGCTCATTTGGGCTTATAACAGGAGGGTGCACTCTGTATATGAGGGAATATATGTTCCCTATTATTACAAATAACTTCCTGTGAATGGCACCTATTATTGTTGGGCTATGTGGGCATGGCCTGTGTCTTTAATTTTTGGCAAAGTTCTTAGCACTTGGGCACTTTATAGCTCTAAAAATGTAGTCTAAATGAGCTCTTGCTGTGCATGCTACTTGCATGAGAAATAAGATTCAATTATGCTGATAATCGGCTGTTCAGGAGTGCTTCTCTATTTGTCCACTCTAGATGTTTTGATTCACTTAATCTTCCTGTTAAACAAGATTTAAATAATTTCACCAGATTGTTCCCTGGTGAGTATTCACAGGAAGTAAATGTTGAGCGAGCTTTTAGTTAACCTGCTGCTGCTTTCTTATTATAAATATGGAATATACATGTTGTCATTTCCCACTACTGAGAGCAAATTGTCCATATGAATGATCAATTATTTCATTAAATATTTTGTATTAATTCTGTTTTAATTAAAGAAGGTCTCCTGGAAAGTGTTTCTTGTGCTGATGACCTTGTTCTCAACAAATTTGCATTCCTTTGAGATGGCCAATCTGCTGATGTTTCCAAGCAAATATTAAATTTCTACGTGGAATTTCAGATTCAAGGTTTTTTTTTGCTTGTGTTATAGAAAACTTTCTTTAGGCAAAGGAAATCTATAGTATACTGATGCAGATCCACTTGCAGTGTTGTGGCTTTGTTTTTATTTTTACAAAACAGTATTTAAAAACCATCAATTTGGCTGTAATCCCACTTAAGTTTTTTAAAATGAAACAAAGCTAAACCTGATGCAAGTGCACATTCTGGCCATTCCCATTTTTGTCATATTAAATCGCAATCAGCCCCGATGCTGTTCCCACAGAAAACACTTCATAAACATCAGGGAAAGTGAATCTTTTCCTCCCTGCCCAGTGCCAGCCATGGGTGCCCACTCCTCTCTCCTGATTGGGTTTGATCCTGTGATGATGTGGCCAAGGGTGGGGAATCCCAGCCCCCCCTCCTCTCCTGCTTTTGCTGCCGCCATTTGCCATTTGCTTCCCTACAACAAAGCCAAACCTTCCAGTGAGCATGACCACAAGGATGGCTTCCACAGTGTTGCACAAAAACACATCCCTAAGCCTCCTTGCCCACACCTTCCTCACTTTCTCTTTTATCACACCTTTCTCCCCCCCCCCCCAAACCCACCATGGTTGGTTCATGCAGGAAGGAGCCAGCTGAAAAAGGAGAAAATGAGGGGAAAGTGTGGGTGGCGAATGAAACTTGTTAGCACTCTGAAGTGGAGTGAGTAAAAGTGAAACTTGTGGTTTCATTTTCACCTACTTCACACTGATACCAAGTAACAAGTTTCACTTTTACCCACTCCACTTCAGACTGCTAACAAGTTTCATTTGCCACCCACTTTCCCCTCACTTTCTCCTTTTTCAGCTGGCTCCTTCCTGCATGAACCAACCATAGTGGGCTGCTGAAGGAAAGAGGCCTGAACACTTGAAACTCCTCTGCAAAGGAGGAATGGCAAGGGACTGTCCTACAGGGAGAAACCCCACCCATTTTATGATACATCTCCCCCCAATACTGTGGTACTGTTCCCAAAGGAATAAAGATAAAGCATTTTAACAGCAAAAACATGAGTGAGAGCAGTTTTTCAAGTGTTTTTATTGCAGTTTTCAGCTATTTACTACTCAGAAAATGCAGGAACCCAATCTGTAATGGGGCCAAAGAAAATTCAATTCGTTTTCAAACCGCAATAAAAGCCAGGTAGGAACAACCCCCTAGATTAGCTAAAGAACTGGCAGACAAAAAAAGCAGTTGGCTTGCATGTATATTTCAATTATTTCTTTTGCCAAGAGTACAAAGCAGATTCAACAATGAGGTGCACCTCCCCCATTGTAAATCACCTGTGGATTCTCCTAAAAGACAGTATGGAGGTGTAAGCCAAGAGAGGGTTAGGACTCCATTTGTATCAAACCACATTTATGTAGAACCAATGATCAAAATCACTGTGAGATCTGTGCTAGCCATTTGTCTGTGCCAGGTCATTTTTAGTTACTGATTTAGGGAGATGAAGAAAGCTAGTAAGACTTTAGATCTGTTGCATCCTAACAGATTTTCCCTGTTAATTCCTATGACTCCCATTGTAGCTCAGTTCAGAGACAAAGCCTGGTGTTTGAACTGTGAGTGCTGGCACTGTTCCAAACTTACTTTGTAGCACATATGGTCCATCCTGGTCAGTTAGCATTGCCATGGCTGTGGCTATTTCTGCTGCACCTGGGTTGTTGCTATGGCAATCACAATGCAGCACTCCCTATGTGCTCCCAGTATAACTGTGAGCAGGTTTTACTGCTCCACAGCTAAGGGTCAGGGTAGTGCTGTGTGCTCCAGGCATAGTTGGCTTGATCTTCCAAGTGCAAAAAGTGCCCTTTGTATCTGCAAAAGCAATAGAACAAATAACAACTACTATTTAGAAGAATGTACTTAATCAGTCAGTCACCAATCAATTGTCTACCCCATCATTACATTGCAGTTCTCAGAGCAGCTTCCAGATGAAAGCAATAAAAGTACTATGTAAAGAAGTAATAAGAAGGTTGAAATCACTTATGGGGCTCAGATAGTGTCTGAGAAATGCAACAAGCAAGTTCTTAACTGTTTCCTGGAGATCCATAACAAGGGACTCCATCTCAGGTCAATTAATTTAGACAACTTGTTCTACTATTATCAGACACCTGCCCCAATAACTTTGTCAAACAAGGCAGCTCCTAAGGATCTCAAATTATGGTGTAGTTTGCATTGGTCGAGGCTGTCTTCTGGACTGTGTGGTTTGATAAGTTTCAGCTTTGTCCATTGCAATATTCATTGGGAAAGATCAATATAGAACAGAGAGTGGGTTTTCAAGAGTGTTTGAAATCAGAGGAAGGAATGGAGATTCTGAAGCTGACTGCTGTTAAATCAACTAAAATTAATCCAGGCAAGGCTGCATTTGAGGCATAGGTTGGGAGTACCCCTAGTATCAATGCTGGTTCTGACCAAGATTAGTTTTACTCTGCTTTAGCTGTCCACCAGTTGTGTTTTGGTCCTGTTGTAATTAGGCCGTGCCTCAGTTTCTTAGAGGTGGGCTTCTCCAACTTGATGCATGTAGGGTTGCCCTTAAAAACATTTTAGAAATTTAAATTAGTGTAGAATGCTGCTACTAAGATTGTGGCAGTCTGAAGATGCTGGAACAATGGAGCCCCTTTATGGGACACGATACACTGACATCTACTTTAGTACAAGGTGGTGGTTACTACTCTTTTAATGTCTGACCTATGTGAAAGCTGAAGGAAAACTGATGACTAATTTAGGATGAGTGAACCAAGGCCACAATCCTATGTGCATCCACATGAAAGTTAGCCCCACTCAGCGTAATACATAGTGCATGAGTTAGCCTCTCCGGGATTGTAGCGTAGAGGAAGAACTTAGAGAGAGAGAGAGTAGGCTGTCAGTTACTGGGTATTAAAACCAGCTTTTGTTAATGTGTAAAAATCCCAACATCTTATGTCTACCTCTAGTGGTGGGAGAAAAAGAGTACAGATTTGTGCGCCTTTAATAGCTGTCCAGACTATGGAATTTCTGCAGTTGTTACCTGTCTTAAAAGCTCTGCCTGCTGAAATGCTCCTACAGAGCTCTTAAAGATTTGGCAACCTGGTCCTCTTTTTCACATAGTAACCCTAAATTAAGTAATTAGCACAAAGTGTGAAAGATGTCAGTGAGAAGAGGCAATGTGAAGTTAGGTTTTTAAAGAGGTTTTACATTAAATAATTCTAGATGATGCCACCCCCCTTGCATCAACTCCTATGCAAAGGAAAGGCACTATTGTGAAATATTTGTTTGCAATGTTCTGTGAGTGACTCCCATTTGATTTTGTAAAGCAGAACTCAGAACCATAAATACTCCGCTGGAACAGGAAAAATTGGCAGTAGATCTGATCCAACAGATTCAACCAGAGTTTTAAATTAATTGAAGTTGTAATGATGGTATGATACATGCCATGGTACTTCCTGGCTGATCTTTTTAAAGAATAATTGTTCAGGTTCCCTTGTAACCTGTAATTGTTCTGAATATAGCTTCCAAAAAGGGGAGGAAACAATTTCACTCTTGAGAGAGACACCTAAATGCTAAAATCAAACAGAAATTGTCTTCTTGAAAGGGAGGTTTAATGTGTTTTGAGGAGTACATAGAAATCCTTCTATTTTTTAATCTATTTTCTTTCAGCTAAACAGAACCACTTCTGGTAAAAATGATGATAAAAAAAGTAATAAAGGTGCTGGCAAGGATGCAACATCAGAAGGCGGAAAGACTGCAGTAGTATTCTCTTTGAAAAATGAAGTTGGTGGCTTGGTAAAAGCTCTCAGACTTTTCCAGGTAAAAATATGTCATACAATATTTGTTTAATTTTCAATTAACTGGAAAAAAAAAGAGTGTGGTGTGTTGATAAAAGCAGAAGCTTGTGTATATTCATCCACACTTGTTAAATCCCAAGTCAATGTTTGGTGGTTGCCGGATTCATGCTTGTGGATTCCAGCTCTGGGATTAGGTAGCTTATTGGTTCTGGTTTAAGTTCTCAGCTCTGGGAATTTTGGACCCAATAGATGCAAAGCTGAAAAGTAGTTTAGAAGTAATAGCATGTGGACACTAGGACCCTTTCTGCACTGGGCATTATTTTGGATTATATCTCAAAATAGAGATTTGCCATCCACATGCTGGTGTCCAAGGCCTGCTGAAGTCTGCACCAGCATATGGATGACAGGTCCCTGTTTTGAGATATAATCCAGAATAAAGCCCAATGCACAAAGGGTCTCAAGTTTCCTTCCCATGATCAGTCTACATTAAATGGCCAGATAACGATTTTGGGAACTGAATTGCTGAACTTTAATGTGGCTGTTTTGACTGTGTCCTGGTGTAGCTGATGATACCTTGGCAATGCTTACCTAGAGTATCTCCTGCTATATCCTCTTATTAGAATCAATCCTGTTGATTGAATCTGATCATTTCACTTCATGAATTACCGGTTTTGAGTTCAGCGGTGTTTTTGTACCCTTACCCTGTGAAGCTTGAGAGGTGACAGCTCATGAGCGGGTCTTCTAAGGATGCCCCTTCTTCTGTCCTGTTGTGCAGCACTTAGGATGCTATGTTTGCTCTATAGTATTGCCATGAGTTTAACCGTCATCAGTATACTTGGTAAGTAAGAGTGTTGATTTGTCTTTATGTATCTCACGTGAATGAAGGTGTAGAATTCTTTTATGTATGCATTTTGAAAAATATTATTATATACTACAATTTTTGTACACATTTCAGGGAAAGCCTCCGTGCAGAAATCAAGCCTACAGGCTGCAGGGATTCAAAACAACCCCACTATATACAAATAGCATACTTTCCCCCTTGTATTGATGAGAATCAAATAATGGTTTTATCATACTACATTATATTTATGTGATATTAATCCCCCCTTTATTTCTGTTACTCACCTAGGAACATTAGGATGAAGGGCAGATAATAAATCTAAATAATAAATAGGCAAGTGAATAGTTTGACATTGTAAATAGTCCTATACCAGAACAACCACCTATACACCTAGCATTTCAGAAGGGAGAAAAAAGGTGCAGGAGCAGATGTTTTCCTGGAAAAAACAGCCACCCTGTGGACAGAAATTTTCTCCTCACAAAAGTGGACTTAGCATGCATCATTAGTCTCACAGTGGACTCAAGGTGTCTTGAACAAAGGCGTTTTTGGGCACCTTTGGAAAGGAATGTACTCAATTTCCTGGCACATGATTTAGCTATATAGGGTGGAAGGTGAGCATAATTTGGGGCACGTCCCACCTGCAGAGAGTCTGCTAGAGAATCCCCCCCCCCCCCGAGGCATGTAGCAGCTAAAGTTTTGTTTCAGTAAGCAATTTGTTACTGAGTTCAGTTTGGCTTATTTAGGGTTCCTGATGTGATTGCTTTTGAAGAGTCGTTTCTTTGTTTGCACTGTGCTTATGAGTAGATCTTAAATTGGTTTACAGTGATCTGAAATGGCAAAATAGGGTTTAAAAAACCAATATAATTAAAATAATAGAGTATCTGCTTTTGTGAAAATAACATGCTGTCTATGACATGATTAGAATGAATTTGGAATGCTGTCTTCTGTCATTAAACCATTTGGTGTTAGCGGATAGTTTCATTATGTAAAGACACCCTCTGTTGTTCCTGGCAACATTGAAGAAGTGACTTTGCATTGTCTTTTTCTGTGGTTTTTTTGGGACTTTCCAGTGCAGCTTATAGTCCTGGGTTTTCCTTAGGGGCCCATCAGGCCCTGCCTGTTTAACTTTTGGCTGAGTGCTGCCACCTGCTGGGAAAAATTAATAAAGGGAGAAAGATCCATTTAATGGAATGGGACTTATCTCTGGGGAAGTATGTTCCTATATATATTCAAGTTCACTTTATTCATTTGAATAATTTTCATGTACTGTAATGAATTCTTGAGCTTTGAGAGTGATAAGCTGTGAGCTTGCCTGGAATAGCAATGCTAATATGTGAAATGTCAGGAGTCTAAACGTTAATGCACAATTTGCTTGCAGAGGGAGAAGAGAAACATAAGCTTTCCAACAAATGTCACTTTGGAAAGTTCAGCCACTTTCCTCTGCTCTTTTCTGTTTGGACGTATGATTCAAAAAGGCTTAATTATTGTGCCAAGAAAGCATGTTCTTAATTTTTAAAAGGAGAGAAACCATTCTAAAGCTGGGGGAGTTTTGCTTTTCTACTCGTCCCAGATGTCACTGAGGAAGGTGTGATTCTATAGACAGCTACTTGGAGATTCCCTGAACTAAGTAGATGTAAAAAATGGAATATTTTGCATTCATTCCCCATTACACTTCTAATGAAGAATGAGTGGGAGCTCTGTGGGAGATTCAGGAAAACGTTTACTCTGCCTCCAGTGGCCCTTCACTTCTCACTGCTGTTGTTTCCATGTGCTTTTGCGGGAGAGCAGGATCTAGGAACTCCATGTTGCTTACATGCTGTTTTCCATTGCCAGCTTACGGTGGAGATTTCTTTCTTATGGCTAACACTGTCTAATAATGGCTGAGGTTGTGAATGGTGCCCTGTTGTCTCCAGCATGGTCTTTGAGGATTGTGCCAGCTCTCACCAGGGAATGCCAAGTTTGCTTGCCCAAGGAAACTCTGGGATTCATGGCCACCTAGGAACACTGTGGCTTTTTGACACTGGTGACTGGCCGTTTCTACTCCAAAGTGCCATGGGGGAGTATCCTTACAGAAGTCACTTTAAGTCTTCCAAGCTTTTCCCTCAACAAACCAATCCATTCATTCACCATACAGATGACTAGGCTTGTCTAAGATACATAAAAATCTAGAACCATTCTTCTGGGCTTCTGGAAGTGGGATATCCATGAATTCATCGGGATTCTTGGATGTTACAAACACATCAGATCAAAGATTTAATGGAACATTTTGGACTTCAAAAAACCCAACAAGTCTATGTTTCACGCTTCTAGGTTCTTCATGTGGCAAACAGAAGAAATCTTCTCCCCTTTCAAAAGTAGCTAAACCAAGACTGAAGTAAAAATTCTAATACCTTCAAGCTATAGTATCTCTTCCTGACCATTAGTTTAGTATGTGCTTGAATTTGGTACGGAACTAATATTCTTTTATAGTAAAGAAATATTGCATAAGAAATGACTACATAAATTCCTGTTTCAAATAAAATCAAATTTATTTTGTTCTTGATCAGAACTGTGTATCATATACAGTATTATGAGGAATGAACATTACAATAACAATTAGAAGCAATTACATTTAAAATGTTTAACATGTGAAAAGAAAAAGAAAAAGAAACCCTCTCTGATCTAACACCCCCCCCCCCCAAACCCTTATTCAAACGAAATATTAGGCTGGTTGAAGATTTGTTTTCTAATTTTAATGGGGATATTTGGCTAGAAGTATTTATAATTCTAGACATCTTAGTTTACAATGGATTCATTGAATTAAAAAAATCAGAAGTATGATAAATGAAACACAAAGCAGGTTTTCCCATAAACAAATGCCTTCATTGCTTCACAAAATAGAGCGATCACAGCTCTTTTACTTTAAGGATGATTTCTCCGAGGCTGGTATACTTAACTAATTAATTACTATTTTTATCCCCCCCCCCATACCCAAAGGTCCCAGAGCAGGTTACAACATTAAAAACCAGTGACAATATAAAATGAGCCTTAAAACCACAACAGTGTCTGAATGTGGGGAGGAAAGCCATTTCCTTGTTTAGCCAAAGGCCAGGGCCAAGAGCAAGTATACTAGCAGGTGTATTAGGAGTTCCTCTTCTGCACCCTGGTGCAATGTAAGGGAGGCCCTGTCTGGGACCACTTGTCTGGAGTCTCCTTTAGACCACACTTGCTGGTCTGGTATATTAACAAGCTTAGAATTGCTCTAAGAGTATTTTAATGTGTCAATGAGCTGGATTCTCTTTTGCCCTCAGGAGAAGCATGTGAGTATGGTTCATATTGAATCGAGAAAATCCAAGAGAAGGAGTTCAGAGGTAGAAATTTTTGTGGATTGTGACTGCAGTAAGAAAGAATTCAACGAGCTCATTCAGTTGTTAAAGTATGAAACGAACATTGTAACACTGAATCCACCAGAAAACATCTGGACTGATGAGGAAGGCAAGGCTGCTGTTTTCTCTTTCATTTTATTTTGAAATTTATAGGCTTGTGAAGGAGCTGTGAGAATCTGATGCCTCACTCTGTTTTCTCCAGAGCTTGACTGTGTGCCTTGGTTCCCCAGGAAGATTGCTGAATTAGACAAATGTTCCCAAAGAGTTCTTATGTACGGTTCTGAACTGGATGCGGATCACCCTGTAAGTGGCAACAAAGCTTTGTCAAATACATACCTGTAATAGTTGGGTGGAAAAGAACTGTGTAAATGTTGGATTCTCCTGCTGACTGTGATGACTGAGAACTCTTGATAATAGGAATTCCAGTACTTCCTGGGGGAAGTAAAGATGGTGGATAGATCCAGTGTCTGTACTTTGGGACGCTGGATCCTATCCCTAACCTTGCCAGTGCTTTCTTAAGTGTGGACAAGGTGTCAGTTGCCTTAAGGAGGCAATCATGGAGATGTGGCAATGGCACCAATGTGCCTGCGTGGCACCATTACCACAGTGATGGCCTGGTACGGCTAACCATGCTTGTGCTGCCTTCTCCCCAGGCTCTGTTTGAACTTCCTCCATGCTGGGAGACAGGCAGGATAGATGTAGAGCAGTTTTAACTATTCTACATCTGCACGCACAGGGGAAACGCCACCATGTGTGGAATTGTGTCTGGTTAAGATACAGGACCCCACCAAATGGATGGTCAGTGAAGGAGTTTTCCCTGTCTTCACCTTTTTGCCAAGTGTGAAAAGGTTCATGGTCTGCATTTCAGTCTGAGCTATGTGCTAATATGATGTTAATCACATTTAAGAAATGTATTAGGGCATATCAGCAACCCCTTCAAAGTTCTATCTTAAACCAATATAATTGTACTATTCCACCCATGACATTTCACCCTTTTGACTTCGTGCATTGTAATTTTCTTTTTAACAATGGTATATGTACTACTGCATAGCTCTTTTAAAATACTTGAACTCTCAGTAATCATGCACACTCCTTTAAGTTCATTTAAAAGCATATAGGCATTAAATTAATATTCCTATTGGTAGGAGAGAAGAAAGAATGCCTATGAAGCACTGCTCACACTCTAGGAGATAATTATGAAGTAGAAAATCATAGCATACTACACCACCAGCAGGAATGCTGCTTGTATGCAGGTTCCTTGGGCTTCTTTCTTGCTTTAATTAAGCAGCCTTTTTCAGTGGATATTTCTGACTCTTGGTAGTTTCCATTCTGCAAACAGCCATAATCCAGATGTTGGTGCAGTCTAAAGGAGGCCCCAGGAGGTATAGTATACTGGCCAGTGTGGAATCACCCTGAATCATTCACTGTAGGTGATTTAAGGATGTTATTTTTACTTATCAAGCTTGGTCTTCACACACACAGATACATATAACAGATACAAATGTTATCGACATTCATATTTTTAAATACGAATCTAACATTCGAATGTACAGATTCAAATGTTGTGGATTTTAATTGGATTTTATGACATTCGGATCTTAAATATCCGAATCAAAAGTTTTTTTATTGTATTGTAAAGCTTCTCAAATGTATCCTTTCTGATAACAATAAAAAAAATACAAATGTTTCCAGTCAAACTGTAAAAAGGCAAGCAGCTCTTCCTCCTTTTTGCCTTTTTTGAATGAGACATTGTGAGCCTGGCAAGGGAGGAGGGGAGCTTTGCATCTGTAAAAACAAAAACCACCCACAGCTGGCTACCATTGGCCAGAAGGCTAGACCTCCACCTCAAATAGCCTGGTATCGTCCCCATGTGGGGGAAAATAAGTGGACATTCACACATCTCCCAGAACTGCAGCAGCTTCCCTTCCCTTCCCTTTCTAAAGCTCAGAAATTTCAAAGAGCCAGAATTGTGCAGAATTGCAACATTGTTGCAATTGCTATCAGGTGTGAAGTGGGTGGATTATTGCTACAGGGTAACAGCTGCTGTATGAAGTGCATTTTGACAGTCAGAGGGAAAGTGTTGAGAGTGAAGTCTTGAGAGAGATTGTGTGGCCAGTGGCTGCAGCCGCTGCCTTTACCGGGGTGGGAAGCCATTTCAGGGGGCGGAGATCTGGGAGATGAACAGAGAACCGATGGCTATTTTTCCTTGTTGGGGGTTTCTTTCTGGTTGTGGCCGCACAGAGCGCAGTCCCTCCCCGTTCCCGCTGGCACCCTATCAACAAGAGAGGGGGCAGGGAGAAAGAGACACGGACAAAGAAGTTGCATTTAAAATGCGCATTTTGCTGAGCCTCATGCAGATGCTTATTCTGGAAGTGCACGGCACTTTCAAAGTCCGCTTGAATAGAGTGACGGCAGAGGGAACCCAGAGAAGCAAATAAGACTTTTGGGGATGCAGCCTTAGTCCTGTTTCCATCAGGACTTTTTTCCCTCAGGATTTAGGCAGGATAGTCCTCATAACATCCGGGAATGTTGCATGGGGATGCTGGGTGCTCAGTTTGGATTCTATTTAGATTAATTACAGAAGTCATGGGGACATTCCTTTCCAAATTTGGATTGAATTCAGATTAAAATGCCCATGGGGACATACCCCTAGAAGGTCATCAGTCTATCGAATTTGCTGCCAGAAGAGGAAAGCAGCCTAGATGGCTTTAAGGAAGGGTTAGACAAACTTATGGATGACAGATACTTTCAGGCTGGGGGGACAAGCAGGATGCCTCTAAGGCCATTTGCTAGGATATGAGAGCAGGATAAGATTTGTACTTGTCTCTGTTTGAGATGCCCATGGGCAATTGGTGGGCCACTGTGTGAGACAGGATGCTGGACTAGATGGGCTGTGGCCTGATCCAGCAGGGCTCCTCTTAAATTCTTATGTTCAATGAAATCAGTTTTTTCTAAGAGTAAAAGAGCATCAAACTGCATCCAAACATAGGAAATATGGTGACCATGGTCACTTATGGTCCTCATATTGTGTTCTAGATAATGCTAGTCATTTTGGACAGTCAACAAAACAAAACAAGATAAGTAAATAGAACTAGTTAACAGAATTTTAAAATGGGTAGAGATAAACACATTTTACATTTCCTGAAACTATACCCTTACCTTTATAGCAATATTTAAAAAAATTGCTGTTATTTTGTAGTTTTGCAGCTTGTATTAGCAAGATAATAATCTATATAAAACAACTCAATTTGTAAATTGGGGGAAAATAAGTTCATTTCCAGTGCACTGGTAAAAGAAACAATGTAACCTAACATGCACAAATTGCCAGAATCTCTAGGGTCAAAAGCTGTGCCAAAAGAGTCATTGGCAAACCTACTTTCTTAGAAAGATGAGGGCAACATATTTAAAAGAGCTTGAGTAAATGAGGACTGAAACACTGGGGAGAGGAGCTTCCCATTGGAGGAAAAACCCAAATGTGAAGAGGAACAGATCTTGTTTGCAAGAACAGACGTTCCCAGTGCTCAGTTTCATGCAGCCAAAGAGCTATTTATTGGACCCTGTAGCAAGGATGCTTTCTTGGGCTGTGGTCTCACCTTCACTTTAAACCTTCTTCATTCCCACTTCTGGTCTGACTTCTCACATCTTTTCATTTCTATCTGTTTTATCTGTGGACTTTCCACCCTCCATTTGGGCTTTCCTGAGTGGAAAGTCCACAAATAAAACAGATAGAAATGAAAAGGTGTGAGCAGTCAGACCTGAAGTTGGACTGAAGAAGGTTTAAAGTGAAGGTGTGCCCATGGCCTTGGATAAGATCTAGGGTGTAGCTTGAGCAAGGTGAGTGTCTGTGCACTACAGCTCAATGCAGGATCTGTGCAATGGAGGGTCCAGCTGAGGGGGACCTGAATGTAGAGTACTGTGCCCAGTTCTGGGCACCCCAGTTCAAAAAAGACATTGACAAACTACAGCAAGTCCAAAGGAGGGCTACCAAAATGGTTAGTGGTCTGGAAACCATGTCCTATGAGGAAAGGCTGAAGGATCTAGTAATGTTTAGCCTTCAGAAGAGAAGACTGAGAGGAGACATAATAGCAGTCTTCATGTATCTGAAGGGCTGTCACAGAACAGAGGGATTGTCCCTATTCTCACTTGCTCAAGACGTAAGGACTAGAAACGATGATATGAAACTTCAAGGGAGTCAGTACAGATTAGATGTTAGGAAAAACTTCCTGACAGTGAGGGTGATCAGTCACTGGAATAGGTTGCCACAGGAGATAGTGGGTTTTCCTTCAAGCAGAGGCTGAACCTACATCTGTCTGGGATGGTTTAGGAAATCCTGCATTGATCAGGGAGTTAGACTTGATACCTCTAGAGGTCCTTTCCAACTCTATGATTCAATGTATCTCCCATAGTTCTTTGCTCTCCCTGAAAGATGTCTGTCCGTGCAGACCATCAACAAAGCAAAATCCAAGTTATGCAAAGAGTCGCATTCCTGTACTATGTCTGTGAGTTTACAAATGTTACTGCAGAATATTTCCCATTACCTGCTGTGAAATAGCTCAGTCCGTCCTCCTTTCCCCAAGCACTAGGGATGAGTACAAACTAAAAATCACTGTTTGGTTCAAAGCCCTTTGTGCAATTCAAGCTTGAACTTTTTTCTTCAGTCAGTTGTTCGGTTCAAGCATCTTCAAATCTCAGATCAAACGAGGTGCGTTCCTAGGTTCATTATTTTTTTCAGTTCAAATTTGAATTCTGTTTTTGGAAGGCAGGTTGTTCAATTCAAATTTGTATCTTTCAAACATCCTCGTTTGATTCAAACAGCTTTGAACCCCAAATAGTTTTGATATATCTCAAGCAGCAGATCTCATCACTTTCTGACACTGACCACAGCACTACTCTGTGATAGAAAATATAAAGGTCTTAAGGCATCTTGGAAATATATTTGAAGTCTCTCTCTGTGTGTTCTATTGGTATTGGATGTATTCCCACGGGAAAGAGTTGATTTCAGATGTGGGAGGTAGTAACTTTAATGTAATGCCACTACATCAAATCTGGTACAATATACATTGACTAAAATGTTTGCTCACTTTAGAAGAATATACAGAACTTTAATTTTAAAGTAGAGACACCTACATATTTATAAGATGGTCTCACAAAACTGCTTTATTATTTATTTTTTGAAATCCCAGAGCACTTGAAATCAATCAGATAGGAAACAACTTTATGCCACTTCTTTTTAAACTCTATGATCAGTAGTCTTCCTTCTTTGGGAGGACTGTAATTGCTTGTGGTCATATTCCCTTGGCAAATTTTACATATTTAGGAAGGGGAAAACAAGCAAATGGAACTTTAAAATGAATAACGTAAAGTGAAAAGTAAAACAAATTTCACTTGGCACACACACTTATTTTCTGATTTGTGCTTTCAAGTGCCAGAGGCTGGACAGTTGTGTGATGTGAATATTTACTTCTGGAAAAAAACCATAAGTTTTCACCATTGAATAAGCAGCTAAAGGTTCCTTGTTTTAAACACCGATTGCAACAAAGGCAAGAGCAATTTGTCTTTTTTTTTTAAAGAGCAGTTCATCATTATGGTTCCCCCCCCCCCCCCGTTAGTCTTGAGCTGGCTTGTGCACAATTAACATAAAGCCCAGTCTCTCCATGACAATGAGGAAGGGGGAAAAGCAGGTGAATGCAGTAGGTATTGAATGGAGATCACATCTACCCCACACCTCCGTATCATAGATAGACTGGGCTTGTGGAATGGAGCACCCAATAGTCCCAAGCCCCTCTTTCTATGGTTCACTAATGCTGAACTTTGGTTTGGCACAAACCTGGCTGAATTATGCAGCACTAGTCCATTCTGACCAGGGTTTTAATTATATTCTTCATTTGATTTGTTATCTTAAGTTTGTTATAAAACATTTTTGCCTTAAAAAGCGGCATCCCCTGTCACCTTCCCCACTGCTGCTGCTCTCCCCACCACACTGAAGCTTGCCTTTCACCAGGCAAAGGGGAACCATGAAGGCTTGGTGTGGCTGCAGTGTTGGGGGTGGGGAGGTGCCATTGTGTGCGTGTGCGTGTGGCAGAGGCTGTGATGACACCCATAGTTCAAAAGGACTTCTGGCCATCTTCTTGTCACATTGCTCAGATTCCCCCCCCCTGCCGGATCATCTTGTGGGCAGGCTGTCCCTCCTCCAGCTTCTTCAGAGTCCACTTCTACAGAGGACTCAAGCCATCTTGGGGAACCAGTCCATTTTCACTTGCCCTGTGTGAGCACAGAACTGGGCTAGAGAGGACTGAATAGCCCAGGGTGGGGTGGATCCAGTCTTCCCTCCTACCCAGTGCATGATTGTGAGTGGCGCACATGCTATCCTCCTTCCTTGCATCACTTTCCACTTCTGCTGAACTCCCAGGGAGGGGGAGAGGGCTTGGCAGAAAGCTGTGATCACAGAGGTAGCTTCTTCTTTGCTTGCCAAGCACTTTGCACTTTGCTTGTCACTTTGCTGGTCCCTCTCCCATCCTGTCCCCCCAATTCCCCTTTGTTCCGATTGCAAACTTCAGACTCTATTTTATATCTTTTAAAAATATAAATCTATTTTGTGCTAGACTGATAATGTACTTTCCCAAAGAACAGGGAGGGATTTAAAAAATGGCCAGAAAAGCACTTTTTTTGGGGGAGGGGGAGAGATGGAAAGCATGGAGCAAGAGTAGAAATGATACAGTTCTAAGGACAATGTAGCTTCCGTTTTCCTTCAGCAATGTGCAAGGGAAGCAAGGTGTTTTTTTTGCAGTGAAAGGGACTAAGAAGTTGTTCAGCAGCTTTAAGGAACAGGGAGATTACAGCCTCTCCTTTTTCTACCAGAACAGCTGTGGAGGTGGAGGTGTGTGCTGGCTGGAATATACCTCGGCTGCAGTGGCGGCTGGTGGACTTCAGGGCTGCGTGTTCACAGGAAAGGTGGGGGCCATGGGGGTGGGGCCACTGAGGTTACAGGGTGGAGCCAACAAGGTCAAAGGGTGGAGCCTCTGGGGTCACGGGGCAGAGCCTCTGGGGTTACTGGGATGGAGCCACTGGGGTTGTGGGGTGGGGCCACTGGGGTCATGGTGGCAGGGCCACTGAGGTCACAGGGGTGGGGTCCAGGGCCCAGAAAGATAAAGAACAAAATAAAGAAAATAATTCATGCATGGAGCTGAATGCAATTAATGAATGAATAATAATATAAGCCTGCTTTTTCTACATGCATGTCCACACTCACATATTGGCTTATCTAAGTACCATAGGATTCACAGCAGAAAAATTGCTAGTGAAAGAATCACAAATCAGGCCATAGCCCATCTAGTCCAGCATCCTTCCTCACACATTACTCACTGTGATGGCTGCTTAGATCAGTAGTTAAAATTGGCAGCAAGCAATACAAATCAGAAGGAAACTTAAAGCCCATGTTGGGTTGACTGCAACCACAGATGCTTGAAAATAATCTGTTAGGCTGCTTTCACACCTGAGTTTTAATCCAGTTTGAGACCACTTTCCAAGTGAGAGAATATATCAGCAAAGTGAATAATCATTTCCTGTCCTCTTCATCTAATCCAAAAATGGCTTTTCCAGGTTAGATAATGCAGAAAGAAAATAGCTTGAGACTTTGCTGACATATTATCTCACTCAGGAAGTGCGCTGAAGCTGGAGTAAAACTTAAGTGTGACCACAGCCAATGTGAAAAGAACATACTGATCACTTGGCTGATGTGTTCTCTGGCTGTGAAAGCAGATTGAAGCTGGATGAAACCTTAGGTGTGACCACAGCCAAGGTGGAAAGAAAATTGCTGATCAATCAGCTGTGAAAGCTGATTGAAGCTGGATTAAACCTTAGGTGGAAAGAAAATTTCTGGTCACTTGGGCTCAAGGAAGGAACTAGCTTATCCCTCTGTCAAAACCTTCTAGTGAATTTTATGAAAACCATCATTTTAGATAAGGCACATTTCATCAGATAGATCAAAATTTTTTAGACTGGTTCATTTTTCCAAAGCACACATTGTCTTGCATTTTTCCATGTGCTGCAACCACTATGAAAAGAAAGTTCAGGTAGGACTGAATGGGGGGGGGTGGAGAAGAAGGAAGGAAGGAAGGAAGGAAGGAAGGAAGGAAGGAAAGAAAGAAAGAAAGAAAGAAAGAAAGAAAGAAAGAGAGTTGGCTTTTCCACCCCACTTTTCTCAACCATTTAAGGGGAGTCTCTTTCCCTCTCCCTCTCCCCTCTTTATTTTTCTCTCCCTTTCTCTCTCCCCTCCATCTTTCTATTCCTCTCCCTCTCTTTCTTTCCAGCTCTTTCTCTCTCGTTATTTCTATCTCACTGTTTCTTCCTCTCTTCCTTTCTCCCTAGTCTGTTCATGGGGAGAGCCACGGGAGCTGCCACCACCTGTTACGAAAACCCCCAGCAGCACCAGATCGGAGGAGGAAGGCCGCATGGAGGAGCTGAGAGGCCCGGTGTGGCCTTTCTTCTCCAAGCCAGCACTGCAGAAATTAGCACGGCAGGCCACATGCTGGCCACACAGGAGGGAGGCCAACCACAGGGAGCCCTCCCAGAACCATAGGGAGACAGGAAGGGAGGGTACAGGAGGGCTCAGGGGTCCCCTTCTTAGGGCTGGTGTGGGGAGCAGGAGGAGACAGGGCCCAGGGCTCACCTCGTCTTCGCGGGAACAGCAACAACCAGCAGTAATGGCACCTGAAGGAGCGCCTCTACTTGCTATGAAGGGAGGTGGGGGAGTGACTAATTTTAGATGCTTTAGGGATGCCTGATTGGCTGGTATGGTGTACAGAGGGCATTTTAAAGACTCACGCTTCCTCCAGTCATGATACAGTTAGTTCTAACCATTTTTGCCATTGGTTGGAACCATCTGTATCTCTCTCTCTCTCTAGATCCCTGTTCTTTTTTCTTCCCCCCCCCCCCCAAGCAACTGGTGCCCGCTGAACACTGCAGTATAAAGGACCAGTTGCCCCTGCTCGGCTGTGTCTGTTTGGGGGCACAGTTGCCTCACCCCAACAGTACCCTGTTAGCAATAAGTTTGCCATCACCACTATACAACTCCAAATACCCCCCTTTGCCACTATTATTTGACAGGACTTTATCCTATCAGAATGCAGGTGGTGTTGATGTCATCAGTAGGGGTGGAGAACTAAAGCGTCATGTAAAGGAGACTTGGGGAGATAACATGAAAACAGTGAGCATAGCAACCCAAATTGAGGACAAACGTGGCTATTTTCTAAAAGCTGCTTTTCAGGGCTGCCCTTCCCTCTTCCTCCTCGCGTGAACGCACCACCCATAACAGACCCCTTCACAGAGCCTGGCTGGGTGGCTGGGTGGCTGCCGCTTGCCTGGATGGATGAAAAATGGCACTGGGCAGCCAGCAATTCTTTCCCCTCCTCTTCCCATTGCCCAGGGCACACAGCAGCAGTGGCAACTCAAATCCCCTTTGCCCACTCACCTCCACAGCCACAGCCTTTAAACATTCACACATCTCACCAAAACTTCAGCTGCTTTCCTTCCTTTTCCCTTTCTAAAGGTCAGAACTTTTAAAGAGCCAGAATTGCGCAGAATTGCGCAGAATTGCAACATTGTTATCAGGTGTGAAGTGGGTGGATTGCTACAGTGTAACGGCTGCTGTAGCGGGTGGATTTTTACAGTGAAATCACTATCTTTGGGGGAGGTAAACCCTAAACATGCATTCTCATCCCACTAAAACTGTACCATTCCCACAGTAAGAAATGTAAAACGTTTCAAATGCATGAACCGGAGCGAGACTTGTTGAAATGAGTGTTAACATTTACAACGCTTTGGGGCAATTTAACACGCGGAAAGTGTGTTAAGCCAACCTGACATGGGTACTGTGAGGACTGAAACCGTTTTAAGCTTGTATTGGGAACGCAGCCTAACACAGAAAAAAGCAAACCATGCTCTAGACTCCCTTCAAATGGAGGCATCCTGTCTTTCTCAGTTCCAGTGGTGGATAATGTTTAATTCCCTCTGATTGTAGAACTTCAAGGATTGGTTGGGCTATATATGATATTTTTAGTATATTGGTTTTATTGTTTTGTTACTATTGTGATCTGCCTTCAGACCTTCAGTTGAAGGGTGGGATACAAATACTCAAAGAACCCAAGGAGAGAGAAAAAAAGAAGAGATACTAGAATTTCAAATAGTGTCTGAAGCCTAAAAATGTTTGATGCCTGAGATCCCATCTGTTTCAGTAAAGTTGTTATCAGTCAGCAAACCACTTGCTGCAAAATCGTTTCATTCACATGGCTGCCTGGGGTAACTATCTGGAAGACTTTCATCTTAATAACGGGTTGTTCTTCTTCCTGCCACATGAGTATCATTGCGCTTACTAACACCTCCAGAGGTGGAATGAATCTGAATATCAATCAACTTAAAAAAAATGTTTAAAAAGACATTCTACTGCTTTTATTTTTCTATGATATAAATTATTGTTGTTCTGTTTGCTTTAGGGATTTAAGGACAACGTCTATCGGCAGAGGAGGAAGTATTTTGTTGATGTTGCCATGAATTATAAATAGTGAGTACTGACTATTTTTACCCTGTGCAATTCTTTTTGAATCAGAAGGGATACACATACAGTAAGACTGCATTGTTCTTCCCATGAGCTTTGGAAAAGGGAGGGAATAGCCAAAGGGTACTTTGGGGCCTTTTAACAACCAAACTGAAATGGGGAAGAATGGGAACAAAACTTATTTGAGTTGGACTGCAGAATACAAAAGGCAGCCTTGTGCAATATCAAGCTCTTTATCTTTGCACGCCAAGTGTGAGCTTCTTGGCTTTGGCCTTGCATTTCTGACTACAACTCACTTGATTTATGTTTGCCCTTTTTATCCACCTTATATCCTATTCAACTATTGCAAATGCACTACTGTATAAAAATCAAGGGGGGAGGGGAAATCACTATTCCCTGCAGATACCGGACCCTCCATGCATATTGAATGCACAGTATTAGTACTCTCATGCCACACTGAAAATGCTGTAAAGGTGCTGTGTGGATCCTGACAAAAACTGTGTAAAGTGAGAGATGAATGACTGAGGATTATATGCAGAAAATGCAACTTCTGTCAGGCAGCCACATGAACTACTGGCTTCAGTAATTTGCTTAATTCAGAATGCATGTGAGCAGCCCCATCATCTTCATCATCATTATGGTCTCTACTGCTTGTGCCGAACACATTGATACAATGTAATCCTAATATATCTCTGACATTAAGCTGATGGTGATTGGTCAAAACCGGCAGAGAGGACTTTAAGACCAAATGCTAAAGGGTTCAGTTGCCCAAAATTTACCATCTGAGCAAAATCCAGCAATTTAATGTACAATTAGTAGTCTGTACTCCTTCATTTTGATATTTTTCTCCATCTTTTTTTAAATACTTCTGCAGACCAAGCTTACATTTTGAATTAATCACCCTCCCCAGGAGTTGGTAAATTTCTTGCACTACCTACAAATACCTGCTGTTTTTGCAATTTTCTTGTCACACAAGTTTCCAAGTCAAGCTAATTCCAATCACATTCTCATTTCACTTGTAATGGGACAAACTTTTTACAATCCTAAGGCATCTGCATCAGAAGCTAATTTGATATATATTTTCTAATTCAACACTTTATTTTATCCTTCCGCCCTCATTTCTGGTTTGTAGTTTATCCTTGCTTCTTTTGAGTTTTCTAATATACATTCAAATTCATTTCCCTTTCTTCAGCTGAGTGAATAACTGGGCAGAAAAAAAAAATAAACATGCTTGAAAGCCCATAAAAAGACTTCATGTAGATTAGTACAGCAGGGGCAAAAACAGAAGGCAGGGGAGTTTGCTTCTTATGAGAAGCATTTTTCCACATTGTATACAATATGGTTGATACATTTAGCCATCTCTTGGGGAAGCACTGGGTAAGTTCTGGATACTCCAGGTGTCGTAAGGTGCAGATATCCTATGCATCTTCAGTTCACCAACCCGAGGACCTAAGTACTGAACACAAGGCTCACAGAAAGGCTGGGGGAGGGGGGAGGAGGCCAAACCTTCCCCAAAAGAGTCATGACTGAAGTGGAATGGAACAGTGGGGGTGGAGAAGAACACCAAGGTGTAAATACATTCTAGCTTTGCAACATCCCTTGTTGCTTTAATATCCCCCTTACCTGTCATTAGTTCAGCAGTCACGCTTTGCCAGTGCTCTTGCTTCTTGAAAGCATTCTCAAAAAGTGATTACCGGCATGCTAATTTTAGAGATATCAATAATGGGAAGGAATGAAGGCAAGACCAAAGGAACACTATTGCTTTAATAGATAATTGTGGGTTCAAACCATAAAATGTTTTGAAATGGTATCCTAACTTATTTAAAAGCTGCAACCCAGGTGAAAAAGCAGTGGGGCCATGTGAACAGAGTTAGCTGGGCAGCATAGGTGGGAAGCCCTGAGCTGTCTTTTAATCTGCCATTGATAAAATGTAATGTAGAGATATCAAAGACAAGGCAAACTGGTATCTCCCCCTGTTTCCAGGGCTGCTTTTCATGAGTTGCTCCTGTGAAAAAGGACAGCAAATTGAGTTGTGAATAGGCACTCATGATGAGGCCATGGCGGCAACAAATTGTAGCACAGTACCAAAAGATTATGATAAAAGTTCCAGCTGGCTGTAGTTTGAAGGGTGGTGCGAAGCAGACAAACTGAAGAGGAAGGGTTTAATACTTCAGAGTATGGCCCTGTTCCCATTACAAGCTTAAAATGGTTTTCCTAAACTGAAATAAAAGAACCGGATGCAAACACGAATTTGCCTGATCCCATTACTTTCAGCTTTAATTGCATTCGATCCCAATTCTGAAAGCGCTTGAAAACTTCATTTGGGAAAGCGTATCTTTTTGTCCTCGCCCATTGCCAGTCATGGTGCCCACCCCCTCTCTCTGATTGGGGTTCCTTCTGCCACAAAATTTTTGATGTGACAAGGGCGGGGAGTTCCTAGAGTGCTATTGGGGGAGGGAAACCCTAAACACACATTCTCATCCCACTAAAACGGTACCATTCCCACAGTAAGAAATGGAAACCATTTAAAATGCAAGAACAGGAGCGAGACCTGTTGAAATGAGTGTTTTATTTACAACCCTTTGGGGCGATTTAACATGCGGAAAGTGTGTTAAGCCAACCTGATATGGGGACTGTGAGGATCGAAACCATTTCCAAACCATTTAAAGTTTGTAATGGGAACAGGCTGTATATGTGTGTGCATATATTTTTTTCTGTATCACATTATGTTCTCCAATTATGCCTTTCAGTAAATAATGAAAAGCATTCTTTGCAAAATTTTAAGTTACAAAATTTAAAAAGGGCACCTGAATGTATCCAACTGAGTGTCCACCCTGTGTGTAGTTGGGCAAGTCCTTGCATCCACAGCTGTGGTCAACCCTTGTGGTAATAGTCCAACTTATTAAGAAAAAGGGGAGGAGTTTCTAGCTCACATCATGGGTCGGGGTGTATTTTTTGGCTTCTTTTGCACCCGCGATCTGCTAGGCGATATGAGGCAGGCTTGATTTTAAGTTTATAGCATTCCCGTGGTTTTTTGCTGGATCGCAGGTGCGCAAAAGTCAAGCCCTGTGCCCAGCCCCTGCGTGCCAATACAGCCAAACGGTGCTAACTGGCCGCCATGGGGACACGGCCCTTGAGTCCATCTTCAGGTTTGACTGCTCACACCTTTTCATTCCTATCTGTTTTATTTCTGGACTTTACACCTTCCATTTGGACTTTCAAAGTCTAATTGGAGAGTGCAATTGTTTTCACGAAATGTGCCTGAAACCCTACAGACTTGCTACCAGTCTGTGTGTAAATCACTGAGGAAGGGCAAACAGTGAGATGCTTACTATGGGTGTTTTTCCACTGTCACTAGAAGTACCCATTAAGTACCCATTAATGGGTACAAAAATGCCATTACGTACCCATTAATGGGTACAAAAATGCCATTACGTACCCATTAATGGGTACTTAATGGGTACTTCTAGTGACAGTGGAAAAACACCCTATAAGTCTGCTTTCTATTATGCACTTTGCCCTTTATTCACATAGGGAGATGCACCTAGACACTTTTAAACCACAATAGTCATACAGAATTCTGCTTTAAGCATGATATATGTGTTTCTTCAATTATGAAGTATGTCAGTATTTCCCCTGCCATTGCCTACAGTCATTTCTTGCCTAACACGGCTATGTATAACATGGATTTGCTTTTAAACTGTGACTTGCCTTGTATCATATGTTGCTTCACAGAATAGCTTTGTTTTCACATGGTTGGTAAAAGGCGATTTCCCTTGTTTCACACTCTCTTGGAAACTTTCAATATTGTGATTGATTTGGGCTCTGAGGCACCATTGACTTATGCTGGCCGGTTGTACCATCCTTCCATGACATTACTGTCTTGTTTATAGGCCAGAGTCCCCTATGGGGTGCCACCGACTTGGGTCTGCTCTCTGCAGTGTCACTGATTTACACTGATAGACTGAGCTACCATATGTCCCCTAACTCCCAGTTTTTCGTAGGTGCAGTTATTTGCACAGCATGGTTCTGCACTCCATAGTGGCTTGTTGACATATGAATGCACTATATTTTAACTACCACCATGTATTAAGGTCTCTAATGCAATCTGTGCACTTTCTTGGGACTGTGGCTGCACTCAAATTCAGCAAACAAGCAGCTCAAGGACATCTCAGTGGTCATCCAACCACCAATACACTTCTAAAGCCCGTTAAAAAATATGAATATCATTACAAATTCACAATCCAGATAATTCTTTTTTTAAAAAAAAGTTGTTAAAATTTATCGAGTGCTTTTTCTTCTTTGTTCAAATTGTAACACACACACACACACAAACACACACATCTCTTCTATCAAAGATGTAATGAACGCACTAGGCACACAAAATGAGCACATCTCTGAATAATCTCTGAGATGCCTTTGAGGGTTTTGTTTTTATTACCCAAGAATGCAGCCTAAATTTGAACGAACGCAGTGGAACACGCATCATAACAAATGTAGACAAAGTTACTCTGAGATAGTAAACTGTAACTTAAATGAGCATCTACTGCCAGGTATGAAGGGGGCTTGCAGAAAATGCCCTTGGTGGGGCTGTTGTCTTCTTTTTCCACTTGTTACCAGAGGAAACTCTCTCCCAGATTATCCTTTTAAATGTAGCATAAGGCTGGCATAACTCAATTCATTCATGTAATAGTTGTATTTTTAGCTGAACTATGTAGTAAGCAGATAAGGAGCTATTATCAAAACCTGTTCTTTAGGAAGAGTGGTGTCAGGCTGGCAAAGAGAGACCACGAGACTCTTTAAAAAGATGAAGAGTGATTAATTTCAGCTCAGTGTTAGGACATTTCTTGTTGGGAGCAACTTGGAACAGAAAGCCCAGTATATTTATATGTTTCATAGCTGGGCGGGTTTGGCCTTCAACCAATGAACAATAACTATTTTTCAAAACCCAGTTTAAACTTGGAGCCAAAATGTATCACTCGACCCCAGCAGGGGTCAACTGTCACTTCCAGAACAACAGGCAACTACTATATACATATATACAGAATCAGATAGGTGGCAGAGATCTTACATTCAAATATTATGGCAGGTAGCTAGCCCTGCCTGACAAGTAGGGTGAAGAGAGCCTGGAAGGATCCAGGTCATTTTGCCCCCCCCCCTTACCTGTGCAGAGTTCTTTCGCCCAGCATTTGTTAAGCATAATATAAAAGATCTGTGTGTGAGGCTGAACAGGACAAAAGAAACATAAGTAGGGCTGCGTCCCCAAGCAATAAAAAGCTGGTTAAAAAGCTTATTTTGCCTCTGAGTGCTCCCATGCACTTGCGCCTTCTGTGAGTGGTACCTTCTGTGAGTGGTGCCTTCCCCTCTGACATTTGTAAAGTAACCATAATAATCATTTATAGACCTCTGCTGAGGTTGCATCGCTCTGTCTGCTCTTTTGAATCAGGGAGCAAATTTGCACTATCACTTCCCTGGGAAATTGTGCCAGGGAAGTGACGGTGGGGGATGGATTGGGCGTTTGCATGGTGCAACATCTGATCTATCCCAAACTTATCCGGCACCTCACCAAGCTCTGGGTAAGTGCGATGATCTCTATACTAGTGGCGATTGCCTCACTACAATGCAATGCACAAGTGTGGATGTGCCATCTCACCCCACACACTGTTTACCTGGAGGAGATGCAAAACAGTGCATGCAGGGATACGTTAGCCAGGTCTCAGATATGGCTAGCGGAGCTGTGGAGCACTTTTTAGCAGCTGCGGGATGTGCCAGAATATGCAGAGCTGCTTCCAGCACAGAAGGGACTCTGCACAGGCCTTCCCCACTGGGCCAAGTGTGAAAAGACCCATGGTTTTATACGTATTGACTGATTTAACTGTTTTTATGTTAGTCACTTTGATTTTTTTTAATCTGAAAAAGCACATACAAATGTATACAGTTAAAGGGAAGGAAGGATAGGAATAAAAAGGCATTAAAATAAATGAGAACACTTTGGCACATTTACCTTGCGATAAGCTCTGCTGAATTCAGCAGGATTATGTTTGAATAAAATACACAGAAACCTGGGCCATGGATATTTAAGAAAAAAGAATAAGGGAAAGTGTTAGGAAAACTGAAAGAGGAATAGTAGATGGAAGGCAAGGGAGGTGCAAGTGATCATGAATGACATAGGTCCTTTCTACACTGTGACTTATTGCACCTAAGGACTGACATAATCTACACTATCATCTGGACAGCAGGTCATTGTTCTGGAATATAATCTGGGATAAGACCCAGTGCAGAAAGGGCCATAGTTTGATTTTTGGGCACTTGGTTGCATTAAGTTGTAACCTGGTGTGCCATTGGGACAGATTTACGTAGGGTTAGGTGTATGGTCACCTCTTTTTCATTGACCCTCATCACATCTCAGCTTACGATTCTGAATCCAAGAAAAGCTTGGTTCTCTTTTTAGTGTCCACAGGTGCCTCCTAGTGACCATGCTGATCTCTTTCTCCCACTATCATTGCTCTGAAGTGGAGATGGAGAGGTCAGTTTGTTCTTGTAGCACCCCCTCTGTCTGTGGTGCTCAACCTGGAAGTAGAGACACAGACCCTTTCTCACTAAAACTTTCACACATAACATCAGAAGAGGAAAATAAATTGCAAGTAATTAGGGATGTGTACGACTATTGGTAACATTCATTATTTGTACATATTCATATAAATTTGTGCACAAATTGAATGCTATGACATTTGTACATTATCATTCGTATGAATAAATGTTTCAAATCATTTGTATGAATAGTTCAGACATTCATAATGTTATGGGATACATATCGAATACGTATCTGATACATATGTGTTCATGTCAGATACGTATCTGATACGTATTCGGTTGTATTGGATGGGCATTCGGTCATATCAGATATGTATTGGATATGTGTTTGTTTGTATCGGATATTCCTATGAATTCGTACAAATACATTCATATTGGATAGAATCCTATCATGTTTGAAGAGGATCTATTTGAACAAATACAGATTTTCCAACATCTCTACTAGTAATTAATCATGCAGTTGTCAGCATGTCAACAGTCAATGTCAATTTTGTTTCCATACCTCATTTCCACATATACTAAAAGTGGTTGACAAGTAAATTCATATAATAATCAACGTATCGTATCTCAATATTTCCAGTAATGATCTCAATAATCTTTTAACTAATCACATCCTAATCAAATAAAACATAAGTCTTAGCTGCTCCTTCTTTGCTACTGTCTGGCAAGAGCTCATGTTTTACTGGCTACACATCTTCATGCTACTGTCCAAACCATCTTTTCCTTACATCACGGGAGGCAAAAACCATGAAATTTTCCTTCCATAAATAGAACACCATACAATGCTTGTGCTGCTCAGATACAGATACGCCATTGTTGGAAACTGCAGAGGCTATCAACTGGGCAGAAATCAGGCCAGATGAAAAATGCAAAGGGAAAGAGAAAGGACCTGTTCAGTAGGGAGAGGAAGACAATTTGTTTCAGGCAATTAAGTTCAGGTTCAGGCTCACGAGAAAGTCACTGCTCTTGGTGTGAATGTTTGGGAACCCCTTCCTGAAACAAAAGAGTAGACTTATGCCCAGATGTGCTGGCTGGAGTTGGAGGGCACCTAACCAGGGAAACCCACTCTAAACGATCTCCTGGATCACCTCAAACTCTGATTCTTCTTGCAAAACTTTATAGGTACTAACTTTCTATTTCCATCACAATCCCCCCCCAATCTGTCAGCAAAAGTCTTTGAAGTAATTGTTGTTCTTAGCAAATCAAAGACATGAAGGTGGGAAAAAGGAAAGCAAGATGATAGTGCTTAATGAGAATTTGTAGGCTGAATAGGCAGCCTCAAAGCACATTAATTCCAAATGATTCTGTCTCCACGGGGGACACCTATTATTGGAGGAACTTCTGTAATAAGCGATTGGTATCAGATCTTGCCTGTAAGAAATATGCTGAATGTATCTTGCTTTAACGGAATTTAGAGAAATTTTGAAAGAATGTGAAAGAAGAAGGGGAGGGTTGATCAGACAGCAGGAGACTCAAAACTCCTCTGTCAACCTATTGTTTGAGGCCTTTTAGTATTCAAAGTGCTTTATGGCTGTTATCACACTCCTAACAAACTTATGAGACATGCCATTTTCCAAGTAGACAATGGATGAATGAGGGGAAAAAAGAATGGGGGAGACAATTTGGGAAACTGAGGAGCTAAGCACCACTATGCGTCCCAAGGTGTAGTTTAGGTCTCAGCCTTGTAAAACTCTGGAAGTTTTATTTCTAGCTGTACCACCTGGAGGCTTTGAGCAAAGTTCCATAAAGAGATGTAGAAAAGTCTTATGACCTTCACCTTCATGACCTGAAAAAGGGCTGTCTGCACAGGAAGAAGTGATAACTCTACCACTGAGCAGTGTGTAGATGGCTGGTGCCTCCTGCCCTATCAGGCCTCAAGGCTATGGAACAAGGTGTGTCATCAGACATTCATAAAGGGGTGCCACCCTGGGAGAATTGGAACTGCCAGACATTTTACACCTACAGAATAGGGAAACTAGCCAATTCCAGCATGGGGATAAATGCTGTTGGTGAGAACCAGCAAGGGCCATGGAAATCTGGACTGGCAGCAGCCAATGAGTGGTGAGCATTTGTTGTTAGGGAGGTGTTGCCAGTCTTTGAGGCAAAGGAACAGCAACATCTGGAAATATGAGCTAGGATTATTCTTTCTATTATTTGAATGCCTTTTTTGGAATGGGATGGCTACAAAAGGGTCGTATATTATAAAAGGGATGATCAGAAAAATCCATCGGTCCACACACAAACTCTCTGCAATCTCTATTTTTCCACCTAATCAAGCAATGGACAGGAATGGCTGCAGAAGTTGGCCATTTTCTGTCTGGCACTTGATCATGCTGGGCAGAAAGAGATTTAGGTTAAATTGGTCCTGCCACTGCCATCTCTCCAGAGGTGAACAAGCACCCTCCAAAGTGTTCATTGGAGGTTACTGCCAAGGTTCCTTCAATGACAGTTTTATAGCTTCTGAAGTTAGCTGTGGCTTCACTTATGGTGGCAACACGTAGTCACCTTGCCCAGGGAGCTCTAACAAGCAGTCTTTTGTCTGGGGGTGCACCCTAAGGTTACACAAGAAAGAAATGATGATAGCTTTGTAAGCAATAGTGGTTGATACTAACTGGACTGATGGAGCCCACAGCATGGCATCTATCAGGAGCCAGGGTAATTGGAGCCAGGGTAACTATAGGCAGAGCTAACAATGCATAGAATACTACTTCTAGGCTATGTCCTATGTCTACACATTTCAGCTTAAACCCTTTATCTAGGGACAACACATCCCACAATTTTATATATAGACTCATTATTCTAACATATATATTAAATTGTGTATTTTGCCATCATTTGATAAAAGCTTTAAGCTGAAACTTGTTGGGTTATTAAAATATTTCTCTTTTTATAGCACCATGGTAGCTAGTGTGGGGAATCCTGGCTTTTTACTAGAGATCCAAGAAGCAAAGGATCTTCTTTTGGAGGCCTTTGACCAACTGGTGAGCTTGTTGTTTGTTGGTTATTGCAGTTTGTACATGCTCTCATTAGCTATGTGCCTGCTTCTAGGTCAGTGTTTGAAATGTTCTCTTTTGCCTATTACAAGCATCACCCCAATATCTGAAACTGAATAAAGCTATTGCAGGTGTGGGGCTGGGCAGAAAGACACAGATCTTCAAGAAAACAAAAGATGTCTGAAATTTTGACCCTGACAAACAGCATCAGTTCCTTTTCAGTTTTTATTTTAAATCTATTTTTTAAAATTTAAAATATTTTATTTAAATTATTTCTACGCCTCCCATTGTTCTGTTATTGACCTTCCTTAAAACCTACATTATAAAGTGTTTGCTAAGATTGTATGAATTCCTGCAGTGGTGTGAAAGATGTATTCTGAATGTTTCAGTGAAGGTAAGTTCAGCTTCTGATGATGCCAGCTATGACCACAGTCACCAGAGTTGGTGAGTCTCCCCCTCCTCCTTTTGAGCAGCTGGTCATTTCAGCTGGTTGCTCAGCAGCTGTGCCAGCGATAAGCTTCAGATGGTGCCTGATCTGGCCCAGTAAGGAGGGAGTGCTGTTAAGCCTTTCCAAGACTCTGAAATTCTGCACTTTCACCTCTCTATTCTTTCTCTTGCCTCTATGACAGAGCATAGGTGACAGGAATGTGTGCACATATGATCCTCAAGAAGTCCATCTGTGAAAACTTCCATGCAGTTTTCTTGGCAGCAACACAGAAGTCCTTCTGGCTTCTGAACTACAGGCATCTACCACGTTTCTCCCCATATAACTGGAGAAGTGGTTGATATGTAAAAACCACACCCAGGCAGCTTCTAGATTAGTGGATAAAATCTGCAGTTATATAAACACATGCAGCTTATCTGCTGTGAAGTGACGACTCCTTGTCGCCACTCCAAATAGAGGTCTGCAGCTTCCTCCTCAGCAGCTGCGAGACTTCTGTGGCGTGTGTGGTGAGGTACGCGTCACATGGGAAGGGGCAGCCAAAGGGTGCTGAACTGTGGCCTCAGCTCTTGTTGGCTGTTTCTTGCTGTTCTGTCAGGATAGCAGGAAACTTCCAATTTACCTTATACTGTGGTGTGAGTATTGATAGTTCTGCGGTAGGTAAATTTTCAGTAGTGGCAGCATAATGTGCCATCGCTACGCAGGATTGGGCATCAGTTATGATGCCCGCACCTTGGCTGTGCATTCCAATGCACAGCTTTCCTAAGTCTGGACACACCGTGAATTTTGTTTGTTTCTCTTTTTCTTCTTTTTAGTGGTCAGCCAATTCCGCGAGTAGACTATACTCCTGAAGAAATCAAAACTTGGGGTGTTGTGTTCAGGGAACTTACGAAACTCTATCCTACTCATGCTTGTCGTGAATATTTGAAAAACTTCCCTTTGCTGACCAAGTATTGTGGCTATAGAGAAGACAATGTCCCTCAGCTGGATGATGTCTCTATGTTTCTTAAAGGTAAGTGTTGAATGTGTCATCTTAATGGTAAAGTGCTTTTAAAAAAATATTACAATAGTTTCCTTTTATTGTTCATACTCCATATCTCTCAGGAGAAAAAAAATGTTTTTTTAAAATGTATCCCAATATTGCTTCAGACCAGCTTCTGTTTTTGAGTGAACTAGATAATGAGAGGTTTTATTGTTTTTTAAAGTCTTTTATTTGCTGCAAAACAATTATTTGTATTGAATATTGAACCATAGAACAAATATGTTTGCAGGAGAAAGATGGCTGGGGGAGGGGGGAAAACCTTCAGAAACCATACAATTTCTCCTTGGGGGAGTTGTTATGGCTGAGAAAATCTTGGCTGTGCACAAACAATACTTGAATACTAAACAGGTAAGTAATGTAATTAGAAGCTCAGGATATCATCAAATTATGAAGTGTAGTCTGCCATAGGTGGAGTCCTGTATTCACAACATTGTCTTTGGGAACATCAAATACCAAAAATGGTATGCATTTAGGCCTGCACTGGGCCTTGTTCTCGATTAGACCCCAGAATACGGGCCTGCCATCCACACACTAGTTTATCCATTCTGGATTATATCCTGCTGGGTCTGCTATAGTCTGGCCTAGCATGCAGATGGCAGGCCTCTGTTCTGGGATATAATCCAAATTAAGGCCAGGGCATAAAGGCCTATGATATTTGCAAAACTGTATATGTTCAGATTGACAGATGCTCTTCTTCAAAGCGGTCATAGCTTCATTCCTGTGGCTGAAACTGGTGGTAGAAGGTGTCTCTGTTGCCACAGACATGCTGTGGCTGCTGAGGTGCCTCCCCATCACCACTTGCACTAGACCAATCTGTGTGTTAATGTGTCCATACTAGTGCAGAGAGAGTGACCTTAACCTTAATGCACACATGTGGAAGTTCCTTGAGTCACCATGGGCCATTTCTATGATCTAGAGTGAAGTAGCAACCTAAAAGTTGCTCATTGCACACTGCCTGACATTACGACACCTTTAGCATGTCCTCAGAGTCCTACTGCATCCCCCAGATGCATCAAAGGTAGGAGAAGCTGATAGGTAGAAGAGTTAGGATTGACTTAGGGAAGTCTTTTTTTTCAACCAAAGGGCAGCAGTCTATGGAATTTACTACCAGAAGAGGTGGTGACAGCAAACAGCCTGGTGAGTCTTAAGAAAACATTAGATAAATTCATGGAGACAGGCAGGATGTATCTCCAGGCCATTTGCAGGGATTTGAGAGCAGGTGAAGGTTTTGCCTTTATCTTCTGCTTGAGAATGCCCAGAAGCAATTGGTGAGATGGGATGCTGGACTAGATGGGCTGTGGCCTGACCCAGCAGGACTCCCCTTATATTCTTATGAGAAATGGATACTGTGGCTTATTTATGGGGCAGCACTGAAGTTAAAAGTGTGTCTACCCTATCCTGCCCATACCACCATAATATCTACTTAAGAAGTGGGCACTGCTGGACGGCAAGATTGCTTGACTAAATTAGTAACATGGGGTATATGCTGCTTTGTGATTTAACCTGAAACTGTACCGCCATACAACTTTAAAATATTTGTATCTTGATTTTGCTGGTTCTAGGCTGGCATGGTAACTACTACAGCTTGCTCAGATCTTCAGGCTTAGTGTATGTCGGCTCATCTGCCCAGAACACATTCCAGTCCATCACAGAGAAATAATTTTCACCTGTCCAAAGATACATTCCAGTCTACTGTAGAGGAACCATTTTCATCTGTCCCAAACGGTATCTTGTCCATTGTGCACAATTCTGAGCCATCCCTGGTTTTCCTGAAGTCTGCAACATTTCTAAATCTTTCATTTTGGCCACAGAAAAACTTTAATAAAGTTGTGTACCATAAAAGGGCATTGATGAAAACACCCTCATAGCCAAAGAAGAAGAGGTGAATGTTCAGCCTCCTCTCCATTATCTCCTTCAGTTCAGAGTGACCTGCTAGCTCTTGTTCTTTCATTGTCCCATGCCCTGATGCAGTTCCTTTTGTGTTTCAGATAACAAGGAAGTGATTTGTTCTACCTTTTGCAGCCATTCTCTGAGCAATATCTGAAACGACCTAAAGTGTTAGAGAGACCTCCCCTTTTATCACTATTAAATGTAGAAAAAATGACAAGAGAAAATGTAATCTTAAGACCTGAGGAAGCTCTTCCAATTGAAAATAAAATATAGTACATGGTTTAAAAGCTAACCTGCCACAGCTATTTCTCTCTTTGCTCTCTCTTTAGAACTGTTAATACTTAACATTAATTGGCTTGCTGCTCTTTGAGATGAATAATTTCATTCAAAGGGCCCTCCTCCTACATTGGCCACTTTGCCCTGGAAGACAGCTGCTGCTCTGTTCCTTTTCCTTGAAGGTAGAAAAGCATTTCAAGGTGTAAACACAGGTTTCTGGACTAAAGACAAAAGCCATAATTTTTGTAGGGGGCTAAGCTGGGATTGCTTTTGTAGTAATGAATAACTAATTAGGGAAGAAACGTCTTGGGAAAAATCTGGCTTATTGAAAGCCACAAGAAGTTTAACTTTACTGACCACATTTCTGGCCAAGAGAAGTGAAAGAAATCTCCTGGAACGAGATGGGGATAGGGGAAGTTAATGAAAAGTCTGTTGCCTCTTGAAAAACACACATATAATTTGACATTTGGGTTTGAATATCATCCACTCATGTTTAAAAATAATATACACAATATATTTTAGGCCTTCGGCAAAAAGTTTCGTGATGATGTCAAAATGAATGTTTTTCTAACCCCAAAGGTCCCATTGGCATGAATTTTCCACATAGGGACAGATTTGTTTTTGGTACCAGGTGCAAGGAATTGTTAGCAATCTGATAGCTTTTTATAGATGCAGGGACATAACAGCTGGCAATTTTGGTTTGGTGAGTTACCTATTGGCAGTTTTATTCTAAATATAAAAACTCTCATTCAGATTGTCTAAACTATAATACATGGAGTGGTCCTGAAATTTCTTATAGCCTGTAGACTGTCTTTACTTTTTAGCAGCCTAGCCAATGGAAATCAGGAAAAAAAAGGCGTGCAGGCAGTGAATGAGTCTCTTACTTCCATTCAGCTGGCTTTATTTCAGCCACACACAATCCTGAAGTTCCCGTCCTTTCCCATCCCTCTATATTCAGCTCAGATGGGCACATTCCATCCAGGAAAATGGACTTAAAGAGGCACTTCATTCTGATGATGGTGTAGTCTGGATAAATTCTGAAGTGGAGAAGGAGGGACCAAGAAGGCCACATTCTTCTACTCTTTTGCATAAAACTGAGTATTTTTAAAAAATTATTCTGGCATAGTACAGTCCTGATTCTTCCCTCTGCACCCGCACAAAATTGTAATTTTTGTTCTGCTTAGAAATGTATATCAAGAAATATGGGCCATGGTGACACTGTCACTTTAAACCTTCTTCATTCCATCTTCAGATTTGACTGCTTGTACCTTTTCATTTCTATCCATTTTATTTGCTCATGTTCCATTCAGGAAAATCGAAAAGGAGGGTGGAAAGTCCACCGATAAAATGAACAGAAATGAAAAGGTGTGAGTAGTCAGATCTGAAGATGGATTGAAGAAGGTTTAAAATGAATGTGTGACCACAACCATGGAATCCTTTAGGGCACAGGTTATCAGTATAGTGCCTGATAGTGTAATTATAATCTGAGGGTTTTCCTAATACCCACAAAGCTTCTGAGTACCTTTCTCCCCTGCTTGGGGGAAAGAAGGAACAAGAAGGGATGCCCAAGGACTGATGGTCAAGATTGGTGACCTTTTTTTTTTTTGGAAGGGAAAAAATTGGCAAGAAAGTTTGCATTTCCTATTAATTAATATGCATGCTGACACAGATTTGACATCTCTTCCACTATAGAGAGGTCTGGTTTTACAGTCAGACCAGTTGCTGGATATTTGTCACCACGGGATTTCTTAGCTGGTCTGGCCTATAGAGTTTTCCACTGTACCCAATATGTACGCCATGGCTCAGATCCTCTCTACACACCTGAACCGTGAGTATAATATAATTTATGGCCTACACTTCTCCAACGAGCTCAGTCCTTACAATCCCTTTGAGAGCTACTGTATGCTGGATTGGGATAAAAACCAACAATCCCAAATTAATTCACAGACAGTGCATTTCTGACTCCTAGCTATGTCTGTGTCCTCCATTATGCGATATTGAGGCTGACTATGTTTTTATACTTCAGAGGGCTAGGAACTTAGTAACAACAAAGCTATGGAATAAGTCTATCCCAGGACCTGTATGGCAGCTTAGGGCCCTTCTGCACTTTCCTTACATCTGTATTAGGAACCTTTGTAATCAGCATCAGGGACTCATTGGTCCTCATGTTAATGGCAGATCAGTGAAGTCCCACCCACTGTTGGTCCCACCCACTGTATGAGAAGGTAATCCAGACCAGGAGTGCTCTGATTTGGATCACCGGTAGACCTCGATATCGAGGCCTCCCAGCAGACTAGCTGGGCCTAGTCCAGAATGTGAAGGCATGCAGAAAATACACCTCTGTGTTCCTGAATACAGAAATAGGTTCCTTGTGGGTTCCAAGGTTAGGATTTTTATACCAAACTAGATCTTTGGGGCTTTCGGGCCCTGGCCCTGAAGCTCATGTGAGCTTTGTAGTTGGTGTGAGGGCTGGGCTGGGCTAACAGTCATGCTTATGATGCTTTCCAGACCACTGGTGTAGACTCACTGGCCTGCAACAAGGCACGGTAAGTTCAGAAACGTCCTGAGTTCATTTGATTGATTGCTTTTCTACTGTGGTTGTGTTAGGAAAATTCTAGAACCACTATGAAAACAAATTGCCGCCCTATCAGCAAATGCCACTCATATTAGTTTCTTAACAAGCAGATGGGTCAGAGAGAAAAGATTCCTTTTACTTTTGAATATGGTGCAACATAGGAAGTCTGCTTTCCAGGACCCCACCAAGATGAACTTCGGACCTCCCACATTCCAACACAATCTATATACCTAAACCTGGCTGGTAATTACAATATTCCCGGTAATGCCTTCCAAATACGAAAAGATATACATATCAGATTTCTCTGACATGTGCAGCAGAAACAAAGTCCATAGCTGACTGGTTTAGACCAGTTATTCTTTGAAGACTTCTTATCATGTCTCTTGGCAAACACACTGTCCTTGAGAGCATTCTTCACAGTTGCAACTCGATTATGCAGTTTGTCTCTATTTAGAAGCTTTGGAAACTGGCCTCGATTAAGGTACCTTTGCCACATAATAGAAATGCTGCTTATGTTTTCTCAGAAGCAACTAGTCCTACTATGTTTGTCAGAAAGTTAGAAAGATCCTGCATTTGTTACATTCCTCGTATACACAGGAAATAGTGGTGGCCAACAGGAAGCTTGCAGTGGCCCAGTTATTAAGCACACACATTGTCTAATTGTCCCAGGTGACTTTCAGCTACAGCTAACGGATTGAAACTGTTTTACCTTTTCCCTGCTACAGGATTTCCTTATCTCCAAAAGAGAAAGGGATAAGGGACCCATGTTGCTTTTACCTAACAGGACATACCTTGAGCTCTTCTTGGTGGGATTATGAGGCCTGCAGTTTTATCCTCACCTTGGGACTCATGATTAAGGAATTGCATAAGTGATGTTTACATTTTCTTTCTTTGTTATTACTCTTTTATGAAGCAACCGTGTCTGTTGTCTTGCTCTTGCAGTTTAATAAATTCTTTTGTATTTTTGCTTCTTCTAAAAGCAGCCTGGGTGAGAGGTTTAGTCAGTGCATCATGTTTAATCTGTTATGTGTGTTTTCCCCTCTGCCCAACAGTGCTCAGTGATGCTTGCTCCCAGGAAAATGAGGTCGAGATTAGTGTCTACAGTTTGTAACTAAGGGCCTTTCTGTTCTTACGTTTAATCTGGAACACAGCATCAGGAAATCTGCTTCAGTGCCTCTTCAGGTCTGCATGCTAGTGTGGATCAGAGGGGCCTTGCCTACTGCTGGTATGCTATCTGCACAGAAAGGAGTATGATCCAGATTAGGAGCCCTGTGATCTGGATCGATCATTGGTAGACCTTGGTACCAGTGGGACCTAATCCAGAATGTAGAGGCATGCAGAAGGTGCACGCTTCTGTGTTCCAGTTATAGGGGGAACCATGTGGAAATGTCCCGGTGATGGCACAACGCAGAGGTGCTGGAGCTGCCAATGAAGCTCTGTGATGACCACTGTTAGGGTGGCCATTTACACTTTAGGTAGGTTTCAAATGCTCTAGCCATCTAGTGTGGATGGCTAGAGCATTCTAGCACTTTGCCTCCTAATGAATGGAGTCAAAGTGCAAAAAGGCCCCAAAATCCACTGATTAGTTCAGATCCACTGACAAGATAAGTGCAGAAAAGTCCTAAGGCAGAGCAGTGACAGTTCATGTGAAATGACTCAAATATATAGTTGGGAATCTTCTTTTGATCTCCCTGAAATATATTTTTGACCACTGGCTGCCTCTAGTCCTAATTGTGACATTACATGTATTTTCCACAATGGTTTCAACTGTTCATTGAGGTGCATATGCTGCTGATGCATTGGATTTAATGGAATTTACTACTGAATACATGTGTCTAGGATTACTCTGGAAATATCTCAACTATTACCAGGAAAATGAAAAATGTTCAAATTCCTCATATTCTATTCACCCTTGAGGGTCCCCCCTCCCATTCATTAACTGTTCCAAGGCTGACATGTTATATTTTCAGGTCCGTTTGCACTTCCCATGTGAAGTGGTGCCATCCACTCCCTGGTGAGCCCCATCCACATGCTGCTGTCACTACTGTCCGAGAGCTCACTAAGCCATCTCGTTTTCACTAGCTGTTGATAACTAAAACATTGTTCACAGCTTGAATGGGAATGGCTAGATAGATCCTGATCAGCAGCATATGCACCATCTTCTAGGTGCCATACTCCAAATGGGCATGGTGCACACTTGTGCAACACCTCCCAGTCACCATGGCAATGCTTAGGTGCATGCCAGATGTTGGCATGGCCACTCCCACAGTGATCAGACCTGCCTGGACTCGCCATCTGCTCTTCAAATGCTGGTGATCCAGTTCAGAAATGCAAGTGTGGATGGTCACCACCACACTTGACCTTTACCCTCACTGTAATTGTATTATCTCCTGCCCTTAGCTTCTTCTGTCCTTCCAATGTGATTCAGGTGAAGTTGAAACCATTATGTATGTTTTTATTCACTGTGCTTTCTGTCAGGAGAAGCAGACTGAGCTGATTGCCCCCATTATTAAAGTTATTACTAGGGCATTCTGATGAATTTTATGTCAGACTGTTGTGGGAGGATAATGTTGCCCAATCACACATCAAATGGCAATATTCTGTTGTCTTGTTTATACAGTCCATTAATCTTTTCTCTTTTAGACTTAGCTCCTTGATCTATACAATTTCAGTTATATTTTCTTTTAACGTTGATTTATAAATCCATTTTTCTAAACTGATGAGTGAATAAACTCTCACTCATTTTCTAGGTCTGTTATAAACCTGGTAGCAGGATGTAACCTGAAGACATACTACCTGCTTTGAAAGGTGACTTTATGCTACAAGTCTACAATTGTGAGTTAGGGTGGTTCGCACTGGCCCTCTGAAATACGAATCGATTAGATCCATATTTTGGAGATCCGTGTCTAGGAAGATCTGTATCTAGTAGATACGGATCTCCTAACACCCCTTCTGTCTGCACCCACAAGGGAAGAATGGATTTAGGCATAGATTTGGGGTGGATGCTATGTGGATGTACAGCACCCATCCCAATCCGGGCTCTGGAGGCCCTCCCCCCGGCCTTCATGCTTGGCTTCTCTGGAGCCAAGCATGGCGAGCCGGGGCCCTCCTATCTCAGGGCTCCTCCTTGCCCCAGAAGCCGTGGATCATGGCTGCTCGGGCCAGGGGGGCTTCACCTACACCTCCCTACCCACCCCAGGGCGACTGTGCGTGATACCCTCCTTACCTGAATGCAGCCAGGCCGATTCTGGCTGCTGGGGGACTGGCGTGCTTTGCTGCACGCCCTTGGCTAATAGGGAGGCGCGCTGCACGCACACGCAAAGTGTGCTGGGCCCCCAGCAGCCAGAATTGGCCTGGCTGCATTCAGGTAAATAGGGGAATGCACGCGCTCACCCTGGGGTGGGTAGGGAGGTGTAGGTGAAGCCCCCCTGGCCCGAGCAAACACCATCCACGGCTTCTGGGGTGAGGGGGAGCCCCAAGATAGGAGGCCCCCAGCTCGCCAGGCTTGGCTCCAGAGGAGCCAAGCATGGAGGCTGGAGGGAGGGCCTACTTAAGGACACTTGTGCATGTATGGACGCATCCTAAGAGAATGTGTCTTTATTGCACAAGTACCCATTAAGTACCCATTAAGACTACCTCCAAGGTAGTCTTCCCTTAATCCATATTAAGGGGCTCTTAACACCCATTAGAGACACATCTCACGCGAGCCAATGCAGACGCATGTGTCTCTAATGGGTGTTGTAGTGCGGATGAGGTTTTTCAAATCCGTGCTTAATGGGAATTTAGTGGCCAATGCGGAAGCACCCTTAGATATCAAAGTATTTTGTCCGGGATTGCCTAGCAAACGGGGATAATATATGGAAGAGCAGGGCACTGATTCACATCAGGTTTCAATCCTTTGGAGCTATGCAAGATAAAATGATATGATGTTTTTCAATTAGAAGCATCTGTTCTGACTATGTTTTTATACTTTAGAGTAAAAAGGGACAAAGATACTATTTTTTTTTTCCAGAAAGTAATTGTATGTATTGAGAGCCTTGCCAAGTAGAAGCTGTTTTCATGCTAGTTGGGTAAGGACCAGCTTTCAAAGCCTAGGAGAGCTAGGAGCTTAGCAGCCAGGAGGGCAAGAGAACAAGAACTGCACGACGGCTTAGTTTGTTACTGTAGCTGCATCTCCATTATGCAGTAAAGGCACTTTAATTAGGTCCTCAGGGCAGCTGGTCTCCATTGGGGAGTAATGGAGACTGGCCTCACTTAAGGGACTTTGCTGTGTAAAGGAAATGTGGTTTGTAGCTGCGGCTTTGTAGGCATTAGCTTTCTAGGCCGGAAGGAGAGCACTTGGGTGTTGATCCCGACCATATTACTTGGATATTTTGGCTACCTTTTTTTGTAATGTGAATGTTTTATTCATCTGTATTGTGCTGAACTATCTCTGTTGAACATAGAGGGATGCTGAAGAAGACATTGTGACGAGATTTCCAGGGCATCAATTAGTCTTATGGTGTGCTGGACAAAGTCACCTCAATGGCCTATTCCAGCACTATGATTCTGTAAATTATAATTGTTAAAGCCTAAATATGTTGACAGGCTTATCACATGACACTTCTTTTTAACCTTGCTTTGAATTATGGATCCTTCTGTGATGATCACTGGAACACATACTGTATGTTGTTGCCTGGCAAAGCCTTCCCTTTGATGCAGCTGAGAACAGGAGAGTCAGAAACAGGACTCTTCCAGGAGAAAAGGAATGCACTGTCTATGCATTCTGGATTATATCCCGGAATAAAGATCTCCCATCCACATACTGGTGCATGCCTGCCGTAGTCTGCACTAGCATGTAGATGGCAGCTCCCTATTCCAGGATAAAATCTGGAATAAGACCCAGTCCAGGAAAGATCACAACTTACTATTGGCAAAACTGCCACCCTTAACATCATAGCTTCTTTTCTGCATTTCCTCAGATAGTACAGGGAGGTATTAAGTAGCAAAGAGCAGCTCTCAGAAGCAGGACTTCCACAGAGGACATAGGGCTTCCAAATTGTCTACTATACATTTTTATCTGGAGCAAACATCCCTACTGTGGTTGTTGATCAATTATTTAAAAAGAAAATCCCTTGTTGTTTGAGCTTGTTACCATCTGGCTTCTATCTCTGTAACAAGTGCCTCAGATATGCCACTATGCATAAGGTAAGGCTAGGTTTACTACCGTGAGAGTGTCTACATCTCTGATAAGTAACATACAGAAGACTGGATCTAGAGAGTACAGGCACTTTAACCTCATATTTGCAGCCGGCATTCTCATTCAAATATCTTCTTTTTTGAGTGAAACACATTGATACATTTAATTGGGCCAATTCTTTTCAGAAACCAAATTGTAGACTTGAGCGAAACAGGTAAGAAAAGAGGTACTTCAGATTGTTTTCAAAAAAGGTTTGGTTTCCCTTAAATTCACTGTCCATAATTAAAATAAGAATTTTTGAACATTGAACCATTCTTCCTTGGACTTGGAGACAAAACAGTTCAATAGCACAAAAGAACAATATGTAAAGAAATGAAGGTGCTATCACTTTCAAGAATAGTCAAAGAGAAGAATAAGTTTTTTTTTTGTCCTGATTAAAGTCTTCCACAAGTCCATTGATGTGTACAGGACAACATTTGTGCTTTGTTTTGAACTTGGATAGGCCTACTTTTGAGGGGAAAGGGACATTCAGTCCTGTATTTTGAATATTTGGAACACCGTATTCCAAAGTAGAATATCTGAACTATTAGTCTTTTGTCCATTACAGTAGAAGGCAAGAAAGTTTCTTAATGAAATGTTAAGTATGTTCTTAGGATCCCTTCTTTAGTATGTTTATGTATGTATGCTAGGGGGTTCCCAAACATTTCAAGCCAGTTTGGTCTGGTGGTTAAAGTGCCCGACTCTTACCTGGAGGTCTCCCAGTTCAATTCCGCACTCCTACATGAAGCCAGCTGAATGACCTTGGGCTGGTCACAGCTCTCTTTCTGAGCTTTCACAGCCCCAACTACCACAAACTGTGTCTGTTGTCAGGAGAAAAGAAGGCTTGTCAGTCATTTTGAGTCCCTTAAAAGAGTGAGAAAAGTGGGGTACAAAAGCCAACTCTTCTTTTATACTCTGTTTACATGTAATAATTACATATAAAATTTGCCATAAAAGTACACAAAGATAACAAACAGAGGAACTACAGTGGCCTTGATCATTGCTTCTGTAAAAAGAGGCTGCCACAGGAAGTTAGAGTTTCAAATTCAACCAGGGTGATCCTGTTTTGCTCAAGTGTGTTCTCACCTATTTTAAAAAATTCTTTATGCAATAGTGAAAAGACAGGAAACACTGTAATGTAAAACTTGATGCCCAGATATATCCTCTGCAAGAAAATGTGGAGTTTTGTTCACCTATAAATAAGTAGGCTTAAGTCCCTAAGGTGAAGTCTTTTGCAAGAAAAACTAGGTGGTTGTTCAGAATTGAATACGAATGCTGTTGAGAATTCTGTGCCATTCACAATTCCCATGGTGATTTTTTTATTTACATTTGTGATAGAAAATGAATAGACAGACTGATCAACTTCTGCTTGCTGCATAATTAGCCCCTGCCTTGCTGGTTTATGACACACCCTTTGCATATGTGACTCTGTGATATGCTGAAAAATAATATTCAGGCCTGTATGAATAAATAAGTCATGCATGTCTTCTGTAGACTAGAAGGGATAATATTGAAAATATGATTGGTAAAGAACTGCAACATTAAAAAAAAAAACACTGCTACAGCCAAAGTGCTGATAGACCAGTTATTATTTGCTGGAAAACCAAGACAATGAGCACTTTAATTTTTTTCTAGAGAAAAAGATACACTGATCTTTGCCTCTGAATGAGCTTTTGCGGATAAGAAATAGCTGTGACAATATGGAAAACATAACCCAGTGCTTTAATACTGGCACTTTCTTTTAGTGGCAAAAAGCAAGGACACATTGTAAGTTTTAAAATTAAATGGAAGAGTTTTTATTTTCATTTTGTGAGTGATTACTGCTGTCAGATTTCAGGCCATTAAGGCCAAGGGAGATTTCATAAAAGACGAATTATGTGATTCTGGGTGGAAAGTAAGAAACCCCACTGTGTTCTCCAGCTGCCGATCAAGGGTTTAATTTTGTAAACAAAAGTCAGGTTCTTATAATAAATAAATTTAAAACATCTGAGGGAATCATCAAAGAGGATTGCATGGATCAATGCTTTGTCTAATGATGTCTTCTGAGCACATCTAACTTCGTGTTTCTAAACCCATCACAGGGATACATGCCATGAACTCCTGGGACACGTGCCTCTGCTTGCAGACCCTAAGTTTGCCCAGTTTTCCCAAGAGATTGGATTGGCCTCTTTGGGAGCATCTGATGAAGATGTCCAAAAACTTGCCACTGTGAGTTAACAACTTTTTAAAAGTGAACTTTTCTTGTCTTTTTAAGAACGTGTCAGTATTAAGTGAAGGGTATTTTTTTTTCATATGTTAAACATGAACTACTTTTCCAGCCCCAAATGGATTGTTTCCTGTGAATGACCTGTGGATTCACATTCACTGAACAGATGCAAGAAGTCACCAAAAGGCTTGGTGCCTGTGGCATGTTTGTAGTATACCAAAAACATCAGATTAAAACACACACACACACTGGCAGTCATTGCTTTACTGTGAAGATGTTGTACTAAGTACCTTTTTCCATTGGAATTCTGCTTTTATTCTGAATGGATCAAGATGAGAGACACTGTTCTTCTCCCTTCCATTTTATTTTCACAATACCCCAGTGGCTGCTTGTAAGTCAGGCTGGTCATAGGCAGAAGCCCCTTCCTCACTGCATTGGTTCATGAAGTTTTCTTTTCTTTTGAGATTTGGCAAGTGGGCCTCTTTTTGAAGTTTTTGTGACACTGGGGAAATTTCAAAGGGAAGCCTATCTGCTCCTGTGTGGGAGTTGCTTTTTGTTTTTAAAACAACCCTGAGGAACAGTGCAACACAGAACTTCCCTAAACTACCCTGAGAAGTGGGTTTCCTGCTTCCTGGAAACTCTGTAGAGTAGGAACATGGAGGATGGGTGCCTGCTGACTCCAGTCTTTGGAGCTGATGGTTGTAGTTGGCAGGCTGTCTGAAATGTGGCTGGCCCTATCACATCCTAACTGTAACCTGTTTCAGCATAGGATTAGTTGGGTATCCCGGGCGAGGGTATCCCAACCTGGCCTGAGATATAGACTTTGTGGAAATGCCCATGGTTCATCAAATAGTAATTGGTTCACTTCCTTTGCTGGTCTGAGTATTTCAATCAAGGAGTCAATGTTATTTGGAAATGAACTTGTCAGTATAGGCTTTCCTCTTGCAGAAGTGTTGACACATTTGTCCAACTGGGAAAAAAATTGTGAGGTACTAATTGTCTCCATTTTGGTCTTTCAATCTCTTTCCCCCATCTCCTGACTGTCATCTTTGAAGCAACCTTTCAGACTGTCCCTCAGGTATCAAGCAGGGCAGCCTCCTCCTAACTGCGGAATATTTATTGTGACTTTTTAATATAATGAGGAGAAATGAAAAGTAAATTATTTCTGCTGTTTTCCCACTGGTCTGTGTGCAGAAAACTGCATATATATGAATTGCTTCTGAAATGGGGGAAAGCTGAGGTTTTGTAAAAGATTATTGGGCACATTATTTAGAAATGTAAATTACTTGAATCTAGATATTGGTCTGTTTGTCTATTTGCATTTGCATATATAACTCAATTGAATTATTTGCTTTCCCCACTCTGCCCTGGGAAACTATACCTCAGCTCCTTGACAGCTATGCTCTTCCTAGCGTTCTTTAGCATGTATCTGAAGACACCATGAATTATCATTGAGTTTTGGGGTTTAGAGGCATCAGCAATGCTTATCTGTTAAATCTGGGTCAGGTGAGGTTATATCAGTCTTTGGGTCTTTCTGCAGTTACTTTGTGCAATCTGGATCAGCTGATCCAGATTGTACAATCCAGGGATGTGGATCTTGCTCCCCCCCCATGCTGCTCTGAAACTTATGCAAGGTTTGGAACCTGTCCCCAGAAGCTCTGATGGCCAGGTATGAATGTTCCTGACTTCAGAGTCTCTAGGGGACCCATTTTTGCATCACAACAAGGTAAGCTACTGAAATGGGTCTCCCATAGCCCTAGTATGCCAGTAGACCTTGTTGTTGAGATCTCTTGGTATTCTGGCTCAGAAATGGATCAGGAGGCAATAATTTTCTTGTAGGTCTCTTTTGTCTGCACATCCATGTGGACTAGAGAAGTTGTGTCCCCATACTACTATGTCAACAGATGCAGTGGTAGATCAAGTGAGGGTACATCCACACTAGGGTATGCACAAATGCAATTTCCAGGATTTGATTTGAATAGACTACCCAAAAATTTCAATTCAATTTGAATCTGTAAAATTTGAATTTAACCAAATTTGATTCAAATTAAGCAAATTCAAATTTATTTGTTCAAATTTTCTATTCAAATTTGCACTTACAAATGTCGACAACATTCGTATCTGCCCGTATGCATTGTTATGCTTCCTGTATGCATCTGTACACATCTGTACACATCCGTATGGATCCTGTAGTTATCCTGTATACAGCCTGTTTTCATCCTGTACACATCTGTACAAAGATGTGTATCTGCTAGTATGCATCATGTATGACCTGAATATTCAGATAATTTGAACTAATAGATCCAAAATTTGAAATTCGTTTGAATCTTTAAATTCAAATTTATGGACATTCAATTAGAATTTGAATGTCAAAATTCAGGCAGATTTGATTGAATTTCGAATACCTTTGTATATCTGTGCACACCCCTAATCCACACACATGAAAAAAGTTCCAAAGCAGCTTGGAGATGGTAGTGTGTGGATGCTACTGTTCCCAGCTCAATTTCCATGTTCAAGCAGTCTAGCCTTGGTATTCTGGACTGTTTTCTCTCCAGATCTTTTGGCCTTGTTTACACCTTTGCAGTCTCCCCACAGACTGACATTGCAGGACACAACATACAGTACTAGATGGTGAGAAAAACAGCTCCCTTTCCTTTAGGAAATTCTGGTTTAGGAAATCCTGCATTGAGTGGGGTGTGTGTGTGGACTCGATGACCCTAGAGGTCCCTTCCAACTCTATGATTTTAGGGTTCACTTTTAGCCTTCAATGCTAAATTTTGTCTCCTTGCTCCTGCTAGACAACTCTTTGTCTGCTTCTACCTGGGATGGAAGCTTAGCTTACCCAGCTGCATCCTTTTGCAGTTAATCATAGCTGAGCTGAAGGGGAGTCTCCATCTACAGGGAAGGTCTCCTAATTTGCCTGTTCTGCTGAATGCTCTAATTTGGCACTTTGCAATCAGCTGATTCCTGTCAGAATTGACAGTTCTGTTTTAAGCTGATTGTTTTTTTTAAAAACTGTATTTTAATAAAATTTTCTGCTTGTTTCAAATAAACACTGTGTTGGGGTGTGTGTGTTATGCTGTCTGCATTTTGTGGCTCACTCTGGTGGTTTGGTATTTTTAAAACCTTTTTCCTATAAGGTTCTGCCTTGACAGCTTGTTGCCCAACCAAGCTATTTTCCCCATCCCACTGGGATCAGGGCCCTGCTCCTAACAGCACTTTTTGGCTGAGAATTTCCAGGAGCTGCCTAAATTCGTGAAAAAAGTCAAAAGAAAGGGGCCATGTGTGAAGTGAACTACCAGAAGTTCCTAGTGACCTAATGCTGAAGGGACTCCCCAAATATGCTGGTAAGAGAATTTACACTAGAGTAACCACATGCAAGTCCAGCAGGCCACAGCAAAGGCCAGATTCCCTTTATATTCAGCATTTTCTTCTCACCATCTGGAGGCTCTCTATATACATTTTCATTCTTTTATGGTGATGTTTTCTAAGGGGTCTTATAATGAGCATTACCCAGTGTGTCAACTTTGAGACACAAAAATGTAATGTATTTTGATATTCAAGTTAATAAGAGGATAATATGAGCCTGACAAAGCACTTGCCATGCTCATTACGTCTGCTTTTTTTTCAGGAAGAAACATCATCATCATTAAGAATTTGCAGAATCGGCAATCACAGTCTCGGCTGAAGTTCAATTGCTCATGCTGTGAATCTGTGATCTGCCGGAAAAGGGTGAAGGGAGGGGGAGGGAGAGGGAGGGAGGGAGAAACTGAAAGAAATGCTCTTAAAAACAGCTCAATGACTATGCGTTCTGTAGATTTCAGGAGTGACCAAAGTAATTAGTACAATAATTAAAGCTGTACTCCATGCAGTTTGCTTTATAGGCAATATTGTATACTTCATCATGTTTTTGTTTGCTAGCATGCCATTGTTGTAAATGGAAAAGAAATCAAACTAGAAAGGAATACTGTAGGGGTAGAATCTCGACCCCATTAATGTAACTCAGCAGGGACAAGAGATCAATTGTAAGCTTAAGGAAAAGGGAAAAGAAAAAAGACAAGATGCTATTCATAGCCACTGAAAAATAAAAGTTTGTGTGAGTTCAAAATCATTTATTAAAAAGTCATTCTAGCCTGCTTACAAATATAAATTTAAAGAGCAATAAATCACACATGCTTGTAAATAACTGCACAAAATACAACTGTGGTAGACTATCAAACCCTAGGAAAGCAAAAACAGTTCTGCTTTTAACAATTTGCCTGGCAAGGTAGAGTTTGCTGTGATAATGACCATATAATAATGTACTGTCCCTGGAAGTTGGTCTGAAAGCACCTAATTTGCAGATCTACATAAGGGTGATAATATCCAGCTGTCTTCAGTAAAGAGGCCCAAACCATTTCCTCTGGACAGTTTAAAGCTTTCTACATTCACATTCATTTTCTCCTGAGAGCGAATGCAGAAAGCTTGTGGGGAGGAGAAAAAGAACTTTCCCCTTTCTTCTGCCCTCCCTACTTTTAGTTAACTAAAGAAAAAAAGTGCCCTGTTCCAGGATGCCCTTGCCTGAGATACACAACCCATCCGATCAAGGGCAGGGCCTTTGGGGCTAGCCAGTCCTGACTGGGACATTTACTTGCCAATATTAGTTTGTGAAATTGGAGCAGCACAAAGGGAGATATATTCTCCAAGCTCAAGAGGTGTTAGAAAAAGAGTTTTTCTAAAGGGAACAGGTCTGGGTAGATTAAACTCCCACTTTGCTGCTGTTCTATTTCTCTTGCTACATCACATAGTGGCCTGTTACACTTCTCCCTCATGTCCCTTCTCCCTCACGTATTTCAGTTCAGGATTGGTTGAGTCATGCAAAATGAATTACATCTAGTAAGGTCAGATTTCATTTGTATTTGAACCAGCCCTAACCTCATCTACTTGGTTCTGGTTCCGGTATTTGTTTTGATCTGAAACATTTTAGGTGCCTTTTCTCTCTGTTCCCACCAGTCCACAATCACAAATGTAGGCTGTGACTTTCTGTATTTCCCAACATTTCCATCTACAGTATCTCTGTCCCTGATGGTTTCTCGCTAATTACCTGCATATCCACCAAATTTGCTGTTGTTTGAAGAAGCTGGATGAGGCCATGAAAGACCCCAAATAGCAAGAGGTTGCATTTAATATATGCATTGGACTTCAGTCAGTGGGCATTGTCACAGAAGGGGACTGAATATTTTATAAAAAGAACATGTAAGATGGGTCTCATCAAATAACTATTTCATCTATTTCATTTATTACCCTTGCCCACCAGAAAGTAAAATGGCTGCAGGCATTCAACTGAGGTATTAATGCTTATTTTCAGCCACACAAGTGAATGCAGGTTGTTGTTTTCTTTTGATCTAAAATAGGTTCCTCTTTGAATTCAGTATTACCATATATTGTAAAGGAGATTGTTTTAATCAATGTCCACTGTGAACAGCCAAATCAGATTTGTATTGCCTGACTTTCTCTTTCTGCTTCATGCTGGGACCTTGTTTCTGTCTGTCTAGTAGCTGAACGAATGGAAATTGGACAAACTATGCCTTATAACTGGAAAAAGCTAACTAGATACCTGAGACTACCTGAGATTAATTATTAGTTGATGATGTAGTATGGACGGAGTGGCATTTTAACATTAAAGAACACCAGGATAATAGAATATTGTTTTGTCCCAAGAGCAATGCTATGAACTCTGGTCTAGTAAGGCCTCTGGCTCTCGGGAACACAGCCTGAACAAAGGACTTGTCCACAAACTACTTAGATTTTTAAAGGCTTTACTTGTTACAAACATAAGTAAAACATAAACTGAAACTTTTCAATCTAATGTCTCTGAAATACTTGTTGTTTTATCTTGTAGCTTGCTTTCTCTCCTTTGTTGATTAACTTTATGTTGTAGACTATCTCTGTTTTCTGTAAGCTGATTCCTATACTTCTGTGGACTAAGGCCTGTATTTTGTCAAAGGAAACTGCTCTCTCCAGGTCTGAGCTGACTGAAAACTTACTACACACTGGGTGGAGAGAGGCAGTATAGGACCCTAGAATTTCCCCACAATCCTTTTCTTTCTTAAAGCTATAGATCTCTATTTCCCCTCCTGAACTAATACATAGAAAAGCCTATAAAAACTTTAACTTGATAAATGTCTCAAGAGCATCAAAGATACTCTGGGGGCATGACAATCTGGAATTTTTAATGCTGTGCAATATGATCTCTTTGTCAGAATAGCTTAATGAAATTTTCATGAAGCTTTCCCTTCACTGTGAATTTTGCCTTTGTCTTGAGCTCCTTCTCAATCAAATGGTATCCGTCTATATATTTACCAGCCTAACGATATTAAATTCTGTATGTATAAATGAATGCAGAACATAGTTCCATACTATTTGCTGTTGTGTTCTCAGGATTGAAGTTGTATACATTTGAGATGAAAGGAAGCTGTTTAATCCTAGATATTTTTTGAAACTCAGTTACGCATGCAATCATTAGTTTTGTTTTCTTATTCCTCTTTTTTATTTTGAAAGTTCTAAGAGGCTTACCTGAGTTTCTACTGAAATCTGCTGAACTTTTCCATTCATTTGGCTTTCAGTTTTTTTAACCCCATTTACAGTTATAAATATATTTATGTCCATGTATATTCATGTCCCAACACACAAAATATAGTAATTTCAATTTCCGGCACTGAATACTTCCTTCTTTTCATTTCAATTGCATACGTGTCAGCCTCTGTACAGTATTATCCCTTGCCAGCAGCTGTGCTTCTGACAAAACCGAGCCCTCCATGCCTCTTCAGTGGGACTTGTCTGCTCGCCAGTCACTACAAGGGCAGAGGAAGACTTGGGATTGTTGGTTGAAGCACCTTTAAGTCCTGGGTCTTTCTAAGAAATTTGCAAGAAATTCTTGTGAAATGTAGTTCAGCACATCCCTAGTTACACTGGGGAAAAGGCAACTGACACAAGAAAAAGGGTGGTATGGGGTGAGAGAAGCAGCAAAGCCAAGGAGGAACTACTAGTGAGCACTTTAGCCAGGAATTTTCTCTAATGTAGCAGATTACAGAGGCTAAATATAACATGTTAACTATGCTAAACTTGGCTTTTTAAAGTGCTTTTGACCAGTGAACCACAAGCAGGGCTATTGACACGATTGCTCCCAAGAGCCCTCAGCATGCTTGTAGAGCCCGTAAATCTCCTTGGTATCCCATGGAGCTACGGGCCATGAAACAGGAAGGTTTATGGCTAGAGCGCAGGTGGCGTAAATCTGGCAATGAGTCTGACCGAACACGGGTTAGAGCACATTATCGTGCCTACCACGTGGCGGTGATGAGAGTGAAAAAGATTTTTTTCTCCGCCACCATTGCGTCCTCAAGTAGTCATCCAGCAGAGCTCTTTAGAGTAGCTAAAGGCCTGATAAAATGTAGCTTGAGCAAGTATGAGCCAGGACCAAGGAATATCTGCTGTGACAAATTTGCGAAGCACTTTGAGGACAAAGTCGCTCAGATTTGTAGGGGATTAGATGTCACAATTGGGCATAGTCCTAATGAGGTATCCAGAGAACTGTCTGGTCCAGTTAGCTTGGATCAGTTTCAATTATTGTGGCCTGAGGATGCAGACAAGCTACTTGCGGGGATGCGGCCGATGACGTGCTCTCTAGACCCTTGCCCTTCGTGGTTGATAAAAACTAGCTGGCAAGGTATGACCGGGTGGATCCAGGGAGTAGTGAATGTCTCTCTGAGGGACGGGCTGGTTCCATCAGCTCTGAAACAAGCTGTGGTGCAAACCCCTCCTGAAGAAGGCCTCCCTGGACCCAGAAGATTTGAACAACTATCGCCCGGTGGCAAACGTACCTTTCCTTGGCAAGGTTCTGGAGAGGGCTGACGCTGCTCAACTACAGGTATGTTTGGATGAAGCTGATTATCTAGACCCATTTCAATCTGGCTTCAGACCTGGTCGTGGCACAGAAACCCTCTTGGTTGCCCTGGTTGATGACCTCCTCCAGGAGAGAGACAAAGGGAATGCCACCCTATTGGTTCTCCTGGACCTTTCAGCTGCTTTTGATACCATTGACCATGGTATCCATCTGGAAAGGCTGTGGAGCTTAGGAGGCAATGCATGGCATTGGTTCTGCTCTTATCTCCAAAGCCGATCCCAGATAGTGGCTGTGGGAGATACGGTTTCGACACCTGGGAACTCACTTGTGGGGTTCCTCAGGGATCGATCCTATCCCCCATGCTCTTTAACATCTATATGAAGCCGCTGGGAGAGGTCATCAGGAGTTTTGGAGTGAGGTGTCATCAATATGCAGATGATACCCAACTCTGTCTCTCTGTTCCATCTGAATCAGGAGAGGTGGTGGAAGGGCCTTAAAAAAACCCAAAGCTGCTATGAGGTTTGTCAGCAGTTGAATGGTTGAGCAGTTTTGTGCACCCCCACTCTACCAGGAACTGTGAGAATACCTGGCAAGCTTAAAAGGGAGAAAATTAAGCCATTATCATGATCACCTTGGCAATCAGGAAACAGGGGTGGAATATTTGGGAAAGGTGACAGAATCAAGCCATTATCCTGTCTGCCTTGTCGATCGGGAAATGAGGGTGGAATATTTGCAGTGGAAAAGGGACAAAAAGTAAGCCATTATTCTGCCTGCCTTGGCGATTGGGATTTTTTCACTCCCCAAAAAATCTCAACGGTTGTGATCTCCAATGCACAGGGCAGGAACGGCAAGCACATCCCACCTCCAATGATGTGAGCGCCAATCTCCTCTCTGAATAGCCCGGGATCGTTCCCATGTGCAGGCTTGGCTCGCTAAGCAATGTGTGCCGGACCCCCAAACCATGCCCAGACTTGTTTTTTTGGGTACCAAATTGATCCTGGTCTGGTACAGTTTGGGCAATTTGGTCTGCGGAAATTGAACCAAATAAAAAATGCATGGGGACACCCCTTGCTGAACCTGATTTCGGTACCGAGACAAACATACATGGGTACATACCCTAAATTGTTCATAGTAGTAAAAACTGGAAGGGATTGTAAAGAGCTCCAAAGGGATCTCTTGACATTGAATGAGCTGGGAAATTATTTGGGGCAAAGAATCCCAGTTACACCTACAAACTGATGGGATTTTATAAACTGAGATTTTTGTGACAGACCAGTGAAAGGATCTTGGAGTTTGGTGGACAGCTCAATGAAGATGTCAGCCCAGAGTGCAGCAGCAATTAAAAAAAAAAGCAAATTCAGTGCTAGGGGTAATAAGCAAGGGAATAAAAAACAAGCTGGCAAGCGGCATTTTTATAAATCTATGGTAAGGCCACATTTGAAATACTGTGTACACTTCTGGTCACCGCATCTCAGAAAGAATATTGTGGAAATGGAAAAAGTGCAGAAAATGATAATCAGAAAGATCAAGGGGCTGGAACACCTTTGTTACAAAAGCAGGTTGGAATATCTAGGCCTTTTTAGCCTTAAAAGAGGTGACCCGAATGAAGTATATAAAAGCATGCACGGTGTGGGAAAGGTGGATAAAAATTCTTTTCTTTGTCATATAACACTAGAACCAGGGAGCACTTTATGAAGCTGAGTTAAGTCTTACAAGGGGAAGTGTTTTTTTTACCCAGAAATTAATCATCCTATGGAATTTACCACCAGAAGAGGTGGTGACAGCAACCAGTCTGAATAGCTTTAAGGATTCAATATTACAGAATATTTATACGGTACTTTATTCTGGAACATCCTAATATAGCAGAATAAGTTACTGACATCTAGATGCAATCTTCATCTTGACAGTGGGGAGAGCCTGTGCTCAGACAGCATGACTCCACAATGGTACTACAAATGTGGCATTATTCTTTAATGCAGAGATAGAAGTTCTACAGTCGTAGTGCTTCTTCCTGTTTTGCACAAGTTACCATAAAGGTGCAGAAAAATCTACCTCCTCTTCTATTCATTACTATTTTTGTTGATACTTGGCTGAGATTCAAATGAGGAAATATACCTTGATCCAGAAGCCTCCAAGGTTTTTCAAAACAGATTAGCTATATTAAAGAACTTGGATCCTAATGGCTTATTTTATCCATTTAAAACATGGACAGGCATCTATACCTCTCCAACTGTTGTTATTTCAGATTCTGTAAAGTTTAGGCAGCAGAGGATTCAAGGGGCCTTTCTGCACTTGGCCTTATTCTGGAATATATCCCAGAATAGGGGCCTGCTATCCTCATGCTAGCTCAGACTATGGAAAGCTGCAGGTGAGATCTGCTGTAATCTGCATTAGCTTGCAGCCAGGAGACTGTTATCCCAAGATATATTCCAGAATAGGGCCTAGTGCAGAAAGGGCCAAGAAGCTGGAACTTAGCCACAGTAGGGGATATTTTAAGGTGAGATACTTTTCTGGAAAGCACTTCCCCAAGACTGCTTAGAAAAGATAATTAGCCTAATATATACAACACAGCAGGAACACCCTGTTTCCTAATTATTTACAGAATAATGCACTTGCAGGGCTTCTGGTCCAGATCCCAATTTCCTTTTATTTATCCATCCCTGTTATCCTGTGCCCCTATGCCTACCACCAGAGTTGTCCCTAGCCTGCTATCTTTGTCCTTATATGATCCATGGTTTTTAGTCAAATTTTAAAATCAATAGATTACTTTCTTCTTTTTATAAAATATAATATAATAGAATCTGGGGATGATCTATGCTTAATGGTTTAATTATTTATATTTATTAAAAATGAATATTTTGCAGTTCAGTAAAACTAAACGAGTGACAAATCACACATGTTGATGGCATTGGTGAGCGTATAGACTTGGAAACTTAAAATATGGCTGCATCCAGATGACAGAAAGATATCACATTAGAAAGTGATAATACAGGGTACTGCTCCCCGCCATAATTGCTTCTTAGCTAGACAGCACTATGGCTGGTCCTGCCTTTATGCATTTTAAATCACACACACATCCAAACATCTGAAATGCCCAAATGTGTGTGTTGCCCAAAGTGCGTGTTGCCACCACCATCCATGCATGGTGGATGGAGCAACGATCACCACTCCATCTAAGTGGTCAGTACAAATGCTATTGTTGGAAATCCTGCACTTTTTAGGTGGAAAAGCAAGGGTATTGGGGTGGGGGGTGGGGTAGCTTGTGATACACGAAGCAACCCCACCATAGTCCCATTATATCCCCCATAAAAAAGCTAGAAAGAACAGTGCTTTTTACTTACCTTCTGGACAGAGCTGCCATCATAGCTTTGTCCACCATGCATGCATGGTTGCCAGAACAGATGTCCACACATGAACACATCCAGGCATTTGATGAAAAACACTTGATGGCATTGCTATAGGTGGCTCTGTCTAGCTAGCGAAGAATAATGGCAAGGAATCAATATCACGTGTTATCCCTTGCTAGTGGTTTATTTGGCTGCTGTCTGGAGGGAGCCTAAGTCTGTGATTAAACACAGCAAAAAGAGCAGTTCTGAGGTGGCTCAGAGGTGGGATTGTTCACGCATCAGTCTGCTCCTCCTCCCTCGCACAAACATTCTGTGCTAGAAAAGGTGGATTAGAGAAGGGTTGGGAACACGAGGATCACTCACTGTTTCTCTGAGGCACTCCTTTTGTTGTGTAGCTTCTCGTTATTTGTAGAGACCATCCAAATGAACTCACCTTGAATAGGCACTGGCCCAGCTGCACGATTGGGCAGACTAGGGCAGATCCCGCCCTTGGCCTGTTATAGTCTGCATTAGCATGCAGATGGAGGCCCCTATTCCAGGATAAAATTTGGAATAAGGCCCAGAATAAGTCCTTAGTGATTTTGTGTCCATTTCAACTTCATCCATGAAAAAGTGACTTTTGGGGTATATATACATCTTTTGTTCATTAGAAAGGATTACAGTGTTCAAAGCAGTAGTTGAAAGAGAAAATATAGCCTCTTCACACTCCCTGCTTCTTTCCCTCTTCAGCAGTGGTTCTCAACCTTCCTAATGCCGTGACCCCTTAATGCAGTTCCTCATGTTGTGGAGACCCCCAACCACGGGGGGAGGACAGCTGGGCAGGGGAGGGAGGAGCAGCAGGAGACTCACTGCGACCCCTCTGAAAGGGTAGTTTGACCCCCAAAGGTGTTTCAACCCACAGGTTGAGAACCACTGTTCTACAGAGTATTGAGATGGTTTCACTCTGGTGCTTCGATGCTGACCTAAGGCACAGCTTTCCCCTCAGCCATTTTCTATTCCCTGCTTTATAATGGGCAAGTTTTTGTTGTGTGACTGTCATTGTGATATCATGAATATTCTCACACTTGGCCCCTTGTCAGTGGCAGTTGCTGGGTATTCGTGGGGCACAACTCTAGCTCGCAATGTATTCATCCCAGTTGATTTTACATGAGATCTTTTTCCCACCTCAAGATTGGTGACAGCTCCTATTTTTCAAAACTGACAGAGCATAGCAAAGCTCTAAGTCAGGTGAATGAATCTAGCCTCTGCACAGTGAAGAGAAATGATGTTTCAATGATTTTATGGTAGGCAGCTTCATTGGGGAAGGATGTGTGAAGATGGGGATGGATGTGTATTTGCCCTGCTTATATTTCGTAGCTTGGCATTCTAAGGATCCCTCTTTGGGAGATCTGGAAGGAATGTCAAAAGGCTGACTCTGCTTCCCTGGAGATAAGTGTGAACTATTTTAGACAGCAAAAACTAGAGCAACAGCTTGAAAAAAGCAATGACTTAAGCTGCTTGAGAGAACTTTGAATATAAATGAACGTGACACACTTTTTAATGTCAATTGGAAGGGGAGTTGTTTTCCCTGTATATTGTTCTTGCTTTAGAATGCCAGGATAAATTAATAACACTGAGTTCCAAACCTTTGTACCTGCCAAAGATTTTTTTCCTCAAAGAAAAATCAGCAAGAGAATGAAAACGGGCTTTTAGAAAGCTTTGAACAGCTTTTGGTGTGTGTGTGTGTTTGTCTTCTCTTTGTAGATGTAGATATAAAGTTCTGTGGTTATTTTGCCCAATGTGTCTTTAAAAAGCAGCAGCAGAATTACTCCCCCCAGCAGAAAAAGATGCTATTCAGCTCTTTGACAGGCGTAACACCTGCTACTGACTTCTATGTTTCTCTCTGCATGTTAGCTTTCCACTACAGACAGCTGGGTAAAGCTCCTCATTTTGGCTTACTCTGACTTACGTAATACAACATCTAATATTTATCTTTACCTCTGTTTGTTATAAGAACTGCTTCTCTTTAAACCTGTTCTCACTTTAGTCTCTGGGCTGATTTAGAACATTATTAGCTTTTTTGAAACTGCGCAGGGCCAGGTGATGATGTCATAACATGGTGCAGCAAACAAAGCAATATCTTGCTCCACTTTTTGGGCCTGGCTGAAAACTCAGGTAAGTATATTACCTTGCTCCTAGGCACTGCTTGAATGCAGCCCTTCTTGTGGGGTGTGTTTGGCTATGAATTCTGAGGTTGTGGTAAAAGCATTTGGAACACCCCTGTCTGAAGAATGAAAGTGGTATGAAATTAATGAGGGGATATCTCTGCTTAAATTTAAGGAGACTGAAGGAGAACAAAAATGCTTAAATTCCAGTCTCTGAATTGTTCTAAAAGATTGTTTAATTCACATTTTATTAACAGTTCAGGACCAAAATTGTAAGATTTTATTGGCAGTTATTATTCTGCCGGTGTAATGATTTATGGTGTGTTCACTTTCTTAATATCCCAATTCTAGCTTCATTTCAAGAATGTTTTAGTTACTTTTCATAATGTAAGTCTGGGCTGTTCCACTAATAAATGTTCACGTTGCTTCTCAAACAATTGCCTAAAATGGGAGGAGGGGACAAAATCCAAATATTTGTAAAAACTTTCATAGTTAACTATCAGTATGGTGCTTTTTAAGCATCCATGTACTTTATTGCTTTGTTTATATATTCTAACTGACTTACTTATAAATCTCTTGTGGTCTTCAACAATAAAAACAATACATCTGCAATTAAAATTATGATTTGATTTGATTTCCCCCCCATTTCTTACAGATAAAACAAGAGCATAAGAATGAGCTTTGGGACTTGTAAAGTACAGCACAGGAACATCCCATTTGTTCAATGTTCTGGTTAAAAATAGATTCTTCTGAAGACAATATGCTAGCAAATGTCTAGGTGCAAGGTGGTGGGAGAACTTTGAAGAAATACAGTGCTGTTAGGAAAAGAGACGTGCCTGGGAAATCAGAACAGGAGTAGCTCATTGTGCCCACAGAAGTAACAAGGAAGCGCTTCTGCTGAAATGGTCTGTTCTGAGACCCCAGCATTTCAAAGAGCTACATTCACTTTGTTTGGAACAAATGGGGACTGTTTGGGCAGGACAAGGAATGCTCTTCGCTTCTTTTAGGCAGCCTCCATTTGCACCAAAGTCTCTTTATGGCTGTTTGAAATTCTGTGGATTCAGACAAAACCATACCAGTGCAGCTAAAGCCCTTCCCTGACAGGCAGACACGTACATTTGTGTGAGTAGTTTGGAAATTCATGAAACTGGGGAGGTGGGAAAAGCGGCTATGCCAGTCACATCTGCAACAGATCCAGAGTGCATTTGACATGGGGTGTTTTTCCACTGTCACTAAAAGTGCCCATTAAGTACCCATTAATGGGTACTTAATGGGTACTTCTAGTGACAGTGGAAAAACACCCATAGATTGAGAACAGATTAAAAGTGGATTCAGGTTGGATTTGATGCTTTCAGAGTATGTTGCAGGATACGTATCAGATATATATTCGTTCATATCAGATATTTGTACGAATTTATATGAATATATTTGTATCGAATAGAATCCTACCACATTCAAAGGGGATCTATTTGAACAAATATGAATTTTCTGCATGCAATGGAGCGTAGAATCAGGAGGCCCAAAATAGTGACTTAAGCTGTTCTACTGGTAGACCCCCTTTTCAAGGTTTATTGGCATACTTTGGGGGTGATAACACTGGAGCAGAGGCATGTGAACATGGTCTCATTGCACTAACACAACAGTGTGCACCACCGCAATAGGTCTTCTGGCCTTTCAAGATTTTGGAGGCCACTGTGCTGGCTCCAAAACTGGTGTGAACTTTGGAGTCAGCAGGGGAACTCAAGCAGAACGGGCTGTCTCAATGTGGGCAGCCTTGTTCAAATCTTGGAGCTCTGTCTCAGCAGGGTCTTATCTACTTGGTTTGGTCTACAAATGTTTCCTTTTATCAAGTCGTTCTTATCCTCCCCATCCCAAATTGCATTGATCAATTACACAGGGGGTTCCAGAATAAGCTCCCACTTGACTGTATATTTCTAGAGCTCCTTCTGGTTCCTGTTGACATTAATGGTACTATTTCCATTGGCTCAGATTCAAAACACCTTGATTGTGTAAAGGTGGTTTTAAATATGATTAAGATTATTAATACTGATTTTAGGTGTGTTTGGGCAAAGGACAAGGAACTAGAATGCATATGAGTCAATCAGTTTCTACTGGCATTTTAAGGCTCATGAACTCAATCCATGGCATCTCCCTGTAAGATAGTAATGGCAACAACATCTGCCTTTGACAAGAAAACTGTGTGAGAGTGTGTCCATGAAGTCATCAAGAATCAGTCCAGACTTGATGGCACTTAATGGCTGCAGCAGACGTAATAGCTGTAGTCATAAACTCAGTTACTACACGAGGCTTATCCAATCAGATGCATCTGTCAAGTTGAACAGGAATTGTAAAACCTTGTAATAGACATCTGCTTCTGCAGATCTTTTGTACAGAACACTGTGTTTTAGAGACTTTAAGAAAGGTTTCTAAATAGAGCACCATTATTTATTTGTCTTCCTGATACATTGATTTAACGGTAAAAGGCAAGGATGAAAGATAGCCAAAGAAGGAGAAAACAACAGCCACCAAAATGCCTCCCCAAAGACCAGTATTTAGATAATAATCAGATTGATTTGAGGAATGCTTTTAATTACTTTTTAATTTAAGAATATCTAAAAACAACATTTTAAATGCTTTAATAGAGAATAATAAAAATTCTTTGTGTTAACTAAAAATAAAAGGAAACAAGAGTGTAAAGTCTGATGGGAGGCAACATGTTCTTGTTGAGGATAGGATTCCTATATTTTGGGATAATCTTTTCATAATAAATATGGCGTGCTTGCCAAAATAGTTTCCAAAACAGTGCAGTCAGGATTGCATGCTCAATATTCTATTAAGTTTAGAATAATTGCATTAAGCACTAGTGTTCTGAAGATGGCAGCATTGGGTGAGATACTTACAGTAGCCTAGAAAGAGTTTATAAAGCTCTCAGAATCCATGTTATATCCCTGCATTCTATCAGAGTAGTACAGCAGCTCTTCCTACAACTTTTATTTAAAGAGTTTTCCTAAATACAAAGTTTTTATGAAAATTAGAAGTTGGTGGGCACAAAGGATCTTTGACCATCAGGATATTTTATCTTCAGTATTACCATATCCAATAATAGAATACAGGCTTTTCAAAGACTTAAAAGATGAAAGCAATGCATATATGCTTCCTTCTACCCAGCTAAAGAAGCAATGTACATAAAGTAGGCATATCTAGAATTGTACTACATGTTAAGTGGGTCTCTAGCAGCCCCAGAGGTTGGTCGGATATCGTGGTAACAAGCTTGTAACAGACAGTGTGGGTCTGGCACTTTCTATGCATGCATATCATATTGACACACGCATCCAGGTATTTCAACAGTATGAATTACCCAGAAGTATGTGGTTATTGTTACTGCATATGCATGGTGGTCATAGCAAAGATGGCAACTTCAACAAGAAGGTAATTTATAGTGCTGTTTCGGGAAGACCTAAAGTGTCTGAAATGGACTATAGAGAGATTTAAAGGGGATATAGAGGGGATATGGTGGAGTTGCCACAGATGTGTGCGGCAATCTTATCATGGCACAGATGCAATTGCAATATATACCTGTCATCTGGATGGGGCCTTTCTTACTTGATACTTGCAGACAAGTAAATTGAATTCCATGCCCACAAATGAGCAGGTGTGACTATGTAGATTACAGACTAGAATGGCCACTTTTCCAGGTAATTTTAAAGGGATTTTGACATTCATATATTGCGTTTGTTATAATGGCACAAAAAAATTCACAGGCTAAAATTTAAATAACAAAATAGAAGAGATGGTCCATTCAGTGTAACTTGAGTTCCTTTCTTCAACCCTCAAACTGTTCCTTTGGGTCCCCCAACTCTCAGACACACTGTATTTTCTTGGTCACAAGGAATCTTGCACAGAAGGGTTCTTTCAGTAGAACTTTGCTCAGGGGAAGCCTGGGTAGAATCAGACCACATTTTACATTCAGGAGGATCTGGCTGGCACTGACACAGAGCATATCAACTACAAGTGTAGTGCTTTACTTAAAGTGTCAAGTGTGCTGTTATCTTTCCTGCTGCATCGCCCACCTCCCTGTTTCCAGCTGGGCATAGTTATCTCGAATTCAAAACATTTTGAGTTCGCGCAGTTCAGACGGCACTTCGGATTAACACGGTATTTCCGTGTTAAAGGACGTTATCCCGATTAGAAATAAATCCTGATCTCAACAGGTCTCACTCCGGATCGTGCGTCGATACGTGTTTCCTTTTTAACTGTGTGGACAGTATCGTTCCGGGATGAGATTCAGTGTTAAGGCTGTCCCGCCCCCCCCCCCAATCGCACTGTAACCAATGGCTGAACGTATTAGAAGCACGTCATGTTTAGGGTTTCCTTCATTGAAAAAATCCACCCTCAAACACCCACTATAAACCTCCAGTCCTTAAAGCTGAAACACTGTATCAATCTAAGCACTTCACACCTTAAAAACAATGTTGCAATTTTGCGCAATTTCAGACCTTTGAAGGTTCGGAACAGTCGCTTTCAGCCCCCTTAAGGGTGAGAAGGCTTGTCAGCCACTTAGTCCCTTGAAGGGTGAAAACAGAATGTCAACCGCTTTGAGCCCCTCTGTGGTCACACCTAAGGTTTAATCCAGTTTCAGTTCACTTTCAGAGTGAGAGAATACACCAGCAAACTGACAAGCTGGTTTTCTTTCAGGGTTAATAACTCAGAAAATCCACCTTTAGACTAGATAATGTGGAAAGAAAACTACTGGTCACTTTGCTGATGTGTTCTCTCACTCTGAAGGTGGAGTGAAGCTAGATTAAACCTTAGGTGTGACCACAAGCCAAGGTTTTAATCCAGCTTCGGTCCCTGTGAGGTGGGGGGGCGGAGTTCCTTCCCGGCCACGGGGGGAAGAGCAAGCGAGGAGCCCCCTTCGCCCTCTTATCCACCCCTTGGCTCTCCTCCTCTGCGGGGCAAAGTGGCAGCAAAGCGGGGGGAAAGTGGCGGCGGAGCCCCAGGGAGAAGCCGCTAGCGCCGCAGCGCCGCAGCGCCTGGATGAATGGATGGATGGATGGATGGATGGATGGATGGATGGATGGATGCCACCGCTGCCGCCTCCGCCGCCGGCTGCTCTTCCCTCGGCGCGGGGCTGGAAGGAAGGAAGGAAGGAAGGAAGGAAGGAAGGAAGGAAGGATGCACTTGCTGAAGTTCCATGCTTTGCACAACTGTTAAAAAAAGATAGGAACCTTGACTTGGATTTCTATACCTCTTTATAATAATGCTACCCCATACCAAACCTCCCAGAAGGAGAAGGAATTGGCATTTCTCACCCATTTAAGGTGACTCAAAGAGGCTGACAAAGCTTCCATTCTTCACCCCACAACAGATGCCCTGTAAGAGCTGTGACTAGCCCAAGGCCACTGAGCTGGCTTCATGGAGGAGGAGGAAGAAGAGTTGGCTTTTTTACCCCACTTTTCTCACCCATTTAAGGAGGCTCAAAGCTGCTGACAAACCTTCTCCTCCCCACACCCTGTGAGAGCTCAGAAGAGAGCCATGACTAACAACACTTCTGCTTGACTAAATGGCCAAGCACCAGAGCATGAGAGTGTTTTAAAGATCTCATGTGGGCAGCATTTTCATACAGTTAAAAAAAGAAGTGTCTTTTTTTGCCTTCTGCCCCAGATTGGGCATCCTTTGTTTGGGGGTGGCAGTGCCATGCAAGCCCAGGAGGAGTGGGTGGTGATGCAATGGGAGGCCAGGGGCAGCCTGCTTCAGGATGGGAAGTGGAATCTAATCTGGAATTCCCAGATAAGATTCCAGTTGCCAGGATATTAGGGCAAAGCGGACCATGGATAGGTGACCACTAGGAAATCCAATAGGGCAGGATCAATCATGTCCCAAAATCCTGCACCGCACTACCAGGCCTGGCCATGGGTCAATAAAGTTCTGTGCATGGGGAAAGTTCTGATCTCTGTTACTTTCAGAATGAGAGAATATGTGGTCACACCTAAGGTTTAATCCACTTTCAGTCCACTTTCAGAGTGAGAGAATATATCAGCAAAGTGGCAAGCTGTTTTCTTTTAGGGTAAAATTCACCTCTGGGAGAGATAATGTGGAAAGAAAATTACTGGTCACTTTGCTCATGTTTTCTCGCTCTGAGGGTGGACTAAAGAAACAGCTTTTTCCTCCCCACATTCAGGCAAAGCTATGGCTTTAATATGTTTAATATGAACACATTAAAACCAATGTGTTGTGACCCGCACTGAGAGCCTTGTGTATAGAGTGGGATAAAAATATGAATGAATGACACCCCACCCTATGCCTCTTTAATGTTTAAAGCCCCGGTCCTTTGATACAGAGCTGTATTACTTCCACTTTCTAAATGTCTGAAGGTTTGAAATTGCGGAAATTTGCAACATTGATAATCAGGAGTTAAGGGGCTCCCTGAAACACTGTAGCTGCTGTGTGAAGGCTGTAGCAAAAGTGTTCTTCAGCACAGACAAATAAAAATAAAAACTCTTTTAAAGGCGACGGTTTTAAAGTCCTTATGCATTTCTCCTGCCCCACAAACTAAAGGTCCAGAGCCCCTTCAGACGTGTGGGACGGGAACTTGGGAACGTAGCAGAGGTTCTGGGGCTGGCACCTGCGAGAGTACCTCTCTCTGTGTGTGTGCATGTGTGTGCACATGTGCTTATTTTTATAGGAATGCTTGGTTATGATTGCTTCTTTTGGCAGTAAGGCACTCTGCGTATGCTCAGTGCAGCTTTCCTTTTTTGATGTACCATATACACCGGCTTCGGGAGGGCGGGAGACGTGAGATGCTCATGCAATGTCTCCCCCCCCCCAGGTACCCCTCCTTCCTCTCTCTCTTTGGGAAAGGGGGGGGCTTCTTAGGAACCCCTCCCTCTCTCCTCTCTCTTTTTGGGAAAGGGGGGCTTCTCAGATACCCCTCCTTCCTTCCTTCCTCCCTCTCTCTTTTTGGGAAAGGGGGGCTTCTCTCACTTTAGAATCCCGTCTGTGCAAGGACGACACCCCCCTTTGCTAGTCCCCCCCAAGACTCTTTTCCTTGGTGCCTTAGCAATGCCTCCCTTCCCCTCCCCACCCCCACCCAGCTGCTGCTGCCCCCTCTCCCCCCATCCTCATCTTCCTCATGCCGCAGCGCCTGGATGGATGGATGCATGCATGGATGGATGGATGGGTGGATGGATGGATGGATGGATGGATGCTGCTGCTGCTGCTGCTGCTGCTGCTGCTGGGAAAGGGGAGGGTGGATTGGGCAGGGAATTCACGGCGGAGCATGACGCAAAGAGAAGGGAGGGTGGGATCCTGGCAGGGAAAACCAATCACAGGAGAGAGTGTGGGCAATGGGCAGGAGGACAATGCTGCCATGTGGACTCCGAGTATTGATCCCGCGTTAAGGCTGCCATCGGAACCGGATCAACTTGCAAGTCGTCTGGACAGCTTTGTTTCGTTTCTTTTATTTCGAATTCTTTAAACTGAAATAACACATGCCATGAAGACGCGCCCTTTGAATAAAAGTGAATGGATCCAGAATTGGGCTATTTCGTGTGTACAAAGAAACAGGGCAGTGTGTTGTGAACATGCACGTAGATTTTCAAGAACGACAGTGGTGGCAGCACAAAGTGCTATCATAAGAGCAGCAGTAAGCACAAGGATATTGTTCCCACTCTGACTTTCGATTATTATCCTGGTTTGCTTCTTAATCTCAGTAGAGACAGTGAGTTAGTTTGCATGGTGAGCCAAAAGCTAAGATGCTCAGATGTTTTTTCTCTGTGATGGAAAAAGTAAAATCAGAAGCAAGAGGAACTACATATTTCTTAATAAATCTGTTTCTACTCATTCAACCATGCTAGTTTGTCTGGCTGCCTGTATTTCTAGAGGCTTAGGCCATGGTTACACCTTTACTTTAATCCTTCTTCAGCCCGAATTCCAGTCCCATTGGTTACATCTTTAAATGCTAGGCCAGTGATGGCGAACCTTTTGAACTTGGTGTGTCAAAATTCACAAGAAAACTTAGCTTAACTCGGGTGCTGTGTCACATCTAGAAATATACATAATTTTGTGATATTTGTAGCTCTAGTAAAAAAGTTATATTTTTGATATATGTATTTTATTAAAAGCAAAAACAAATAACTTTTTACATTAGTGACTTTTGTTGCTGAATTGCGTTTGCTAAATCTTCAATTGAAAGTTGGTATTTCGTACACTTCAAGAACAAGCCAGTATACACACCCAGGTGCCAGGGTTACCATATGTGTCACCCAAAAGGGCTTGGCGTGTCACCTGTGACACGCGTATCATAGGTTGGCCATCACTGTGCTAGGCCATTTTTCCCCCTGGATTTTCTTCCCTTTATTTGAGTTTCCCTTTATTTGGGCCAACACAGCATTAAGCTTTTAATCCCTTTCCAGGAGGACTCTGGCCCTGCTCCTTGCTGCCCATAAAATGATACCTTGGCAAGCCTCTACTCTGATTTCTTGCCCCTCCCCCTCCCTTCCTGTGACTTCCTCTTTGCTCCCTCCAACCTCCCTCTCTACACCCCTCCCTCTTGCCCTGACTTTCTCTGTGCTGTTGCCCACAATCTCTCTCTCCATGCCCCTCCCTCTTGCCCTGTTTGTTCTGTCCCGTTGCTGCTGCCCCACCCAAATCTCCATCCTCCCACCCCTCCTGCCCCCTTACCCTCCCAGAAAGCCACCTCCTCAAGCAGAGCATTTCCTCCACCCACTCACCAGCTGAAGATTACCAGCGACAGCTGCAGGCCAAAAACTGCTTGGATTTGGCTGCCTTCCTGGTGCAGATTAAAACGTTATGGTGTAACCGCCGCCTTAGTCTGAAGACTCTGAGCAAGTCACAATCAAATTCTAGCTTCATTGATGTGCACACATTTGAGAAGGAAGCAAAGCATTCCTTGGGTGTAACCTCTGCACATCATTTTGTGAGCTTTCTACTCAGTGCCAATGTTTCAGTGGCTTTAAATAAATATTCCAGGGGGAAAAAGTAAACTATAGTGACTGATGATGCCCCATGGTAGATTGCTTTTGAAGTTGAGAGCATTAAAAAAAGCACATTTTGTTAGGTCTTGGGGGATCAGCTATTCAAAGGAGAAACATATTAAACATTCTACTAGGTTGGAATGAACTCTCTTTGTGTTCTGAAGCAGATTTTTGGATCTCTGCTGGTAACACACAGAAGAAGGTCGACATCAGGGAATAAGTAGAACTGTCTTACAACCTTAGTGCTTTTTTCACTGCATTTCAGAAACACCACCTGGTGGTGGTGATGCTATAATGTCACAGTAACCTTCTGATTGTGTATTATACTTCTGATGTGAACCCAGCTCACTGATGATCATATTCTGGTCTTCCATAACATGCCAGTGAAAACTGCCAGGCTTTATAAAGTTAGTGTCATAGAGGCTTTGGTGTCAAAGTATGACCCTGAAGCTCCCTGAATCATCTCAGGCCAATCACTGCTCAGCCTAGTCTACCTCCCATGTTGTTAGAATAAAATGGAAAATGAGCTCTTTGGGAAAAAAATGGGATATAAATGCAAAAAATGTTCAAAACAAAATTACAAATAAAAATTTCCTTCAGAAGATCCCCTCCCTTTTCTTTGATTGATTGATTTGTTCATAATAGGAAAGAGATAAGGGACAAGGAGGCAATGCTGGGAACATAAGGCTGAATTTCAAAGTCAGTGATAGCCTGTTTGCGAATTGATGGGTGGAAGCAATTCTCTTCCTTTGCTGTCACCCACATGGGCACAAAAGGGGTTGCTAACGTCAGCAGTGAGTAGCTGCCAACCTATGCAAGGGAAGAAGGGTTTGAGGCCAAACCTTTGACAAACCTCTTCTTGCTGTCTAGAACCTTTCTGTAGGGATTTAATATTTATAAGAGATCAGGCCATGTTTAGTGGATAAAAATCACTGAAAAAGATGGCATATACATTTATTTTCAGTATGTGACATCTGTGCACAATTGAGTTCATTATCATTGCCAGAGGCTTTTCTTTATGCACCTTTTGTCTCTCCTATTTGGTAGGAGAGGGCAGATGAGAAAGACAGAGATTTATTTGGTGGTTCCTTACCGTTGCAGTATTCCTGAAGCTCCACCAGGAACCTACTCTAATTTATTTTGGAGACTTGTTTTTCAGTGCTTTTACTGTAGGGTTTTGGGTGTGTTTAGTATTCTGCTTTCATTAAGGTTAATATACAATAATTGAATCCATATCTTCAGTGGGAGACAGCCTGAGGAAGACACAGGAGAAGGGTGGTCAAATACTGGAGACATCTGGCACTGTAGAGTGCCCTAAGAAGGACTATGGAGGACCTCTGCAGTATTCTTCTCAAAGGAAAATTGTTTGTTCTGAGGGTACCTGCTGCTTTCAGTCACTTTCACATGGTGGCATCAAGAACGGCTTAGGTGCCTGCTTTGTGGAGACACCATGTAGGCAAATGCCCACTTCCAGGGCATGAGAGAAGGCCCTCCATACTTGGAGTTTTCAAAACGGAGCTGTCAACTCCAAAGACAGTGAAGGGTGAGGTGTGGTAATTTGGATGGCACCTATTCTGCCCTAGGATAGGGTAAAAGTGTCTCCACTTTGGTGGACATAACCAATATTATTGTTTATAACTGGATTGCACAGCCTGTAATTAAAATTGTTATTGATACATTTTTATTCACTCCTTTGATTATATGCTTTGACAGGAGCAGTCCAACACCAGGGACTTTTTTTAAAAACATAGGAAGTAGCCCTGGAAGTCAGCCGTTGCCTATGTCAGTCAATTTGGCTTTAAGGAAGCACTTGAAGGAAGGTGTAGACATTGGGGCAGCAGGAGAAAAAGAAAGCACTATCAGAGGGCTTATGGTGGGAGGCTTGCTTGATAAGTTCATAGTTGTATGAGCACTTTCACGGCACTATTATTGCATTGCACAGATTGTGCCTTTGATATTGGTGATTTTGTTGTAGCTGTTGCAAATCATACATGTAAACCTTATGCCTTTTATTCTTTCCTTTTCCTTTCTTTTTATTATCTCTGTGGTGCAGAAAAGCAGGACACAACATGGGTCATTTAACCCATTTAAGCAAGTATTTTACTTTCAGTGGCCCCTGTGAAGGTGCCTACATCCTCCTTTAACCATAGGTGCTTCTTTTTGTGCAATGCAGTGATTCTTCTGGTGATTCTTAAACAGATTTATGAAGAATGCAGAGGAAATAAATCAAAGCACTTCTGATTTTGCTCTTTGTAGGAAAATTGCATTTAAAGAGCTGGACTGTGTCTGTCCTTGAATGAACTTGTTTAAAAAACATGAGATTCAGTAAGAGGGGAGTTGGCAAGTGAATGCCCAGATGACATGTCTGCTTTGAGCTGGTGCAAACTTTGAGTTACACACATTCTCTTTCTTTTTGCAGTGCTATTTTTTCACCATTGAATTTGGTCTTTGTAAGCAAGATGAACAACTACGGGCTTATGGAGCAGGTCTTTTGTCTTCCATTGGAGAACTCAAGGTATGAAAGTAAACAGTGAACATTCTTGATCTTCTGTTATTCATGTAATATAAGCAGCTTCCTAATGGGTGTGTGTGGATGTGCACACATGTGTAAATATAATAATTTTACCTTGCAATTGTACAGCAAAGGGTAATAGTGGCTATAGAACATTTTCACATGGTTGATGTGGAGGGTAAGACTCACACTGGAAGCCTTCCTTTGTTCTCTTTAAATCGTGTTTTGATCCCCAGGAGATCAAGGAGATCAGAGAGGCCTCCAGCCAGAATGTCATCAACCTTTGAGGCCCTGCTGGCTGAGGAACTGGTCAGCTATTTAAAAAGGGAACAGTTCCAAATATATCTAACTCTTCTGCAGGTGGATTTGAATGAACGAAAATGACAAACATAACTTTAGAATGAAAACAGATTTCTTAAATATGTAAGCATTTATATTAGTATATCTACAGTTAGTATAATTTACCTTGTTCTCTGAAAGTGCCCATGTAGCATTATCCCTATAATCTGGTTTACAGATCTTGAGATTTCAGCTACACCTTGCTGACGGAAACTTCAAATTTCAACAATATCAAGATAGCTGTAGATTAGGTGACCCAAATGTGGAAAGTTTGGGGAAACCAAACTGCAGAAATCTTGGGCTGTTATCCTAGGCTAGTTAACATTAACTTTGCAGAACTTGTTTCCAAATAATTATGAGATTGAACTGCACATGAAAAAGTCATGGTTTTTTAAAATCATAGATTGGTTGATTGAGATATTCTGTGAATTTCCTATTGAACTCAATATATCTTTTTCCCCCAAGCAAGACTAGAAATAGTGTTGGACAGGTTATCATTAACTTTAACATCCTTTCTGAGAATCACAAGCACCATCCTTGTAGAGCAGAGGTATGAAAGCTTCCTTCCTTCCTTCCTTCCTTCCTTCCTTCCTTCCTTCCTTCCTTCCTTCCTTCCTTCCTTCCTTCCTTCCTTCCTTCCTTCCTTCCTTCCTTCCTTCCTTCCTTCCTTCCTTCCTTCCTTCCTTCCTTCCTCCCTTCCAAAACAGAAGTCTTAATAAATGATGCTTCTACTTTCAGAATGTGAAATAATAGTGGAATGTAAATAGTATAGGTCTTTAAATGATATGGGGAATGAAAGACAAATACTAGAAAGACCCATTATGAGTCAGATTTAATAACATTAAAATAACATGTCCATTATTTTAGGATGTGGCTGAAGGAACATTGGTGTCAATAGGAGATAGAACTATGTCCCTGTGTCCCCATATGACAGTCACACAGTGTATTTCAAAATGGAATAGGTTTCCAATTTTGTGACGTCTTTTTATGAAAAGTGCTCTTTCTCATACAAAATTGTTGAAATTAGATAGATAGACCATAACAAGCTCCATAAAAAATTAAGTTTTCCAGTTGCACAATAATTTTGGTAGAACACTCATATCTGATGCCTGGTGTGTTTATTAACCACCAAAACCTTCTATTTTTGTAAGCAATATATAAAATTATATTGCTGTCATAACACTATTGTTAAGAAAGGGGGTCTGCTTGCACCTTAAAGACTGTGAACGATGTTCTGGCTAAGGATGTGCACAGTTTTCTTTTTCATGTTCACTTTGCACTGAAATGAATAGAGTCACTTCAAATATGGTAGGATTTGAATCTGCTGCAAATGTTCTTCGAATCCACTTTGAATCCATGCTGCCAGCTGTGCTTCTGAATCCCTTTTGAATCAGCTGCAGATGTGACTGGGCTGTTGGTTTGCCGCCTTCCCACCTTCATAAATATTACGGAGCTTCGAATGAATGTGCAAAAGCATTTGATTCATATTCTATCAATCTTCAAATGTAGCCAATAATCTATTCAGATGCAAATGTTCAAATTGCGAACCTGACGAGTGTTCATGCACATCCCTAGTTCCTGCCTTTTTAATACTGATCTAGGCTAATGCAGCTACATTTTTGCATAAAACTATTGTGGTAGCCTAGTGCATATAATCTGAAAGTGCAAGTACTATAGGTATAGCATTTAAGAATACACTTTCCAAATCTTTTTCTTTCTCTGGATGAATTATCAACAATGAAGATAAGATCAATGCAGGAAGTGTAGCAACTTTGCTTTCATGTAGTCTTCAGAAAAGACAATATTTTTACGGTTCACTTTTGGCTTGAGTTCAGCCTTTACAAACTGAAGTACTTCCATTGGTAATCATGAGGCAAAATAATAATAATAATAAAAATATACATGTAATGCAATGGAAAAATTAATAACCAAGCTGTACAAGCAAGCCACTAAATAGGAGAAATCAAAACACTGGGCTAGGGACTGCAGCTTAGTTTTCTATTGTTTTGGATAAGAAAGCACAGCAGAAACACTATTTTATCAACACACTCTCAACTAATAATGTCTGCTGGAGAGCTAATATTACTAGTACCTCTCTAATAGATATAACAACATGTAGTTTTCTGTGGCAGTTTTTAAATGTCATTGAGGTTAGTAATGGGTATAGCAATCATTTAAATATTGTCACCAGGACAAGTCACTTAGAACCAGGCCCTATGAGCCTTCTTGAGTTTGCACAGCAGCAGGCTGGTGCATTCTGTACCACTGCAGTTTTCTGGGCCATCTTCCAAGTGTTGCTCTGCACTGCATTACAGACAATCTGAGAAATTATCTCAGTGGTGGAAGAGTGGAACCTGTGCTCTAAATGAAAATTGCTCCTTGAGGGATCATTGGGTGTTTTTCCACTGACCTCCCTTAATCTGGATATTAGATGATCTGGATCTAAGGAATGGGTACTTCTCTTAATCCAGATCTAGTAGATCAGGATGAAGGAAAGTACCCAATGCGTTTCCATGGGTGGTCTAGCACCCAATAGCAATGGGTGCCAGCTTGCTCGCATTGGAAATGCTGGAGCACCCATGTGGCAAATTCGGATCTACCCACATGGGGCCTGCTTGTCACCCCAGGTGTTTGGGGGGACAGGGGGTGCAATCTCTGTAGACGCTTTGGAGATTCTTCGAAGATCCTCCAGAGTGGCTCCAAAGAATCTCTGGAGCGATCTGCAGCAAACTTTGGAGATTCTCTGGAGCCTTTGACAAAGGCATTGTTCTCACATGGGGTCCTCTTTGGAGCCTGTGCTAATCTTCGAAGTCTTGAGTTTTGGGGCACCCCCCCCCCATGGATGCACCCCTCTGAACTTCCTCTAGACCCTATTGCCCAACTGTGGTGGAAACAGGCTCTGTATAATCTGGATTTGATGGCTGAAGACCCCATTGTAGACCCCTTTAATGGGGTCTACAGGAAATCCAGATTATAGGTCCTGAAGGACCCATATGATCCGGATCTCCCTAGAACTGTGGAAACAAATGTGGCTCTAATGGGGTCTGTAGTGGAAATAGGGTCTTCCTGCTCTGAGCCAAAGGGGTCCTTAGTGCTAGTGGGTACTTAGTGGGTACTTAGTGCTAGTGACCTCTCTTAAGACCTTGAAAGTATTGTTCAGCACAACATTGCTTGTAATAGTGGTGGCATGCTGCTTGTGCACTTGCAGCTGCTCCAGGTGAAGGGAATGTGGTATTAATGAACTTTTGTTCCCCAGGTCATGGTTTCCACCCAGGATCTTCTTAGTGAGCATAGAATGTATAAGTGTGAACCCACCCTGTATACCTGTGGACTAGTAATGTAGATATAGTTCACGATCGTCTTAAAATTGACAATATTTGCTCTAAGAGAAAAATACTAGGATATAAAACATAAAATCCATTTTCTTCTTCAGGGGAAAGTTCATTTGTAATTAACAGACTTTTCAAAGTTAGGAAACAGAAAAATTAGTGCTCTCCTCTGTGCAGATGACACAGTTTTCTTGTCCCAGACCAAACTTGGGCTCACTCACCTTTTTAGTGGCTTTCTCAAATTACTGTTTGAATTTATTCTTTACAAATAAATTCAAACAAATCTAAGATACTAGTATTTGAAAAGAAATTCATAAATCGAAAATGGTCAATCTTGGGCAACCCAGTAGATCAGGTCAATTTTTTTTTACCTATCTTGGGATAACGTTCCACCATTCTTTGTCCTGGTCAGTTCATGGTCACTCTGCTCTCCAAAGAACAGAAGCCACTACGTCAGCTGTTGAGATTCTTCTATACCCGAGGAAGGAATTATCTACCGACAGTTGTTAAAACTTTCATTGCCAAGATAGTCACCCAGTTATTATATGGATCAGCAGTATGGGTAAATGATCACATAAAGGACATGACAGCTTTCCAAGCCAACTTCTTGAGGATTATTGTAAATGTGCCCAGGTGTGTATCACACCATTAGAATTAGAAGTTTGGCTCACAGCTATCAAAACATGGTTCAAAATACATATTTTTCAGTCAACAAACCAATTATTAAAAGAATTAACAAATTATACTTTTGTTAGTACATGGCATAAGAAAGTAAGTCGGAAGATCTCCAAGTTAGGTTTATCACCAGACTGTCTTTTTCGGCTGGGACAGAAGAATGCCTTCATGCATATTAAACAAAGAATCTGGAACACTGCTACCCAGAATTTAATTGCAAGAGCAAATACCATTAATGTACCATGGTACTAAATCATGGACACCAACTGAATATGCCATTGTACCAAAAAACCTTACATATAAAAAGATACAGAATTGTTTTTGCAAAGGCTCGATTAAATTTTTTTTCCCAACCTCAAACCTATTGAAAGGTATATATCGACATATCCCTAATAATCTAAGAACCTGTCTATGTAAAAATGGTGACATAGAAACAGTGGAACATGTTCTTCTGTTCTGTAATCTCTATAACACTGTCCAGCAAGAATTAATAAATCTCAAGCTGATCCCATATCCAGGAAGATCCAGTTTAGAATACATCAAGTTGTTACTAAGTGATAGCAATCCTGACATGACCCTAGCTGCTGCAAAATTCCTAGCCGTACTTATAAAAATAAGGGAGAAGTCAGAAAATGAAACCCTGCAACCGAGCAACCTTGGTTAGAGATATTCAGAAAAATTATTTTCGATCATATGTATTTAAATCCGTTATGTTGTTTTATTCTCTCTCATTGTGGGCCGTTTTACCTGTTTTATGTACTATCTTCTGAGTATGTAGACTCACTTGATTTTTATCTGCACACTGTGATTTTAAATAACTTTTTGTAAATTTTGGTACTTTTTAACATTTGCTGATTCTGGTCTATGACCGTACAAATAAAATCCATTCATTAATTAATAGAGTTGCTTTATATGCACAGAAGGGTTCTAAATTGAGAGCATCTTACTTCTGTAGCATTCAGGTCTCTTGTGTGATTCTGAATGTTAAGTGCTTTTTCTTAATTATCGTCTTTGTAGATTCATTTATATTCGTCTTTTCTGTCAACTTTTGATACAGTCCTATTAAATAATTTAGGAAGCTCTGTTTTTGCCAGGAGTCAGGTAACAATGAGGTCCTTTTGGAGCAGTTGGCTGGCTGCTAAGCTTTGTATGTATGCATTATTAGATTTTGAGCTTGTCTTTGGAATCAGTCTGCACACTGCATGGTATGAAGGAGCTTGATAGTCCTTTGTCAAAGGCACATTTTACCTTGGCTTTCTCCCTGAAGCTGCAACTGAGATGCTAGAAGCACCTGTAGGCTCCCCATTTATCCTATGGGGTAATGTCACTGCCAGAAGAACATTTCCTGACTGGACTTCAGAACTGCATTTCATCTCATGAATGTTCATTTTGCAGCTTATGGCTCCCATGTTATCTGAAGCAGCTTGTCATGCCTGGTGCAGGAGAAATGACTGTTGTCAACATATGTTTAGCATTTTGTTTCAAATCTCCAGATGATGACTACCAGTAACTACCAGTAGTCCTTAAAGCAGTGACAAAAGCAAACTTGGTTTGTTCCAGCCTTTTGATTCAGAGTTTACAAACAGCCTACATGGACCTAAATTAATTCATATATTGCTTCTGAACGATCAGAAGAGAAAATAATGAAGGAATTATGAGGGCAGCTCTGTTATTGTACTTTTATTTTATATGCTAATCTTTTTATTCATTATTTGCTTGAACTTTGGGATTAACATACTTAACTTATATTTAAAAGTGCAATCACACTATTGGGTCAGATAAGAAGAATCAGACAGACTCTCATTTTGCTGTTTGATTTGATCCAATATTGTTCAAAATACAGGTTCTTTTGCTACTATGTTATTTTTAGCTACTTGGGATTATTTTCTAAAAATGGACAGAAATGAAGTGTTTCAAATATACAAATTCATTATCCTTTGGCTTATATCCATGCATAAATGCAGAAAAATGTTCTTGGTAGAACAATAACTGGTTTTGTCAAAGTGCAATTAAAAACAAAAACTAATTCACATTTATTTATTTTTATTTATATCCTACCCTATACTTGAAGGTCTTAAGATAGGTCACAGTTAAATCAGTGTAAAAATATGTTAGTTAAAATGGTGACAGTACCTACATTGGGAGGGGATGCTGTGCTTCTTCACCTGATGATGCCTAATGCACCCCAGAGAAGAGACTGTTCCATTGCCTTGGGGCCATCACTGAGAATGCCCTCCCTTGTGTCCTCCTTTAGCCAAAACACCTTAGTATGATACATTATTGACTGTGTGTCAGATGACACCTTGTGCGAATGACCCGTATTTATAAACCTGATTTATTTATTTATATTCTTTCCTTCCCTATGCTCTGTAGGTATGCTACTTAGGGTCTCTGAGTCAACCATATAATTGAAATAGTTAAAAATTTAAAGTAACAAATGATTATAACACCAAAGTTCTAACAGAATAAAAAGTAAAAATTTCAAAACCGTGCTAAGAAGGTAAGGGCAACCTTTTTCATAGCTGAAGGCCAAGGTGCAGAGGTAAGTCTAGTAAGTAAGTTTAATGATTAGCTGAATGACCATGTCATGAAGTAGGAACCAAAGACAGCTATTGAGGGCCATGCTACCTTCCTCCAAAGACTGCAGTATCTGCTCACCAGACTAGGCCCAGAGGAATGGCCTCCCAGGGAATGCAATACTGCATGACACTGGTACTTGGAGTGAAAATGGAGCAGGGGACCATACTAATAGGAGTCTTCTTTAAAGTGGTCTGTTGAAGATTCCATACAGAGGACCAGTTCATCCATGCATTGTGGAGATGACTGGAGTGGTCTAAGTGGTGCACAGGGCCCAGTGCCATTTTTCTGGACTCCTGGAAATGGTCTTGGAAATAGGGCATGTTTAGTGCACTTCAGTAGTCCTCTGGACTTAGCCTGAGACAGGGGTCTGGTGGAGAAGACTGCTGTTGGTGCATGATGCTGGGCCAAATCAGACTTCTACATCACATGTCAAGGGTTCACAGTATGAAAACAGAGATTCCTATGAAAGCCTGCATTGAAGAAAGCAGTTCTGTTAAACACCAGCAGATAAAGAAGACTGCAGTGTGTTAAGTAAAAATTGCTTTTAACAAAAAAGATACTTATAGCATTTATAATAATAGATACTGTAGAAGACATTGCTATTTTATTTAGTTTTACGTGCCTTGCTCTTGTATCTCAATTTTCTTCAGGAAAGGGAACAATAGTAAAAATAACATACATTAATTTTAGCCAATTTAAAATTATTTCTTGAACTTTCTCCAGAGTAAAAGCACAATAAAACGCTGACATTGCTCCTAACTCCCCAAACTCCCTGAAAAGAAATTGCACAAATATGGTGCCATTTATTGATTTGATTATTTATAAAAAACCCCACCTATTGGCCAATAGGGATGCGGTCATACCTATTTAGTCTTATCCATTTTATCTTTGGACTTTCTTTCCTTCAATCACACTTTACTGAGTCCTGAGATTTATAGATCTCAAGCCATTATGAAGTATTAATCCAACTTCATATTTTGGATGTGATCAGGGACGAGGACTAAAGGGGGCTGAACTGTGCTATAGTGGGTGGATACTGCATGAATTTGCCTCCCTTTCACCCAATGTGTGATTACATGCTGTTGAGTCACATAATGTTTATCCTATCAGAGTGCAGGGGGTGTTTTGATGGTGGAGAGGGTAGAGATCTAAAACGTCTCATAAGGGACTCTCAGGATGGGAACAGAAAACAGGACAAACTGAGGAAGGATGATCAGGTATTGGTTGTGATCGCATTTTGAGTCTGGCTATTTAATAAACCAGATTGTTTCAGCAAGTTGTGATCGTGGCCCACATTTTAATTGAGCCAGAGCATGCAGGCCTTGAGGAGTGAAGCTCTACATCTAGCAGACCTCAATATATATATGGGAGTAAATGAACCTCATAGTGAAATCCAAAACTACTTCTGGAAGACAGAGGGACCTATGGTGGCTGGAAGGCCTATGGGTGTGCCCACTATTGTGAAGTACTCTGAGAAGGGCTGACAAGCACCTCAAGGGCCTACAAGCACTATCATCAGCAACCTTGCACAGAATGAGGGGAAAGTCATTCTTACTTTCACTGTGTAAACACAGGGCCTGTTCACACCTGGCTTTATTCTGAAATATATCCCACAACAATGGCCTGCTGTTCACAAGTTAATGTAAGCCACACAAGGCCACAAGTGAGGCCTGCCAGAGTCTGCATTAATATGCAGACAACAGACCTCTATTCTGAGATATATTCCAGAATATGACCCATGTGAACAGGCCAGGGCAATCTACTTGCCTGTTGTGTGCCAGCACATGGAGTAGCCTTCATCTTTAAACATGGGATGTATGGGCATCCTACACCCAAATCCAGGGGCTGGAGGTGCCCCCCTACTTCAGTGCATCTTATGCTGTCAAGGTATGGACACTGCCTGAGATATTTAAACCTTGAAAGGAACAGCAGAGTTTCTAATTAGTAAATGCATTTTTCATTTTTGTGTCCCTGCATTTAATGGCTCCTACATAACGAGTACGGATCTATGTGAGTTTTCCTCCCTGTTTATTAACCCCTACAGCTAAGTCTGGTATAGGGTGGTATAAAAGCTAGCTAACTATTCATTTGGGCTGCTCTTGTTAGTAGATAAAGCAACAAAGCCACCCTGCCTTGTCTGTCTTATATTCATTTTTGTATTAGTAGCTTCTGCTAGCATCTGGGAAAAGGAGTGGAGCTAAATGAACCTATTATAGGCTTACTGGACCAGATAATGTTCAGTGAATAGAGGTGTTAGCTTATCAACCCACTCCTTTATGGCTAAAACAAAAGGGCTTGGCAAATGAATTTTGCACTTGCAAGCTCTTTACAAAACAAGTGGGTTATGAGTCTTGCTCCATTTTCTTTTGAATTCCTGATTTAGAGCAAGACAGGAACACACATCTGTTTGACAAAATTGCCCTATGAAAGAAATTTAAGGCTGCAGTCCTATAACAGCACTGGCTTGCCCTGGCCCCATACACAGCGTGAATAGTATCTTCATGCTGCATGTTCTCCAGTTTCAAAGTTACAGCATGGCACTATTTTAAGAGGTGCTGCAAATACCATTGGAAGTTGGCCTTTTTCTGTGCCACCCCAAACAAGACTGCATGGAGTTCAGCCTTTGCAGGTCAATTGAACCTCTATCCGTTGCTTTTCCTGCTGTGTGGAAAGCATGCCTCCAGGGGTCCTTGTTAATCCTTAAAGGTATAGTGCATGCCCAGGGGCTCTGCTGCCATGCAAATGCCATCCCACTTGGGCTTTTACTAGGTGCTTGTTTGCCTGGTGTGGATGTAGCCCAGACTTCCCTCACATAATGATTTTGATATCCAAGACAGCACATGGTTGTGGTTTGATATACCGTACCTGGTACTATGTTGTCAGGTGCCTAGAAGTGGGGCCAGAATTGTGCTGTTTCTGGGTGCCCTGCCAAAAGTACTCCCCCACCCCAACACCAGCAATTAGAAGGCTGGGAACTTTCATTCCTAGCCTCTGAAGTTAGGCTGGGATGGTACATCTGCACTGTGAATGTCCTTTGGATCATGCCAGCTGCAGTCTAGCCCATCATGGTCTAGGTTGTCTGGATGAGTCAAGGTAGAAGAGGTGTGTGGAAATAACCTTGGACACTTTGTCTTCAGAAGACTCCCTATGGGCTTCAGTTTTCTGAGACTCTTTTCCTAATTCTTTTCTAGAGCCCTCGATCCCTTAGAGGCATGCTTGTTGATTACCAGAGAATGGGCCTTTTTGCACTCATACTGTCTTTGTAGAATGCCTTACTAATCTATATTCTTGTAGTCTCCTTGCTATATTAACCAGGTATGCTGAGAAGCTGAACAAGTGGATGCTTCTTTCTTTTTAGAATTCAATGAATTTTACATTTTGAATTATGAGGGGAGCTCTGTTATTGTACTCTTGCTTTATATACTAATCTTTTTATTCATGATTTGCTTGAACTTTGGGATTAACTTACATTTAAAAGTGCAGTCACGCTATTGGATCAGATAAGAAGAATATGACACACTCTCATTTTGCTGTTTGATTTGATCCAATATTGTTCAAAATACACTTGCTTAAGGTTCTTTTGCTACTGTGTTATTTTTAGCTACCTGGGATTATTTTCTTAAAATGGACAGAAATGAAGTGTTTTAAATAGACGAATTCATTGTCCTTTGGCTTATATCCATGCATAAATGCAGAAAAATGTTCTTGGTAGAACAATAGTTGGTTTTGTCAAAGTGCAATTAAAAACAAAAACTAATTCACATTTATTTATATCCTACCCTATACTTGAAGGTCTTAGGTCACAGTTAAATCAGTGTAAAAATATGTTAGTTAAAATGGTGACAGTGTTAGATCTTGATAAGATCTGTAGATAAGCTCTGGATGCAGAGTGTTTACCTGATTGCTAATTCTTCTGCTGGCCTTTCGCTTCTCCGGCAGAATTCCTTGGCTCAGCTCCCAGCTTACAGCATTCCAGCTCATTAAAGTCACGGCAGTCCAAAGAGTTATATCTAACTCTACGTTTATTGCAAGTAAGATTACAAAGGCATATAGAAAGCAAGTTCAGGCATCAGCCTGGCGGATCTCCAATCCATTCCATGTTTATCAGCTTACATACTTGGCAAGCAGCAAGCAAGCAAACAAGCGATACGGCTAAAAAGCAAAACAGAATCGAAGCAAAGACTACGGAAGCCTTTTTTTTTACATACTAGCAACCGGACGTTGTATTATGACAACTTCCGGGGCTTGTGGGAGCTCTGTCCCCCCTCCCAAGTGGCCTACGTGCTCGTAAACACTTCCCGACCTTGCAGCATATCTGCTTGTAGTCCGTTCCCAGGAGAGAGGCAGACACTCTATCAGTATGTTTTGAAAAAATCTTTCCGTACATCCGACTGTGTTTCTTCCCTTCACTCTTTCTCACAGCTAACAACAGTACCTGCATTGGGAGGGGATGCTGTGCTTCTTCACCTGATGATGCCTGATGCACCCCAGAGAGGAGACTGTTCCATAGCCTTGGGGCCATCACTGAGAATGCCCTCCCTTGTGTCCCCCTTTAGCCAAAATACCTTAGTATGATACATTATTGACTGTGTCAGATGACACCTTCTGTGAATGACTTTTATTTATAAACTGATTTTATTTATTTATATTCCTTTCCTTGATCTGTAGGTATGCTACATAAGGTCTCTGGGTCAGCCATATAATTGAAATAGTTAAAAACTTAAAGTAAGGGCGCATCCCCATTATAAGCTTAATCCAGTTTCCTTAAACTGAAATAATAGAACCGGATGCAAACGCGTATTTGCCTGTTCCCATTACTTTCAGCTTAATTGTGTTCAATCCGGATTCTGAGTATCATATGTGGTGTACGTGACTCAAGTGGGGACTCAAGTGGCTACTTTTTAAAAGCTGCTTTTCGGGGCTGCCCTGCCCTCTTTCTCTTGGCATGAATGTGCCACCCATAAGGGACCCCTTCAGGGAGCCTAGCTGGGTGGCTGGGTGGCTGCCGCTTGCCTGGATGGATGAAAAATGGCACGGGCAGCCAGCGATTCTTTCCCCTCCTCTCCCTATTTCCCAGGGAACGCAGCAGCAGCAGCAGCAACTCAAGTCCCTTCACAGCCACAGCCTTTAAAACAGAACCAGCTGTTTTCCTTTCCTTTCCCTTTCTAAAGGTCAGAACTTTCAGAATTGTGCAAATTTGCAACATTGCTATAAGGTGTGAAGCTTTAAGGGGTGGATTTTTATCGTGGCTGTCTTGAGGGGTGGATTTTTTCAATGAAATCACTATCTTTGGAAGCAAGCTATTGGGGGAGGGAAACCCTAAACACGGATTCTCATCCCTTAACACCGTACGGTCCCCACAGTAAAAAATGTAAAACGTTTCAAGCGCACAAACCGGAGTGAGACCTGTTGAAATGAGGATTAACATTTACAATGCTTTGGGGCGATTTAACACGCGGAAAGCCTGTTAAGCCAAACTGATGTGGGGTCTGCCAGGATTGAAAATGGTTTGAAGTCGAAATAAGGTTGTAATGGGGATAATGGCCTAACAAATGATTATAACACCAAATGTTCTAACAGAATAAAAAGTAAAAATTTCAAAACCGTGCTAAGGAGGTAAGGACAACCTTTTATAGCTGAAGGCCAAGGTGCAAAGGTAAGTCTAGCAAGTAAGTTTAATGATTAGCCAAATGACCATATCATAAAATGTTTAAAAAGAGTGGCACAGCAATAAAATTCATGTATAAATTCCAAATATTAGTACTAATAAAATAGTAAGTAATGTAATGTCTAATTAAAATCAGATTAGATTGTCCTGCTTTGAACCTTTTAGTTCTAATTGTCTAAGGCCTCATTCGCATGCTCCAAGTATTCTGAAATGAATACGTGTCCACTTCGGGAGTGTCCCCATGCAAGCCCCTAATTCATGCTACATGCCAGTGAATACATGTTAAACCCTCCCCCCACTTGACAAGTGTACTGCACACATAATAAGGGGCTAACACGTATTGGCCTGGGTGCATGAGGACACTCACGGCTGTCATTCCCACCCACGACATGCACATTGTTGCCCCGTTGCTGGTGCTGCTGCCTCCACCATTCCGGGGCTCAGATCGGCCACCCCAGTGCTCTCTCTCCAAGCAGAGCGTGCATAACCCACCGGCGGTGGCGGCAGCAGAGGTGCACGACCCGGCCGAGGCAGCTGGGGCCACCACCGGTGAGTGAGGAGAGCACTGGATTCCGTGTCATCTGTGTCCCCATGGCTGCTGAGATGATACATTTTGGAAGTGTATGTTTGAAATACATGCAGACGATTTATTGCGTTTTAAACACGTATTTCAAACACATGCTTCCAAAACGCATCATCTCAGCAGCCATGGGAACACGGCCTAAATGTACACAGTTTAGTGATGATACTTGATATGTGTCAGAAGGGAGGCCATTCCACAGCTAGGGGCTAGCACAGAAAAGGCCCTTTTGTGAGTTTCCACATCCAAGGATATCATTACATTAGTAAGTCTACAGGGGAGGAGATGTTCCTTCAGATATTTTTGAGGTAGAGATGTTTTGGTTCATAACTGAAAGTTCATACCTTGAACTGGTATGAACTTTTCTGGTAGCAGATTGACAACTAGTGTAGTTCATTTAAGGTATTGTTTTTGCTGCTATTGCATTTGAGATGGTGAAAGTGATCATTTCAACTCTGCCAATTAACTATAGTTGGGATATTTATTCATATTTTTTCCGATTTTATGATCTAAGCCACTTTGACATACAGGGAAGAACTGTGGCTGTTTTGATGGTATTATGATTTAGGAGAAGAATTCCTGTAGCAAATAATAGATTAAGTAAAATTGATTCAGCCTGTTGATGATGAAGGACTACTATGGTTAAAGCATATGTAAAAGCAGCAACTGTTTGAGAACATATTGTGCTATAAATGCTGGGTGAGCAGAAACACTTGAGCACTCCTTATTATAATTTAATAGATGCTGTGGTATATTTTGCAGCATGCACTGTCTGATAAAGCCAATGTGAAAACATTTGATCCAAAGACAACCTGCTTGCAAGAATGCCTTATCACAACCTTCCAGGAAGCTTACTTTGTCTCTGAAAGTTTTGAAGAAGCCAAAGAAAAGATGAGGCATGTTCCTTTCCTTGACCCTTAAAAACAACTCACAAATCTAATTTCCCCTTATCTGAAGGTACAGAAATGGGAGTTAATTTCCTTTCCTTTTCCTTTTCCTTCCAGGGACTTTGCAAAATCAATCAACCGTCCCTTTTCTGTATATTTCAACCCATACACCCAAAGTATTGAAATTCTAAAAGACACCAGAAGTATTGAAAATGTTGTCCAAGATCTTCGAAGTGATCTCAACACCGTATGTGATGCTTTAAGCAAAATGAACAGATATTTGGGGATATGATTTTTCATTGTTGGAGCTTTGGAGTGTAACTTCACCAGCACAATTCACCTTTTTAGCGCTGTCTGCTCCCTCTCTGTTGCATGGCTATTAGACTTGCTTTGTGTGTAATTCTATCAACTTTAGCTTCAGGTACACCAACGCTAACATGCAAATTCACAAGAAAGTGGGACATGTGTTATTTATTCATCAGGTTAAGTGTTTTCTTGCCACATGGCTTTTCACAAAGCCCCGGGGGCATCTTTCAAGCAGATAACAAGAAGAGCCATACAATTGTATAGATAAAGGTGTGCACTAAAGGCAAAGAATGTCTTCATAAAATAATAGTAGCTCCTCAAATAAAATTACATTAGGGAATTGATCATTTTTAAAAAAATAAAATTTGCATTATGCTGTTGGAAGCAAAATGAAGTGGGGCCAGTTCAAAATGGAGTCAGCAAAGTGACAAGCAGTTTTCTTTCTACATTATCTAACCCAGAATATTTACTTTTGCATTTTAGCTACTTTAGTGACGTGTTCTCCCACTCTAAAGATGGATTTAAAGTGGATTAAAACATGTGTGTATCTGGTACCTTAGGCAGTTCCCACACTTGCATTATTCCAGAACAATGGCCTGCCATTTGCATGCTAGTGTGGACTGTGGCTTGCCACCCCCCACCCCCCAATCATACTTCATCTGCATTGGACAAAGTTCTGGTCTGGGGTAAGATTAGCACCTTATCCCAATCGTGCTGTGGACTGGGGCAGAACTCATATTCAGAATTATGGAAGACTTTTTGGGTGTTTTTCCACTGTCACTAGAAGTACCCATTAAGTACCCATTAATGGGTACAAAAATGCCATTACATACCCATTTATGGGTATTTAATGGGTACTTTTAGTGACAGTGGTAAAACACCCTTTGACAGCATATACCTGAAGGCTGTAATAGGCTGGCAAACTCTTTTTGGTGATTATCCAGGAGGTACCACCAGAAATGGGGCTGGAGGTGCACACTGTTCTCTGTTATTTCAGTCTCTTTGCTGCCTCTGGAGGTTGTTTGGAGACAGTGGCAGTGGCTGGAATGAGATAGGCTGTTTGAATGCAGGTGGCCCTGTCCTGTTCTAGCAGTAACCTCCCTCAGCATGGACTGGGTTGCCTATTTTTTATTTATTTATTTATTTATTTTGTGACAGGGAATCCCATCTCTTCTTGTGACAGAACAAGAAAGATGAATGTAGAAAAGTTCTTTGTTTTCTGAAAAGCTTAACACACAGCCTTCACTGAAAATATTACATTTTAAGTTTGGTGTCACAACCTGAAAGGCCCTGCTTCTTGTGCCAACCAATTTGAGTTCTGATCATTTCAGAATTTGATACTCAGTCTGATGATCTGAGTACATGAGAAAATTCATGAGTCATCCAAGAGATATCAATTTAAGGTTTTAATAGCTAAGGTTAGCACTTGAAATTGTTACTGGAAACAGAGTGGGATCCAAGGCGGTTCTTCCTACACTGACAGTGCACTCCTTTGAGCTAAAGAGCAGACTTTCATATTTTATTTAAAGGGCAAAAAATATAGAATATGTTAAACAAAGCTGCTGAAAGGCTACTGTGGCAGTAGATGCTACCAGATGCTATGGGGATGTCAGAAGAATGTCCTGACCTAATTCTTCAGAATGAGTGGAGATTCTTCAGGAATAGGTAAACCACCAATTCCTAGAGGTAGCGTTTACATAAAATGATGGGCTTTTTCACACGTGCTTTTTCATCACTTAAAGTTACTATAGTATCAAGTGCTGACTTACATCTGTGTGAGCTTCCATCTCACTATCTCATCATCACCTTAAAACCAGTGTTCTGCAGTGGATCCAACCCACGTGGTCATCAAGTGCTGAACAATTAAATGGTGTATACAGACCTGTAAGACAATTCTAATGCCATGCATAAATGTGGAACTGAAAAACCTAAGTTGGCATTTGTGTGTTTTTTCTTTTGAAAGTTAATATATTTGAAATGCAAAAGATAAGATTTCTCCCTCTTCTCTGTTAATGAGACATTTTTTTCTTTGCTAGTATTGGAGTTGCGAGGCGAACTCTTGGTCAGGTTTTATATACTGTTGGTAGTATGGTAGCGTTTGTTTACATTCAGGATTAAAACACTGAAATATATTCCCAACCAAGAAACATGCCTCCTATTTCCTCTCCCCTGCTCTTAAGCTTGATATTATTGTTGCCTACTTCTTGGAGCTGCAGAGGACAGCACCTCCTCCACTCACTAGCTCGCAGTGTGTGTTTTAAAGATACAGTTGCCCTTTCCACTCAGCAGGCTTGACTCTAGTTCTTTATAATGTAAGAGACTGACAGTCTTTATACGTTTAACAAATAAGAAACAAGTTTATTGCTTACAAGGTTCTTGGCACACAACAGGTAAGTTTAATATGAATGACCAACACCACTCAATCTGCTCCTCAGTGAGATCTGTTCGTTCCTCTCACACTAAGATAGGGACTTTAATTCCTTCAGACTGATATCTACAGCATGGGCAACGTTTGACCGTTTCAACCCTTATGCTGCCAAACCAACATATAATCAGTAAAGACTCAGGACCCAGCTGCCTGCTTCCCTCAGGTACAGCCTTGAGCCTGTTTCCCTCCTATTAACCTCCCTCCTTGAAGTTAACCCCCAGGCAGAGAACCTCAACTGTCATTTACACTGCCTTATATACTGGTTTGCCAAGCTGCTTTGAATGTGATTGGCTACTCCTTCTGAAGGTTCCATCCCTCCTCCCTTCTGGAGAGCTAGGATAGCCCCTCCCTTCCCTAAATTACCATTTCCTCTTGAAGCAGTTTGGTTACACATTACCTGTCTAGACAAGGCGTTCTCATGACACTTTGGCTTTACATATTAAATTTAACTTTTTGGGATCTGGGCATGTATGTGGGCACCACAGGAGTCTACCAGGACAAACAAAGAAACAAAAAACTGCAAAACTGTCTTTTTCTTTACAAACTGAGATTCTTCTTTTTCTGCCTTGCTCGATGAGAACAATTTTTTTTAATCTGGCTGAATGATAGATAAATTACTGCCAGCCGCATAATTACATATTTATCCATTGTATTAACAATAAATACTGCCATAGTGATTTACACAATAGGTAAGATATAAACAATAAGAACAACTTGGAATAATTCCATTATTGATCTTGTGCTGCAGGTAAATTCAAAACAGAAAAGACAAGGTGCTGTGGTATTACAGTTTAGAAGCAACACTTTGAATTAAATGCTTAAAAAATACATAGAATTTGTTTAATATGCTCAGAATAAAGAACAATCAGACATGGTTTTAAAAATGTGTCCCTTTATTTAAAAGTATCCCATTCCCAGATACACAAAAAATGCCTTGTAGTATGTAGGTAAGAACATATATTATTTTGCCACACTGAAGCCTACATTCTCTTGTTCAAAGTCAGGCAATGCCTACCCTGACTATAGGTGCTACTCACTGATTGGCCACTGGTTCTTTAATGACAGGAAACTCTTGCCCCTTTGCTTATTTTCCTTCACAGACTTGCTTTAATAACACCTTTGGTGCTATTAAATCCCAAATGATGAAGAGATAACATTTATTAGGGTTTGAGACAGGGTAAGGTGAATGCTGGCAGAAAAGTCATTTAAGACTCAGATTTGCCCAGATGGTGTCTTTTTAAACATGGCTGATCACATCCATAATGGTACATTTCAAGAAGCAATACTGTACTAGTTGGATTTTCTAGTAGGGATGTGCACAATTTTTTTTGTGTGCATGCATGCATGCAAGAAAATTCATATTCATTTTAATAGATTCCCTTTGAATGTGGTACAATTTGATACAAATGTTAGATATGTATTCCATACATATCCGCTACATATCCACTCAGAACACATCAAATCCACCCTGAATCCACTTTGAATCTGCTCTCAATCCACTTCAGATCCACTCTGGATCCATTGCAGATGCAACTGAGGCAGCCACTTTCTCACCTCCCAAGTTCACAGTGTAATGAAGCTTGGTACGAATGTTCCAAAGCATTCAACTAGAATTTGAATGTCAACCTTCTAGTGTGCCAACATTAGATTCAAATCCACATGTCCGAATTCATCCAAATAATGAATAATATGAATATTTGTGCACATCGTAGATTCTAGCTGCCTTTGAAGGTAGTCTCACATTCAGTGCCTTGCCAGAATATGTGCAATGAAATCCAGATAATCCCTATCCAGATACAGACATAGATAGGCCACTTGCCACAATTGCCGAAATGCACTCAGTGCCACTGGTGCCATTTGCATCCATAACACCTGGAACTTACAAATTTTAAAAGTTTCTTTGAGAGAAAGTTCAACTCCACCTTGAAGTGGATGAACTGCACTTATCTAAATGGAGGAATTCTTTATTATTTACTTTTGTATTCCATTCTTAACCCTGAGGTCCTAGGCGTTCATACAACAAAAATATATTTCAGATCAATTTCCGGGAAGAAGGAACTGAGGCTGGAATGCAGAGAATCTCTCTCTGCAGGCCTTCAGCTTGTTATCACCAGAAAATGCCAACTGGGTAAGCATTTTCTGGGACGATTGTCTTCTGGGAGACGGAAGACCTAAAGGACTCCTCTAATTATGGTTATTTTGTTATAACCGAAGAGGAATTTTAACATCTTTCCTGACAGCCAGACAGCAAGATAAGGCCTTGGACCAAACTTCGCAAAAAAAAGATAAGTGAAATGAGATGAATTTATTTTATTTTGGGAAGGTTAAAGAAAATTAATATAACAAGCAGATTCTGAGAACCAGATGTTTAGAAGATTCCTCTGAAAGATGTTTTCTTAAAAAGAAAAACTCCGTTATTTCTTGGCAGTTTGCCAAAAACTTAATAAGGAGATAAAAGGAGTTTGTTTATATCCTGAAGATAAAAATTTTAATGAGTATGGAAGTTGAATACAAAAGACTGAGTTTGGAAAAGCATTAAGGATAAAAAAGATCCACCTAAGAATATTGGCCAGCAGCCAAGAATTTGCCGTTATGAAACAGAACTATTAAGAGAAGAGGAGGTAAGATATACTGACTGCTATATCTTTACATTGACAAGTTTTAGAAACAAAGATAAATGCTTTCAGAAATAAATCTTACATCTGGAAATTTTTTTGAAAAATTTCCAAAAAGGAAGTAACGTCAGACCACAGAGTCAGAAATCCTAGAAAAGATGTTGAATAAGAGAAACTTGCAAAAAACCCTTGCAAAAATAGAACTTATTTTCAATCAAATAGAGATGCAATGGGTTAGCATGAATAACAGAATGAAAAACCTTGTTGAAACTGTAAAACAACTAGAAAGCCAAGAGAAGGAGCAGGAGAAGAAAAAGGAAAATCCCATGGTTAAACAGCCGAAGAAAAGAGCCAAAAAGAAGAAAGAAAAAGTGAAACAGCACCACCGCCATCTAGTGAAGAGCAAGTGCTGAAAGAGACCAAAGAGACAAGGATTACATCGCAGAAATTATTCACAGATAAACACAAGCCACCTCAAAAGGAAAGCATTAAATTATCAAGTAAAGCTCTCCAGATTGCAGATGGGAGAAGTGGATCCGAATGTACTCATGGAAGGAATATTTGATCCTGGAAGGCAGATCTGCATGGATATTTTTGCAATAGGCACAACATGAAAAAAATTAAAATTATGAGTAATTTGAGAGGGAGGGGGGCATGTCTAAGAAAGAAAGCATAACAAGAGAGTGAAAACAATTATTGATATTAATATTAAGAACCAAGTTATGCAGGTGTTAGAATGTTAATAGTAGTATAGGGTTAAATAAGATTTGTGTTTTAGAAACTTATTGTAAATTAGGAAAGAATAAGAATAGACTATAAAGAGAAAAATTGTTAGTATATTGGAAATAAATTCTAAAAGAGTCTTAGAAGGTTAAGGTAATTGGTGAATTTGGGATTGGTCCTTATATTTTGATTGGGTTGGCTTTTTAAAAATAAGAAAGAAAAATGAAGAAATGAATTTATTAATTTCAGTAAGGTAATAATAGAAATATTGCTTTATGTATAGAATAGATTTTAGGGTACTAAAGGTTAATATAAAAGCAATTTGTGTTAGGTGTTCACTTTAGGTAGAAATATAGAAGGTAGTGAAATAACAGTTAAGAGGGATATAATAGAAAAATAGTATATGAATAATAGAAATTATTGTCTAGGTGTTGTTAACAGGATATAAGATTGACTGTTTTTGTTTTGAGAGTCAGGTAGGATGGAAAAGTATAATTAAAATTGGTTTGGTGAAACTTATAAAGTTGTTGGAAAAGAGGAAAAAACAGGAAGTAATTGATGAAGCTATTAAGAGACAAAACAGTGAATAAGTTTATAGAGGTTTGGAGATATTTTATTGAATCTCTTCAGGGACTGGGAATTATGATGGAAGGTCTTGGCCTTCAAAAGAAAGAGCAACAGGTATATTTATGGAGTAAAGGACAAAAAGATTACCAGAAGAAGAATCCGAAGAACGGAGGAAATCACATGGAAAATTTTAGAGCATTGTAATGGAATTTATTATAATTATGTACTGAATTGTGACATAAATATTGAAAATAAATAAAAAATGGCTATCCAAAAAATATATATATTTCAGATCAAATTTTAGATAATCTATGCACATCTCCAGCTACAGGAGCTAAAGCAAAGGAAGATTAACCTCTTGCATAATGCTGTGGTTTGGTTCATGTCAAACTGCCATGTAGTGAGAGCGAAGTGCTCCTTATACTGAAATCTTAGGCTACTTCTGGAAGATAGAGGGAGCATCCACACCTATTGCAGCAGAAGGCTCCAGAACTGGGAATGCTCTGGGCTCCTACTGTAGTATGCAAATAATTGTCACCTGTGGAAAATGTGGGGTTAGGAGAAGGCCCAGTGTAAGTCCAATCAGATTTCAGAGGCCTGATAGCATTATTGGAAGTTTCTGGAATCAGATTAAATTAGAGAAGTCACATTTTACCAAATAGCTTTTCTATATAACTAAATTCTATGGAAGAAGAAGAAGAAGAGTTGGCTTTTCTACCCTGCTTTTCTCACCCATTTTAAGGGTACTCAAAGTGGCTGACAAAGCTTCTGTTCTTCTTCCCACAACAGATCACCCTATGAGGTGAGTGAGGATGTGAGAGTCAGAAGAGAGCTGTGACTAGCTCAAGGTCACCCAGCTGGCTTCATGGGGGAGGGTGGAATCGAACCCAGTATTCCCAGGAAAGAGCCCGGCTGTGTAACCACTAGACAAAACTGGCTCATGCCAATGACAAAAAACAGCTATGCTGACGACAAAGAACAGCAGAGCTCCTGACAGCCCACCTGGCAGTTTCATGAACACGTGGAACTTTGTATTATGAACCTTGTGGGTCTGAACAATATTTTCCCAGCCCCTATAAAAATATTCTATCCCTAACCTAAGTAGGCTTGCCATATGGATCCCACAGGCGATCGTATCAAAAATTTCTGAGAGCAAGGGGTGTATCAGTTTCCTCTTTGATTACCAGTTTAGTGCTAAAACAAGCTTAGTAATTAATTGAAATGAACATAAGAAAAATATGCGTTTAAAGCACAAGCATGCTTGTTAAATCATCTTTGGAGGGGTAGAAAAGATAATATGCAGAAATCTTACAACTTTTCTCTCTCTGGCTGCGTCCTGACTAAAATGTGGCTTAAAATGTGTGATTACCTTGGGACTGTACTGGAATGGGCACATATACCTGTGGCAATCTCAATATAGCCCTGAAATATTGGAGTGAAATCTCATAGTATTGCCATTCTGAAGAATTAATTCCCAACCTGCCTTTTCCTGGAATGGGCTTACCTGTCTGGACCCTTGTTTCCAGCATCCATGTTGCTGTGCATGTGCTGGGCCAATGATTGCACACTTCCAGGTATTTTGTGCCATCGACATACCGGGAAGTATACACTGTGCCATTGTGGGGGCAAGCATCCAGATGACTAAAGGCCAGGCTTGCCCTGTGATTTTCCCCTGCCATTTGGCAGTGGGCAGCGGGGAAAAGCAATTGCAGGATCTAAACAAGATTCCTTATTTTCTTTTCACCATCTGGGGGCTGCCACTCTCTCTCTCTCTGAAAGAGCATACACACACTCACACAGACATCATGCACATGTGTAGACTTATATACATATACATCTAATCTGGGTATTCCACTGAATAACACAAAGAAACAGGATGCTGATGTTTTTGTCTAATATGTTTTCCTGCAAAGTGCTCAGGCTTTAAGCAATTAAAAGATACTCAGGTTGTAGTCTGCTGAGCTTCATAACTGAGTGAGAAGACGTATCACAATGCATCAATCAATAGAGGCAATGCTTTATTGAGATGTTTAATCAGACATAATTTCTTTCTGCTAAATAGCAGGGATATAGCATGTTTGAAAATTCTGCTTATAAATGTGTTGCCTAATTCAAGAGATTGTTTTGATAGCTCTGAGATAGAGATAGAAAGAAAGAGAAAGAGATTAGGTGTGCCTCCAGACATAAATTGAAAATGCAAAGCTTACCTTTCCGCAAGGAGAATGGAATATCCCTAAGTTTCCCCAGTTGTCCAAGGCAGCAGGGAGGGCTCTTCCAATCATGTGGTCAGCACCTCTGTCTCTGAGGGGCCTGCTGCTTCCCAGGTGAGGGTGAACTCTTGCAAGATCTCTCCCAGACACTTGGGAAAAGCTGCAGGCAACTTTTCTTTTTACTTTGAAGCATTGGGCTTAACTTTGCAAGAACAACCCCCCCCCCAAAAAAAAATCAAAATCAGATAGATCAACTCAACAGAGAGAACACAAAAGATCTATCAAGGAGAAAAAACCAAGGTCCTTCTAATATGAGATAACTAAAAGAGTGCCCTGATACCAAAAAAGGGGGAAACATACACCCTTATATACAAATAATGGTAAATTTACTAGTAAAAATATTATATCTTATAAAAGTTTATAACGGTATATAAAAGAGGATAAAAAGAATGGTGTATAAAAAACAAGAAAGGAGGTAACAAATAGCCAACCATACAAAAACACCAATCCGATACTTCTCACGAAGGGCAAATAAACAGTGGCGTCCAGAAAATTTTACTATATCAATAATGGGGATCTAAAGCCAGACGCGTTTCGACAGGTTGTCTTCTTCAGTGGCTTTTTTCGATCATCCCAAATGGTGATGACTCCTTTCATCTCTATACAATTATACAAAGTAAAATTAGGCAGTGTGCTCTACAAAACCAAACGCCAAAACGCCTCCCCCCCAGCCAGCGATCCTGCAATCCTTTCCTTCAAAAAGACCAAAAGAAAAATTTAAAACTTCTCTGTTTCTCTTTGGGATTGGAAAGAGAAACAGCAAAGAGAAAATGCCTGCCTAGATCGCTGTTTGCATAGATCGCTGGCTGGATGACAGGCAAAAGAGAGAGAGAGAGAGATGATCTCTCCGGCCGGCAGTTCCCACCTGGGAGAGAATCCCCGCCCCTTTTGCCACGGAGCGATCCCATAGAAAATGTTGTGCTGATAACCCACGTCTTCCAGAAAGTACTGCTTTAAACAGGTATTTTTTTAAAGCAGGTTTTCCCCATTAGTGGCGCTGGAAACCTGGATTAAAGCCGTGCATGGGACCACTCCGTGGCAAAAGAAGATTTTCAGCAGACATTATTGCATGGGAACGCAGCCACACAGCCAATAAAAAACAAGCAAGGAACCTTATAGCAACATCTGAATATTGCAAGTGTATTTTGGCTCCTCCTTTAAGGAATGACTAATAAGTCTTGTAATACTTCAGAATTTATATGTTATGAGGCTTTACTTCACTGGATCTCAAGTCAAGTTTAGACAGAAATAACAATCTATGTAGCCTCACCAGAAAACCAAACACAAAAGAATCTTGATTTCTGTGCCCCAACAAAGATGCAGGAAATTAATCTTTTCCGACGGGGTCCTACTCAGTTGGTTACTGTAGGGTTGATCTCCCCCTCCTGCCTCTTCTTGACCGAGAGGGAGGAGCTTTTCCCTTGGGTATATAACCCCTGCTCCTCCCACATTCCCCAGTTAATCTCTCGGTCGCCTCTTCGTCTGAGCGTTTGACTTTTCTGGTGGAAAACAACGACGACACCAGGGCCTACAGCCAAGCAGCTTGCTGCTCGCTGCTCCCTCTCTTCAGGGACTTGGCCCTTCGGAGCTCCTGGCCACGCTGCTTGCAGCTCGCCAGCAGGGACAGCCTTCTTCTATAAACCCCCCGGGATCCAGCCGCGGTGCGCGGGTAAGCAGGGGGAGGAAAGGAGCTCACCTACCTGGGACGCTAAGCCACCCTTCAGGGTAGGAGCGTTAGCGTTTTCTACCGCCGCCCCGCCAGGCAGCCGAACTATCGCCAGCCCTGCCGCTACTACAGCGCTCCGTTTTCCCGTGGCGCGCGCCTACTGCCAGCCCTTGGCTGGACCGGCGCGTTTTTTTCTCATCTTAACGCGCCAAACCGGGGCTGGCGCGGCTTGGACGGCAGCAAACGCCGCCTTCGGGGGCGAAACGGCCGCTGCTTGGAGGGACCCGGCGAAAGCATACGGCGGCGGGGCAGCAGCGTTATGTGGAGGCGAGCTTGACCCCTCCCTTCGGTGCACCCGGGACCGTTTTACTGGTCAGGGTAGCGAGCCGCGAGGTCTAACGAGACAATGGAGCCTGCCGAGTAAACTTAAGTTTTCTCAGTTTGAAGATACCGGCTTGAAAGCCGCGTTCCTTCAGGACGCGTCCCCCTGTAACAAATTTTTTCCATAGTATCAAGGTACTCTAGGACACGTCCCCCTGTAATTGCAATTCCATTGCAACAGCGGGTTGATTTTTCTGTTCGTGTTTAGGACGCGTCCCCCTGTATGTGGTGCTGTTTGGCAAGAGCGTGCTACTACCATGGTAGTAGCTCTAGGACATGTCCCCCTGTAACAACAGAGTTCTTGGTTGTAACGGTTTGACACAGGGTGTTTCAGGACGTGTTCCCCTGCATCATCAGGGTTCTTTGTAGAACCAGATTGTTGCTGTATAGTGTTTTCCAGGACATGTCCCCCTGTAACAATATATTTTGACTGTATTACAAGAACGGACTCGATTAACGCGTTCCTACCTATATGTTTTCTTCGGTTTCTCAGGAAACAGTAACATGGAGTCCCAAGACGTGATACGTCCTGAGGTCCAGCTCTCTTCTGAGATCCCTACAGCCCCAAAGGCACGGGCTGCTACCCATTCATCTCAAGCAAAGCATACTCAGGAATTGGCCAAGAAGACAGATAAGACTAAGGGTACCAAAGCATCCAAAGCATCCAAGTCTTCTAAGTCTGACAGCAAGTCAAAGCATTCAACAGAACCGGTGGCAGACCAGGTCTCCCATTCATCGCCTTCCACTTCTTCGGCGACTCAGCAAGCAGATTTACATCAAAAACTGATTCAATTCTTGGAGGCAGAGATTGAAAAAAGATTGCCTACTAAGAGACCTCATTCGCATGATTCTCTGAGTCAAGACCCTCGCTCCAAGCGTGCCAAGAAGGATGACTCTTCCAAGCGGCGACATCAGTCATCAAAGCCAGGAAGAGCACATGGACGCAAAGGCGAAGAATCACCTAGGGCCCAGTCTCCGGGATCTGATGTTCCTTCTGAGCAAGGATCTGAGTATTCCCAGCAGTCCATGTCTCTCACGGCACAAGCACATGCTGACCTTGCTCGTGCGTTTGGCCAAGCTCCTGCTGAAGAGGGAGAGCTACTTCAGTCAGATTCGGAGTTATCCCATTCAGAGTCAGAGGATCCGGATCGCGAACCATCCTCTGCTTCAAGCCGAAAGCTTTTTGATTTGTCCGTCTACCCTCAAATGATAGAGGAGGTGATGGTTGACCTCAACCTTCAGAAATCTGATAAAGGGGAAAAATCCAAAGAAGCTGCTGAGGCTGAAGACCTCTTACTTCCTCCTCCCTTAGAGCACTCATCTCTTCCTTGCCCGGCAGCCTTTCAAAGACTGCTCAAGCGAGACTGGGAGGCCCCTTGCTCTTCAAAGAAGTTACCTGCATCTGTAGTAAAGATGTTTGCACCACCTGATAGTGACGAAAAGTTATGGGAGGTGCCTACAGTGGACCAGCCCGTGCTCCAACTTGTATCAAATCATGTTTTTCCCCAGCAGGGATTGGCTAATTTGAAAGATGCTGTGGAACGCAAGCAAGAAACACTTTTAAAACGTGATTTTGAATCCTCAGCTCTTGCAGCTAGGGTTTCTTCCAGCGTCTCCCTGTTTGCTAGGGGAGCCTTAAAATGGACAGACCAGATACTGACGGATCCAGGCCTCTCTAAGGACTCTAAAGCCCTTATGAAGGAAATTAGGCATGCATTGGCTTTTTGTGCTGATTCATCTCTGGATGCTTTTCAACTGAATGCCCGGGCCCTAGCCTCCTCCGTGGGTGCACGTCGTATTTTATGGCTTAGGCACTGGAACATAGACTTTGCCTCTAAGATGCGAGTTGTATCCTTGCCCTTCCGTGGGGGCCAGTTGTTCGGGGAAGAAGTTTTGAAGGACTTCCTGATCGAATCAAAAAGTAAAAAGATGATTCTACCCTCTGCCCCAGCAACTCAAGGTTCTTCCAAGGGAAAAGAAAGGAAGTCCTATTCTAGAAGATCTTTCCCTAGACAGTCCTCGTCCCAGAATAGGCCTAGTTACCGGCAAAGGGACAGGGCGCAGAGTTCATGGGGAGGTTCTTATCAACGCAACTATCCCCAATCGTCAGGATCACAAGCACAAAGGGGCAGGGGAACCTACAATCGCTCTTTCCGTGGCGGAAAGCAGCAGCATTATTCGTCCTGACTGTTGAATGAGTCTCCCCCTGTAGGGGGACGACTCTCCTTGTTTCATGAAACCTGGTCGCAGAATGTCTCGGATTCATGGGCCATTTCAGTTGTGACAAAGGGTTATGCCTTAGAGTTTAAACAAGTTCCCAGGGGTAGAATTGTTATTACAAAAGTTCCTTCTGACAAGTTAAAAAGAGCGGCCCTGTTGGCTGAAGTTAAACAGTTATTGGATATGGCTGCGGTTGAGCCTGTACCTGCTTCCCAACAGGGGAACGGAGTATACTCTAACATCTTTTTGGTGCCTCGCAAGTTGGGGTCTTGGCGAGCCATTCTAGATTTAAAATTTTTGAATAAATTTATTAGACAGCAAAGTTTCCGGATGGAGTCGCTTTCTTCCTTAAGATCTGTTATCCATAAAGGGGATTGGTTGCTGAGCATTGACTTAAAGAATGCCTATCACCACGTGTCCATTATTCCGGCCCACAGGAAATATTTACGGTTTCAGGTGGCAGGGTGCCACCTCCAGTATAAGGTCCTCCCATTCGGACTTAGCTCCGCCCCCCGTGTGTTCACCAAGGTGCTGGCGCCCTTGGTACAACTTTTACGGGTAAGGGGAGTGGCCGTCTATGCCTACCTTGATGATTTGCTCTTGATAGGCTCCTCCCCGCATTCGGCGCGGTGGGGTCTACAAGAAACAATTTACGTGTTGGAGAACCATGGGTTCGTCATTAACAGGGAAAAAAGTTCGTTAATTCCTTCTCAAACTATTACACATTTGGGGTCATTTATAGACACCCGTAGGGACTTAATTTTTCCGTCTCAGGATAGGTTACTATCTTTTCAGCTTACCCTCCGTCGTGTTAGACGTACGGTAAGACCAGGTATTTTGGACCTTGCTTCTCTCCTTGGCAAAATGGTCTCATTCTTACAGTTGGTGCCATGGGCTCCCATTCATTACAGACCGCTTCAATGGGAGTTATTACCTTGGTCTTATCATATTTCTAAGACAATGCCTGTCCGGGTAGCTCTATCACTGAGAACACGCAAGTCTTTTTCTTGGTGGGCCCAGAGCGAAAACTTGAATAAGGGAGTTCCCATAGCAGACCCTACTAGAGTCCTCATCACTTGTGACGCTAGCCTATCTGGGTGGGGAGCCCACTCATTAGGCCGCACTCTTCAGGGAAAATGGGGTCCTGTTGACTCTCGTCATCAAATCAACTGGTTAGAACTCAAGGCCATTTTCTTAGCTTTGAAAGGGTTTGCTTCTCTCATTCAGCATTCTCACGTGTTGATAGCCACAGATAATATGACGGCTAAGGCCCACATTAATAGACAAGGTGGCACTAGATCCAGAGCCCTTATGGCTCTGTCTTACGACCTATTTGAATGGGCAGAACAGAATGTAACATCTATCTGTGCCATTCATGTGCAGGGCGCCTTGAACACCGTGGCGGATTCGCTAAGTCGAGCAAAAATATCGCAGCACGAGTGGCACTTAAATCGAGAAGTGTTCGCCGCCATAGTCAACAGATGGGGATGGCCGGTAGCAGACCTCTTTGCGTCAGCAGACAACCATCTTCTGCCCACTTACATTGCACAACATCGCGATCCGAAAGCTCTACACACAGACGCTCTCTCTGCACCTTGGCCAAAGGGGCTCCTATATGCCTTCCCCCCATGGCCGCTACTGCCTCGCTTCCTTCGTCGAGTCCGCAGGGAAGGAGCGTCGGTGATACTGATAGCCCCGTTTTGGCCGGGCAGGGTCTGGTTCCCCTTACTAAAACAAATGCTAGTGGAACCACCATGGAAGCTGCCACCCAGGCCGGATCTTCTAATCCAGGGGTCAGTCATCCACCCGGATCCATCTTGGTTAGCTCTGACGGCCTGGAGACTCAACGGAGGCGTCTCCAAGTCTTAGGTTTTGACGCAGCCATTATAGAGACCATGCTAAAATCCAGAAGGCCTTCTACCAATAGGATATATAATACCACGTGGAAAAAATTTTACACTTGGGCTTCTACGCGGGGCGTAAACCCTGCACATCCATCCATTAAGCAGGTATTAGCGTTCTTGCAAGACGGGCTTCGCAAGGGCCTACGTTACAACACTCTGCAAAGGCAAGTTTGCGCTTTACAAGCAGTTCTGGAATTTTTTCCGTGCCCCAATATTTCTGCTAATAAATATATCAAAAAATTTTTGAGAGGAGTGAAAACATCCACTCCTGCAGTGGTACACAGATATCCGAACTGGGACCTTCATTTGGTACTTTCCGCACTTAAAAAGGCCCCGTTTGAACCAATCCGAGATATTTCATTAAAATTACTGTCCTTTAAGGTCCTCTTTCTCACTGCAATGACATCGGCGAGAAGAGTATCTGATCTCGCCGCTCTATCAGTGGAAGAATCCCTGTGCCACTTTACTCCGGATTCAGTAATCCTGCGCCTAGACCCTACTTTTGTGCCAAAAGTTAACACAAGTTTTCATCGTTCCGAGGAAATCCACTTACCTTCTCTCTGCCCAGGACCCTCTCATCCAGTGGAGAGAGATATGCATACTTTAGATGCCAGAAGAGCTTTGAAGTCCTATATTATTCGGACAAAAGACATTCGCAAAACATCCGCCTTATTTGTTTCATTCCATCCTACCAGCTTGGGGACCAAGGTCTCTTCCAGAGTCCTGGCATCCTGGATAAAGTCATGTATACTTCTGGCATATCAAGCAAAGAATGCTCGTGCTCCTGGCAAGGTATGGGCGCACTCTACACGTAGTGCAGCGACAATGGCAGCGTTTGCCAAGCAAGCTTCCCTTCAAGAAATATGTAAAGCTGCCGTATGGAGCACCCCGTCAACCTTTACTAAGCATTATAAGCTGGATCAGTATCGATCGGCGGATGCAGCGTTTGGGCGTCGAGTCCTGCAGCACGCTTTGTAATCACGTAAAGGAAAGGTAAATTTAGTTGACACTACCCACCCGAGGGACGAGTTGCTTTGGTACGTCCCTACAGTAACCAACTGAGTAGGACCCCGTCGGAAAATGACAAATTGTACTTACGTGAAGGTTCATTTTCGACGGGGTCCCGAAGTTGGTTTCCCACCCTACGTACAATATCATTAGGATTGGGTCTATAGACCTTGGTTATCAGTCTCCAGGAACTTAGCCTCGAGATTAACTGGGGAATGTGGGAGGAGCAGGGGTTATATACCCAAGGGAAAAGCTCCTCCCTCTCGGTCAAGAAGAGGCAGGAGGGGGAGATCAACCCTACAGTAACCAACTTCGGGACCCCGTCGAAAATGAACCTTCACGTAAGTACAATTTGTCATTCTCCTTTCTTTCCTTTTAAGCTAAGAAAACCATGAACTCATAATGTCAGGATCTGAGTCTAAGATATCCTGCAACTATCTACAGCTATTTTTAAAGCAAAGTATTTTAATTAGGGATGGTTAAGAAGTAAATCTTAGTGTAGATTAGGGACCATCCACTGAAATCCTGTAAAAACTTTTAGGACTAATGAAGTCAACAGAACTGTCTTCTGTGAAACAGTAACACTGTCACTTTAATGGACCATTGTTTCAGGAAAAAGATTTCCTGCTCCTATAAAAGAATCCTTAATACAATGATTTGACACAATTAAAATTAATGAAATGCTGTGTGAAGTTGTGAGATGCTTACTCTTTCCATATTCAAATAGTTTCTGACATTATGTATAGGATGCATCCAGATGGCATATTGCCATTTTATTCAGGTTAAAGAAGACATTATTTTGGCAAACAGATGCTTACATATAACACAGGAGTGCTCTCTCTCTCTCTGTGCATGAGTAAGCAAGTGAACAAGTGAGCGAGCAAGAGATGAAAGATAAAGTAGTACCTACTTCCTCCCATATTTCAGTAATTCTGCCCTGCAAATCCAATGTCCCATTATCTTATAAGTTGACTTCATTCTCTCTGGAATGCAGCTGGAGAGGAAGAAGAAGGTAAATGTCCATATGATAGGTGTTTGTAGTGCTGGTATATGAAATCTAGTTAGGCAAAAAGATTTATGTTCCCCCTTGCAAATGCTTCTAACCTAGCATTATTGTTACAAGGAGGAGCTGGGGTTGGAAAACGTGCATATCTGTTATAATGTTTGAGACTGGAAGATAAGGGCTTGTATCCACTGCACCATTTACTCCGGGTTTTAATATGTGTCTTTTAAATCAGCAGTGAGCTCTGTATTTTTGTGATCCCAGTTGCAGCTTATTATGTGGACTTGCAGGGGGGAAACCCCCTCACCCTTTCTTTTCTGTCATACCCTGGGTGGGGATCCAAGGACCACCACCTGTATGATTCAGATTGTCATGGGGAAGCAGAGAGGGAGCCAAAGGGCTGGGTGGAAGAAAGGAAGGAGGGGGGCAGCAGGATGGAAACCTCCAAAGTCTTGATTGCTGGCAGAATGGAGAGACAAAGTAGGCACCAGCTTTGTGTATCATCAGCACACCCAAAATGGCATGCATTTTAAATTCTTTCTGATCCCTGCCTAAGTAAAATCAGACTCTCCTGGGCCTGTGCTCAAATTCCTTGTTACAATGTATTGTCAGATCTGTGGTTACATTGCAAGCTGCTCACTGTCAGCCAAGCATGTAATGGGGAGAGGAAGAAAAGGGAAGGAAATTGCAGTTGAAGTGAAAGTGAGCAGCCTTTGAAGAGCCAACCCACTTTCACAACCCCCAGGAGGGAAGCTGCCAATTTGAGCAGGCAAAAGGCAATAGGATTCTTCCCACCCTCCTTCATTTACTCTTCTACAACTGAAAGGGGAGACGAAGCGCTAAAAGGCACAATGCAGCCAAGTCTCATTAGCAAACAGCTGGGGGAATGGAGGGGAAATCCTGGCTTATCATTGGCTAAGGGAAAGTGAATAGAATGCCGCTAAATCATGCTTCCACGCCTCCAAAAATGTGCTTGTGTCCACTGACAAATAACGAGGATTATTTCTAAATCCTGCAGTGAGAGGTCTTTTGATCTGAATACAGATAATCCACATTCCAGGACTTTTAATCCTCGGAAACTGCAGATTTGTCTGATCCTGTGGGACCTTCAGCTTTGAAAACGAATTCAAAACTCTTTAAATCTTAAATGGGGATGCAGCCCTAAATGTGTAAAATATATTCTAGAGTAAGGTTGCAGTTCCATTTTGTTGGATGCTATGCAAGTTCTCCCTGCAGGAAATCAGAAGGACGGGCCATTCTGGTCTTGACCATATCCATTTCAGCCTTTTGACCAGAGAAGAGAAGGAAAAATTCATTTCTCTCTCCTTTCTTGGACTATCTTCCATGCTCCTTAATCACCATAACCTATCAGCACTGTAGATAAAATGGGGGGGGGGGAATTCAAGCTTTGATGGCCTCCAGACCTATAGAATGTGGATATCCAGTACATTAAAGCCAAAGTATCTTATCAGGCACCTAGTGTTATTTTGGGTCAGCTGCAAACAGTATGTGCACCTTTCTATCTGTATCACAGTCCTACATGTAGTCCCATGATGCTTTTCACTCACTGAAGTTGTTGGTGGTAGAGGGCCACACAGGAGGTCATTCCAGGGATCAGAATAAGTAGGTTGGATTCAGGATAAAGCAGAAATTTTAGGCAAAGCCACATGAAAACTAATCCCACTGAATCTAGTGCATTATGTCATACTTTTGAAGGTCCAAATCGCAAACATTGTTTCATTACTGGTAAATCATCTTTAATTAGATGCATCATTATCAAAACTTCAGCTGAGATTCCTATAGAAAACAACTTTTGCTTTAAGGATATTGACCTTTTTGACCAATACTTATCAGTAAGTGTAAGAGGAGCTAGTCCTATCAGAGTGTAGCTTTAGCCAAAATCTAATCTTATAATGCCAGGCTCTACTTCAATAGAAACAAATAGTTCATGGTTTTTCCATGCCATACTGTTCTGCACTAAGTAGTCTGGACCAGACTAGCCTTAGCATGGTTTAAGGGCCCTCCACATGTTGGTCAGCTTAGTCTTAGCTGGTGGTTTAAATCAGCACCTAGACTCCAACGTTTCTGGGCTTTGCAATATCTGAGATGACCAGTTTTGGGAGCATGCTGACTTCCTGTGCCACCTCCAGTGGTGCTTCCTGGTGTGCTGCTGAAATGGATCCTTCATTCTGGCCGGTGATGCTGTCAGTATGCTCCTGTAGTACAGAATACAGAACCTGTTCTGCTAGTAGACCAGGATAAGATGCCAGTTTGGTGCCTTATCTCTGTGAGCCAGTTTGGTCTAGTGGATAAGGAGCCAGACTCTTATCTGGGAATACTGGGTTTGATTGTATACTCCCCCATGTAGCCAGCTGGGTGACCTTGGGCTCGTCACAGCTCTCTTCTGAGCTCTCAGAGCCCCACCTACCTCACAGGGTGTCTGTCATGGGGAGAAGAATAGAAAGCTTTGTCAACCTCTTTGAGCCCCCTTAAATGGGTGAGAAAAGTAGGTTAAAAAAGCCAACTCTTCTTCCTCTTCCTCTTCTTCTTCCTTATCTTCATTCAGTGAGGATGAAATGTACAGGAAGGGAGTAAGGCCTGCTCTGTCCCATGGTAAATGCAGAAAGAGCCCTAGAAACATGCATCGTTTATAGTTTGCCCTCAGTTTTTTTCCCCTCATGGTAATCAAATTACTCCTGCCCTGTCCAGTAAAAATATATGAGACTTAAGAAGAGGTATTTGTTCCTTTCCTTCATGCTTTATCTTTGTACCAATGTAAAGCAAAGGAAAGAAAAGAAGAAGTCTTATTAATTGTTCTTTAATAGAAGAACAAACTTTCCAAATGACCATTCTTTTAAAAAATATGTGGTGTCTATATGACTCAAATAGTTTTAACTTAGTTTCAACGACTCTTCAGAGTTTGCTTTAACAAATTAAGATCAACCATGGTTGACAAACTCATTTGGTATAATGAAGAAATTATCGACAGTTATCAAATTGCACTCCTATTCCTTTGGAAATAGCTTACATTTATCTATGGTGTTTTGCTTAGCTTTAGAGATCTGGACTCTGGAAATTGGGTTTCTGGCTCAGACTCATTTATTTACTGCGTAACTCAAAATGGATGTTTTACAGGTATGAGATATAGGCAAGCTCTGGCTTTGCTTAGAGAGTAAATGCTTTGTTTACAAAGTAAATGGTCCTGGGCTTAATGAAGGTAAAGGATTGCAACATTTACAGTCATCCCATGTCTGTTACAAACAGCAACATTCCGAGATAGATTATCAGAGAGCTTCCTATCAAAATGCCTGAACAAACAAAGAGACAGTAGTTAACATTTTTGTTCTTTTTTTTTTTAGTGAGAAACCATTAATATAAAAATGCTCCCTTAGGCTAAAAAAAGAAGAAGAAGCTTCCTTAGCCTGTGATCAGACATAGAAAAACAAGCAAACAAAACAACCAACACCCCCTTTGAAAGGGCTAAGAGAAGTCTTCAAGGTGGGATTGTTTATGTACCAGTATGCCCTTCCTTCCTCTCCCGAATATTCTATGCTAAAAGGTCAGTTAGATAAGGCTTGGAAACAGAAGGGCCACACAACACTGAATATAGCTCTAGTTCCAGTATACATTTTGTCTGAACTATGGATGAAAAAAATAGGGAAACTGTAAGGAAATCTACACGCTCAGTGAAGGCTCATGATACATCCAATGTTGCTATGGGCAGATGGACATTTGAGGAGCACTCACTGTAATTTCCATTGAATAAAGCTCTTGATGGGAGGGGGGAACACTGTTGGAGTGATCTGCAAATTCTGTTGGTTAACTACATCCAAACATGGAGTTTTGGGTAATGCAGAGTTACCCAGGATTGGTGCGGGCTCACAGCTATGGTGAAGAACTGCCTTTATGTTGCCCCATCCTTAGAAAAAGATAATTTATTGTGCTAGAATAGGAAATCTCATTCCTTGCAGGTCTCTTTCTGGGGGTTTTGATACTGGATTGCTATTTAGAGCACTGGGCCAACTTGATGAACATAAGTAGATAAATATCTCACTGGAACAGACTCTTGGCCCATTCACTCCAGAAATCTCATAGGCCATATCCACACTTTCTGTTCATATTCCAGGACAGGGGAGCTGCTATCTTGGGATACACAAACCATCCCAAGTTGGGAAAAGCTGCTACAGGCTCCAAAGAGCTGTTGGAAGCAGCATTGAGGCTTTGGAGGCTGGAAACAGTCTGGCTGTTTGTGGGGGAATCCCCACAGCAAGCTTATTTCGCTTTCCCTAAACCGAAATAATAAAACCGGGTGCAAATGCGAATTTGCCTGTTCCCATTACTTTTAACTTAATCGCATTCAATCCAGATTCTGAGGATCATACGTGGCGTACGTGACTCAAGGGGGGACTCAAGTGGCTACTTTTTAAAAGCCGCTTTGCAGGGCTGCCCTGCCCTCTTCCTCCTGGCATGGACGTGCTACCCATAACAGACCCCTTCACGGAGCCTAGCTGGGTGGCTGGGTGGCTGCCGCTTGCCTGGATGGATGAAAAACAGGCACCGGCAGCCAGCGATTCTTTCCCCTCCTCTCCCCATTTCCCAGGGCACACAGCAGCAGCAGCAGCTAAAACCCCCTTCACAGCCACAGCCTTTAAAACAGAACCTCCAGGGCTTTCCTTTCCTTTCCCTTTTTTACAGGTCAGAACTTTCAAAGAGCTAGAATTGCACAAAACTGCAACATTGTTATTAAGGTGTGAAGAGGCCAGATCGCTACAGTGTAGCTTTAAGGACTGGATTTTTATAGTGGCTGTTTTGAGGGTGGATTTTTTCAATGAAATCACTATCTTTGGAAGCAAGCTATTGGGGGAAGGAAACCCTAAACATGGATTCTCATCCCTTAACACGGTACGGTCCCCACAGTAAAAAATGTAAAACATTTCAAGCACACGATCCGGAGTGAGACCTGTTGAAATCAGGATTGAGATTCACCACGCTTTGGGGTGGTTTAACACGGAGAAAGTGTGTTAAGTCAAACTGCCGTACGGACTCCGAGGATTGAAAACATTTTGAATCCGAGATAAGGTTGCTGTGAAGACATGGCCTGTGAGTGTTTCCTGGACTGCTACCAAAAACTGTCCTTCATGGTATACCAGACCACAGGAGCATACCATCTGATTACGTCTATAGTTTGGTATACTGGCCCTGTCCTAATTGTAGACCTTGGTGTTGAGGTCCACCGGTATATCAAGCCGGATTGTCATTTTGGGAGCCGTAGCTCAGTTCATACTTGGTCCAATGTGGATGAGCCATACTGGGGCAGGGCCTGCCTTAGTCCTAGAACATTCACAAGATCAACCAAGTGCACAACCAAGTCCTTCAGTAGGACTTCAAGTGCACAACTCAACCTGCTCACAGTTTCCCAATAGCTGGCCTTGGAAGGCATACCATCTCCTACTTCCATCAAGTCTAATAGCCACTAATAGTCCAGACTTCCATGAATCGGTTCAACCCTTTTGGAAACCATCCAAGCTGGTAGCCAATGCCACAACTTGAATTGCAAAGTTAATAATGAATGTGTAAAAACATATTCCTGATTTGTCCTGGACTCAGCATCCCTGGGCCACCTTTGGTTCTAGTATATCCCCTTATCCACTTGGACCACACCTGGTTTAACTTTATACACCTTTGCCATGTTTCCTTTTCTTCTCCTTCTTTTTAGAGCCTTTCTGCAATTGATGGTAGACTAGACCATAATCCACTTCTGTGCTTCTTTCATCCACACTTTAGAAAAGGCCTTTCCCTCTTAATACGTTCTGTCTGCATCCTGATCCTGGCTACCAGTAGACCTCTTTTTTGAGGTTTTCCAGCATACAAGTGTTGGTGGAAGTGGGTGGACAGCATGCCTCTGTAGTCTAGTATAACATGGTTGACTCATACTGGTGGCATAACAAGGTGCATCAATGAAATGGGTGTCCTTGGATCTCTGATAGCCAGGAACTGTTGTTCCTGTCCTTTGGAGGCCCCTGGCACCAACTCCAAAGCTGGCATGCGTTTTGGAGCCTGTGTGAAATAGGCTGTCCCAATGCAGATGGCCTTGTTTTAGGGCAGAAGCAATCTGTCCCAGTTTGGGATACATTGCTATTCCTGGACCAGAATTCTCAAAAGGAATTTGAGAGCAATAGATCTCCCCATTAGTTCTGCCTACCCACATGACTGACTTACTGTATATCTAGAAGAATACTGCTAATGAAACTGAAACATGCATCTGGGCTTAGGTAGACTCATCTTATCAGCTCTGAAATCTGTCTTAAAAATTATCTCTTAGTACATCTTTTGGTAGCAGAGTAGTCATTTTTGTGTGTGCCCCAAATTTCCTACAGTTCAGTTTTATTGTTAACCTTGACTTTCCTATTGAACAACAAGAAATGCGTACCAGGTACTTTGTTTACCGTGTCTGACTGCAATAGCATATTGCCAGGCAAGAAAAGTTGTTTGTCTGATCTTTGTTTGTGGAAGATGTCTTGAGAACCACCCAGGCCCCCTGCCCTAAAGTTTTTCAAAGCCTTCCTGAAGGACCCTGAGTACAGAGTGAGGATTTTCTGATCACAACAGTTAGTTGAATCAAAGGAGTGACTGTGCTTGCTCATTTGCAAATAAATTTGTGTAGGATAGATTTATAAAACATCCTGTATATGCCTAGTTAGAGTCCAACATAATTGAAAATAATACCTGCACAAATCTGAAAGCATCTTGGTTCAGCTCAATGAGCAATTTCACTCCTGGATTAAGCATCTTTTCATACAATTGGAAAGAAAGGTCTTCCTTAGGTTCTCTATGAAATTCTATACTCGTACTGTATAAATGAAACTGCCCAGCCAGCATTCCCCTGGAGATGTTCTTCTGGTCACTTTATTCTATTAACTCTTGCTAATTAGCAGATCCCCAGAACCAAGACAAATCAGTGGCATTATTCCTCATTTGCATTTGCAAACTAGTGAAAGCTTTTTGTATACAAGTTCCTTGATTCCAATGAATAGCTAATGAAGCCAATTATTGGTAAATGTGTCTAAGGCTAAGAACACATTGAATATGCCTGCACAGCAGAATGCGTTGCTGAGAATCAATTTGGATGAATTCCCTTCTGATAATTATATCTGATTGATCATTATCTGCATAAAGATGAGGGGGCCGGCTTTCAAAATCAGGCATGTGCTCAGGATGAAACTGTCAGTCTTGCAAGGGCAGCATATATCCTCTATGAATTGGATTGCAAAAACCAATCAATTAAATGAAAATAGGCTTTTTTTTAGATTCTGCCCCTGAAGCTCAGTTCTGGTTTTCATGTAGGTCATAACATTTATTTATTTGTTGCATTCCTAGCCACCCTTTATAAAGTGGTTCCTGAGCAAGCTACAAAGTTAAAAAGACTAAAAAAATAGATAAAACATTTAAAACATTTAAAAACCCAGTGTAAAATGAATACAGCACAAAACACCAATTAATGTAGTAATTTTTAAAAACCTGAAAGTGCAGGAAAACAGCAAGGAATAAAAGCATTTAAATGACCCAAGGTCTGGTTGACATGGTGCAACTTTACTAGGCATGATTTTTTTTAAAAAAAAGTATACTAATTATGATTAACACAATGATTAAATATGATTTGCATATGTGCTTATGTAATTTCATATTTCTGCTGCTTAACAGCTCCTGCAAAGACTCTTTCAAGTGCAAGAGTTTTCCTCTTCTAGACTTTGTAAAGGATAAATTGAATCAGAGATGTTGCAATTTTGTTTTTGTTTTTCCAAATAGTTGCTCTTGCAATAGAGAAGTTGGAAAAAGAAGGCCCTAACAAAACAAAGCTCTTGTAGAGCTTGAAGAAGCTGACTTGCCCAGGAGGCAGAAAGAGGCCTGTTAAGTTGATGGGAACTTCTAATCAGCCCTCCATGACTTCCATACTGTTTGTGCAAATGGAAACTGCTTGCAGAACAGAATTCCTTCAAGGAATATGTCAACCAACAGCTGAAGTTAAATGGAAGTCAGGTGAAATCCCAGGTGGAGAGCGGACATGGAGGTGAGGTGGCAATCCAAATGACCTCCCCCTAGTTGATTTCTCAGAAAATTAATGTTTCCACCTTAAATGATTAAATAAATGCAAAATCATTTCTATTTCATTGACTGCTAATATCCTAATTAGAGAAAATTGATATAAGATGTTTCTTTGTATAAAGCCACTGTAACATTGGCAAATCCTCAAGAAATTGTCCAGAGGTTATACTAAAGAAATACATTGCATTATTCTCACATGTTTACACATCTTGACATATATCTCCCCCAGTGGCAGCTGGTGGACTTCAGGGCTGGGTGTTCACAGGAAAGGTGGGGGCTGTGGAGGTCATGGGGCTGGGGCTGCGGGGTCCAGTGCACAGAAAGATAAAGAACAAAATAAAATCTGCATGGAACTGAACTCAACTAATGTCTCTAACTATAACATATATAAAAAAGCATCAGTTGGCCAAAGATGGAATGGAAGAGATAAACTGGTTTGGCTATTCCCCTGTTCCACCTCAAGAACTCATCATAGATTTCTCATGTAGAAACTGGTTGAAGAAACTTTCCAAAGTTTATATATAAAATAAACAGATAATTTTTTAAAAAAGTGCTAAGGTCACCTATTAATTCTTTGGTCATGCTAAGAATAGCATTTAGTTCAGCTTTCCTCAAACCATGGTGCTTTTACTTGTGGAGTAGAAGAAAAAGAAATGGGGAACTAGACCTCACAAGAGTTCACGTTTTCAGTATCTGCTACTCATAGAATCCAAGGTGAAACAGGCCCTGTCCCAATCAAGTGATGCTCCCATCACCTTCAGCTGCTGAAATATTTCATTCCCTTTTCTGATTTTAAGGGGGGGTGGAAGAGAACAAAAACAAATCTCATATACTGAGAACAGATGTGAAGGAGGCAGGGGAAGAAGGAAGGATGGAAGGAAGGAAAAAGAGAGAAAAACAAAGGAAGGGAAAGAAAGAAGGGCAGAAAGAAGGAAAGAGAGAGAGAAGAAAGCAGGAAAGAGAAAAAGAAAGGAGAGAGAAAGAAAGCAGGGAGAAGAAGAAGAAGAAGAAGAAGAAGAAGAAGAAGAAGGGGCTTTTCTACCCCAGTTTTCTCACCTATTTAAGGGGACTCAAAGCATCTGACAAAGTTTCTGTTCTTCTCCCCACAACAGACACCAGGGTTAGTGGGCTGTGAAAGCTCTGGAGAGAGCTGTGAAGGAAGGAAGGAAGGAAGGAAGGAAGGAAGGAAGGAAGGAAGGAAGGAAGGAAGGAAGGAAGGAAGGAAGGAACTGGTGTGCCTTGGTATTCTGGACCAGGACTTTGAAGTCACATCAGTGATCACTGACTATCTCCAAGACTCTGAGATGAAGATCAAACTGATTCTTTACATCAAAGGTTCCTGTGCCCTGAACAGTCTTAGTCCTTACTCAGGTACTACCCTGGACTCATTCATTCCTTGCAATTTCCTTTCTAGAAGGCCTTTCGTTGATCTCCAGTTTAACTTGCTTTTTGTGCTTTCACTTCAGCTACATCCAGACATCACTTACTTATTCCACTATATTTGGATTTTCCAGAATAAAGGATGCCTGGATGTACTTTGTTCTGGAATATCCAAATATAGCAGAATAAGTAAGCAATGCCTGAATGCAGCCTTACTCTTGCCTGCAAATTGTCACACTGACTTTCAGGTTTCACTATCATGATATGTGTACTTTCCAAAACATGCCAGCTAATATTCTGACTTTGAACCATTATGTATATGGTGTGTAAATCTGTGCCTATCTCCAATATAGATTTCTCTTTCTTATAGTACAGATTTTGTCCCTTTAAGTCCATCATCATTCCAACACACACCTTCTACATATCTTTGTAAAAGATCCTTGAATGACGGTCTTGCACAGCATGGCAGTTGCCGTAAAATGTGTTTAGGCTGCATCCAGAAAAGACCATCTCAGTAGTAATAGTCTGTGGCCCTACCATAGAAGTCACACCAGTCACATAGTGGAGACTCCCAATCTCCAAAAACCCACAGCTTCAGAATAAAAATTCTGCAGTGACGAGGTTTCTAAGTTTGCCAATTAACCATAGGACTGGTAATCATTCCAGAAGTAAGCCATGTTCAATCCAGTGGTTTGCCAAAGAAGAGGCAAAACATCCCCTTAATTTGCCTCCTCTGCCCCTGGCACTTTACATGTCCTGTGTATAGGATGCCTCTGAGGGTGGATTTTGTACCTCAGGAGCAGCTAATCTGATATAGGTGGCAACATTTGCCTACCAGGCTTTGGGGAACTGAAGGAGCACCACTTTTCTGTTGTACTGATGCAGATTTAATTTGAAAAAATGGAGAGAGACTAGGAGTGTGCACAAATATTGGAAGATATTCAAAATTCAATTGAATTCGTCCAAATTTTGACATTTGAATTCAAATTGAATGTCCATAAATTCAAATTTTAAAATTGTGTGAATGAATTTTGAATTTTTGATCTATTTGTTTGAATTATCCAGGCAGTCATGTGTACGGGGGCGTACATGATGTTTACTTGTACATACACATCTTTCCCGCATTTGTATGCATTTGTACGGATCCGCATGGGATGAAAAAACTGGTTGCATACGGGATAACTATGGGATGCATATGGATGTGTATGGATGTGTAATGATGCGTATGAGCACCTACGAATGTTGTTGACATTCATAAGTGCAAATTTGAATTGAAAATTCAAACAAATAGATTCAAATTTGCTTAATTCGAATCAAATTTGGTTACATTTGAATTTTAAAGAATCGAATTAAATGTTCAGATATTCAATTCAAATCGAATTGAATCCCGAAAATTGCATTTGTGCACACCCCTAAGAGAGACGCAATCTAAAAGTTTCTCTTTCCCACTCCAGCATTGCAATCATAGGGGAAGATAGAAGAATGAATAAGCTTCTTGATTTCCAGTTCCCATGTTGCATTACCCATAAAACGAATGAGCATCATTCATTTGGCTTGTCGTACATTTTTAGTGCCAATACGCACCACTAATAGCAATGTTCACACATGTAGCTAGCACATGGCCCTCCGATCTATGACAGGCCGTGTCTTTTCATGAGACAAGAATTCTCAAAAGTCTAACAACTCGGCTTTTAAGATGGGAAACCCTCTTTCTGCATCCCAGGAGAGTCTCCACTAGTGTATGTGGAGACAAATCATTGAGCCAGAAAGATCAATAATTTGAGCTGATGCAAGGCAACATCCTACAGTGTGTTAGGCAGAAAAGCAGGATAGAATGGTATAGTGATGCATTATTGTTAGAATATGTATATGAGTGAGAAGAAGGAAGTGACAGTTAATGGGTAATTTGGTCAGAAATATGCCTCGTCTTGAATTTTCTTGACATTCCCAATAAGCCTCTTTTGAAAAATCTTTCCTATCCAGGGGATACTCCAGCAGAAGGACTCTCAGATTTGCCAGCCAAGTAATTTTTATAATCCTCACTTAAAATTAAATATGGCATTACAAAATGGGTTTATTCAGCAAGCGTACAATGGAAATCGCTATAACTATCAAAGATATCAACCGACCTCATAAGCACAATGCGTACAATAAACAGACCCATCATGTCTGGCAGACTAGATGTCTTTTAAACTATTGGCTGACATTTTAATCCATTTATGTGCTAAGGCCAGTGTGTTTTCATTCTTACATGTCATTTCCTTAAAGCCCAGGAGAGCCTGAATGGGTGACATTTGTTGCCATTATTGTATATGAAATATCATACAAAGCTATGTCTTTCCACCAGCCTACTCTGTTACAAAAGATTGGGAGTGAAAGGAAAGGGAAAATTTGTATTCTCAATATTATGTAAAAGCTGTTATACTCACAATGCTCCATTTCACAAAGCATCTTGTGTGTGTGTGTCTTCCCTCTCTCTTTCTCTCTCCCTCCTTCTCATTAAAAATGAAAACCTGGTCCAAGAGATGTGCATTAAGTCTGTAATGTAAATGTCCTCATATCTGAAGAAAGGGAAATACTAAATGAATATTGAGAGATGCTAAATGTTGGGAGAGCAATTCTTTCTAGCTGTGTAGCTAATGGACTGAACGGCAAAAGTGAACAATTTGTTTCATATGATGATTTATTAGCACTCTAACTGACAGGGTTTCAATTCCTGAGTCCTCTTTCATATATCAGCTCCCTGTTTTACTGTGCAATAGTACAATTACCTGCCTACCTGTTGGTTTTTATAAACAAGAATGGATTGGACATGGAAGAATAAAACAGACACATAAATCCTTGCTGATAAAAGCAAAATGAGTGGGAGGGGCAAGGGACAATAAAGAAACTCAATTAATTTTGGCTTCCTTGTAATTTTAGCAAGAACAGAAATGAGAGTGGCCTGTTCACTTTGTTGCTGCTTTTGATAAGCTTGTTTTTTTAAAAAATTAAGAATAGGGATATCTGAAAGACAATTTCTAGGACATGATGACAACAATATCTCACTGGATGACAGTACAGGCAGTGCTAAAAAGGGCAAGGGACTTCTTTTGCCCTTAGCGATATCCATCCATAGGGGAGGCTTCTGCGTAGACAGGGATTTGTTTTTCCATTTCTATGAAGCACTTTAATGTTTTCTTCCTCTGCCTAATTTGTCAATGAAAATTGCAAAGTGTTTTCAGTTTGAGGTCATTTGGACAGCTGCTTGGGGGCATCCAGGCCCTATTAGGGGGATGGAATTGTTATCCCAAGGGACTTTAGTACACTGTTGCCTCAGAAAGCAGCCTTTGCAGTTCCAATTTTACTGCCAGCTTTCCCAACAATTAGAAGTCACTCAGCTGGTCCATGCTTACGTCCAAGGCTGCATGCATACCGGAGTTCTAATCCAGGTTCAGTCTTTCAGAGTAAGAGAACATATCAATGAAGGGACAGACTGTTTTCTTCAAGAATCATCTAACTCAGAAAATCCACAATTGAGTTAGATATTGTGAAAAGAAATAGCTAGTCACTTTACAGATGTTTTCTGTCACTCTGAAAGTGGAGTGAAGCTGGATTATATCTTAGGTATGATTGCAGCATAGCCCTAGTACAAATTAATGCATTATGTACGACAACAGAATGTATTCCCACTAGGCTTTGTTTTTGATCACCAGTGATATTTATCCGGTCCTATTATTACGTAATAATATCTATGAGTTCAGACTTGCAGTTAGCTATAACTAGAGGGTGGCTGTGCAGAAGCAGTCAAGAAATAGCCTGAAACAGAGGCAGATTTGACTATAGCTACAAATTTCCCAGATGGTGTGGTTTGTTTAGAAAGACTGCAGTAGGCGCCAGTGTTTGCAAAGTGATTGTTACAAAGAGACTTTTGCAGAGTTTAAGTTTCGGTCTGAGCCATCTGCATACCAGGATGAGAGATACTGTCAAAGGCCTATGGGACTGCGACACTGTCACAATTCAGGCCATAATTGTGCTCCTGTGGAAAGCAGGAGCTTTTTAGAGAATATCACTCCAGAGGTGTGCACAGAAAATAAAATATAACACAGACTAAAGCTTTGGGAATGCTTTGGGAGAGCAGGAAGAAAAAAGATCTTCTAGTTAAAGTCATGTCATGAAATTGAGCCGGCTAGGAGAAGCAGCATCGGTTTGCTTAACTTGCTAGGAAAAAAGAAATCTCATTTATGATTTCTCTCCAATCCAATAATTTCTTGATAGGATGGTCCTTGTGACCTATCAAGCAAAATGATTGTTTTGAAAGAAGATATATCACACATCAGATAAGATTATGTGCATATTTTGGGCATTACATTATAACTTAGAGGACTAGTCTATCTGAAGGCCATCAAGTTAGGAATGACCCTCAACCAGCTTCTGGTTTCAGTCTGTTACCAGGAGGATTTCCCATGCTGCTTCCCACCATCACTTGTTAACAGTAGACTATACTTGTACATCCACTTCCAGCCTATAATATTTTCTTTAACTTGCTGTTCTAGAAATCTTAAGAGTTTTGAGACATCTCTACTGGGGTTAAGGATCATGGAGTTGTAATCATCACTGCCATTTTCCATACTATGCTCAAGACAGCAGTTAAGAAGCAATTATCAATTGAAAAAGAGGGGCAGGGCAAATGCAAACGTGCATATTAAATTCTGGACATTTACCACACATAGGAACTATATGAAATAAATGGTCTAATAGGAACATGCTGATGTCCCTCTCCAATCCGATCATCCCATATGATGGGGAAAGCCTTCACAGAACATCAGGTCAGAGCAGCAGAAGAGTCCCAGCTCCTACCAAAGGTTGTGCTTCTGTAGAATGTATGAAAACAGTTATTTTCTTTCTTTCTCAGTCTCTTTCCTTCCTTTGTTCATCCCATGGAATTCATTCATTAGTTCATTCTTTCATTTGTTCATTCAACAGTTTATGTCATGCCCTCATCAAAAGGTCCCAAGGTGGGTCACAATACTAAAATGGTAAAATATATATAATATTCTTAAATTGGAAGGTTACCTTATTGTTTTTGGTTTTCCCATGGATCATGATTAAAGACCAGGGATAGCCAAAAATAATAGTCTCAAGATGAGATTCCCTTTACAATATTTTGGAAAATATTTTCTCTATTTCTTCTAACTTTGGCATCATTCATACGGGTACCTGACTAGGGGTCAGTACATGCTACCAGTTCCCAGCTCCCCCAACCCTTCACTAAGGCGCTCTTGCCTTAATTCAGTTTAAGTCAGTTTGAGGGCACTCCATCCGGAGAATTCACCTCTATTTCCCATTGTGGATGTATGGAAAGGGGAGGAGACAGCTGGGGAGCTGAAGCTGTAGCCCAAATCACTGCCAGGAACCTGGTAATGTAGACCACTTCCAGCTCTTGTTCCTGCACCCATGCTTGAATCTATCAGGATTTTACATGGCCGTTAAGGCTTTGGGCCTTTTCTGCACTAACTTCACTTTGATCCAGATCAGTGGATTTGGAATATCCGGACCCACTGATATGGATCTTGTGAAGATGTTTTGTGGATTCATCACATCTCCAGCCCACACCTCCCTGCAACTGTAAAGCTCATGTGAGCTTTGCAGCTACTCCTCCATGCCCCCAAAGGCTCGCTTCAGGGTCTAGAGTGATGATCTTCAGCCTTGTGCTATGGTGTGCCACTAAAAAAAAGACCCACTAGTTCCAGATCACAGAGGGATACCACCAGCATGCCTCCTGTGATCCAGAACAAGGCTCTTAGTCTGCTTGTAGACCCGATTAAACTGATCTACAGTAAATCTGGACTAACAGCCTCTTCATCTGGATCTGGCTCCATCTTGAGTAGACAGAGCCAGATGAATGGGGGGGGGGCTCCTTGGTCCACATTAACATGAGGATGGGAAGCCATGAACTGGATTAAGAGAACTTTTTGGTTGCAGCCCCAATTCTCTTTTTGGTGTTTCAATTTTTTTATTTTCATTAGTACATTTCCATACATAGTTATATCACAATACAAAATTTTTCATAAATTTACATGTGACTTCCTCTGTTCTCCAGATTCTTCTGCTTCTGATCCCTTATGTTGCGCTCCATACTTCTACTTGATGCTTTTTCTCCTAGAGGCCGGTGCCTTCCATCAGGATACCCAACCCCCGAAGAAATTGTATAAAAAGTCCCCAATCCTCTAAAAACTTATTTACAGTTTTATCTTTTAATAAGTTTGTTAGTTTGTCCATTTCTGCCATATCCATCAGTTTAATTATCCATTCTTCTTCTGTAGGTAGTTCCTCTTGCTTCCATTTTTGTGCATATAGCAATCTGGCAGCTGTTACCATATACAAAATCAAAGTCTTTACTTCCCTTAGATTGTCATCAACCATACCCAATAAAAAAAGTTCTGGTTTCAACTCAAGATTAATATCCAGAATTTGCCTCATCTGGCACCAAATTATTTTCCAATATTTTTTTGCTTTCTCACATGTCCACCACATATGATAAAAAGTACCATCCACTTTTTTACATTTCCAACATTTTGTTGACATATGATACATTTTTCCAAGCTTATATGGCGTTAAATACCATCTATACATCATCTTATAGATATTCTCCTTCAATGTTGCACAAGCAGTGAATTTAATATCTTTAACCCAGAGTTTTTCCCATTGATCCATTTGAATATTATATCCAAAGTTCCTTGCCCACAAAATCATACAGTCTTTAACCTGGTCATGTTCCATTTCTATTTGTAATAATACTTTGTACATCATACCAATGGTACCTCTTTCTGCCTTACTCAGGTTATTTTCCCACTCTTGTTTTTCCCATTCAAAGTTTAAATTCTCCTTATCTGTTCTAAAAATATCTACCAGCTGTATATATGTAAACCACTGTACATTTTTCCCTTCTAAATTTAATTGTTCTCTTGCCAATTGCACTTTACATTGTTCCATAAGGTGACCATTATTTATTTGCATTGATTATTTATAATGTCTGGTTTTATTGTTTTGTTTTCCTGTCAACTATGTAGTTTCTTTGGAAATCTGCTATACATAAATTCAATCAATCAAAATTAGTACGAACTAAATATCTATGCATTCTTCACCTGCTTGTCACAATGTAGCAAGACTAAGAGGGCAGCAGCGGAAACGTCAGCAAACTGGATTCTCCATACATTCTGAATCGAAACATAAATTAGAGCTTATCTGGAGTGGGTGGGAGGAGAACTACTATCTGCTTTAGTCACAGCTGCCACCTGGTTTCTATAATGTTGAGCCACTGGGTCCCTATAGCACACTGGCCCTCCATTCACTCCTATCCATCATTATGACAGGCACTTCATTAGTTATTAATCTTGTCTCAGGCTTCTAAATGTGGCAAAGCTATTGAACTTTACCTTCAGTAGATATTAAATTGAATGGGTGTAGCTTGATTTCTCATCTCCCTGCAGTAATTGCAACCCAAAGCTCTTACAGGTGGGAGCTGCTTATAGGATTATAAAATAGGAATCAGAATTAATGTTATTTAACTAAACCCATTTTGATTACCATTATATCTTGAAATGTTTGTGGTTTGTGATGCACATGGCTGTGCTGTTTTCTTTTGAAGTTTGTCAATATACTGTGACCTTGCAGAAATTTAGACCCTTCAGCTCAGTAAGTTACATGGGCAGATGGACAATTGCTTTAGCAAGGCATCTTTATATTCATCACATTCCATCATTTCATTCATTGTGTGTCAGAAGAATGTTCCCCAATTAGGCAGACTCAACAGCTTTGGAAAAATGCCTACTAGAGCTCTATAGTGTATAATGGATCCCCCCTCCCCCCAGTGATAGCTGAATTTTAACATTCTGGCTGGATGATCAGGTACATTAGTAGCAGCCAGTTGCACCAGCTAGTTTCTTCTTCCTCAGTCTGATTTGTAATTCTGACATTAGAACTTGCAATGCCATAAACCTGGGTCACTTCTGCATTTAATTCAAGGTTTGATTCTAAAGAGTCTCTATGCCAGGAGTAAAAGTAGGATACAATGACTGCTCTACCTGCACAACACCCTGGCAAAATTATGATGACTGAGGGTTTTGCTGTCGGCACTAGGAACCATCTGAAGCTTTTTGGCAATTTAGCCACATAAGCTGATGGAATAGCACATTGTGCTGTTTAGGCGAAAGATGTTAATGATACTACAAACAGGATAGGTAGTGTCTGACCATTGTTTGAAGGCAGTAATAGTTAGAATATGGACCAATTCATTGATATTGACTGCAGTCGTGAGTGAAGTATTGTGGTATACACAAATTGCTGAATTCAGAAAATAGTTAGGTGATCTGCTCAAGATGATGCTAAGTTCTCTACATGGACACATTGGTTGGTTTGTAGAATGCCTGGACCATGTCTATTCCTTGATACACGTATGAAATCAAGAATTTAGGAGCGTCTGTTTTTCAATTTCTTGTACAAGGATAACTTGGTAAGAGTGACCCATGCTCTTATCACTTCCAGCCTGGGCACTTTGTGAGAGGCTGATATATTAAATTGTTTGTGAGGTGTAACAAACGAAGAGCACACAGCACACTAGGGATGTGCATGAAGGGGGGGGTTGCATTGGATTCCTATCAAATCGAATGTAAGAAAATTCATATTTGTTCAAATAGATCCCCTTCAAATATGGTAGGATTCCATTCAATATGAATGTATTTGTATGAATTTGTACAAATATCCAATATGAACATATAAGTATCCCATATGTATTCGATACATATCCATTTATATTCCATACGTTTCTGATACCTGTCCCATAACATATCTGCTCTGAAAGCATTAAATCTGCCCTGAATCCACTTTGAATCTGCTCTCAAACCATCTCGAATGCATTCTGGATCCATTGCAGATGTGACTGGTGCGGCCGCTTTCCCACCTCCCCATTTCACGAGTGTTTAGAAACAATCGTATGAATACAAATGTCAATGTATGAATGTCGTAACATTTGATTCGTATACAAATGTCTCAATTTGTCTGAATATCGAATGTTATGAATATTCATGCACATCCCTAGCGCATCGCTACTATATTCATCCCTACTATATACTTTGCAGTACCAATATACAATATTTTGAGCAGCTGCCAGAAATAAATAAATTCGAAACACAGCTAAAATTCATTAAAGTAGTGTTCCTGTCCAGCTACATATTAGGCTGACTGTGAAATCATTGCTGGTTCGCTACTGTGCCCAGCTGGAGGTGGTTAAAGCCCTAAACAAGCTGAGTCCTGGGCCCTGCTTAGCTGTTGCCTCTATTCCTCTTTGCAATGCAGCTGTGTAGTGTTTTCTTGGGGGAGAAATTTCCCTACTGTAGACAGTATAAACAACTCTGTCACGAATGGCTTCCTAAGCAGTGCGGATCCTCTTAGGTAATTTATTTTGTAGCTCATTTTGGCAGCTTCAAGTATGTTCAAGCAGACTAGGTAATTTCTTAAGGAAGTTGCTGTATTTCAGAGTGATTTGTCCTGATTTCTAGTGTTCTGGGATGAATTTTTTTGATAGCCCAGCAAACAATCTCAAGTTATGTATATTGAATATATGTGTTGTGGGGAATTTTCTCTTGTACAATAATTTGTATTGGCAAAATCTGCAGATCATTTATTTACCTTATGCTATTTGTCTGCTGTGCCAGAGCTGCATGGCTTCTTTATATCAATTATTGGTTTTGTTTTGTTTTTACTTCCCATATCACAGATTGATGTAACAATCTTGCAGAGACACCAGTAATGCATATACATTTATCAGGCTGTTCCTTTGCTAGACAGCTTCTTAACTGACATAATCCACGTTTATAAGGAAAAAAGAAAAAGAAAGAAAAATAAAAATGCTTTTCCCATGTGCACCTGATTCACCAGAGCTCTTTGTGAGCCAGTTTGGTCTAGAGGTTAAGGAGCTGGACTCTCATCTGGGAATGCCGGGTTTGATTCTGCACTCCTCCATGAATCCAGCTGGGTGACCTTGGGCTAGTCACAAATCTCTTCTGAGCTCTCACAGCCCCTCCTACCTCACAGGGAGTTCTGTTGTGGGGAGAATAGAAAGATTTGTCAGCTACTTTGAGTCCCCTTAAATGGGTAAGAAATCTCTTTTCTTTTTTATTCTTTTTTTTGCCAAAGAAATTAATGGGGTATTCACATAAAAGGTAAAAGCAGAAATGCATTTAAGTTGCACTTGATCCCTGCTGTGTGGCTACATCCATGCAGCTATGGCTCCTCCTTAGTGAAGCAGTTTGCGAGGAGATGCATGTGAAAGGTTCCTGTGATCAATGCTAAATAAAGCACTTCCTTTATCTCCACTTCCAAGCAGGGAAGCATCTCTTCAGCAGTGAACAGGAGGGTTAACATATGCCATGTAACAAATTGCACTTCTATCGGTGTTCACACCTAGAAATAGGGGGTCACAAATGCCTTTAGACACTAAGTGTTGCTCTACATGGGGACATGGTGGCACTGGGTGCTTTCTTGAGTGGATGTGGGCACCTCCAATGATAAGTGGAGAGATGGCTACAGTTTTCTTGGCAACAGTGTGGTAGTTTATTTCTGAGAAGATGCTTGTGATTCAGCCAGTGACCTTCTGTGTCCTTAATCTAATGTCTAATCTGTTGATAAGAGGGCTGGTGGTAAGCCTCTTCTCCTGGATTGACCATTTACTGATAAGATTCAGGATAAAAATGCAAATGATAGATAGATGATAGATGGATAGGTGGATGGATAGATAGATTAGATAGACAGATTCCCTAGCTGACCTTGATGTCCAAGGACTGGAAGTCAATCCAGATGTGGGTCTATGTACTGTATATGTAGCCTGATCCTAGGCTGAGGAGTTGCCATGGCGGTGAGATGGCAATTCAACCCTTCCATACTAACCCCTATGGAGGGGACAATCTTGGAGTAATTGCTCCAGGCTACAGATAGACTGCTTGTTTTGAAGAAAGGGGCACGGGGTATCCACATCTGGTGTTAGGCCTTGAAGATTTTCAGAAAACCGTTTTCTGAACAGCCATATTCCTTAGTGGTAGTGGACCCCTAAAAAGGCTTCTATTTTTGTATATCTTTTGGACACATTCTAAATTTGGTGTCCTTTAAAACATGGTAACCTAAGTCCTATTTTGTAGAGGTACAATACAGACATAGACCCAAATACAAATTCCATCCACCTTCATAGTAAAAGAACCCATCAGCAAAATGTCAGTTTTCCTTCCACATCATCTAACCCAGAAACCCACAGAAAAGAAACAGCTAGTCACTTTGTTGATGTGTTCTTTCACTCTGAAGAAGGATGAAAGGTAGATTAAAATTTAGATGTAGCTTGCCTCATAGATTTATCACTTCAGTAAAATATAGATTTGCATTCTCACATAATTTACTAGGTAGTGAATTGTTCCCAAATTTGTTTGGCTTGTTCTGCAAGAGTATTTGACCAAGAAGTTAAATGACATGTTAAATCTCAGTGATCACTTCTCTCTCTTTTTTTCTCTAAGATTATGCTTATAATTCCAAAGGACAATCACATGGGGTGAAGGGAATTATTTCCCTGTTGAAACTATTATATTCTGTTGAAACCATCCCAGTGTCTCATTTTTTCCAGGATCAAGGCAATAACTGTTGATATTCCAGTCTTATCCCTAAATGTATACAAAGCTTCTGATTCTTTCAATCATTCATATTTATTTCAATTACATCATTATCAGTTTGGACCCCAATTTATTTTGACTCCATTTGCAATTTATAATTATGCATTAGAATAGCTATTAATCAACAATAGTGTAACAGAAAATATTTTTGTTAAACAAGGAGTGCATCAAGGATGTCTCCTTTCCCCTTCCTAGAATCCATTTGTTTAGCCATTTAAAAAAATGCACAAAGAATCATAGACTGTACAATTAAAGACTCCCACTACGAGATTAACATGATTGCAGATGATGTTCTTTTATCTACAGAATTTCCTTTACAATCAATTCCTATTTTACAAACAATATTAAGCTCACTTAAAGGAATGTCAACAAATCAGAAATTGTGCTCAAATTCATTTCCCCCTCCACGCAATTAGAAACTTGCAGAATAACAAACTTCAAAACTGTCAATAAAGGCTTCTGATACTTTGGAGTTCCTACTCCCAAAAGTTGAAAGAAATTGATTCCAATTAATTATCAATAGCTTGGAAGAAAATAAACAAAGTGATTATAACACTGAAAAAACATGCCGTTAACAACAATGGGACGTAAAGTAATTTATTTTTTTGTTTCAAAAACATTTTCTGCAAAAGTTTGAGAATGTTATTTACAACTTTATTCATGGGAGTTAAAAGCCTCAGTTAATGAAGTCATGCTGACCACCAACAATTTTTGGATTGTGTAGGTGAAGCCTTTATCTGCGCTGGTAGAATTCTGCCTTCTAAGTGAGGTTGTCATAAAAATGGAAAAAGGTGATGATGTGAATATTTCTGTCAGAAAGCATTCCAGTGGCTAACCAGAACATATTAGGGAGAAGAAAAGTTCAGGAGAGCATTTGCAAAAAATGAGTTGGGGACAGACGATTGAGAAACTGCACATACTACTTTTTGTGTTCAGCCGCCCCTGAAGCAAAAAGAAACTGAACTTACACAAGGAGTCTTACTTTGTGAGAAAAGGAAGGCCTCAGTTCACACTGGCCCAATGATAGTAGGACCCTTTAAGGAAGGGTGTGGTGATTCTCATCTAACTTTGACTTACAAGGCCCTAAATTACTTGGGGCCCAAATATCTAAAGGAACTCCTTCTCCCATATTGATCTGCCCGTGCCTTAAGATCTGGAGGGGAGGCCCTCTTGGTTGTCTCACCACCTTCAGTAGTAAAAGGGGTGGGCACCTGGGAGAGGGCCTTCTCAGTGATGCCCCCCCCGGCTATGGAACAGTCTCCCCCTTGAGGTGTATCAGGCCCTTCACTGCATATGTTTAGGAGGGCAATGAAGATGCACTTCTTTGCCCTTGCCTTTGATCAAATGGGAATATATTGTCTCTTCCCACTTTATAGACACTGTCATTGTTTTAAAATATACTGTTGTTGTTTTAACATATGTCTGTTTTTAAATGTTGTTACCCACCCTGAGACCTTTGGGTATAGGGTGGGATAGATATACAAATCATACATACATACATACATACATACATACATACATACATACATACATACATACATACATACATACATACATACATACATACATACATACATACATACATACATACATACATACATACATACATACCTCTATGCTTTCCTCTTTGTGAGCACAAGTAAGATGCAGTGGCAAATCTGATTATATGCTATTTGCATAAATTTTGTGCAGCTTTTGCACAAGACACACCTACCCAAGCACACTTCTAGGGCTGTGTTTGCTGCCTATATAACCCACGCCATACCAATTTGAGGTAGGAGGAGAACTTGCCAAAAAAATACAAGTTAATATATTTTTTGCCAGCAGACTGTTTTTCATGTGTACCTCCTTTCCCTTGAGGGCTTTGGATAGGGAAAGCAACTAACAGAAAAAAATTTAGGGCTTTACTTGTCAACATCAACAGCTTGAATTGGATCGGTGGTGAATTGGTAAACAGTGCAGATAATTTAGGACTGGCGTTCTACATTAGTTCCACCTACAGAACTGTCTTCAAGGGTAGCCCCGTGTAGTGCATTACTGTAGTCTCGTCTGAAGATTACCACAACGTGGTTCATTGTGACCAAGGAAAGACTGAAGTTGGTGAACCAAACTGGATATGGAGGTGAGCCCTTCTGGCTGCTGTTATCACCCTGAGGCAGCTTAGAAGTGGTTTGCTAGTGATTGTTCACAAGCCAGCCTGCCATTCCCTCCCTCTCTCATGGACATCCTAGGCTAGAAAGGCTGAACTAGAGATTGGATGAGAATACAAGAGTCACAGACTACTCTTCTCAAGGTTATATATTACAAGACCACCACTGGCTCAGGCAGGACACAACCAGTTTCGCAGTAGTTGCTGCTTGTCAGGTAACCGTAGCCTGTAATTGGAGTTCTACTTTCCCTTATGGGGATTGGAACTCATGGGCTGGTGCACACATAGTTGTTATTACATCATGCACCAGCCTGTTGAGCCACTAGGTGGCTACAAGGAGAACATGTCTTTAGACCAAGTATAGGCATTTTTTCCAGGTATTGTCTTTCAGGGTTCTTTTGAGCTGACTTTCCTTTTTCCTGTTTGCTACTTGTGCTACATTTAAAATAGTACCAAAATAGTAGCACTGTAAAATAGTCATCTTGTATCTCAACAGTGTGCTGGAACGTCTGAATATTCTTATATCAGACTGTTAGCTTTTATATATTTATTTTAAATAGTCCATCTGCGTACATCCTCAAATGCATTTGCAAATATCACATAAGGCCAGAACTAGAATAATACACCTCTTAGTAATCTACCCATCTTGATGGCATTTATCAGAGCTTTTCATCAAGCTGTTGGAATGAGCAAATACCATTAAGTCATGAAAATTTAGTACCTAGTACAAGTAAATCAACATGAGAAAATGTGTGCCTACAGCTTACAATGACTTGGATCTCTGGACTGTCAACTAGGCTGCCAAGTCCGCTTTAAGCTGTAAGAATGATAAACTGAAGAGAATTACTTCCCCAGCTGTCTGTCAGGCTTGTAACATCAGTAAATGATAGCATAACAAGCAAGTAGTTGTTGGTTTTGTTACACTAGCAGTTAAGTGATTCCTTACTGTTCTGTAGGGAGAAAAATAACAGCAGCCATCAGATAACATATTTAATTACGTAGAACTTCAGACTAGGTGGCCTTACTTCTGTGGTGTGAGTAATTCTACTTATTTTTCTCTTTGCTGATTTTCTCCTCCTCCTCCGACAGTGCAAACAATCTGGGCTCCATTTTGGGAGGAAAGCAGTATGATAAAAACCCACTCAGTCATACAAAGCTCCATTATTTGTTCTGCTGAATGACAGACTTCGATAATCTTGCGCCTTTCCACACTTGACCCTCTGGGATGGCTGTGCATGCTCTGAAAGATGTGCATTCACATACTGCAGACCTGCTTCCATCCTGGAATGGCTCCCAGCATGTGTGGCCATCCCTGATCTTCAGAAGCTGTAGAGCAGTAAAAACCTAATATGGTGCTCCAATTACAATCCTTCACACAACTTTTGCATTATTTCCATGTGAAGGCTGCATGGGGAGCCTTCTGTGACTGCACAGGCATGTGCTGCACTGCCCGATCACCATAGCCACAGCCCAGTGCACATGGCCGTTGCTGTGGCAAGATGAATGCTCCGATTACAATCCTGCACACAGCCTTTGGGCGCGTCTCCATGGTCTCTTTTTGCTTCCCCCTTGTGTCAGATTTTAAAAATGCGGGTTGTAATTCGAAATAAAGCATCCCCATGTGGTTTGGGGCAACGTAGATTTAAAATGTACTTTCCAGTCTCCATGCAAACCGCTTTTTGTGAGCCCGCATCTTTTTCTCCCCACCCCCACCCCCACCCCCCGCCCGCCCGCCCGCCCGCCCGCCCGCTGCAGTGACGACAGGCAAAAACCTCAGCTGAACCTCCAGAACACAACAGAGAGCAGCCCTTTACTCGGCTGCCAAGAGTTAAAAGCAGTTACAAGCATAACTGAAAGCAGGCTCCCTTCAGCTATCAAATTCAGCTGCCTGCATTCACATAATGGCAGCTGATTAGCACAGAGCCACACCTGCAAAGTGAAACTTTGTTTCACTGCGGAGGCTGCATTATTGGGAGGGGGAGAGAGAGATTTGCTTGCTGAGAAACAATCTCTGTGGTAATGATAATAATAATTAGTATCACCTTCCCCTGTTAGCAAGCACAAAATATCTCTCCCCCTCTGAAGGGAAACAATGTGATAGTTTGGAGCGCCACTCGTGCCAGCTGAATGCAGGCAGCTGATTCTGACAGCCAGTTCTTCTGCAGGGATAAAAAATGCCTAAAAATTCAGTGGAATATGGGAGAAGATGTGGAGAAAACGTCACCATGCTCCCAGAAAACCCGCGGCTTCCAAAAAGTGCGGAGGTAGTCTTGTTCAAAGGGTTTTTTTTTCCTGCCATGGATTTTCCTCCTTTGTGGCTCTGGAAGCCTGGAGTAAAGCTCTGCATGGAGATGCTCTGAAGCAAAAGAAGCATTTTTCAAGATTTTTCTTTGCATGTAGACAAGGCCTTTGTGTTATTTCCATGTGAAGGCTGCATGGGGGTGGGGCAGGGAAGCTTGTAACTGCAAAGGCATGTGCTACACTGCCCGATCACCATAGCAACAGCCCAGTACACATGGCCATTGCTGTGGCAAGATGGATGCTCCCAGACAGGAGTGTTTGCACTTCAATTAAGTGCTGGTTAGGTTTGGGATGGGGCTGACATTCACAATATGAATGCTGGTCACCATCCTTGATTTAACTTCTGTGGGACACTGTCTCACACAAGTTAAGTGTCAAAAGCCTCCTTGATAGCCTTCAGTTACACGGTCTGTCCTTTGACAAGATGCACTAAGGTCAGTGAGGATATAATATGGCTAATGCCATGTGTGTCTTTTCTTTGCTTAAGCAGATGGTCTTTCAGCACACTGTTCTTCAGGGTAAAGACTAAACAGTTTTTTAGAGTGTGAAGGAAAATTTTCCCTCCTTAATTACATTTTAATGATTATTTAAAGACTAATTCCAGGGTTGGCGCACTGGAGGGAGATGGAAATAGTTTTAAAGAGCTGGTGGCTTATTTCAGTGTTTGATTTCTTCAGAATGTTTTGAGTGTTTTCTATTAAAAATAAAAAGGGGGGCTTGAAGGATCATTTAGAAATAATGGTGCTCTCATTGGACTCAAATGCATAAAATTATCTCCTCACCAAAGGATGCTAGCCTAGAATTTTAGTGTGTGAATTTATCAGGATGGTAGAAAGTGAAATTCATTGTGATGGTTCAGCAGTGTTGGAGAATTTTGCTTGCATATACTTCACTCCGGTTATTAGTTCAGTAAAATCATATTTCAATAGGAATGCTTAAGTAAGTGATGGGAAACATACTTAAAAGGGGGAAAAAACCCTCAGAAGCACTGCTGCCTGAAGTGGCCCAAAATGGAGCTGTAGACCAGAAGGGCTACTTGGGTCAGCTGGGCAGGGGCCAAACTGGGCCAGCAGTGCCTTGTGAAAATGTGTGAGTTATGATGTAGCCATCAAGACCGTCCTATTGCAGTCTTCTGTACTAGGATAAAAGTGTGGAGCAATTATTTTCATTAATGATCTCTAGAGTTGCATTTTTATTATTAGGCACATGCAAATATTACTTAAATCTGAGTTCTTTTTTTGTGATAATGCACACATGTCCATCTTATAACAACTTTATATGCTTGATAATATTTTCCAAGAACCTAAGGCCGCCTTATGGCAGGTAATACCTGAATGAGAGGAAGGAGCTTTGTCATCTCTTCCTAAATGTTTTTCCAGAGGGACTCTTCTTCTTTGCTCCTCAGCAGTGATAATTGGCCTTTATTTATTCTCTCTCTTTCCTCTCAGTCTTCACAATCAGTGTTGATTCCTGCAAAAATACTGCCATACATTTTGGAATTGTGAATAGATAGATAACATCAATCAGCAATTTCATGATCATGGTTATAAACTGAGGGAAGGTAGACATATTGTTGAGTCTGTGGTACTGCAGCATCACAAATGAGTCTTTGCATACAGTGTTAGGAGTCATTCAAACTTGATGCTACTATGAACTGAGCCTGAGGTTGCTAGATGTATAAAAAATGCCAGCATCAGGCCATATGATCAGATCAGTATGAGGTTTGGGCCTCTTCCCAGCCTCCCCCCTCCCCCGGGAAAGAATTGGCTAAGTAGTCCCTGAAAGGCAGTGGTGCTAAAGATGACATTAGAAATGCAAATGGCATCTTGGAGCTATCTAAGCACCTCATTTTCAGGTTGAGATAATCCCAAAAAGCCATTCCCATGAAGGATGTACTGCTACAAGGAGAGGTAGTTCTGAAATGAGGCAGGTGAGCATACAGTGATGAAATGGCCATCCATGTGGTGTCTTCTATGCAACATTAGTTTTAGTTCTGAATTAATAATCTTGCATTCCTGGGTTCTGATGCCTGGTATGCACTTGACCCCAATTTTCTTTGACTTCACAGGATAATTCATGTCACATGAGATCTTTCTCACATCATTTCTGGCTCCTTAAAAGAGTAATTGAAGGGGAGGGGGAAAGCTTTATTGGGCTTTTATATTCGTGATGATGATGGAAACACATTTAATTTGCCCACCAGTTAGGGGAAATATAACTCCAAGAGGAGTGGATTATCTTCTCTTCTAGGATAACTATATGCATGAGAGTAAAGTGAAGGTAGACAACTTACTAAGGAAAGCTTTTTTTTCTTTTCTCTCAAGTAAAGCAAAATAATGCACTGTTTAAAAAGACGAAGAAGAAAGGCTCCAACAAGGATTATGAATTATTGTATGTGTTCAGTCATACAACTGCTCATAAAAATCTTGCTACTAAACAAGAAGCTGGGGAAATAGATGCTAGCTTCTAGGGACAGGGTCAATAAATATAGAGACTGCTTATACAAATTTTTTCTCAGTATATTCTTTCTTATAGAACAAATGAAAGAATATAAATATTTTTAACACATAAAGAAAAGAATACAAATTTTAATGGCAATGTCATATAAGCAAACCCAAGAGCCATTCAAAGGAAGTTCTAAATCCAACTTGTGTACCATATGTTTTTTGGGTGACTGAGTGAGTAGGAATTGGTGAGGGAAGTCTCACACAAGAATTATTTATAGACCGTCTGCTTGTTCCTTGCACCTGTTTCACAACTTATAGAATAATTACCAATGCAAAATGTTTCCAAAAAGATGTTTAGCAGCAGAATGTCCCAACATAAATTTGAAGAGTTAAGGCTTTTGCTAGTTCTTCACACCGGCACCACAGCGATGTCCAGGATCTTGTTAACCATCTGTCCACACATGACATAAGCATGTACGTGAGCATTCTTACGCCAGTATGCAGTGTGTGTCTCTGTGTGTCTGTGACCACATGCTGTCCGTATCTGAGCAGTCAGCTGCAGTGAAACTGTGACAATGCCAAAATACTGGTATCGTGGCAAGGTGCAGATCAGAATTTAATACCTTCTAAAATTCCTTATGACTTTCTTCTCTTGCATAAAGCTATTGCTCAAAGACTGAACTTGCACACTGAAATTTTATAGCTGAAATAAGTATATAATTTAAGGGAGAGGCAGAAAGTGCTCCAGCTACAGTAGAGGTGCTTGCCAGTCAATTAAGATGGGGGAGTGAGGTGTCAGTAGCAGTGCCATCAGAAGAAGAGGAGGATGCCTGAACAGGCTTTTGGTTCAGAGGGTGATCTAGAGCATCTCTGCCTGCTCCTTACTCTTTTGTGAACTCCTTATTATCACTGTCAGGCTTGGCTTTGGGTTTGGCAAGCCAGGGTAATGGATCCCTAAGCATCCCATCTGAATCTACAGTGCCTTGGATCTGTCTGGGAAAGAGTATTCTGCCTGATTCTGGACTTGCCAGTTCAACAGTAAAGAACAGCCTGGTTGAGAGTGTACATGGTTGTCAGCTGGCTTCTTTCATGCTACTCATATAAGCTCACAGCTAGCTTGGAATAGGCAGCCCCTGACATGACCATTTGCCTGCAGAGTCCTATCAGCATTGACACTACTGCAACCCAGGGCCCTTTCTGCACTTCTTCGTTAATCTGGATCTTGGACCTGCTAAGGACACATCAGCTGTTTCCACACTTGCCACAGTGAATCTGGATGTTCAAGATCTGATTGGCATGAGCAAGATTGTGGAAACAAACTTTTCCACCACTCCTGGTTTAAAAACGAGAACCAACCGAAGGATTTGGGTTTAGTTTTACATCCATGAAATATTGTTATTTTCAAGATGCAGAATGTTGTCTCCACAACACACAAGAGGTTAAGCCTGGCTTTCAGGCTGAATTCTGGTTTAATTATGGAGTTGCTATGGAGTCGACAAAATCAAGTGGTGTTATTTCTTTGAGTAATTAGGGAGTTGATCATTCTCCTTATGCTTTTTAGCAGTATAACTAATGATGTCTTCCCTTATCGATGCCTTATATGCCTTTTGGACTGTGCCGTATGGGAAAACACTTGTTTCATTTAATTTGAGAAAAAAAATCAGTGATGGCTTTGCACAAAATTGTTCCTTGTTTTGAAGAATTAAACCCCTGCCACTTGCACACTGCATCATTTTTAAAGCTAGGCAAGCAAGCATAAAATGAAAGCATTTTGTGCTGTAGCAAATGGAAATAAAGCTTAATTTTGATCATCAATATGTGGTCCTTTAAAAAAAAAGAAATTAAGACGTTCACTGGCTTTCTTTCAAATGTTCTATCATTTTTGTTTTTGTGAATACTGCAGGATACACAGCTTAGCAGTCAATAATGTCGGCATCCAGGCTTCCTTATGTGAATATTTAATTCAATGTATACTTAAATCTGTCCTTTGACTTTAATGAAGTCATGGGAACTGGACTATATACTAAGTGCATTGCTAACTGGATGCCATATCTGACCCAGTCAATGAGTTCCATTTCTGTTCTGGAGAATCATCTCTATGCCTAAGGAACTTGCACAATAATGCCCATTAAATTTTTGTTTTCTGTGTTCAAACTGCCAATTGGTGCCCACTGTGATAATGATGAACAGCTGCTTGCACAGAAAGCTGAATGGAAATAATCACTCTGGGTAGCTTCATGCAGCGATGGTAATGTCTTGAGCATGTTTCGAACTAATTACCTAAAAGCTCATATTAAAAAGTAGCCAAGACGGGTTCTCCAGTTTTGTAATGGTAGGTCTCTAAATTAAGGACAACAAACTGTATATGTGTCCCTTTTTGTTCAAAAGAAAGATGGAAGAACACAACTTTGATAGGATTGAGTCATCATACTCTTGTCTTACTAGCTGATCCATAAGCATACATACAGACTGCTCTTTGAATGGCAGTTGTTTTTTGAGAGCTTTGTACAGGCCCTCTCTGCACTGGGTGTTATTCTGGAGTATACTGTAGGAGGCTCCCATCTGAGTGCTGGTGCAGCAAGCAGCATGCAGATGGCAGGCTCCTGTTCCAGAATAACCTGGAATAAGGGCCAGTGCAGAAAGGGCCACAGTTTCTGAAACAAAGTGCAGTTTCTGCGTAGTTAACGGCTGTGTTAGCCACTGAGACAATCTTAAAATTGATATGTTTAGGATTTTTATCTCTTGAGAATCAGGGCCAGCTGTGGGTGTTTGGAGATATTTATACTGTACACAAGCACACATGGACACCCAAAGATAGGACAAACTCTGAAAATTGTCGTGTGCACCACTTGCCAGTCATTGTCTTGCTCCCATCATCTTACTGACTGCAACGGCTTTTGCAACATATCCTTCAATGTTCCATTGTTGGCATGGTTATAGTATTTGCACACTGTCTAGAATACGTTTATGACTGGTTTGGTACTCTGACTATAAGATCTTCCTCCAGAACTGAGGATAATCAGAGATATTGGTAAGAATGTGTACTTTTGTAAGAGATGAAATATTGACTATCAATGCCCAAGGTTTTGATGTCATTATAGTTCTTTGGAAAATATCTTAGCATCACCGATAGCTATTGGTAAAGCTGTGCCTTCTTTTGCCATTGACATTCAATTTCAATTTGCAGATCTTTGTACCTGGCTATTTTTTCCAGCTGTTTTCGCTTGACTATACAATCATCTGGAACTGTCACATCAGTAATCCACAAATGGCTTTTTTCAACAACTATTATGTGAAAGATGCTTATCAGTTTGTAGTCAGAAATTCCACAGTACTTTGGTGTATTCATTTCCTGTTACTTTTTTGATCACCTGGTCCCAGCAATTGTATTTCTTACTGATGTTCCATTGGATCATAGTTGCCGCTTTATCATGCTTTTTTAATAATTGGTTTGTGCTATTTTCTTGCAGTTACTGTTTTCTTTGTTACCACTATGTGATCCTCCTCTCTCCCCCCCCCCCAAGTCTTTTTAGAGATGTGCATGAACTTTCTTCTGGTATGTTTAGTACTTCAAACACATTACAACTGAACTGAACTGAATGTTCAGTTTCTTTGCAGGGAACAATGGAGGAGAGCAAGGGGAGGGAAATAGATCCACAGTATTGCAGAGTATTGGAGACCCCAAAATTGGCATGTGGACATGAGGAACAACTGGGGAGGCTCCTGCCAGGTTTTGAATGATCAGATGTAGCTGTGACTTTTTTGATTTTTGTTTTAATATTCCGTGTATTCCTATGAAGTGGGGGGGGGGGGGAGAGCTCTGAAGAAATTCCTAAAAAAATAAATAAAAATAAAATCAAAGGAGCATCCAAATGTCATGTTGCTTATCAGGGGACGTTCCACCACCCTCTCAAACCCATATACAAATTTTGGGGTCTCAAGATGAAACTGCTCAACTTTGGCCCTGCTGGCCTACCTGGCCATGGTTGTCATTGCAGCCAACTATGAGCTGGAACCTCCAAAATTGGTATGTGAGTCATTGAAGCCTTTGCCAAGCAGCATGAGGCTTGGAGGTATTTTTTAAAAAAATCTCCCACCTGCTCCATAGAAACAGATGGGAGATTTCCAAAATAATTCCCCCCCAAATCAAGGGTGAGTCTGATGAGCCCAAGATTAGTCAAGGGCCTTCGTGCAGCCCCTCAGATCCATGTGCTATGAATGAGGGGAGTGCCTGCAGGAAGACCAGTGCCCACTTCTTTTTCATAAATTTCCCCTTTTGCTGAAGTCTGCTCTTTTTGGCTATGCAAAACTGTGTGAAAAATCTGTGAAAAAATAAATAAATGTCCCTGCATGTCTCTTGGCCAAATCAAAGAACAGCAACAACAAATGACATAGCCCCAAAGTTCTTGCCAAAAATCCTACCTTTTCTTTTAACTTACTTGAGCTGAAGACCTTCTACTATCTGTGTTCTTGATCCAAGCTCTGAAAGAGAAGCCAGTCCAAGGAAAATATGGGCCCTTTCTACACTGGACCTTATTACACGTTATATTCTGGATTAGGATAGGGTATATGATATATAGGGTATCTATATAAGATAGATAGATAGATAGATAGATAGATAGATAGATAGATAGATAGATAGATAGATAGATAGATGATAACAACTTTGCCAGGCCCAATAAAGATATTTTATATGAAATAATGCTTCTATAAGAAAAGACATGAGAAACATGTTCCAGGATTTCTCAGTCACAGCCAGTATTACAAATTTACATATGAGAAGATTGGCCAAGGAAGAAGGATAATCCTTTCACTTCCTAATTTGGCTGCTGTATTAAGAATTCTATGCAAAACAAAGAAAGAGATCTTTACTTGGGATGCTGAAAGAATTGGGACCAGGAGCTGTTGTTCCTATTTGATCAGACCATTGTCTGCAGGGGAAGCCAGATCACTGACCCTGATGCTGCAGACAGAATCTTCCATCTACCTTTTTGACCCCTTCCCGCCATTCCCAAACTCCTCCTTTCTCCATTCACCTGAATAGAACCTTCAAAAGTTGCTCCCCCAAAGCCTCATGAGCTGGACTTAAGAGGAGTATTCTTACCCAAGCAGAGTAGCAGAACATAAAACAGTTTTGCCAGCCATGGCTTGCTCTCTTCTTTTCCCACTATGATCTTCACCACACTGCTGCATGATCTGCAGCCATGTGTCCTCTGATTCTGCTCTGAAGAGGAATCTACATTGGGTACAAGCCAAGATGCACTAGACAGAACAGGATATTCTTAGGTTTCTTTCTTCTCTTTTCTCATCTATATCTCTAAATTGCCAAAAAATGGGCTTTTTAAATTGATACTTTTTCCTGTGCTGTCCCTTGCCTGGTTGAAGCCTTGAGCTACCCCTCTGGGAATCTACTTTGCTTAGGTTTTGACACTCTGTGTAGTTCCCCTTTATTTTTTATTCCTTTTAATACTGATTGTTAATAAAATCATTTTCCTGTTGAGGAAAAACAGATTCTTGGGTCTCTGGCATTATTTAAACCTCTATGGAGATCCCAACACGACACGTCTTGACAAGTTATTCCCCTAACACATGTCAGGACGTCTGCTAACACTCTTACCTGGGTTTAGCAGAAGTCCAGTTTCTACCCGGATGCTGCAGCCATTAGGCACCATTCTCCTGGAGAGATGATGCTCATGACAAGGGATTACAATGCCCTCCTTGAACCACAAGGTATACGTATGAGGAGGAAGGGAGAGAAGGACTATACCATTCAGCTTCTTTCTGCAGAATAGGCCACTTGTTTCAAGATGTAGTTGGTGCTTTCTCTTGGTTGTGGTGAACAAGTTTGGTTATCATTATTGTAATACTGTTTTTCCTCCATTGATTCTGCATTGGATGGCAGGAAAACATCAGTCTGATATGCCTTGGCAGCACTGAGCCCTTGCCTCAAGTTTGGCAGCAAAAGAGTTATTTTGCTGAGTAAGGCTTGAGTAAGCCAATTGCAAAGGGCATTACAGTAACTAATGGGTGAAACAATGATGGTTTGAAGACTGTGACCATGAGGGCAGAAGGAAAGGGACAACAAACCACTTGGGAGTATCCTGTGGAAAGTTGGGAAAACCAGAAAAAGGCTCTCAATTGTTATTTCCTTTCTTCTGCACCATCCTTGAAGCAATCTTCTGTGCAAAGTGGGAGTAAGTGTCACATACTAGAGGGGAAAGAAACTCTTCTTTTCTCACAAAAAATCTAGAATAGGTTTCAAAATCCATTATTCATATAATTATTCCTATGTTTATGTGTACTTCTGGAATAAAATTAGCCCAAGTGGAAATGGACTGGACCAACTGAGATTTGGCTTCAGCCTTATTACGTGATGGGCATTATGACTTTTTCACCCTTAATTCTGTTTAGCAGATTGATCTGCCTTTCAAATAAGCTTAGCTTGCCTGATTTCTTAATTTCTATAGAACCAAGTCTTTACCGTGTATACATATCAGCTTAATTTCAGGAAAATCAATAGAGCTATACTGATATAAAGAGCTGAAAGTATGGTTCTTTTGTCTTCTATTATTCTGATGAAGATTGAGTCTGAATACGGGATCAGATGCCGAAAGCTATGGAAGCTTCAATGAATGGGGGTAGGGAGAACTGATGAAAGTTCTATTTGCTGATGTTCTTTACTAATTTATGTCCAAGTGCTAGGTTGCTAATTAATGACTGCTCAGGAAATGCCATGTGTCAGCAATGAATCACTTACTTTTGTTGCATCTCAATAGCGTATGGCTAATGAACTAGGACAAGTTGTATAATTAAAAACAAAAATAGCTTCTTTGTAAGGTACAGTTTTAACTATATTCCACAGGTGACATAGATGAAATAACTTCCAGCCATTGGAATCTAATCTGAAACAGAGTAGAAAATAAGGGGCATTAAAATATATATTACAATGTGTTTATATGAGAGAAAGATGCAAGGATGGAAGCAACTTCATTATTTTTATTTTTATTATTTAAACTGTTTTGTTTACAATAATTATTGCAGCTGAAGTTCCAAAGAAGGTTTGCTGCAAGGCCATAATGGATCTTTGGAATTGGATGCAGTAATCCAAACTAAAGATGCTCATCTGCGGCCTTCCAGATGTTCATGTATTACAATTGCTGTTGTTCCATAAATCATTTAAATAATCTGCATACGAGATAGTACTTTGGTTGCTCACAGACCAGAACTGTAGGGCAGCAGGGGTAGGTAAGCAATTTAAAGTCCTACTTCTGGATGCCATTGGTCCAAGCTTCTATACTTGATTCCTTCCTTTTGAATAATGTTGCCTTTGACGTCAGTGGGAAGAATCTATGAACTCAGATCCTGCAATTGCCTCTCACTGCCCTGCCAGACTGCAGAAGTCAATCTCTGTTTCTGGAGGTTCTTTGCAGGAGGTTCTTGGTCGAAATATCCAGATGTCAGCCAAGTGCCCACTTTAAATATCTTCTGGTAAAAATAACGTTTTGTTTATTAAAAACACAAGGAAAGCAGCAGAGTACAAGGCAATGTCAAAAACAAGAAAATGTGGCAGTTGGACAATTAGCTGGCCTGTCAGATGTCAAAATGAGAGCAAAAGTACAGCTGTAGGAGTGTATTTCTCTTACTGAGGGTGCCGAGTTAGCTGCACAATCAAAGCACATCAGAATTCATTTTTAGTAGGCACATGTTGTAACACTGGTGTTTTGGATTTTTGATAAACTAATCCAGGAGTGTGTTGGGACTGCCACTTTGACACAAACACACACCTCTGTCTATGGGTGCATTTCCACCAGCCCTTTGGACCTGCCTGAATACCAACATCCTGACACTTTGATGGGATTCCCTGTTTTTGCAGACTATGATAATCTGGGGAATCCCTGTTGAGATTTTAGCAGGACTCACTGCGGAATCCTGTTAAAAATCTGAATATTTATTAATGGGAACACTGCCCATGCTGATCTCCATCTCTATCCACCATTTACCTTCTCCGCACCCTTTTCCTCCGTCTTTCCTCATCTCCCCCAGTGCTTGCCTCCCTCCCCCATGCCTTTCCTCTGTCTTTCCTTGTCTCCCCTGGTGCTTGCCTTTCCTCCTCACCCCTTTCTGCTACCTGTTGGAGGATGATGGGGAAGGCAAGCAGCGGGATGATGACAAAGACAGAGGAATGGGGCAGGGCAGAAATGGCTGGAGATGGCGTCCCAGTGCTGTCGAGACAGCTGCAAGGAGCCCTCAGAGCTGGTAAACAACAACAACAACAACCCAGGTTAAAACCCAGATTTTTTTTGACCAGTGGAAATGTAGCCTATATTATTTATCATACTCAGATTACTCAAATCTTAGAAGAGACTGCAGGAATATTAGGTGCAGTATTAAGTAGTCTCTTTCTGTAGCCCACTTGCTTAAGTGACTCACTAACAGCCTGAAGGAAAAGAAAATAATAACACTATTTGCTTACAAAAACTCCCCTACCCTAATCATCCAGAGACTCCTCTTTGCCACCAGAGATAACAAGGCAAATTATCGTTTACTGGCCTGGAATAAAGTGTGTGCACATCTGCCCACATTTTTTGGCATTGATACATGGTTGGTAAATGTCATCTTTCTGACTAAACATCAAGGAAGGGATTTTATGCTTCTTAAAGCATGATTTGAGAACTGCGAAGCTAAGGCAGAAGAATTTTGGAAGAAACTGCACATTGGGCAGATTCTGGGGAATGAATACGTTTTTATACATTTTATTGATTATACGTAAACTGCAGTTGTTTCTTTGAGCACAACCTTTACCATTTGAGCACAAAGTATGAGGAACTTTCTTCTAAAATTTTATGTAACTCCATTTTAAAAAGAGTTATGGCTTCCTTCCTTCAGCTGCATTCTAACCTTTTCTGTAGTGTATAATGAAGAATTCAGAGTGGATGCAGATAATGGCTTGGAATGCAGGAAGAATGATGCTGAGAGTTGTGCAGGAACATCTGGGGGACCACAGTTTGATACCTTAGACAATGGCTATAGTGCTTCATATCTCATCCCCTTAGCCTTTTCTGCACTTGCTTGTTTTCCTGGAACAAGCAGCTTCCTAGGGGGTTTTTCCACCGCGGCCCTTATATCCGGATCTAAGAAGATCCGGATCTAAGGAATGGGTACATTCCTTAATCCTGATCTAGTAGATCCAGATTAAGGGAAGCACCCAATGTGTTTTCATGGGAGGTGTAGCACCGGAGACATCAGTGGCGAGACTCCGGAATCAGTGCTGATCTCGGCAGCGAGACCCTCGAGTCTCTGCTGATTGCTTCGGAGGGACTTCGGAGTCTTGCCACTGGTCCCTCCGAAGAGATCAGCGCTGACTCCAGAGTCTCGCTGCTGGTCTCTCCAAAGAGATCAGCACTGACTCTGGAGGCGCTCCAAAGGCACTCCAGAGCGGCTTTGAAGTCTCAGCCGACCGCTTCGGAGGGACTTCTGAGGGAAGTCTGCGCGGTCTGCGCTAATAGAGAGCTGCGAGCAGATCGTGCTGACAGCTCTGGAGCCTTTCCGAAGTCCTTGGTGATCTCTTCGGAGGGACTTTGGTGTCATTTTGGAATGATTTCAAAAAATGACTCCGAAATCAATCTGAAGCTGGGATTTTGGGGCTCCCCCCGATGGGTGCATCCCCTCCCCCTAGCCTCCTCTAGACCCCATTGCCTGTTTCTAGTGGAAACAGGCTCCCTTTAATCTGGATTTTTTGGCAGAAGACCCCACTGTAGATCCCATTAATGGGGTGTACAGAAAATCCGAATTAAAGGCCAGAAAGTACCCATTTGATCTGGATTTCCCCCACGGCAGTCGAAACAATTGGGTCTCAAATGGGTGCTGTGGTGGAAATGGGGTCATCCAGCAAACACCCAAATAGGTCCTTAATGGGTGCAAAAATAGGTACTTTCTGACAGTGGAAAAACACCCCTAGTCTACTTTGTCCTCATGGGACTAGCATGATCCTGGTCTGGAACCAATCCAAGGGGTCCCTATCCCAGATTAGCTGTAGACCTGTTTGAAGAGGTCTACAATCAACCCATGCCATCTTGTTCCAGTCCATCTTCCACATCTGAAAAAGCAAAATGCCACAGCCTCATCTTCAAAGCTTATGCAAGCTTCCAAAGATACTTTTTGAACCCCTGGCACAAAGATAGGCATGCCATTTTTCAAGACTTGCCTTGTTCACTAGATACAACATAAGTCTGGAACAGCTATGATGCATCCTCATTGCTGCTGAGTTTATTCCAGGACAAATGGCACCCCCACTTGCATCTTATTCCCAAACACAGTGAACTGGGGTAGTTAGACCACTCCAAGAACAGGCTGTTGTGATGTTAAGCTGCCAAAAGATGTGCTGACTGAAAGTCATCCATTTTACAATCCTCCTTGATCTCCTGTGACATCACTAGATGGGACAGAACAGAAATGATAAATGGAGGAATAATTTATCTCATAGATACCTGCTATTCTGCACTCCATAGCTTTTTCCTCCCTTTTATTTGCGACAACTACGCTATTAGTTTCCATCATTGGGCGATGGATAACCATCTTTCATCTGAGTGACGAGATCACAATACCTTGGTTTCAATTATTTTCTGTTTTTCCCTCAGTCAGAATCTCTTTTGGCTCAATAGACATCCAAGTTTAATAGAATGTATGAAGCATGAAGCAAGCTTAAAAGATCGAGAGAGTAAAGACAGCAGCAAACCAAGCCTGATGTCTAAAAATACACAGTGTTGTGGAAACAGAAATATAATTTGTGCTATTAAGGTGAATGAGAACAGATCCTTAAACGGGTAATTCTCTGGGTGCATGAGGAGATGATAATGCAAAGAAAGGAAAATTAAAAACACTACAGCTTTGCTAGAAATGCATTCAACAAACAAATATGAAAGTCTGGAATGAACTGCAAGGACAATTGTTATATTGCAAATTTGGGCAGCAAAAGGTACTTTCTAGTATTTATACATTATATTTAAAGCTTATTTTGGATTTTTAAATTAATCAAATTTGCTTGTTTACATCAAGAATACCAATTTCTATTTGAAACTTGGAGACAGAGTGTTAAAGCAAGATCTGACACAGTATTTCCTTCATCAAGATTTAAGATTTATTAAAGCGCTTTACATGACTAGTCATGGAAGGAGTCCTGGGTACTCCTTAACATACAAGAGATATGTCCCACTTATATAGCCAAAAAATGATGACCCCTTCAAACAGGCATAAAGGTTAAAGGTACATAAAAGGTAAAATCAACAATAATGCTGAAACATCATATAGTATATACCAAAATAACTCTAGGGCCACTGTGACATAAAGAAACTAAGAAAGGGAAGAGAAAGGTTCCCCCTTTCTTCCAGACAGCTTAACCGCAGAAGCCTGTTTCCTGTTATGTACCCTAGCTCCTGACAAGTATTGTTACAATCTCATGAATCATAGCCAAACCATGTTCCCAATTATAGAAATAACCTTATTAAAGCTAATGATTACTTTGTAATCATTGATTATAGATTATAATATTGATCTCCATGACAAGAGGAAAGGTTGGTGGAGCTAGAGTGAGGGTCTTCTTCATGGTAGCTCCCTGGGTTTGGAATTATCTTCAGAGATATGCCAGTCTTCTTCACCGATCGGCTTTTGGCATTTGGTGAAAACATTTTTATTCACCAAAGTTTTTGGTCTCTAGTGTCCCATTTTGCCTTTATTTTATAACATTTGCAGTTTTTATTGAATTCTATACAATTTTTATTCTGTTTGCTAATTGCCCTCTGGGATTTCAGTGTAGGTGGAAATCTGTTCCTTTCCTTAATAAGCAAGATACAGATGGGAGGCAAGGGACTCAACCGTGGAGGAGACACAATGTTGTACCTACATACACACTTTTATCCCTGTGATTTCATTTGCCTCATGCTGCCCAGCAATATTTCACAGCCAGGTCATAAGTTGCATATTGGACTAAAAAATGGGAGAAACTCAATCAACAGGTAGAGTACAAGCTAGGAAGTTGGCATCTAGAGCAGAAACTGGAGGCAAATAAGAGTAAGACCAGAGACCAGAGACTAGACTAAACCTTGGGAGGTAGCTGCGGATAAAAGCAAGAAATGACACATTGTTGGATAACTTAACTAGAGGAAGGGAGGAATAATACTTGGAAACAGGGTAGGAATTCAGTCCAGGAAACAATGCTGAGGACCTCTCTGCACCAAGAAGCCATTATTCAATGTCTTTCAGGGCATGAGGCAGTGGACTTCACTGGAATCAAGAGCTCAAGAATCAGGGCTGGACAAATTTATGGAGATCAGGTGTATCAATGACTACTAAAATGGATGCCAAGGTACCATCTTTTTGTTAGAGAGACAGGCAGGATGCTTCTAAATACCATTTGTAGACAGTTGAGAGCAGGTGAAGGTCACACCATAATCTTCTGCTTGAGAATGCCCAAAAGCAATTGTTGGGCCACTGACTGAGGCAGGATGCTGGACTAGATGAGCTGTGGCCTGATCCAGGGCTTTTCTTATGCTCTTATGTTAACAGAAGAAGAGGTCAGACTGGAAAGAGAGTGGACACTGTAGTGATGTGGGGTGGTGGTCAAAAATCACAAGAACAGGGTTGGGTTAGAGTATCCTTGAAACCCCTTTAAAGCAACGACTGGGTCAAGAACTGGAGGACGTCTTTGCAGGACAAGGCCACAAAGAGCCAAGGGTAACACAGTAATGAAGATTCCTGAGGACTGAAGGGTAAACCAAAGTCCATGTAATGCGTTGAAGTGTTACATGTTACATGTATAAGCAGAGATGAAAATAACAAACCAAACCTTAATCTAAGCCACAGGCAGAGATGGCATTCCAAATTCAGAGTAAGGAGATATTATTAATCCTTGTGAAGTGTAACCAGGGCAAAATGAATGAAAATGTGCCAATTTAGGAGGAGCTTTCACTTTCAATTTAGTCTGATTCTTTATGCCACTTACCTTCACCAGGTCTAGATTTGGAACCCTTTCTTTTATTTTTGGAATGGATTTTAGTTTATTCTTTTAGTCAACTGGCTTCACTTCAATCTCAGGATTTCTTGTAGCCTTAAGAATATGTACTTAGTATTGGATATTGAGTAACCTACTTTCAAGACTGAAAAACAAAAATAAATAAGGGATACAAATGCATTTTAAAAATTCTGGTTCATTCTCTAGAATGGCATTTTCAGTTCTGAGCTGGTCAAGGAATCTGTAGTACACAGAACCAGAGGCACAGCCATCCAACAGAAGAACATTTTGCATTAAGTACTTTAATTTCTAACCAACAATAATCTTTCTTCAAGGCCAAGGATGATGATGTCCAAATGTGCCCATTGGGAATGGAATCTACTGTGAGACAAGATTATAAGGAACATCATTTAGGCTTTAGCATGAAGACTGCACATAAGAAACCACAATTTTATAATACCAGTGTCATATAAAACACAGATCTTTGGAGAAATACTTAAAGCAATTGCCTGGCTGAAACTAAGGCCATTAATTTACCTCAAGGTGGATCATTCTGGCTGACCCATTCCTATTGGAGCAATATGTCCCATATGTCCCCAAACAGTGCTGTCTTGACTTGGATGGCTGTTCTGGGACAGCTACTGCACCAGCCTCAAAGTTCACACAAGGTTTGGAGTCAATCCCGTGCATTTCTCATGGCCAGGAATGATCCTGGCCTCAGAGCCCTGCTGAAATGAGTCTCCTGCTAAATTGGAATATAGAGCTGTGTTCCAGGTTTATATGTCTCTGTGGTCTGGTTTATATGGCACTAAACTGCCAATATCTACTAATTAATGAGACTAGGTCAGCGGTTCTCAACCTTCCTAATGTCATGACCCCTTAATGCAGCTCTTCGTGTTGTGGAGACCCCCAACCACGGGGGTGGGGCAGCTGGGAGGGGAGAGGGAGGGGCAGTGGGAGACTCACTGCAACTCCTCTGAAGGGGTAATTCAGCACCCCAAAGCAACCCACAGGTTGAGAACCGCTGGACTAGATGGTCATTTAGGGCTACCTAACCCATTCTACAATTTATCCAATGCAAATGTGATTTGTTCTAGCAGAAGGCAGAGCTTCTGTGTACTGCACCAGGAATGTAGAAGAAATAGGTCTGAAGAAGACTGGTATGCACTGTACCATATCACAAAGACCCTAAGAAAGCTTAAGTGTGGTCAGTTACTTGCTGGGCTTCTATAAATCCTACCCTAAAACAATCAAAGTCAATTATAGTATCCTATATCATTAACAACAGAGGTAAGCTGCAGCGGCTTAAACAGAGTCACTGAATAAATACTTATTTATCTGATGAAAAGAATCCCTGTCTGTGCAGAAGGATTTTGTACATCAAAATGTGCTATAGTTAATCACATAATGAAATGCTGCATAGCAGTGTATGATGAATGTACATCATGCTTAAAGCCCATGTATTTGTGAGAGCATCTGATTCCCTATTGACCATGTTGTATTCTGAGATCAGAAGGGACAGGGCTGGTCCATAGCCACCTTGCCTGACCAGATTTAGCAGACAGAGATCTTGAACAGTCCTGTGGAACTGCCAACTAGATTATATTACTCCTATCTTTCCACTACCTGCCCCACTATTTCCATTTTAAAAACGCCTAAAAGCTCACAATTTTCCAACAAAGTTGCTTTGTGTTGTATTAGGGAGTTTTCTGGACTGTGATGCAGCTTGTCTTGGGATCTTGTTATGTTTTATTGGCCTTCATTTTTAACAGCATATGGTTGTCCTTGTTATCTCTGAAGATTCAGTTCCAAAAACCCACAGCTATGAAAACACAAAGACACCAATGACATCAGAAATCAATAGGTTCTGGTTCCTGATGTGGTTCAAGTCTGAATGCAGTGTTCCTGTGAAGGGAAATATTGAGACGTCATCCGGCTTCATAGGTCTGGGTTTTTTTTAGCCAGGGAGAATCCTTATTATAGCAGAGCAGTGATCAGAAACAAGTTTATGATTTTAAAGGTCGGTTTATTTTCTGTTCAGTAGTGTAATCAATAAAGCAACAATTCTTGTTATTTTCAAAGAAGCTTGGTCTGAAGTATTTATTATAGTATACTCTAAGGGGAACACGGATGAAAAGGTGCCTGTTCCTTTAAAAAGTAAAAGTGTTCAAGCAGTGCTGTACCCAATGGAAGGAGAAGTTTCACGACCATGATTGCTTGGGGGAGAAACAGGAGAAAGCAGCACCGGCCAAAGCGAGGGTGAATTGGGGTATTAAAAAGGCCATTTTGAACCGCTACTAAATAAAATAAGTGAAGAGTATTTAGGCTAAAAGTGCCATATTACGTGGAATCCACCCTTGGCTGAGGCGGGAGTGCCGTTGCATATGTGATGAAGGAAGGCCCCCCCCCATGCAATTAGAAACTCCTTTTGCCCTGTTCTTAGAGGCCTAATTAGAGTGTCATGGCATCCTGGCAAAGCAAGACGCCCCTCTAACCAGTGCTGAATTTGACCAAAACCATGCACATGTTGTAATAAGAAGAAATTTGGTAACCAAGTTCCACAACTGGGAACATGACTCATAGGAACTTACCATGTAGGTATAACCATTACTCCATCTTTGGAAAATGCTAGCTAAAACTCTGGTTCATCTCCCAGATAGACACTGGTTCTCCAGGGTTAAACCTCATGCCTCCACATCACCCTGGGTATGACTTTATGTTGCTCTCATGGAGAGGGGTTTAAATTATTCCCAAACATGAACTTGCCTCAAGCTCCCATTGCTCTTCTGAAGCTGGGGCAGGACAAACCATCAGGAAAACAGAATTTAACACTCAGACATTGCCTTCTTCCCTTGATTCAGCTTGCAGAAGCTATTTAACTACAGTACTTAAAACTAAATGAGACTGCGTGCTAGGCAGGCAGGGCTATGCCTACGTCACCTTGCGTTCTCCCAGCCCCATGTACACACAACATAAATAGCCTATCACAGATGGTTTACCAAAACCCTATCACTTTCAAGTTGTTCCATATCTGGTATGCTTTCCAGCAAAGTTCTCTGATGTATGAAGACTTTCTTAGTCTAAACAGAATGGTCAGGCTTAAATCAAAAGCTCTTTCCTTACTGTGACATAAGATGTTTTACCTCTATATTGTGCTTCTGCCCACCCCCCAAATAACTACATCTGCTCTTCTCAGTAAAGGAATCAACAAACTAATTTTCTATGAAGTATAAAATTTGAGTACAGTAAAGTAAAATTTTTGTCCGAGTATGTTCTAGGAAGATGAGAACCAGGCATGTCCCTATTAACTTGTGATCAAAGATTTCACAATGGAAACATGTACATGCACCTATGGTGTATGTCATGGAGAGTGCTCCCTGTCCAGAGGAAGCATTTGGAGCCAAGAAGAAGGTGGAACAGACTGGAGATAATTTCCTAGCATGGTCCACTTGGCCTAACTTTGAATCCAGTGAACAAAAGTTCCCCTGCACCAAAGTTGCACCTGGGGACATTTTGCCAAAGTTGGCCATTTTTAGAGCTCAGCAAAATTTTGGCAGGTTCCAAAATGAACAATCAGCACTGACTACTATTGCCACATCTACATGGTTGCCTGACCCATGGATCCAAGACTTTGGTTCATATTTGAACCAAACTGGGAGGTTAGAATTGAACCTCATAAACCCTCACGGTTTGTGCCAAGCTGTTTCAGAATGGAACCAGATTATGCAATATTTCTTATCTAATTTCAGGCATTTTAAATGATTAAAAGTTGAACAATCCACTTTGTTCCTTGTCCTTGGAGTTCGATTCTATTCCAGTCAAACTGCAAAAAAAGAGGTTCATGCACATCCTTATTTTTTTTACAATGTATACATTTTGAGTGCTGACCATTGTATATTTTCATGATGTTACTGTTATGTTAATAATGTTAAATTTTAACATTGTTCTTTATGTGTTATGTTCTACAGCTTTGTCTTGTATTTTTGTAATCTTTTCTCTATTGTACATTGACTTGGTATACTGTTAGAAAGGTGAATTATAAATAGTTTCTGAACATAGTTTTCTTCACCTTTGTTTGACTGATATTTCTCATGATTGATACAATCTTATTGTTCATGGCTTTCTTACAATTATTGCAACAATTATTGTCTGGCATTTTCACCCTTATCTGTGTTGCGTTTTCAGTCAGGTTGCTATTATCCTAGCTGCACAAAACAGAATAGAATCTGAGAGTGAGCTATTAAGTCAATCCTTTTTGTAGATAAACTTGTAACTTCTCACAGTTATATCAAGTCACGTTTGAACTCATACTGCCTTTTTTTAGGTTTCTTTGTAACAATGTGTGGAATTAATTCTGTTTGGGTATGTCATTTCCCATTGTGAGAAGGACTCAATGGCATATTGCTTTACTCTTGCTTTGACTAATGTATCAGTTGAGTTCAGAAAACAGATAAGTTCACAGAATATTTCCTCAGTGAAAACAAGAGAGAAGATGAGGTGGAGAGGTGAACAGAGAAAAAAGGAAGGAGGTGATGGATTTATTTCCTGTCTCATTTAGGGATAGTAGAGAGAGAAAATGACTGACTGACTGAAGAATGGAATGAACCAAAGAGCTGCATGCCATTCAATAGTTGTACTTCGTTAATCATAAAATTATTTGCCAAAGAACATCACAAGAATGACTCCAAAGGACATTTCAACATTAGCTTTTAATCTGCTTGATAACAAGGATCAGAGAACAGCATTTTAGATATTAGAATGATACATCTGAACTTTGGGGTCACAGGAGGAAAGGGAGCTTTATAGAATATGAATCTGTTCTGGCATTCCTGTCTAGTAATCCTTAATTAACAACAGCAACTTTTTACTATTGTAGTGATATTTCTTAAAATTTATGGTAAATATGGCACACTTTTAATTGCAAGGAGACGCATGAACCATCAAATTAAGGCAGGAGTACAGGACAGTTCTAAGTCGGTAGTAGAAAATTGATGTGAAATACCACCTGACATGGTTGCCGCAACATTTAATTAGCTAATCAATTTAATAGCAGAACATTTAAACCAGCACCAAAAAGAAGTCAGTAGGCATAACCAAGTGAGTTTATAAATCAGGCACTTTGATCTTCCATTTTCATTCTTTAATTACATTCTGTGGAGTAATCGACAACACTTCACAAAAACTGAAGCAGGTGAATCAACGTTAGTTCCACTAGTAAATTACTCTCTCTCACCCTTCCCCACTCTTGCGGCAGCATGGTAGGCCTTTCCTGATCCTGGGTCTGTTTCTGGCTGAAACAGATGCAATGCTGGGATGATAAATTCGTCATAGTTCCTTTCTGGCTCGCACCTAGTTTTTAATTCAGCTTCAGTCCACTTTCAGAATGGAAGAACACATAAGCAAAGTGAACAGTCTTTTTCTTTCTGCTTTATCTAACTCGAAGGTGGATCTTCTGAGTTAGATAATGCTGAAGGAAATCATCTTGTTGCTTTGCTGATTTGTTCTCTCATTCTGAAAGTGGTCTGAAGCTGGATTAAAACTTAGGTGTGAACTGCAGCTTGGAAATCCTCAGAAGAATTCAGAAAGCCACTATGGCATCTGGTCTCTGAGAACTTAAGACAACCTCAGTCATCCTAAAACCCAAGGTGTGACCATAGCTTAAAAGTTGCTGTTAAACAGATAATCATATTTTGTACAGATCTTCCTAAATCATAAAAAATACTGCTAAGGATCTCTGACTTGCATATAAAGTATGTCAAAAAGATTTATGGGGAGTCTCTGACGCACTCAAATGAGGAAGGAAAAGCAAGAAAAAAATCTCTAAAAATATTTCCTGTCAGCATCCAACTTTGTTTTTACAAGATTTCTCTTTTACTTTAAAGGGAGGTAACAATCCACTTTCAGAAGCAACTGGGTCAGTTCCAAAATAGTTCACCCCCATATCTTTTGAAAACCTCTCATGGAATCTTGGCTTTTATTCTGAAAGCTTTTCCTGGCAGTCAGTGAGGTTTGAAGGAGAAGAGATACACACATGGTTTCAAATTCTTGGAGCAGAATTTAAAAATCTGGCAGATTTTGATCTCTAATAAGGGTTGGGAGAGTTCAAGCAGCAAAGGAGATTCATCCAAAATAAAAAGGCATTTTTGTGAAGGTCTCTCAGTGACACAGAAGCTGAAATTCCATATTCATCATAGCAAGGAACCAGTAGCATCGTCTCCTGGGAATCAAAATTTCTTTATTTAGGTGAGTAGGATCTTAGCAATGGAAGACCACTGAGAGTTCTTGCAGGTTTTTTTTTAAATCATCAAAATGCCCCAAAGTGAAATACTGCATGTGCACTCATTTTGCTCATAAATGCATGTGGTGTGAGGCAGCTGCAGGGCATATTAGTAAACTAGAATAGTGAAGTATGAAAAACATTAAGACCTAGCTACACACAACATTCCTGAGGTGTTTTAAGCCAAGAAAATATCTTGTTCTTCTTCAGGAATGTTCCCATTCATAGTTAATGGTCTGCCTGAAATTCTGTTTTCTCTCATCTCTTTCCGGACCTCTATTTTTATGTTCCATCCAAATTCATTCCAAGTAGGCCAGCCCATTCTTCCCACCCTTACAACAATTCAGGGTGCGTTCCCATGATACTAATTTGTATCTCTATTGCCCCTCCACTGAAGTGGATTAAAGAAAAGCGGGTTCAATCCAGATTTAAGCGTTCCCAAGGAGGTAAGCAAAACACGCATTTAAAATGAACGGACCGTCCCCAAGGAAGCGTGTTTTGTTTACCCGCATCTTTTTCTCCCCGCCCCTCGCTGTTTCATTGGGTGATCGGGCAGAAGGAATTTCCAGCTGCCTAAACACCTCCCCCCCCCCCCGCCAGTGATCCTGCAATCCTTTCCTTCAAAAAGACCAAAAGAAAAATTAAAAACTTCTCTGTTCGTCTCCCCTGCTTGTGAAGACTGCAGCCAGTACTCTTTACAAGATCTCCACCCAGCCAGCTCTTTTACACTTTCACTTTCGCGGAAGCAATTCATCACAATGTATCTTTGCTGTTTCTCTTTGGGATTGGAAAGAGAAACAGCAAAGAGAAAATGCCTGCCTAGATCGCTGTTTGCATAGATCGCTGGCTGGATGACAGGCAAAAGAGAGACAGACAGAGAGAGAGAGATGATCTCTCCGGCCGGCAATTCCCACCTGGGAGAGAATCCCCGCCCCTTTTGCCACGGAGCAATACCATGGAAAATGTTGCGCTGAAAACCCACGTCTTCCAGAAAGTACTGCTTTAAACAGGTATTTTTTTAAAGCGGGTTTTCCCCATTAGTGGCGCTGGAAACCCGGATTAAAGCCGTGCATGGGACCGCTCCGTGGCAAAAGAAGATTTTCAGCAGACTTATTATTGCATGGGAATGCAGCTTCAGTGTGATTGATTATCAGTTTTTGATAGTCATTGGCTTTGTTTTTGTCCACCTTCTCAAACAGCTTTCCCTCATCTTTCAGGAACTATTTTTTTTTCTCCAGTTGAGTTTATTGGCCATGGTCACACCTTGCTTAAATACTCTGTCTTATTAAGAAATAGGATTTAATATGCACTAACTCTGATCACACCCAGTACCTGATAATCCTTTTGCAAATCATTCTCAGTTTGGGTCACTTGCTCAGACCTTCCTGTTCCCATCTTGAGGCTCCTTTTTAGATCTCGATCACTCTCCATCACAACACCTCATGCACTCTGATAGAATAAAAGTTCTGTCACTCAGCACTGTGCAATCACATACTGGGTGAAAGGGAAGGCAAACAGTGGCAGTATCCACCCACTATAGTATGGTTCCGTTCCCTTTAGTCCTCTTCCCCAATCAGACCCAAAAAATCAAAATAGTTTAAAACTCTATAATGGCTTGAGACATCCAAACAATCACCCTCAAATTAACTTAGAGGATGCTGGTGACTGTACATCCCATCCAGACATGCCACGCAGGTGCAGGTAGCTCCTGCCCTCATTCAGCTCCAATGGCTAAATGGCTGCTGTAGGCTGAATCAATAGGACAAGGCACACAAATGCATCTTGTTCCCTGATTCAGGGCAGGAATAGTACTTTAATCTGGTTCTAATGGGGGTGGGTGGGTTATGTTTAATCCCCCTGTACTGGTGGTGATTGAAGACCATCTCCACCACAATGTATAGACATGGGCCCTTTCTGAACTTGGCCTTATTCTGGGACATATCTCTGGATAGTGGGCTGCTGGCCACAAGCTAATATAGTCTTCACTTGAGGCCTTCCACAGTCTGTACTAGCATGCATACAGCAGGTCCCTTTTCTGTGATATGTTCAGAAAGGTCCATGGCCTTAGTAAGCAAAACAAGCTGCAATTAGTGCCCACTCAAAATGCCATTTCTTTTACAGCCCAGGGCACTTGAATATGAGAACAAGGTGGCACAGTGAGCACAGCCTTTGTACATGTAAATCCCACACTTTCTGGCAGTGATATTCTGAGTTCTGCATGACTCAGCTAGGACTATCTTCCACCTGGATTTTGCTCTTCTAAAACTCACCATTTCCAGTTCAGCAACTTAGTGCATCAGGAGTCAGACATGAATCCCTCCTCTTTTTGAATGGCTGCAAAATCTCCTGATATATGATCCCTCCTCCAATAACTGTCTTCTGCAAGAAACTCTCACTGATCACTAGCATTCTTCAGTCAACCAGTACCTGTGGATATAAAACACCCAGAGGCATTGCCTGAATAGGCACACCGCCTCTGCTAAAAATGCTGGTATATGCCAAGCCACACATATATTAAAAATCCCACTGCATCCAAGGGAGGTTTCTGTCCAGATCAGTTGTAAGGACATTTGGATTTTTAAATATTTTGTGCAAAAAAACAAACAAAACGGGGGGAAACCGGGAGCCCTACTTGAGAAGTGTACTATTCAATTTTTGATTATTTCATAATGGAAGTATTTGAGATAAATCATACAGAGCACCTTTTTTTGTAAGTTTCCTAAGTAGTCATCCCTTGGGAAAATTGCAATTCAGTATTTCATGGGAATGGAAATCATTTTTTAAAAATTAAACTCATCACATGACAAATGAGTGGATAATGAAGCTAGTATTCATCAAACATAGAGTTTCCATGACTAATTTCAGTATCGTCAGGAGACCCTCACACCATAGTCAGGATTGTAATGATTATTAAGAGAGCCCAGATTTCTGTTATGGGCTGAAAAAGCAAAGGGATAGATATATGTTTGCATGTGCATGTGTGTAGAGTCTGACTAGCTGTTGAACTGGGTTTCAGTAATTACTGCACTCTCTGCAGTTATTTTTGTCTCTTTTTTTGTCCCTTGCTGACAAAAGTTCATATAGTTAGAGCTATGGTTTTCCCAGTAGTAATGCACCACAGTGAGAGTAGGGGCACAAAGGAGGCTGAGTGTTGAAGTATCAACACTTTTCAATTGTGATGCTGGAGAAGACCTTTGAGAGTCCCTTGAGCTACAAGAGGATCAAATCAGTCAATACTAAAGGAAATCACCCCTGGCTGTTCATTGGAAGGACAAATACTGAAGCTGAGGCCCAATCCCCAAAAGACTTATTAGCCCCTCTTGGCTTCCTCTGCCATCACTCTGTTATAGCTGACTTTAAAAGTCCCCTCCACTTCCGGAATAAGCGTCCCCATGGTAGCCGCGATCTAAACGGACTTTCCGTCCCCAAGGAAGCCTGTTTCCTTTCCCCGCATCTCCCCCCCCCGCCCCCTCTCTTGTTAAAAGGAAAAATAGCCAGATCTCCGTCTCCTGAAACGGCTTCCTGCCCCTAGCAAAGGCAGATGATCGCTCATTCATTCACTTTCAGCACTTACTTTCACTCAGTTCTCTGTTAGAAAAGGCTTTCCGTCCCTGCAAAGTCAGCGGCTGCATTCATCGGCAGCGCGATCCTTCGCTCATTCTCTTTTAAGGCTTTCACAGATCACTGATAACAATGTTGCAATTCTGAGCAATTCTGGCTCTTTTTACAAAGGAAAGGAAGCGAACCTGCTGCATTTCTCAGATGTGTGAATGCTTTTTGGCTGTGTGTGCAGGCAAGCAATCCCCGCCCCTTTTGCCACGGAGCATCCTCAAGGCAGATATAGCGAGCAAAACCCGCGAATCGCCGAAAGAGCGCTGGAACTCTTCTTTAAAGTGCACGTATTTTATCGCGGGTGTCTCACTTTCCTAAGCTCCCTAAGCGCCTTGTAAAGCCTGGAATGGGGCTGCTCAGAGGCAAAAGAAGAGTTCCAGCAGACTTTCAATTGCATGGGGACAGGGCCTGAAGCTCGTATACTGTGGCCATATAATGAGAAGACGGGAGCCAATGGAAAAGACCCTGATGCTGGGAAAAATTGAAGGCAAAAGAAAAAGGGGATGGTGGAAGATGAGATGGATATTTAGTTTCATGAAAGCAATGATCATGGGCTTGATCATGGGCAAACTTTGGGAAACAGTAGGCAATAGAAGGGCGTAGGGGTGTGCACAAATGTATTTTTTGCATTTGCATTTGAACCCAATTGAATAGCTGAAAATTCAATTTGATTCGAATTTCAAAATCCAGATTTTTGAAAATATGATCTGGATCCGTACTTTTGAAAATCCGATTCGTATTTGAATATACAAATGTTGATAAGATTTGTATCCGAAATACAAATTTGCACAAATATGTATTTATCCCATATGGATCCCGTATGCATCCCGTATTATATGGACAAAAATGTATAATTTTTGCACACATTCATATATGATAGATACAGATCTACTCATTTGAATTATTCAAAAATCCGTATGGGATTTTCAAAAATCCAAAATTCGTCTGAATGTATAAATTTGGATTTCTGAAAATCCAATTTGAATTCAAATGTTGACATTCGATGCATTCAAATGGGATTTTTGAATTTTCAAATATCCATGCACATCCCTAGAAGGGCCTAGAGTTGGTGTGGGTCATGAAGGGTCTGAATGACTGAACAACAAAGAATCCCTGCAAAGAAAACTGTATACTTGATGAAAGGATACCGTGTGTGACAAATACAGGTAAAAGATCAGTAACTGGATAGGAGCTCAGAATGCAGTTCACCCCGATCTGTTCTATTATTGTCTTCTAATTTATGCAATAATGCTCCACCCCATGACTTATCAGTCCTGGAAGAACATGGTATGGGGTTCAATATGGGCAAAATAAATGTTCTGCATTCACAGTTTCCTCTACTGGAGTGGATAATCTAGTCATTGAGTCATGTTATCTGTACCAGCAAGAAAAGCAGCAGCATGCATCATGAATAATGAATTGTGAAGAACAGATTGTAGAGAAAGAAATAGATGGGAAAATACCAGGAACACTGGAGAAGCATGCTTTAAGAAAGAATAAAGAATTAAATTTATGCTACCTAATTTTCTTTCTTTCTTTCTCTTTCTTTCTTTCTTTCTTTCTTTCTCTTTCTTTCTTTCTTTCTTTCTCTCCCTCCCATTATGGTGAAAGGAGAAGAGAATTTAACACCATTCTGTTTCCTTCAGTCTTGTGTAGAAACCCATTGGAAGTTGTTTAATAGTTGCAGGAAAGAATTTAGTATTGATAATGGGAATTTCTACCTTTTCAGGGGTAATAGTAGTTTGACTGATGCTGTTGCTTCTGCTTGTCCCACAGCTGTTTTGTGGGGGAAGGGTGCCAAAACCTAGATGAATTCAAGGCAGTCATACATAACATTGAATCCTTTTGCACCTACCGGCTGGTCACATTGCTCTGACCCCACAGAGTGGGATAACCCCTCCCTGGAGTGATCCAGGGTGTTTTTCCACTGTCACTAGAAGTACCCATTAAGTACCCATTAATGGGTACTTAATGGATACTTTTAGTGACAGTGGAAAAACCCCCAGTTGTGGACTGCTAAAAAAGCACTCCACAGATGGCCTTGAAGCAGTTGGATCACTCCTGGCAAAGCAGTTTCATGCCTTCTTTCAGGTGCAGTGCAGCAGGCTGACCTAGTTGTATAACAGAGGCTGCACAACTGTGTACAGTTCAAGCTGTATTGCCATGGCAATGTGATAATTTCTGTCAAATCAAATACTATTCTGAAATAATTACAGAGTGTTGATGCTGTCTGGATGCAGCCTTGGAGCTTTGACTTAATAAAACAAAGTGTTCATGTTTCCAACTTTAACAATACTGTGCCTGGTTTGATGAACAGTAAGCTTGTGGCTTCCCCTTGTTCATGAGAAAGATATAGGCCTTGAAGAGAATACTTTGGTGTGTGCTGCTTGGTCCATTTGTGTGGGATTTTATTTGCCTGTTTGAGTATCTTGAGTACTTTATGTGCTGCCTCAGCCTTGGAGGTAAAATAGAAATTAGAAGAAGTTCAGATCTTAGTTCAGCAAAGTCTTGAATTTATGCAAAAGAATATATTAAGTAGGGTCATGGGAAAAGGTTATAGAAATATTAAAATGCAGGATAAACACTGATAGTAAAATTGTTTTTCAATGGTGAAAGTTCTAGAGACGCTTAATAGATCTTTGTGATAAATGAAAGGCAATAACCCTAAAAGATACTCTGGGAGTGGATATCTCCACAATTCAAGTGTCTGGCTTTTGTCCAAGTCTTTATTTCTGAGTCTTAAAAATGATATGTGTCTAAACCTCACTACTGCTTCTTTTTATTTGAAAGTGGAAATTGCTGTAACTAAGAACATATATGATTGGAATTTGGAAAGAAACATTTATCATTCTAAAAATAGGTAGCTTGTATTTACGGTTCTTTGGGATGCATCGAACATGGAATGGCTCATCTTACAACAAATCTGCTATATTGTTTATTAGTTGAGAAAATACGAGCAAGAAATCCCCATGAGACATGCTTTCATTCTCTCTTGTAAATATGCTCCGGCAATTTTGTGTAGTATATGGAAACAAAAATTCAGATGCCTTAATACATCTCAGGCTTTTCTTTTATTTTGTATGTAACAGAAACACTTTCATGCAAATTATATAAAATGATCATGAAATCATGGAATTTCAATTATAAAACTGCAATAAAGGGTGTTTTTCCACTGGCAGAAAGTACCCATTTTTGCACCCATTTGGGACACATTTGTTTCCACCACCGATGGGGAAATCCGGATCATATGGGTACATCTCAGCCTTTAATCCAGATTTAATGGGGTCTACAATGGGGTCTTCAGGTATCAAATCCGGATTAAAGGGAGCCTGTTTCCACGTTAGTTTGGCAATGGGGTCTAGAGGATAGGGGGAAGGGGCACCCATGGGGGGGGAGCACCAAAACCTAGGCTTCGAAGTCATTTCAAAGTCATTTTGAAGCCATTTCTTTGAAGTTGCCTTCGGAGATTAGCAAAGGCTCCAAAGACAAACCTCCGAGAACAAAGGGAGAACAAAGAGGACTGTTACCTTCAGGCATGGAAAGAGGTACATATTAATGAGGCTGACTCATCCCTGCTCACAAGGAGCTAATTAATATGCAAGCTCTCACAACGGGTTTGTCTTCGGAGCCTTTGCTAATCTCTGAAGGCAACTTTGGAGGGACATCGGAGCCTTTGCTAACCTCCGAAGGCAACTTTGGAGGGACTTCGGAGATTGTACCCCCTGTCCCCCAAAACACCTGGGGTGACAGGCAGACCCCTTGTGGGTCAATCCGGATTTGCATATGGGCTCTCTGGTGTTTCCACAGCAGGGAGGCTAGCACCCATTGCTATTGGGTGCTAGACCACCCATGGAAACACATTTGGTACTTCCCTTAATCCGGATCTACGAGATCCGGATTAAGGGAAGTACCCATTCCTTAGATCCGGATCTTCTTAGATCCGGATTAAAGGAGCGTGGTGGAAAAACACCCAAAGATGCATATGCTTCAGACCAAAAGACACATTATCCACAATCATGAGGGGAAATAACTAAACACTTGGAATGTGTTCCTCTCACACAGATTAATTTAGGCTCCTGTGGTCTGCTGTCTTTGAAAGCAAGATTATTTTCTTTTAATAAAAACGAATGTTTTAAGATTTACATTTATAGGAGACAGCAGGAGGTTATTGTGTCTGGTGAAAAGAAGTTACATAATATATTGCCTTCTAAATCAATATATTCATATCAGCCTGCAATTTTGTTCTGACCAAATGAAGAAAGAGAAAGGGGGGGATTGAACTAGTAAATGGATGTTCTTTATTCTATTTACTGTGCTTGCCCTGATTTTCACACAGTCAAATAAGCTTCCAAGATATGAACGCTGTTGCACAGCAGAAAATAAAAGCTGTAGAACCTTTTTTTGTGGAAGGTAAATAAAGAAGGTTGGGGTGGTAAATTAGACAGGTATAATTACACAACTATTCAAGTGGAATTTCTTGGGCAGTTCTTTTGATGATACTTTCTAATATGTGTTTGGAAAATTGAAGATTTCAGAGGATATCAAGTACCATTAACTCGTTCTTCTGCTTCTATCCCTTGAAAACTTTGCCTTAGCTTCTTATTTTCAAACTGTCAGATTAAACAGGATTTGCATGAAAGAGAAGCTGGGGATGGCATGAAAACAATTAATGCAATTTCTTCATTTTGCAAACATATCATCCCTCTGTTTTGATGAAAAGCAGATGGTTTAGGGTGGGGGAATGCTACCTATTTGAAAAAGAAATATGCTTCAGCAATATTTATGGGTGCCAGAGGCAGCTAGAGGTTTTAGTGGACTGATGCACAGAGTAATGTCAGAGTAACGTCCACCCACATTGTTCTGATGTTGATAAGTTAGGATTGCTCCATGATACAATCTAAAGGACCTGCAGATTTAAATGCTGCATCTCCTTTTTTAGTGTTATGGGAACACTCAGACTCAAGCACATGAATATAATTTGGGATCTCTACTGCTATTGCACAAACAGCAATGGAAGAAGTTCAGAATTAGGACCATCTTTGAAGGTATTTGATTGTCAGACAACCACCTTTGACTCCCATAAGTTTGATTCTAGTTCAAATCAATTTTTCATAGACATCCCCAGACTGATTAACTAGTAGTTCATCCTTTTTGTTAGATCTCCACAGTCCTTTAGAAGAAAAGTCACTATCTCATAAAAATTATTATTAAAACTTAAACAGGTAATTTTTTAAAAAACTTGCAATCCTCAGCATGTTACTTTGAATATGAGCTCAATCAAAAGCAATGTAATTAACTTCAAAAGAAAAATATATTTCAGGTAAAAGCTTTGGTATGAAATATACTCTGGAGAAAAGCAATGTCTCACCGATGGAGCATCTGTTTTGTATTCCAGGTTTAGCTCTCTCGAAGTACGGCTGGGAGAAACACCTGTCTGGAAACTGGAAGAGTTGTTGCAACTATGGTTTTTCCCCCACTGTCACTAGAAGTACCCATTAAGTACCCATTACTTCTAGTGACAGTGGAAAAACGCCCTGTATGAACCTATGGATGTGGTCACAATTTCACTTTATGTATTCTTCAGTCCATCTTCTGATTGCAACGTGTATAACTTTTCATTTCTGTCTGTTTTGTTTATGGACTTTCTACCCTCCGTTTGGACTTTCCAGGGTGGAAAATCCACAAATAAAGTAGATAGAAATGAAAAGATGTGCGTGTTGTGATCAGAATAAGATGGAATGAAGGTTTAAAGTGAAGGTGTGACTGAAGCATAAGACCTACCTACCACCTACCTACCTACCTATCAACCAATCAAGTATTGTAATAAGAAAATTTATCTTACACATATGTTATTGGTCAATGAACTGGAAACAGAAATGAGGACATTTCTCAAAAGGAAGAGAAAAACAAGTTGGATTCCCTAAGGTTCTGTACTTTGGGTTTTGAACTTGTTTTTAATGATCCAGACAAGAGTTAAGCAATGGTGAAGTGTGCTGATGACACCAATTTATTTAGACTAGTAAAAGCAAAGAGGAGATTGTAAACAGTTCCCAAAAGACTTCTTCAGCCTAAGTGAATAAGTATCCAAATAAAAAACAGAGAGTGAAGCAAATGATCCTAACTGTGTTATCTATGGTCATGAAGTCCAAATCTGTGACAAATGATCAAGAAACAGAGCTGTGAAAATGCTTGCTCAATGAATGAAATCAGTAAAGAGGTACGTTTCATGAGAGGAATCCATTGAAAGGGATGGAAGTCAAACTTATGCTCCTGTATGGATCCGTCATACAAGCAAATTGGAATTCTACAGCTTTATATTGGGTTTCCTGTGCCTAGTGGGTCTCCTTCTGCCACTGGGGCTCATTGCTAAACAGACTGCTGGTCTAGCTCCATGGTCTAAGTCCATTTCTTATTTTCACCTCCCAAATCATACTGTAAAGGAAAAAAATATTTCAAAGAGTAAGGTAGATCTCAAATGAAAAGTGACAAAAGTTGCAGGCTAGGCTACCTGTCCTTGGTTCATATTTTTGGCAACCATTGAAAACAACCGATAAGCTTAAACTAGTGTGGAATGCACCAGCTAATGCTGGGGCGGGATAGAAATGTAAATAATAATAATAGTAGTAGAATTTAAAATTTTTCTGTGTCCTTGTGTATAAGTCAAATATTCATGAAATTTTCCACAGCATAGAAGCTGTTTGTCACTATTGCCACTAGTACTTTCTTGAAGCTGCATTCAGACCTAAGTTTAATCCAACTTCAGTCCACTTTCAGAGTGAGAGAGCACATCAACAAAGTGACCAGCTGTTTTATTTTGGCATTATCTAATGCAGAAAAACCACCTTTGGGGTAGATAACGTGGAACGGAAATGATGAGTCACTTTCCCATTGTCATCCCTCACCGAAAACTGAGTGAAATTGGAAATGATCCAACTAGTTTAAAACCAAACAATGCATTATCCAAATTTTGGATGATATCAAGGTTTTGCTCTTTGTTGAAAGGAGTGCTCGTAGCCACAAAACTGCATTGCTGGGATTTTGCTGGAAAAGGACAGATTGGTCAATTTTCGTCAGTGCCATACAAAGACATTTGTGACGCCTTGACCTATAGTGAGCTAATGAGATTAAAATGCCCTTTGGTGGAGTGCATTAGCACAATTATTCTTGACAGGTTATGCTTTCTAGGTATTGATAACATAATCATAGTTATTACTATTAAGCACAGCTTGATCAATAATGTGAAGTTTCTGGGTTTTTTAATTTTAAGAATTTTGATATGATGTGAACATGAACATGATTGCACAATTATCTCATTCTGAATTTTCACATTTTTTTAAAATCTGAGTTTATCTGCTCATATGCAGGTTTCTAGTTTATGATGCTTGTATGGAAGATTGTAAAACAATCTATCTGAAAAAACAAGTCTTGGCACGATTGGGGGGACCAGTAAGCATTACTCAGCGAGCCGGGAATGCACATGGGGATGCTAGCAGGCTAATGAGGAGGAGATTTGCACTCACTGGGAGGTGGAGTGCGCTTGCTGTCCCTGCCCTGTCCATTGAAGATCGCAGCTGCTGACTTTTTAAAATGCTGATCGCAAAGGCAGGCTGGAGAACGGTTTGGTTTTTAAATTTTCTGCCATTTCCACAGAGGTAATTCCAACCCCATTTCAAGAATGCCAAGGCAGGCTGCATAATGGCTTGATTTCTGTTCCATTTGCAACCCCTGTTTCCCCGATCTGCAAGGCGATAATAAATAAAGGCTTGGTTTTCAGGTTATAGCTGTTCTCACGGTCCCTCAGGTAGGCTGAAGCGCCTACTGCTGTTAAACCCCATAGCAGCTTTTGGCATTTTAAAAGTTATTTTATGAATGAAGCTTTATTTTTACTTGTTTCCGTGCCTCCCACCCCAGTCCTGGTTGTCAGTGCTGCTAAGGAAGGGGGAAATGCGGCACAGGGGTGAGCTGACGTCAATCTGGCTGCCAAAGAGGAGAGAGGGGGCAGAGAGAAGGTGGCGCTGCTCCCCCATACCAGGTTTTGGCACAGTTCTCATGGGGACACCACCATCCGTGCCCAACTCGTACATGTCCTGCATTGCCAGGAATGCCATGGGGACGCCTGAAATGCATTCCTGGTCCCGTGCCCAGCCCTTGCGTGCCCAACCAGTGCCCAAAGTGTGCCAGACGGCCAGCAGCCTATAACAGTTGACACCCTGGACAAAATGTGGGCTATTCAATATGAAGATCAGCCCTGCCAATGAAGCATACACCCCACAACAGCGTTGATACCTGTGGTGCCTGACTCTACAACAGGGGCACCTGAGGCCAAGGTTCCAGACGTTTCAGCAGTACCTAATACTCTGTATGTTTTCAGTGTTTTCTCTCTCCTGCCCTCTTCTTGTGTTACCTAGTTTAGCGAGGGGGTGGCTTCGTATAAAGTATTTCAGTGTATTCGTTTAACAATCAATACAGTAAAATTTGGGGAAGGACTTCTTTGGTGCTGTTTCATTTATAGAGGTTTCATTTTTATAATACAATAAAATATTAACAAAATCCTCTCAAAGGCATATAAGACACATGCCTAGAAATGCCCTGAATTCAGAGCCATTTCTCTGCTATTCAGTTATGCTTGCCAACTGCATTTGTTAGTGTGGACTAAGCTATGCTTCAGTGCAGACAGAAGATTTTCTTGATCCGCAGGCTGAAAAAGCTTGGGGGTTTTCTAACAGGGCCAATGTTGAGTGGGTGTATGTTAAACTCTCATACTGTTCTCTCAGTAAAATGCACTGCAGACAGCACCTCTGCTATAATCCTAATCAATACCCACTCTTCAGTGCCTATAGTCTGAAATTGCTTTCCATGAACTAAAATATATTAGGGTAATTCAGGTTATTCCATGGAATCAAATTCAAAAACGAAACAGAAGCTTGACTACCAGCAGTGGTATCTTTTCTGTGAGACCCATTAAATGGTTGTTTAGCATCCCACACAAACTCACAGAATCCAATTGCTTGAGTACAAGTGCAAAAATTAATGATTTCTGAAGAAAAGAACATCTGCAGAATAGTGTGATGACTACAAATGACCCCAAAGCAACCTTTTTGCTTGGAGGCATTATCTAAAGTTGCAGTTTTCAAAGTTAATTAATTTATAAATTAAACTAATGCTGGCCAACAAAAGGGAATCAGCACACAGGATTGTGGAGAAGAGAAACAAAGGGGCCAGTGAGTTGCATTTCTGTTTCCCAAAACAATCCGGAACTGGTTAAATGCTGGATTATAGGGATGAAAGAAGCTAAAACTCTATCCCTCAAGTGGCTGCCTCCACAACTCAGCTGCCTTTCACCAGTTGTTCCTTAATCAGTTGATACTACAGTCCATTCTAGAATTTTAGTTGGGGGGAAAAATCCCCCTATTCCAACTGCCTGTGGTTAATTTTTGTGTGAAATCCTTTAATAGTAAGTGTTGCCATATAAGTATATTTAATACTTTCCTTTACTGGATAGTTAATGTGCGATACTTTCATTGTTTTGCAGCATTACAGCAGTAAATATGCAGTAGTGTTCCAAATTTGGCAGGTACTGATAGAATGAAAATGAACTGTATTTCTCTGGATTCCTGAAACTGGTAGTGATGTTGGCATTTATGGAACTTATATTTCTATCATATTTTGGATAGGAGAAGGGGGTACTCCTATCATGAAAGAAAATGGCAGATATCTTTGCCTTTTTAGCAGGTGTAAGTTTGGTCTTGTGGTTAGAGTGCTGAAATCTTATCTGGAGGTCTCCCGTTTTGATTCCACACTTCTCCATGAAGCTAGTTGGGTGACTTTGGGGTAGTCACAGCTCTCTTTCTGAGCCCTCACAGTCCCACCTACCTCACAGGGTGTCTGTTCTGGAATGAAAAATGGAAAGCTTTGTCAGCTGCTTTGAATCCCCTTAAATGGGTGAGAAAAGCAGGGTAGAAAATTCTCCTCCTCCTCCTCCTCCTCCTGGCAGAAACTGTGCCACCGCAGAGGCTGCTATGAAGCATTATAAAAACACTACAAGTGTAGTGCTGTTCATAAAGCAGTGGAATGCTCTTTGCACAGCTATCACTATCCTGGCTGTACACACATTGCAGCCAGGAAATTTTGCTCCTAAGCAAAATTGTTTCTGGCTGGGGATATTTTTTTGAAACATAGGAAATGGCCATAGAGGTTGGTCATTTCCAGTGTTCCTGAAATCAGGGCCATGTTATGCAGCCCAAAGAAAGCATCTTTATAAATCTGCACAATGCAGCAGCAACAATGCAGTAGAAAAGGGTTAGGAAATATGATCAGGGTTCTTCCTATTGCCCTGCTGCCTAAAGGGCTGTAATGAGTGCTCATATCAAGCTGTTTTCTGCATCAGTGCAAGGTTGTACAGATCCACCTGTACCTGGGCAACCATGACATCACAAAAGCATAGGGAATCATATGGTGCCAAAGTGGCACATTTTGGATCTTGCCTTAGGGTTTGATCAGCACAAATATGTTTAGGAAAAGATGGATTGTTCATCCTGACTGAGCCTCCCCTCCCCTAGATACTCTCTGCTTTCTTGGTTAACACAGGCAGCAATGGCTAGGGACCCAAAGTGTGGGTGAACAATGATAATTTATGTAGTGCTGTTGGTAAATGGTAGATGTGTTCACATAATAGTAGAGCCAAAAGAGATTTACCAGCTGAGCTTCAAGGGATCTGCTGATCTCTAGTACATACAACTACATAGATTCCATTATTTATTTGTTTACGAATTTATATCCTGCCCTTCACCAAGTGGTCCCAGGGTGAGATATAGTTAGGTTAACTTTCTTGGATGGCACAGAAGCATGATTATTGGGGCCATAGTCACATCTTCACTTTAAACCTTCTTTGGTCCACCTTCAGGTCTGACTGCTCACACCTTTTCTATCAATTTTGTTAGTGGACTTTCCGCCCTCCATTTTGACTTCTTTAATCCGTGTAATCCATCCCTTGGAATGTTCTCTAATGTGTGATCTAACAAAACCTTATATATTATTTTCTCACTCCCTCCGATTTCAGTATTAAAATGTTGTAAAGTGAGTTCAAATCTGTTAACAACATCACTGCTGTCTCCTTAATGAACTGCTTATATTGTTGTGGGAGTCTACCATGGCCAAAGTATAGTTCCATATAAGGAGACCAGTTAGAAATTTTAATCCAAGATGTGTTGAATTTCCAATCTACCTGTAGATGCTTTCCATGCTCCCTTCTAAAAGCTGACATCCCAGGATCCAAGATATTTTGGGAGCCATATAGGAGGAGCAATTTTAGAAGGGAGAGGTAATAATTTGGTAATAATTTCATTTTTTCCAACATAGTATTGAGTATCTTAGACAAGGAGGGAGAGGAAGTTTCAGAAGCTTTTGAACAGCAAGTTATCAAAATTTCTTCACCAATCTTCTCTTTTCAACCTTCCCCATCATTTCTGTATTTGATATTGCAGCTCAACCACTTTAGTTATATGGAACACATCATGATATAGTTTACGTGATGGTAAACCCCAGACCCTTTTTGTTTGAACACACATCATGCTCTGATGTTTTAGTCTAGATCTCTTTCCTTTTGAGATGAGCATAATTATCTGTTTATCTCAGTTGTTCAAAATTTTGTCAGATACAGAGGTTGCATCCAGATGTTACTTACTTATTCCACTTTATTTGTATATTCCATGAGTACTTTATTCTGGAATATCCAAATAGAGGAGAGTAAGAAAGTGACACCTGGATGCAACCTAAGAGTGGAATTACCATTAACAGATATGTAAATTTAGGGAAGATAAAAATTTTCATAGTAGCTATTACTGAGAATTTTTCCTCATCCTGTATATTTCTTTTTAAATATGATTCCACAAAGACTGGTAATTCTTCTGGATTAACATCTGAATTTTCAGGTATAACTACTCCTAAATATTTAATTTGTTCAGGGCTCCTACATATTCTCTGAGCCTTTTTCTATTTCCAATATATCTTGACTTGTTATGTTTATATTCATTCACCCAGATTTAGAATGATAGATAACATGTACCATTCTACCAAGTTCTTCTAGAATATTATTAATATAGCAATAACATGTTCTGTAGAGATCAGTAAATGAATCACATAAACAGCACAGAAACAGGCTAGGGTTCCTATAATAGAAGGGCTATCAGCAGCAAAGCTAGATCTTATTCTGGCAAATTAAATATATATGGTGAAAGAGAGCTTCTAAGCCTGGTACCCTTTGCAATGATAAAGCACTCTGTGTTGGATCCACATATAATCAGGGTTGTCCTGTTCTCTTCTGTGTCACACATATTATTAAGGATGTAGTGGTGGTGGCCATTTGCACATACTAGAGGTTAACTAGTCATGTTCCTGACACAGTAGTGCTTGTAGTGCAGATAGCCTGGAGCTGCCTAAATTTTCAAGGCAATGTCCAAAGCAAGTTCTGGTGAGGGACCAAACATTGCCAGGTGATCCAGAAGCTGCAGTTATTCATTCATGTTCCTTGCTGCACTGCATCTGGAAGAGGGTGCAAAAACACCTCCCCAGGAGCAATCCAGCTACTTCTGGGCAGGCTGTGGAATAGAAGTCCACAGCTGGATTGCTCTGGAGAGGAGTTATCCCATTTCAAGGCAGCTGTGGCAGTGCAGCAATGTGCATGCGGCTGACCAGTGGGCAGACCGAACTGCTCCAGCTGATAGGTGCAAAAAAGTCCAAAGACTGCACTCTGAAGCCATACTATCTATCTGTCTGTCTGTCTGTCCGTCCGCCCGCCCGCCCGTCGTTCATCTATCTGTCTATCCATCTATCTGTCTATCCATCTATCCATCCATCCATCTGTCCATCCATCCGTCCATCATCTATCTGTCCATCCATCCATCCATCCATCCATCCATCCATCCATCCATCCATCCATCCATCCATCCATCCATCTGTCCATCCATCTGTCCATCCGTCCATTCATCTATCTGTCCATTCATCCATCCATCCATCCATCTGTCTGTCCGTCCGTCCATCCATCCATCAGTCTATCCATCCATCCGTCCGTCCGTCCATTCATCTATCTGTCTGTCCATCCATCTACCTATCCATCCGTCTGACTGTCCATCCATTTATCTATGTCTATCCGTCCGTCCGTCCGTCCGTCCATCCATATTTATTTATTTATTTATTTTTCTATCCTGCCCTATACTCAAAGGTAACAACCTTTAAAACAACAAATTACAAACTGATATATATTAAAAGCAATAACATACATAAAAATACTTAAAAGATTATTTAAAACAATATCCTAAATATTAAAATAATAGTATCTGCAGTGGGAGGGAGGTATAATCACATCACCTTCCTGAATATATATAGAGAAGGGGTGTGATGCACCTCAAGGGGGAGACTATTCCATAACCTGGGAGCTATTACCAAGAAGGCCCTTTCCTGGGTGCCCACCCATTTCACTTCTGAGGTCGGTGGGACAAGCAGGAGGGCCTCACTTCCAGATCTTAAGGCACGGGCAGGTCATTGTGGTGGGTTGACTTGTGCTATCCTTTCTAGACCTGTCTTGTGACTAGTATACAAATCTTGAGAAAACTGTACTATAATCTTAAGAATTTTCCTCAAGATGGTTTGCAAGTTTCTTCATCTTTTTAAATGCAACTAACCAATAATCTATTCTCCTTATTGCCATGTTCCCAATATTTACGTTTAACCTTAAACTCCAACCTATGAATTCCTGATCCTCCAATTCATCATAGCACCTTGTTTCTCTAGAGATCTTGTCCTGTTTCTCCAATTGAACTATTTTTTTCCAAAACACAACTTCATTCCTTTGCTTCCTAACTCATGCAAGATGGGGAATACAGTGGCCCCTAGAAACAGCTTTCATGACATCCCAAATGGTTCCCAAGGAAATTTCTGGAGAAATATACCAAATGTGCTCTTCTAAAACTTTATATAATCCATCCAGAATTGTCTTATTTGTTAGGATCAAATAGTCCAATGACCATATTCTCTCCTGTCTTTTGAGTTCCCTGTAAGGGATACTTAATTATTGTCTGGACTTGTCCATGATCAGACACCTGAAAGGTGCCATAAGCAACACCTTTAAAGGACTGGAACAAGCTTGAAGATGCCAGGATGTAATCTATTCCAGAATGGCTGTTATGTCTAGCAGAGTAATTTGAGTAATCACTGGCAGATTCGTTGATTGAGCCAATTCTGGAAATCAAATAATCAAACACAGGAGTCTTTTCTCTGGGCTGTTTGCTGTCTCACTGTGGATCTAGTACAGCATTAAAGTCTCCCAGAAGCAGTAAATTCTCCCCTCCAAAAGCAATGAATTTTTCTAAAACAATGCTTAAAAAGTTATGTTGATTAATGTTAGGAGCACACAGAGTAATGATGGTCAGATCCTGTTCTTCCCAAGTTCCTATCACAATACCTACCTTTTTGTGTTTTATAACTGACTTGACCTCAAAGCTAAAAAGTAAAGCTACTCTTTTTTCTGCTCTGCTGATGCTAAATATTACTGCATGAAGCATCTTATTCTAAGAGATTTTATTTCTCCGATAAATTCCCACTCATGGAATAAAAGGCTTTATAAAACGCTGTTTAAACCTCTTTAAAACTAAGCAAATGTGCATCTGGCAATTGCAGTCAACCCTGAATTGTGTCCCCACACTTCAAACACTTCCAAAAAATGGACTGGGGAAAGCAATTTTCCCCTCCTCACCCTTTCCTCACCCCTCTCACCCCACTGGCTTTGATCCGATGATGTGGGGAATCCCAGGCCCCTCCCTTCTGCTTTTGCTGCCCCTGTTTGATTCCACAGATGAAACACCATTTACATGTTTCACAAAATCCTCAGCCCTGCCTGTTAACAAACACAACCCAAACAACCAAAGCAACAGCCACCCACCCCTAACCTCAGAGGCACACAAAAACACAGACACACGGACAGATAATTCCTACACTTATAGCTGGGAGGAAGAGAGAGACAGCTGATAGCATGAGCTCTGCTGGGTGGAATCAGGAAGGTTCCCCATCTGCAGCGAGTGAGCAGTAACTTTGTTACCATTGTGCGTGGGTGGGAAATGAAAGTGTTCTGAATTGTTACTTATTATCAGAAAACAAAACTGTGAAGTGCTCTGAGAGGGGACAGAAAAAGGTTTTACGCTTCCTGGCACTTTAAAAATCTGGCTAGGGACTGTTTTGCAAGGAGAAATCCCACCCATTTCATGACAGATCTGCCCCAATCTGCTGTAACGTTCCCAAAGGAATAAAGATAAAGAGTTTTAACTGCAAAAACGGGGGGAAACACCTGAAAAACCAGGTGTATTGTTTATTCCATTTTAGAGCCAAATACTCCTCAAAAAACCCCTGAATCAGATTGGTAATGGGGACGAAGAGGATCCAAACCATTTCTAAACCACTTTAAAATGCCAATGGGAACTGGGCCCTTGTGTCAATTTAAAATGTGTCTCCTGCAAAGCCAGTATGTGTGAACTTTGTCTCAATAGGACCCTTTCAACTTTCTATCACTTTGCAGGGTCATTTGAACCAGTTACATTAAAATAAATAATTCAGAAGATTTCAGGGCGCATCTCCATGGGAGATAATTGCTTCGCTATTGATGTGATTAAAAAAAATCCATGCTGTAACTCGCAATATTGCGACTCCATGTGATTTGGGGCAAAGTGGATTAAAATTGCACTTTCATGTCCCCATGGAAATCACTTTTTTGTAAGCCCACATCTTTTTCTCCTTCCCCCTCTGCCCGCTGGAGCAATGACAGGCTCCGTTCAGCTGTCAAATTCAGCTGCCGGCATTCATGTAAGGAATGGCAGCTGTTTTAATGCAAAAGCAAACCAGCGATCTCTTTCTTTTACAGCATATGTGTGACTGTCTCTTTCCCTCCCTTCTGTTTCCCCTCCTGTAAACTTCACTTGTTTTCTCCATGCAGTTTTCTCTCCCCCTTGTCTGAGCCTGCAGTCACTCAGGCAAGGGCTTCCTTTAGCCCAAATGAGTGCCTGACAGGTGCTCTGTAGTCAGCTAAAATGATTAAAAGCATCTGCTTTCACTCTTCTCACCATTTTAGTGGGGTTCTCTCTCCCTCCTAATAATGCAGCCTTCGATGATCACAGCTCTGCTTGTGCACTAAAACAGCTGTCCTTACGTGAATGGAGGAAGCTGAATCTTACTGTTACAGGGCTGCAAGGAGTGAGTTGCTTTTAGTTCTGCTTGAAAGCATCTCCATGCTCCCAGGAAAATTCATGGTTTCCCCCGAAGTCGGATATAGTCTTGTTTAAATGGGTTTTTTTCTGCGACAGATTTTCCTCCTTTACACCTGATATAGCCCGGAGAAAAGCTGTGTATGGAGGTGCTCCGAGGCAAAACAAGCTTAAATCTGGAGTATTTTTGGCATGTAGACGCACCCTCAGAGTGTTTTTTTTTACTGTGCTTTTTTGAGATCAGTCCTGAAAATGGGTTTATTAATCTCCCCCTGAAGTTGGCCAGCTCCAAGGAGGTTTAAATATGGGACCTCCATTCTTATTACCTTGTCCCCTCACCCTTTTTCTCCCTTGCCATTGCTTGCTGCCCCCTTCCAATGAATAAATAAGAAAACAGTAAGAAAACAGATGCCTTCAGTCATGTGCATTCTGCAGGGTCAGAGAAACAGTGTTCTAGGATGCTAAAAATGCTTATAGAGGTGATCTTGGAACTCCTGCCTCTAACATTTAAAATTCCTGGGGTTGTGCCAGAAGACTCAACAAGAGCAAATCTTCCAGTGTTCAAAAATGAAAAGCACAAGGATCTGGGAAACTGCAAATCACTTAAGTTTTGTTTATGCTGAGCAAAGTTCTGGAACAGATTATATAACAGGATCAGCATGCCTGTAAGCACTTAGAAAAAACTGCAAGAAGCCAGCCTTGCAGACTAGAAGTGGTGTGAGGGCAGTTGGGGTGCAGTGAAGGGTGACCTACATGTGAGTTGGAAGGCACAAGACTGAGATGGACATGCCACACACTTACCTAGCTACTCCTTGGGGTATTCAGTGAAGCAGGCAGGTCAGGAGGTGCAGGGCTGAGCTAGACAAGTGTGTCTCACTCTATCCCAGCCAGGTAACATGTGGGAAGAGCTATTGAAGGCACTGAATGAAAGGATGGGTTGAAAGCAGAAGATTTTCTTACCCTGGATCCTTGCAGACATATCCTATGTTGGTGGACCAGGGGAATAACATAGCACACCTTGGTCTCACTGAAACACAAGACAAAATTTTCTGTGATATCCTTGTGAACTGGATGGATTGTAAAATATATATTAAAGAATACTAAAGTAAGCTGGAACTAGTTGAACAGTCATATCCAAAGAATGAATAATTGCTCTACAGTGTTCAGAATGGGAATATCAATGATACAAAGATCTAGTTCTACAGGTGGACTACCAGTTGAATACGAGTCAGCAGTGTTATCCAGTGGCTGGAAAAAATGCTTTAGAGGCTGCTTCCGCACAGGCCTCTTAACACCCATTAAGCACACATTGGGAAACCTGTGTCCGCACACACATAACTATTTAGCATACTTCTGGCGAGGCATGTTTGCATAGCAACACCCATTAAGCACACTTTGGGAAACCCGCGTCAGCACAGGCGGACCTATTTAGCACACTTCTGGTGAGGCGCGTCCGCACATATCCGTCTCTAATGTGAGCTTAATGGGGTTTAAAGGAATATCACATTGAAGGTGGTCTTAGTGGGTGTTTTGCTCTAAATCCGCATTAACGGAGGATGCGTCCGCACATGGATGGGAGAGAGAACACATGGGACGGGACAGGAAGTCACCATGTTGAGAGAGGCAGGAGAAGCACAGTCCAGCCATGAAGTCCCTCTCACATAGGCTTTGCATCAGGCAGGTGCCCAGCTACGGTGGCAGAGGGACAGCAAGTCTGAACGTAGCGATTCCATGCACAAAAAACTGGTTTCGGTGCCAGGCGGGCACTGGATCTTAGACACATTCCTGATTGGTCCGCGCACGGCAGGAAAGGAGCGGTGACTGACGACTGAAGGCTCCAATAATGCGGCTCCTGGGGCAGCCATCTTGAAATCTGTGATACTGCGTCCGCACAGCAAAGGCAGAATCTGTTCCTCGCAATCCATTCTTCCCACACATGTGCGGACGGAAGGGGTGTTAGTAGATCTGGTATCTACTAGATACGGATCTACCTTAAACCGGATTTAGTAAATCCGGATCTACCTTAAACCGGAGTTAGTAAATCCGGATCTACTCTAAACCAAATTTAGTAAATCTGGATGTGGTAGATCTGGATTTCCAGCGGTAAGTGCAGAAGCACCCAGACTGAACTAACAGAAGCATTGCATGCAGATAATAAGAGATCAAGGAAGAGAACAATCCTAATTTATACTGGCCAAACTACAGTTGGAGGGCTACAGCCAGTTCTGGGCATTACATTTTAAGGACATTAAGAAGAGAAAGTGGGTGCAGAGGAGGGTTACTAGGTGTAAGAGATCTAAATAAATCATATTAGGAATTGTTAAAGGAGTTGGGCAGATTTAGCTGGCAGAAGGGGAGCTAGAGAGATATGACAGCAATTTATAAATAGCTAATGTGCAAGAAGATTCAGATTTGTTTTCTGTTGTTCTTACAGGCATTACTAGAAAGTAGTGAGATTCAGGCCGGAGATAGGACTTTTCCATTTCAAACAACAATAGATTCACCTGCATGGGAGATATTTAAGGAGAAGCTGGATGACTAGTTCTAGAGGGTGGTTTTGCATAGGGATGATTAACTATGGCCTTCCAGTTGTTCCTGAACTACAGCTTCCATCACTCCATGGTAAGGCATGTGATATGAGAACACTTGGCAGGATGAGATTTGAGCACCCCTGTTTAGCAGATGCCTATGCTGTATAGGGAATTGGATTGAGATGATTTCCAAGTTGCATTCAAACTCATAGCTGTGGTTCCAAAAAACACAAATGATCGAGACACTGTAGTGTCAAGGAACTATGTAATTCAGATTTTTCTGGGGATCCAGTTTGGAACTCAAATTTGGAATTGGTATTTTTACTGTCCTCTCATTCCTCATATTCAATAAATGGTGCATTTCAAACAGTATAATTAAACAAATGAAAATTGTACCAAATTATGCCCATCATTGTTGAGAAGAAAACACACATATGATGCTACTACTCTAGTTTTGGTGATTTTCTTTGAGCAATTCCAAAAGGAAAATGCTTCACTTCGTATTGATATTTGTTTAACAAATAATACTTAAGGTTGCAGTCCCTGAAGCTTTCATTCTGTACACATTATTATAAATGTAGATAGTACTTTTTTCATGATGCCACAGTAAATAAGGACTATAATTAGTTTAACATCCTTTTACATTCCAGATATAACCAAAGAAAGATATTCATTGCTATTACGGCTGGAGTATTTTAGTAGATAAAACTGAATTGATTAAATACTGTATAAGTGTATGACTCACAATTGATGCTGATTGATTTTGAGTAGCCAGGGAGTTATGGGAATTGTAGATGTTTTCCTCATCATGACCACTTACAATTGCTTTGAGGCTTTCTATTAATCTGTAATCTTTTGAATAACTCACTGTTTGTTTTACTGCAAATAGCTACATTTTTTTCCTTATAAAAATGTGCATTAACATACATTGACGGCTTAGTCTTTGCTTTGGCAAAATGCCGAGAAAGACCAACGGGGTATCTTTTCCATTCTCAGAATCATGAAGCATCGCCAAGTGATCCAGTCCTTCTTGAAAACATCCAGTAAAGTATGGCACCAACAGCTACCTAGGTAACTGGTTTCTTCATCAAATTGCCTTTACTGTACAGATTTAATTACTGTAAGACCCACCTCTTTACCCTGGCCTTTGGCTAAGACGAGATGATTATATTCTCTTCCTTCCCTAATCACAGGCACTACAAACAAGATGAGAACTCATGGGAACAATAGGGAATGTACTGTTCTAAATTTACTGAACTTTTAAGTGTTTTTAATCTATATTTTATGTCTATATTGTTTTTAATTTACTTTTCATTTTTAATGTGTATTTTGTGATTAATTGGCTGTTACCCGCCCAGAGACCTTAGGGTATGGGGCGGGATAGAAATGTAAACAAATAAATAAATAAATAAATAAATTTATCTACGAGTTCCATGCCATGCTATAGGGACTAAACAGATAGGCTGAACAGTCTGCAGTGGGGAAAAGAAGAAAGCCGGGACTGGTGAGGCATGCTCTGAGATCTGAGTGGCCCTGTATGTTGAGTGATGTAATGGCGGTGGCATCCTCATCTGCTCAAGCAGTCATGCCAAGGAGAAAGATTTGGGCTGCTGTGTTGAAGCAGTGCTTGGGGCACTAAATAGGTGAAGGTCCCTCTCAGCCCCTTAGACAGCTGCTGCTGTAAACAGAATGGCCACAGACAGTTGGCATCATAGAACATTTGTCCTTCTCTTCCCTGGTGTGGTGATCCTAGTCCAGAACTGGAGACCTGCAGATCAGCCCGGCAATGGAGAGAGCAATCCTGTAGTCCTAACAGAAGCCTCCTTTCCTCCTTGTCTGTCTGGAGAAAGCAGGCTGAATATGGTGGGCAGGGAGAATGACCATCTTTATCTGCAGTCCAACAATGCTTTCTGTGCCTAGCAAAGGTGCAGAGACAGATGGCTGCACATTCACTTGGACCCACATAAGTAGCTAGTATATAAGACCGGATGAGCATACAAGCTTTGCAGCAAAATCCAGAACAGCTAATGAATTTAAGTTACTGCAGCAGAAATGTCCGTCCACCCACAGGCACCCCACAGAATATCTCTGTGGGGGCCCTACTGCACATCACATTAGGAATCTAATACCATCCTAAAGAGAAGATTGGCTTGACAGCTGCCACCCTGGTTTGGCATGAAGTACTCATGGTCACCTCATTTGATGGCCATTCATACCTTAGAGGGAACTTGTTCACTGAGTAGGGAAAATAGAAAAACTGCTTCAGGGCTCCCATGGTCACTCTGCCTGACATTGCATCTTTCTGGGCCTCCGGAGTACAGATTTGAGGTGGGTGCTGTGCATCCGCACAGCGCCCACCTCAAATCCGGATCTAAATCACCCTTCCATCCTGTGTGCAGACGGAAGGGGTGGCAGTAGATCCGTATCTATTAGATACGGCAGTAGATCCGTATCTGGATCTACCGATAACCGATCCGGATTTCGGAGGTGCTGTGCAGAAGCACCCAGTGGGTCATTGTGTAAGACAGGATGCTGGACAAGATGGGCTGCGGCTGAATCTAGCAGGGCTCCTCTTACTGTTCTTGTGTTTCCCAAGGCATCTCTCACCAGTATAGTAGTGATGCATTCTTAACTAACATGTACAGATTACTTGCAGTATCTTTTTTCTTTTGGTGACTTGACCATTCTACATGCTTAGATTTGAGATCCTCTTCTCTGGCTCAACCAATCTAAATTTTCATGGCTACTCCTTCTGTATGATGCTGTTGGGAATTTTAAATCTGAATGTTCTTACAGTTTCTATAGATAATAACTATACCAGGATGCTCAAACTCCAGATGTTTCTGAATTGGAGCTCCCATCTGTCCCAGTCAGTCTGGTCAACAGCAAGGAATGATAGGATCTCTAGTTTACCAATGTCTGGGAAAGCTGCCAGCACACACACACAAACACACAGCTGATAAGAACAGCTCACTTGTCAAGGCAGTTCCAATAACACAGCAAACGTAGTCCAGAGAGAGTAGTCGAGATACAGTCCAAGTCCAGGTTTGGTGAGAGCAATGCAACAGTCTGGTCCAAAGTCAAGGTAGTCAAGTATTCAAGGTCTAGGGGTCAGATATGGCAGCTTTCTCTAAAGGAAAACCAATAGTTTCTGACAAAGGCTTGGGCGTCGGTGTTTTTATCTTTACTGATCCAGCTCACAGCTGTAAGTGATCTGCGCATCTCTTTGCAAGTCTTTTTGATCATCTTAACCCTTCCTTCTCTGCTCTCCTTTGCTTAAAGCTAGGGATCTCTGGGTTCTGCTGTTCCATGTCTCCCCCATCCTGTACCTCTGCTGTGGTAAGGCTGGGCTGCTGAACCCCAGGCTCCAATGGGGCTGGGGGGTCAGAACTGGGCCCTGGCATCACCTCAGGTTCCTCCTGTACCTGAGGAAGTGAGTCCTCCTCATCCTCTGAGTCCTCCTCCTGGCTGACCATGACAACCAACTCCTGGAGGACTCTAAGTATTTCTGATTCTTTTTAGTGTTCATGAAAGTGGTATTCACATCAAAATTATGCTTGAAATTAAGTTTCACATGAATTATCAAATGTTCATACCAGTCATAAGAGAACAATGATGTGATAGTGCATTATTTACTTTTAAATATCCAAAAACTGAGGGTATTTAAAAAGTCTGTTGAACTCAGTTATCACTGCCTTTCTTCCTCATAAAATATTTTCAGTGATAATGATCTTAGGCATGTTAATTTGTTAAATGAAGAAGAAATAGTATCCGAATAAATTCAGCTGAACGGATGAGAAGTCTATTTAACAAAAATAGCTTTGGTAGATGCGTTAAGACCTTTTCACTGTTAAGATGTTTTCACTGACTTAGCAAAATTGATCTAAATAGATGTACGTACACATAGTATCTTTGAAATTTTTGCCAAACAGCAAGCTTCGACATACATTTGTCACAAAAGAGTGATTAGGAAACAAGTGAGACTAAAATATTATCCTCCAGCAAGAATTCATCATATATAAATGCCTACTGACAAAATTTTATGGCACATCTACTATGCCTTACATTTTTATTTTCCAGGGGAAATTTCTGTCATGGAAGGTTTGAAAGACACAGCCATTATAAAACTGCTTATTCCACCCAGTCAAATGATTACAGCATCACCTGGTGGTTAAAATGTATTATTGAATTATCCACACAACCCCCTTTTTTTCTTCACAAAAGCAATTAATTAATTTAGCCCTGTTCAATGTTTTATTTAGACAATCAGGGTGCATCCCCAAAAGACTTATTTGCCTCTCTCATCTCCCTCTACTGTCACTCTATTCAAGCGGACTTTAAAAGTGCCCTGCACTTCCGGAATAAGCGTCTGCATGAGGCTCAGAAAACACGCATTTAAAACGCACCTTCCATCCCTAGGGAAGCATGTTTTCTTTCCCTGCATCTTTTTTCCCCCACCCCCTCTCTTGTTCAAAGGGAAAATAGCTATTGGTTCTGTTTGTCTCCCAGATCTCCGTCCCCCAAAAAGGTTTCTCGCACGGGATGCAGCCATCCGCCAGACGATGGTTTTCTCATTCCCTCTTAGGACTTTCAATCACTATCTAAATCCACCCGGTAGAGCAGCGGTGACTTTAAGTACACCCACTTCATAACAATGTTGCAATCCATCCACTTCACACCTGATAAGACTTCACACCTGATAACAATATTGCAAATCTTCGCAATTCTGGCTCTTTGAAGTTCTGTGCTTTATGGAAGGAGGGAAACTAATGCTTTCTGGCTGGCTTTCTGGCAGGCAGCAATCCCTGCCCCTTTTGCCACGGAGTGTCCCCAAGGTAAATGCTGCGAGGAAAACCCGCGACTTCCAAAAAGAGCGATGAAACTCTTCTTTAAAGGGCAGGTATTTTGTTGCGGGTTTTCCTGCTTTTGTAGTGCTGGAAGCTCGTTAAAAACTCTGGCATGGGGGCGCTCAGAGGCAAAAGAAGAGTTTTAGCACACTTTAAATTGCTTGGGAATGCACCCTCAGTCATTTTTTTTAAATTAAAAGCATCCAAATAACTTGATTAGAACAAATAAAGTAATATCAAAAGTAATATCAAAAGGCAAATATCAAAATATATTCCAACACCAACAAAAAATAATAATTCTAATGAGAATTCAACTAGCCTGGTGGTGAAACCTCTGTAGATAGCAGATTCAGCTCAGAAACCCCTACAATGCAGTACAGTATTAATAGCATTGCCTAGATTCAGTGCTCTTGTTAACCAGGTTCCAGAGAATAAATGTAAGGTGTTTGTAGAGGAACAACAGAGATTTAATATAATGAAAATTGGTTCACAGAATTGAAGTTTAATTTTTATTCTTTTTAAAAAGTAATATATACAGTATTTAAGTATACTATGGCAATTTGAGTGGATTTCTCTCTCTCTTTTTTTTACTGGAGACGGATAACACTTTACGATGTAGAAGGCCCATAGAAGCAGAGAAGTAAAGAATTTTTGAAAGAATTCAGCAAAAGTAATAAGGTTTCTGTTTGAATAAGTATTGCTATCATCCTGGTCTCAGTGGTACAATCCAGTTCTATTTGGTTCAGGACTGATTGATTTGTTCTTCATACAGTATGTGGTTTGCTTAGTAATTGTCTTCTGATCAATACTTTGAAGGGCTCTTTCTATCTTGTTTTTACAGTGTCCAACTTTCACAGTAGTACATTAATTTGACATTTCTTATCAGGAAAATGTCGACGCTTGTCATCACCTTCTCCAGTGCACTGTCTGCCTACGAGCCTGAGAGAACATAACTGCCTACCATGTCCATTTTTCATCACCAACTGTAAATTGATCAAACTGACATTACTCTGTTTTTCTTAATGTTCAGAATTAATCCAGATTATTCATTTCTCAAGTTTTCAACAAATTCTTCTAGGTCCTATTGACTTTCAGCTAGCAAAGACTGTGTCTCACTTTGTTAAAAATCTGTATATCAGCTGCAAATGTTTTGAGATCCACTGTTTGCATTATGTATTCACAGTATAAGTTAAATAGATATGGGGATAACATGTATCCTTTTTCACCTTATTTGGTTTTCTGAACCATCTTGTCTCCCAGTTTTGTTTTTACCTTGGCTTTGTGTTTGTTGTGATGATTTCTCAAAAGAATAATGGGATATTCTGGCTGTAGCAGCAGTAGTTATTATTGCTGGCAAATTCAGCTTTCAATCTGTTTCAACGAAGTGCCGAACTGCTTGTCCAAGTTTCAAAGCTCTTTATTGGAAGCAGGACTTCTTATAAACAACATTCTTCTTTAGAATGAAATGAGTATCAGACATTGCTAGGACACTCATTTAGATGTGTAAACGTCTTTCTCCAGCCTAGGATTTATATCTGTTGCACATTTTCCCCTGCTCCTTCACTGCATAAAGAAGTAATTTCTTTGCAGTGGACCTGCTTCTTTAGAGAACTGAGAATGTGTCTCCATGAGTCTGGGGAGAGGGTCTGAGGGTAGGCACCTTGGAGAAAGTGCCTTTTTCACTACATTGAAGGGCACATCTGCAGCTCCATTTTGGAGTGTGGAAGTTGTAATGTATGAAGGCTAGTAGAGGCTGTTCTGGCTAGAGCAGCCGACGGACGTCACGTGCACATTCCATGGAATGGGGCAGGGCTGTCAGGGGCTGGGAGGAAACTGGCCAGTGTTTTAGATATATATTGGAGCTCCAGCTGGAGCATTTGTTGCTGTTGTACAGAATAAAGGAGTTGTGTCCTAAAGGCTGTTTGCTTCCTTATACTGTACGTTATAGAAGTGACCAATGATGAGGAAGGGTACAACATTACAACCTTTTCAAAAAGGAACCTATATCAGACACCTTCAAGGGTAACCCCATGTAGAGCACATTACAGTAGGTCTGTATGAGAGAAGGCATTCCCTCAAGTATGGAGTTCCCAAGCTGTTTAGGGCTTTAAATGTCATTATACCAGCACATTGAATTCAGAGGTGAAACTCTGCCTTCCATCCTTCACAAAATACACCCCTTTCCACAGCATGCAAATACTTCCTGATGTTCTTGGGAAAAGATAAGCAATATAGATGTGCTGAATGAAGGGGACAGAAATGGTGGTAACAACAAGGACAGAAAGTGGGTACATTCCCTGCTTTGTGGTTTTATTATTGAGTAAGTGAATGCAACATATTATAGCCAGAACTGTTGTAAATAAACCTAACAGTCCTCTAAAACCTCTTCATCGAATGGGCGTTCAGTACTTCCCTAGATTTTGTTCATGTAAGCTGTGTTGATCAAAACCTTTCCATGACCAATACCCTGAAAGCATAAAGTATAAAGGCTTTTCTTCTGCATCCGTCTTGGCCACTTCTGCAGAAATTACATCACTGCATCCCCTTTGCATTGTAAACAATATGCTGTATGCCACTTCTCAGTAGTGAGTTGACTTTTCTTTAAAAACTAAGGAGCAACAGGCAAGCTGTTTGGAGGTTATTTTTTTTCTTTAAAAAAATCTTTGTGGAGTGGAAGCACTGGACAAATTCTTTATTAATGTTATGCTTGCTATATAGCAGGGGTTATAGCCTCTGGGATATTTATTCTTCAAGGCTGTTATAGAGGAGTGAGTCAAAAATATAGCCAAATGTTTCTTAGACTGTTCCAAACACACCCAATCATTTGTTGCTATTTTTTTCTCTCACTATGAGTTTTTCTTCATTCCTTGACAGTGGGGCTAATCTAAGTTGCTTCTCCTCCTTTGTGAACCTCCTACATGCCTCTGGCATATTTTTTTCCCCTGGCTATTTTTGTTTTTCCGCAGTCCTGTTTTTGGTTTAGTGAATGAAATGGTTCATCATGGACACACTATTGATCTTTCCTGTCTTTTGCAGTGCATCCCCATGGGCACTTTAATCTGAATTCAATTCTAATTCGAGGACTGTTCCCATGACTTCTGAAATTAATCCAAATAGAATCTGAACTGAGCACCCAGCATCCCCATGCAATTCCTTATTCCCGGATTTTATGATGACTATTCTGCTTAAATCCAGAGGAAAAAAAGTCATGATGAAAACAGGACTGAGTCCCCTTTTTGGAGCCAAGTCTGCTATTTGAGATGGAGGTCTAGCCTTCTGGCCAATGGCAGCCAGCTGTGGTTTTGTTTTGTTTTTTAACAGATGCAAAGCTTCCCCTTCCCTTGTCATGTTCACAGTGCTAGAGCTCTGTACAAAAAAGGCAGAAAGGGGGGAAGAGTGCTTGCCTTTTAAAGGGACTTTGAAAACATTTTCACTGGAAACATTTTATATCTTTTTGAAAAGATATATGTGAGAAGCTTAAGAATGCTTTCAAATACTTGAAATGCTTTTAAATGCTTTGCAAGGATACATTTTATGACACTGGGTTGATCCCTCGCTGATCTGCTTGAGCGCACATTTGGCGGTAATCTCAAAAGGGAGAGGTGTGAAATACAAAGGCAGGGTCGGAATTAAAAGTCCTGTTTTTTATGTTTAAAAACAGTCCCAAAAATAGTCGAAGCAGGACTAAAACAGGACTAAAAAAGCTGCATGGGGATGGCTATATTCAGATTAATTGACAGGAACTCTATTTGGATTAAAAATAGTCCCCCAAAATAGTTCAAACAGTAGTAACTCAGGACTTAAAAACCTGCATGGGGACATACCCTTGGTGGTATGGGATCAAAATCCATACTTTGCAAATCCTGGGGGTTTATGCCATATAAACAAACAAAAGACAAAGGACATTCATAGTTGCAAATAACTCTGCACTTGTTACTTAAAATACATCCATAGTAAACTCACAGGCAGATTAATGGTTCTTATATTCAAAGATATTTCAAAAATCTAGAAGTCATGCCGTTTAAATGCTGCCAAAAGCAGAACTGAAGTGTGGAATGAGCACTTTATCAAATTGCGGTGCTGGAGAATATTTTTGAGAATCCCTTGGATTGCAAGAAAGTCACATCAGTCAATCCTAAAGGAAATTAACTTTGACTGAAGCTGAAGCTCAAACACTTTGGCCACATAATGAGAAGACCGGTCTCACTGGAAAAGACCCTGATGCTGGAAAAGACTGAAGGAAAAGAAGTAGGGGATGGAAGAGCTTGAGATGGATGGATGGATAGAGTCAGGGAAGGAATGAACATGAGTTGGGCATTCTCTGGGAGACAATAAAGGGCAGAAGGGCCTGGTGTGCTACGGTTCCTTAAGTCATTAAGAGTTAGACATGATTTAACAACTGAACAACAAATAAATGTTCATACAGAAATAAACTCTTGGAGGTCAGTAGGATCTTTGTTACTTCTTGACCAATTTTTTAAAAAACAATAAATATAAATATCGAGTCACACAACACCTTCCCTTTACACATGAAAACATTTAAGTCTACAAAAATTAGATTACAGAAAGAATACAAAGTACCAATGATGCAATGCAAACAATGTAAAACTAAATTAGTTGGTAAAACAACAGATCAAAGCTGCAGGATTAATGACCAGATTCTCATTGCCGATATATATAGGTAGCCAGAGAATCAGGATTTGGGAGGAGTTGTCACTAAAGATACAAAGAATATCTGAACCATGCAACACGTTGCCTTAATTTTTCTATACTCATCTTTCTTCCTTTTACAGAACCCAAAGATATCATAGAGAAAATTTTGGGAATCACTGCTATCATAAGATGAGATCTCAGTGGTAAATAACAAGTATGGTGCTCTTGTTCTATGAGAGAAATGTACTTGTTTAAGTTAAAGGGGCAGGAGAAAAATCTAAAGGGAAGCATAGGGGGAAAGGAACAGATAATCAAGACCCAATTGACTGCACCTATATGAAACAGTATGCAAATATTGGGGGGGGGTATAGTGCCATTATGGTGCCCACCACAGCTCTACTTCCTCCCCACAAACCCATGAAAAACTATTACTGTAAAACCTAGCACTGGTCACGGGTTTTCCAGCAACAGTGCTTTTCAGGCAGGGCACTTATATTCTAGACAGTGCCACTATCACTTCTGTGCACCACACACAGGTGAAGGCAAGCATGTCTGGGCATCCTAATGCCAAGATGGCCAAAAGTGCACATAGTTTAAAATGCATGAACACAGCACCACTCCCTGCACTGTGCAGCTAGCATGGGATAAGTGTCTAGAGGCGGTGCATGGCTATGGAATGAAATAATGCCATTGAGTGATCTTACTACAAATCAGTCTGCTTGATTTCTATAACTCAGAGTGGTGAAGGGGTGCTTGCACACCAATAAAACGTCCATCAGTGTTTGTTTATGGTTGAGATTTGAAAACAAATTGTTTTCTGCATTTCCATTATGTGCACGCATATAAGATTAAGTGGTTAATGGTTGTAAAGTTCCTCAGATGTGCAAAATGCTGTTGTAAATATTAAGCAGCAACATTATTTATTATGAGGTGCAGTTATTGCTATCAAAATGTTGACAGAGTCTTGCAGCTTTTCCAGGGCACAACTTTTTTCCTCACAGCAACAGTCTACCAAATATGTGATCACTAAATCAACAGCTGCTACACCTCAAGCAAGTTATGAATTTTTTCCTGATTTACAACAGCCACTTTCATATTTGATCTCAGAGAGTAGCTGGGAAAGTGAGGCGAGAGATGAGACATGGTTTGGGGGGAAGGAAATGACAGAAGGTCCAAAGTTTCTAAAAGAAAGGCAATTTTCAAAGGCAGTTTCATTACATTTCAGTCAAGGCATACTTCTTTTTCTTCATCCTCCCTTTTGAAAATGTACTTCATCCTTGTAAGCAGATACATCTGCAGAGACATTTGTGGATGGGATCTAACTTTTAAAGATACTAGAACACTAGGCTTCAGTACTCCTGATTTCAGGAGCACATAGCAAGGGATCCAGGGCCACTCCTTACTTTCCAGAATAATCAATGACACCATCTCATGGGGTTCCCTTTTTGACAATTATCTGTATACCAGATAAATACATTGCTCTCCAAGGAAGACTCCCCAACTGTCAGGCTAAAACCACCTCCAGAGAATGGCCAGATTTATTCTATGTGGGAAATCCTCCCTCCTCAACTACTACTTCCTAGCTAGATGGTCTTCACTTCGGCACCTCCATGAATGCGTCACTGCCTGTTTCAACCTACATGTATCCATGGTGAATGGAGCTATATGACATTTCTGTCTTGAAAATAAGTAAACAGAACTATTGATGGAAAACCCACAACTAGTCTAGGTTTGCCAGCAATAGGAGTGGGGCTATGGTTGGGTTGCCTCAGCTATATGAGGCAATCCCACCATAGTGACACTGTTTTGGCACTATATACCCTCTGATTGGATGGGGCCCATGTGAGTTAGCATTTGTCCTTATTAAAGATTTGGTTGTTTTTGTCTACCACTGAGCCATGACTGACTCCTGTTTGGCCACATGGGCACCTCTGTGGACATCTCTATGCAGTTTTCTTAGCAGAGATATAGCAGCGGTTAGTTAAAGGTTTATTTTATAAAAATTCTACTCATCCAAAATATTGAAAGTGGCAAAACTGTGAATCCATCAAACGTCTTTACAATTCTGACAGTAAACAGGGGAGGAAGAAAGTGGTTTCTATCAGGTTCTCTGCCTGTAAAACCTGCTAGATGACATCAATGTGCCACACAGACCTCTATGTTTAACTTACCTGGCTGCCTCCTTGCTAGCAATACAGGTGAGTGACTGCTCAAGTGGGAAGGGGAGTATAGATTTTCAAAACACTGCTCTCCCTCCCTCCTCCCTCCACACCTGTACTTCTCTGTTGTCATGGAAATAGATGAGCAAAATGTACCTCCCCCTTGCTGCCCTGATTGTGTTGGAGGGCATGGCCTCTGGTGATACAAAGTAAAATAAAAATGAGAGAGGAATAAATCTGTCACAGAGACTGCTTTTAAGAGACTGCTTTTAAGAGAAAGAAAAACACAAAAGGATTTTTTCAGAGCACTGATACAAGCACAAATACATTGTTGTTCCCTGTAACTAATAAACAGTAAAAAGAACATTTGCAAATGCAAGGCACTTACCACTTATGAAGTCCAGCATAAAGGTAAAGAATCATAATTATTTGCAGGGCTCATAATTGTGTGTGTGTGTGTGTGTGTGTGTGTGTGTTACACACACGTGTGCACTCAAATACCATCTTTCATCTTGTAAGAGGTTCTAAGGTAGTTAAAAAAGGAAAGTTATAAAATAAAATACAAAGCAGGAAAAAATACATAGAAAACTGCAACTTGCATAGAAGTTGATCCAATTAAAAGTTCTAACTAAAAGCCTGGATAAACAGAAAACCCTGAACTCTCGCTGAAAAGCAGGCAGAAGGAGTGCATGGCAATCTCCGCCACAGGTAACCAAGAAGGAAGGCCTCTTGTGGTCTTAAGCATCTGGTGGAGAGAAGACCAAAGCTGTTTAGGGCTCTATAGGCCAATATTAATGAATTGTGTTTGATAGCCTATAGGAAATCAGTGATCAAAGGATGTCCTCTTAGATCTCTTGTTTTATTTTCTCTCTTACAAACCTGGTGGCAAGAACATGTAGGGATGTTTAATCAGCAAAATAACAAACATGGGTGGTAAATAGTAAGTTTGGTCTTTCTTCCCAGTACTTCCTGAATTGTCCACTGCACAACAAACATAAATATTGATAGATTTTGCCTGGTAGTATACTTCTCAACAGCCTTTCTAGGGATCCTGCTGCGAGAGCTCAAACTCCAAGGATCTTTCTGTACCGCTGGGTTTTATTTCCAATTATATCCCAAACAGGAAATGTTTATTTGATTAGTCCTCTGACCATATCATAGAATAAAATACATTAAGAACAATGAAATCAAATACATTAAAATGCAATATAATAAAATGTAGTAATATACAATAAAATTCTATGCAGTACATCCTGTTATTAAAACTGTGACTCTAGGACAAAGCAGCCCGTATTCTAGCTGCCTTGGTAATAAACAGGGCCACTCATCCAGTGGTAAATTTATCTGTTCCTTTGAGGAGCGTATCCCAAATAGAGGCTGTGGGAAAACCTGGATTTTGCCATCCCTCCATGGACAGCAAAGGTCGAAGTTTCCTAGGCATGTACTAAGCATTCACACTAATGAATGCTAGTACACACCAATCCATGCCCCACATGTGTCTGAACATTGACAGCGCAGATGTGTATTCAGGTGCCACCTGTCATGGTCAGCCAGGATGATGACTCAGAGGATGAGGAGGATTCACTTCCTGAGGTACAGGAGGAACCTGAGGTGATGCCAGGACCCAGTTCTGACCCCCCAGCCCCATTGGAACCTGGGGTTCAGCAGCCCAGCCCTACCACAGCAGAGGTGCAGGATGTGGGAGACATGGAACAGCAGAGCCGAGATCCCCAGCTTTAAGCAAAGGAGAGCAGAGAAGCAAGGGTTAAGAAGATCAAAAAGGCTTGCCCAGAAACATGCAGATCACCTGCACCTGTGAACTCAATATGCAAAGTTAAAACACGGGGCAGATGCTCAAGCCCTTTGTCAGAAACTATTTGTTCACCTTAAGAGAAAGCTGCTGTATCTGACCCCTGGACTGCTTGGAAACCCTAGACCTTGGAACGTACCCGTTGACCACCCTTCTGGCTGCCCTGACCTCGGACTGGACTGTTTGTATGACCCTCGTTAACCCTGGACTTGGACTGTTTTGGATTCCTGCTTTTCGGACATCGTTTGGAGCTGTATCTTTGCGGAGCAATCTCTTACCAGCTGTGTGTTTGTAGGTGAGCGGGCAGCTTTCCCGGACACCACCATGTTCACTCCAGCTGCCAGCGCCAGTGTGCATATGCTGACACCATCACCAGAACAACGGTGATGTGGCGTGCAAGCACACTAGTGCCAGCAATTCACATGATGTGCCAGCATGCTTGTGCGGTACATCAGGTGACCCTCCAGCAGTGGAAGGGTGCTCTGGAGAAGGTAAGTGCAAGAAAATTGAAGGACACAAAATGTTCCACATGAACAGAATGTAGGTAAAAATGTCAAAAGTGACCTGAAGATTTGAACTCAGGTTTGAAACCTGATTTGCCCTGATACTGTCCTGGGGCAGATAACTCAAGATATATTTCACCGGTACAATTCCTCTTAGTTTTCATTATTATACGGCTGTCACATTGACTGTTGTACCAGACCTTAATTTGACCTCAAGACCACACAGGGACCCATTCCTTAGCCAATTACTGTATGAGTTCTCAGCAGCTATCAGGGCAGGGAAACACTCTTGCCAGACTTCAAATTTTTTGCTCTTCACCGAACTGCTTTCAGTTCCTTTATAACAGCAGTAGGCTCTGCTTTTGCTAAAAAAAACTTGCACAAGTTGAACAGTTATAAGTGGGGGTTCAAATACCCTGTCCACAATATTCTGGAGGGCCTTCCAACCTTCATTTGCATCTAAGGTGGTAATGGGACTTTTAAAAAATAACAGCAATGACCTCTGGAGTTAAGATCATGAGGCATTAGGGACAGGGTGAAGCAGAAGTCTTTATGGTTGCCAGTAATTTGTTATCATTTACACAATAAGTAAAATTTGGCATATTGTTATGTCCTAGTTTTTATTGCCAAGTCTCCATGGGGAAGTAGCTCTGCTGTAACGTATTGCCTTGACTGCCTTGGCTGGCTTCATCAAGAAGCTTGAGAGCTCCACTTCTTTTGCAGAGGTAAAGATCTCAATTGGCTTCCATGAAAACTTGTCTTTTGCCAGAGTGAGATCACAGCACAGCGAGTGAGAAGCAGACTCCAGTGCCTCAAGGTCCTTAAGCACGGAGGTGCTGTGGGTTTGAACAGACAGCAGTACTAGGAGTATGCATGGAGCCATTTTTCCACATTCTGTTTGAGTTGAGGAGGCATGTATTTAGCTCTCTGAACCCTTTTGTGGTTCCAGGGGCCCCTAGAAGGGGCCCACGCTGCCATCGGAGTGTGTCTCCCAGGTAAGTGGGCCCTGGGAAGGTGGGTGCGCATGCTTGGGTGGCAGCACCTGCCTTTTCCAGGGGCCTCTGGAACCGTGAAAGGGTTCCAAGAGCTAAATACAGGCCTTCCGGTTTTACCGGAAAGCCTGTATTTAGCTCTCGAAAGCCCTTTCATGGTTCCAGAAGGCCCTGGAAGAGGCCCGCACCACCACTGGAGCAGGTAAGGGCCCCCCGGGGAGGCTGTGGGGGTGGCCGGGGGACAGAGGCCCCGGGGCATCCAGTATCCTTAGTAGCTTCTGCTGAAGCTTCTACGGATACTGGATTATCTGATTCGTGGATGGATAGGGCCCTTTGAATGGGGCTCTATTCAATCCGTCCATGAATCTCTGAATCCAGACGTATTCACGCAGATTCCGAATGCACAAATAATTCGTGCACATCCCTAATGAGTACCCTTCCAATGCAGTTTGAATGAGCTCTAGGGATACACCCTATCCATCATGTTGAAAAGCTAATACAACAGAGTCTACATGTTCTTTCTACCATTAACGTGCTTATAAATGTCGGAAGGAGAACTGCCACTCCTACTGAAGTTCCACAGACAAAGTGACACTAGCATGAATCAAAGTATTCAGGATCAGTCTAATGTGGTCACTAAATGATCTTTCTGCACTTATCTTGTGTTAATTGGATCAGTGAGTCTGGAATAACTGGGCCCACTGATCCAGATTATGTGGAGGCATGTGCCAGATCAAACAAAACTAGAAGTAAAACAAATAAATCAATAGGGCTGGGTTGCAGGGGAGTTAGTGAATTCAGCCTGCCTGTTTTTTAGAGTTTATCCCTGCTAAGTTTTACACTTACTTATTTTTGTGACAATCTACCCCACCCATTTTATCTTAGGACATAAAACACTACTGACATGTTTCAACTTGTGCTTTATGTTAAAATTTGTTTACAGCCACTAGCTAGTTCACATTAATCAAGATTTCACAGCCATTTGACCCATCCACCCCATCAAGCAGAGCTTTACAGTTTTTTAAAAAGCTTATGATAAGACATATGCTTCTCCACGTATAGACTTATTACAGTATTGTTTATATTGTCTTTTCAATGAAATTGCCTAGGGCAGTTTATGACAAAACAAAGGATGCAAGAACATCCTGCAAAAGAGTAGATGAACTATGTAAAGTTAATAAGCATTATGTAAACTAATAATGTGCAATATAGAACTTAGTAAATAAAACAATAACAAACCCCCATTAAATATGAAGGAGGTTTAGCCAACAAGAAATAGAAGAACAGGAGAAAAGATGGAGAAAACGTTCTATTACATTTTGTATTATATTAAATAATTATATTTAAGTCTGCAAACAGTAGAGAGAAACAAATGCAAAACAAATGGGATAAAATAGTCCATATTTATTAGAATATCATTGTAGGTTTGAATCAGCTAAGATTAACAGCAGTTCTGTTGCCTCAAAACAAGGTATCCATAGAAAAATTATCTAGAAAACTATCCTCTTCTGAGCACCACTAAGATGAACTCTCAGCAGTAGTGAATGAATTGCCATGTAGTTGCATGTACATAGCTTTTTTGTTGGGATGCTTTAATTCATTCTTGGAGCCTCTTCGCACTTGGCCTACCAGGATGGCAGCACTAGGGGTGTGTGCAGATATTCAAAGTTATTTGAAATTTGATTGAATCTAGCCGAATTTTGACATTTAAATTCAAATCCACAAATGTCCACAAATTCAAATTTAAATATTTAAATGAATTTTGGATCTATTCGTTCAAATTATCTGGACATTTGCATGTGTATGGGTGTACACAATGTGTACTTGCAGATTCAGATCTTTCCCACATCTGTATGCATTTGTACAGATCTGTACAGAATGAAAATGGGTTGCACATGGGATAACTAGGACGTGTACGGATGTGCATGGATACAGGAAAGATGCATATGGGCAGATACAAATGTTGACATTCATAGGTGCAAATTTGAATTGAAAATTCAAATGAATAGATTCAAATTTGCTTAATTTGCCTTAATTCACATTTTAAAGATTCGAATCAAATTGAATTTTTGGGTATTTGATTCAAATTGAATCCTGAAAATTGCATTCATGCATACCCCTAGGCCACACGCACTCCTGCGTGGTGCCTTCACCCACTGTGGTGCTGCCTCCATCCCAGAGTGACTCACAGTGTTTACTGCCTAAGGCATTCCTGGTACAGTCCTATATGTAGTGTCCACACAACTTCCTTGTGAAAGTGGCATGGCAGTGTAACTGGTCATATCACTGATCACTAGCAATGACCTGGAGTGCATGGTCATTGCCACAACGATGCGAACAATCCCAACATGAACATCTGCACTTCAGTAAATCTGAGTTAAGTTTGTGACATGCTGTGCTCGCAGTGCGAATGCCATGGCAGAAGAAAAACAATGGGACTTTTTCAAAAGTGATATGTATCTAACACATATCATGCCAGAAAACTAGCACAGCAGGATTAGAACAGCAGGACTGGAGGACTGGCCGGGGAAAGGTGAGCCTCTGACTGGAAATATCTCCAGAACACGTTTTTGAGCCCCTCTGTTCCCCTAAATGCACTAGTGGGTCTTATGCATAGCGATAGACAAGCAATGCTATTATCATAGTTACTTTGCTTCCAACATGCTATATGACCTAAGGAAAATTTCATTGGTGTTATGGGTTTCATCTTTGTTTCCTACTTTAAAAATCGAGACCTTTGGGAAACTGACAAATAGACCTTTTCTGAAGCCTGATTCTATTCTTATGCAGGACTTGACTCAAAACCTTCTTCCATTTGTATTAATGATTCTTCAAATGAACTTATTTTTATTTATGGCTTGACTTATTAGCTGCTAATGAAATGCTGCTAACATTTGTTATATTAAGTGGGAACGTAATTGCATGCTTGCAGAGAGAAAAGAATACCAGTGACCTGAAAACTATGTTGTTGCTGCTTTTGATGTAAATAGTCTCTGTCTCATCTATTGCATTAGAAAGACATTGGGCAGTTCATTCTTCATCCTGCAGTTTTTCCAACTCAGTTGAATGTTCTTTCTAGTTAATTTCCCACTAGGCCCTTACTAAATAGAAATTTCCCAAGTAAGAGTTCAGCCACATGTGATGAATAGAATATCCTTCTTTCAGTTCTTGGCCCCAGTAGAAAGGCTGGGAAAGATTCAGAAAGTTTCCAGCAGCTCTGTTATGCCAGAAGTACCAAATGAAGGTGTGAACACAAAGCTGAGTCCTGTGGAGCGGCAATGGGCAGCTAGAGAAAGTCTCCATTCCACAACACTCACTCAATGTTTTCTCAAACATTGCTAGGCACTGAGTTTTGCTGACCCTTTTGTTCTGCTGGTTGTAGTGAAATAGCTTGACTTTTAAAATATTTTATTTTGTTTTCAATATGTAAGCTGGCCAGAAATTTTATTGATAGGGGTTGCTTTAAATGTATAGTGTAAATTACCACTGCCAACAGTAAAAATATGGTGGGCTGTGGACACATGTGGTTTAATCCAGCTTCTGTCCACCTTCAACATGAAAAAATACATTAGCAAAGTGACCAGTAATTTTCTTTCCACATTATCTATCCCAAAGGTGAATTTTCAGTTATTTAACACTGAAGGAAAGCAGCTTGTCACTTCTGTGTGCAAGCTTAAATGAGTGACTAGACCTTAACAAATAGATACTTTTTTTCATATAAGAAAGCAGGTAGTGGAGGACTTCCTGCTTTGTTTCTATTAAATGGCAGTTTCCTATCTGTCCGGATTGTATTTATTTATTTATACTTTTATTTATTTTGGTGCAGTGGAGACTTCAGCCCACCTGTAGTCTGAGGTGATACAGTAAAATAATGAAAGATTTATAACATCATTACTGATTGTGGGAACTCTTCCCACTACAAACAAAAAACATTTAGATCTTGTTCAGTGTAATTTTTATATTGTAGTTTGTTTAAAGAATTCATTTATTGAGCCTACAACGCTAGCCATTTTAAATATAAAACTTATTACAACACTTAGCAAAAAGTTGTAATAAAAGTATAGGCTGCAGTTCTGGAAATTCCTGAATACACATAAACATCTCAGAGAATGCCAATATTCACAGTCTTATTTTATATTCCACAAGCCTGGTGCCACAGCAAAAAAGCTCTTTTACATCTATGTGTGTACTAATTTCATCCTTAATAGTCTTGTCACTTTACCTGGAACTGAAGTTGACCAGTATGTAATTTTCCATATCACTCCTGGATCCTTTTTGAAGATTACTGTTATATTTGCCACCCTCCAGTCAGATCTTAAAGAAAGATGATATATTTTGGCTAGAATAACAGCAGTTTTACATATGAGTTCTTTACGAACTCTCAGATGAAAGTCATTTAGTCCTGGTGACTTGAGAGCATTTAATTGATAAAGACACACAAAGACCCCCTCCCTGGTTACTTCTATCAAATTTAATTCTTATGACTTCCTTCATGAAAAGATGGACTCATCTGCAGACATATGCCATCTGTCATCCTCAGTGAAAACAGAGGCAAGGAATTCATTTAGCCTCTTCATGTCCTCATTAATTATTCCATTGACATCTAATGTTCCAGCTGCTCTTAAAGAAGTTATTTATTTTGATTTTCTTAACAAAATGTTTCTTAAAATCCTTCTGAGCATTCCTCATTGCCACGTTGCATTTGTTCTGCCAGAATTTATGTTCCTTCCTGTTCTCCTCATTAGAACAAGCCTTCCATTTTCTAAATGAGCTTTTCTTTATCTTAATGACTTCTCCACAGAACATGAATGTATTTACTTTGCCATACAATCCCTTCTAGGAATGCTGGCTGTGTGCTGTGAAACATGGCAGTGATGCTTTGTACTTGACTGTATAGGCCAGTAGGCTGGCAGATGACTCTATTAAGAAATTGCCCAATTTCAGATAGCTGCTTTAAAGAATTCATGGCATCTTCTGGACAAAATGCAACAGAGGGTTAGGGCTAAGCATTATCCAAATATTTACGACATGACACTCCAAATATCCATATGATCTCATCTTATAGCTTTATGTAGATGTGAGCTCAGCTACAATCTAACACTAATTTACTAAATCAACCCTGCTGGTAGGAATGTAAGTACTGAAACACTGTGCAACCCGTTCCCTACTCAGAAAGCTACCCCAATAATATCAAAGCTGTCAAGCTTTTCTGCTTTCAGTAGTGAACTGAGTTTCTGCTTCCAATAGAAACTTGAATTAAAATGAAGTTACTGTTCTCTGAAACTCAAAACAGCTGGCTTCTGTATAACCATATTTTAAACTATACCAGCACAGCAAGATCTGAGTCGATAGAGGAAAGAGAAATAAATCATCCAGTGAGCCATTATCATTCACTTTACATGGGATGGAAAACAAATATTGCTGTCATTTTCCGACATTCACTGTAGATAAATTGGAAATGTATATCATTCTTTAACATAGTAAAGACACCAAAACACTACCTATTATTCTGTGATATTCATTGCTTTTGTAATATATATGATCAAAAGAAAAACAAAGTGGGTCCCTTGACTCCAAGAAGTGAAAGGCATATCTTATCCACTTCCAAAATCATAAAAGCCTCACTTAGAAGAAAAACAAAGGGAAAGATTTTCAATTATAGGTAGAGGGAAATAAATGACAATTGTCACCGTCTACCCACATTACTACTCTTCAAAAGAAAAGTGAACTCTTACAAGTGATACAAGAAGTTAGTTCACATCACAAAGAGTCTGGTAGTACAGCATGTTGTATCACTCTGGCAAGGTGCACACAGTCATTGGAAAGAATACCGACCAGCCATCTAATTTACCATAAGTGAGCTTCCTCCCTTGTATCTAATGCCGCTTGATTGTTAAGAAAGTAATTATAGCTTTGTACATATGCTTGTTCAGCAAAACACTCTCAAGATTAAAGAAACAAGTTATACCATTTTCCAAATGTAATTGCACTAATTTAAATTTTAAAATTCTGGGGTTTTGTTTAATCATAAATTTCCACTCTACTTGAAACAGAATCCCAACTAAAATCTGCCACAAATTATTTGCTATGCTTTATTTACATTGGCTAGTTTTTGCTTTGGAATACTATACAGATATTTTGAGCTTTTAATAATACTGAAGATTTTAATAGCTGAGAACAGCACTCTCCAAAGAATAATCAATGTCGGGTGTAAATCCTACGGTGACAACAGCTAACTGAACATCAATTGATTAAAGTCAAGCAAGTTAGGATAAACATTGTCTTTTGGATTTAAAGTAAATATCAAGCAATCTCATTCAGGTGTCTTCTAGATTTGTCATTGGTACTCTCAGTTAATGGCAGTACATTGATTATCATTTTGTTAACACAATTAATTAGTAGCATATATTTACCCTAGTGACAGGGCTTATCATTGGAGGTGCCTACCATTGTCCAAGAAAGTATCTCCATATGTGGCAATAGTAAGTACCTTATAATGATTGTGCCACCTCATTTTCAGGTGCAGTCACCAACAGCAGTGCCATTGCTGTGGGGATGGAAACATTTTTAACTACCACTGAAAAACACCTCCTCAATTAGAAGAGAAGGTGGAGGAGGTGTCTCTTTTTAGGAACAGTAGTGGGTTTCTCCCCCATGCACCTTTTCAGAAGCCACCTCACTAAGGCTGTGTCCCCATGGGCTCCAGTTATTTCACTGCTGAATCGGGGCATCCATAATCTACATTGTAGTTCGAATTAACATGTCTCCATGTGATTGAGGAGAGTGCGGGTTCAAGCTGAATCCACCTGTCCCCAAGCAAGTGCGGTAAACCCCTGCATTGGAGAAACCACATCCTTTTTTCTCCGCCCCCTCTGCCCTGATAGGAAGTCCGGTTGATATCACTATGCCCTGTCCCACCCTGTGCACCGATGACAGAGGAAATCCCTGGGAAACGTGTCCAGGTTGCACCTCCAAAAACACAACACACACCATAAATAATAATAATAAAAAGATAAAAGGGGGCATAATAGGATGGCAAAGGGTCTCATGGCTTGAAGCCACAGTTCTGACTTTAGCGGAGGTGCACATGTCTGCATGACAGCAAATACACCTCCACTTGAAAGCGAGCCTGATGTTCACATCAGCCTTTCTCGGCACTGTGAAAGGTTCCTGAGAGTTACAGAAAGAGCAGCTAAGCAGCTAGAGGAAGAAAAATCAATCTAAACCTTTGCAGCTTGGATCCATTTTCTTACCTTCTGTTGAACAGTGCCCTTCTGATCCCCCATGCCTCCAGCTACTACCATTAACAGTCTCAATTCCTAACTTTGAAAACCATAGCTTTTTGGCAGAGAAAGAATGATCCAGCACTCGTGCATAAAATCTACCCCTTTACCCACGCGTGCCTTGCTGATTGGGAAATCAGGCAGGAGGGGTGTCATGCTTTTAGCTGGAGAGACACCCGCAGGGCAAATGAGAGCCCATTTCAGCTTAATTTCTTTGCTGCCTTAATTTTTTTCCCCCAAGCAGTTGCAATAGCAGCACGCATGGCAGGAACAGCGAGCACAGGCGAAAGCTTGCCCATTAATGTTGTCATCGACAGCCTTCTCCCCCAATAACCTGGGACCATCCCCATGACTCAAGATAATATGTGCTTGACTCCTAATTCAAAGCAAGAACCATTGGAAAGGGGTTCTTTTGCCGCAGATTTGTGCCATTTGTCCTGAATGTAGCCCAGATTAGAGGCTGTTCATGGGAATGCTCTGAGGCAAACTCAGGTTCGCCTCAGAGTATTTTGATCACTAGATAATTGGAGACTTTGGCCCTGTCCCCAAGTAATTTAAAGCCCTCTAAAAAATCTTCTTTTGCCTCTGAGTGCCCCCATGCCCGGCTTTTCAACGAGCTTCCAGTGCTACAAAAGGAGGAAAATCCACGACAAAAAAAGTGCACTTTAAAGAAGAGTTTCAGCACTCTTTTTGGAAGTTGTGGGTTTTCCTGGCAGCATTTACCATGGGAACGCTCCATGGTAAAAGGGGTGGGGATTGCTGCCTGCCCACACAGCCATAAAACATTCACACATCTCCCAGAAGTGCAGCAGCTTCCCTTCCTTTCCCTTTCTAAAGCTTAGAACTTTCAAAGAGCCAGAATAGCGCAGAATTACAACATTGTTGCAATTGCTATCAGGTGTGAAGTGGTGGATTGCTACAGTCACTGCTGCTGTACCGGGTGGATTTTGACAGTGATCTGTGAAAGTGTTGAGAGTGAATGAGCGAACAATTGCGTGGCCGATGGCTACAGCCGCTGCCTTTGCTGGCACAGGAAGCCATTTCGGGGGGCGGAGATCTGGGAGACGAACAGAGAACCGATGGCTATTTTTCCTTTGAACTTGTCGAGGGTTTCTTCCTGGTTGTGCCCGCGCAGACTGCAGTCCCTCCCCATTACTGCCGGCACCCTATCAACAAGAGAGGGGGCGGGGAGAAAAAGATGCGGGCAAGCAAAACACGCTACCAAGGGAACGGAAGGTGCATTTTAAATGCGCGTTTTGCTGAGCCTCATGCGGACGCTTATTCCGGAATTGCACGGCACTTTTAAAGTCCGCTTGAATAGAGTGACAGTAGAGGGAAATTAGAGAGGCAAATAAGTCTTTTGGAGACACAGCCTTTGTCCTAGCCATCAAAACTGATTGCATATAGTAGCAAATTATAGTATACAATTCTAATCTTGTTGCCTTAGAGTAAAGCATAAAACAAATTCATTTTATACTGTATTCCTAGCAAATGCCTCTTCAGATATCTTGCTAGACATAATTTTCTAACGTGGAATTAAAAAGTTGAAGAAAGAGACTACCTTTGACAGATACAAAAGTAATTGAATGTCATCATTCATTTAGAGATAGTAGTACAAGATGAAGACAAGACTTTCTATATGACATAGAGAATTAAAACAGATTCTAGGAAAGAAAGTCTCTAAAAAATTGAGATAAGCACTTCAACCATATCTAATAGTATGGTTTATATTTCAGCATTTAAGCTTGTTCTTTTGCTCTGCTTACACTAAGCTGTATGCAACTTCATTAATTTCCTAGATTCTAGTTCAAGATGGAAACATTTTAGCAAGGCAGAGAAGTTATTCTGAAGAGACAGCTTGTTCCTGAAGAAAGTCATTTCTTAATTCCTTTTTTGAAACTGATACATACATTAATTGAACTTGAAAGGTAGGTACAATTATCATTTTGTCCACTGACATTATGTGCGTGCAAGTTTGTTAATGTGATAATATGGCAATTTCATTTCAGTAAAAATCTATTTATGTGGCTTATTTGCAGAGTGTAACTTGCAATCACATTTCTATTCTCACCACTTAATAACATTTGCTTGGTCTTGGGAGAATTGATATAGTGTCACATAGCATTAATCATCCTGTACTGTGAACCAGGTTTGATCATGAGTTTGGCTTTGCAGCAGACTTTATTCTTATTTCATTCATTTCCTTCTTACTTATCACATTTCTCAGACTGGTTGAAACACATGCTAATTCCAATAGATATACATAGAGATTTAGGCATACATACCGTTAGGTTTAATGCTCCATCTTTGCTAAAGCAAATCACAGCAGCTTGTTCAGCATGGCTAGAGCAGCAGCAAAGATGAAGGTTTGGCTGAAGTTTGGATAAAATTATGGATTCATATGCACTTACTTGGTAGACATGTAAAAGCAGGTTCCTGAAACGTTGCAAGACCTCCTTGGTCCTGTCCTGCTGTAGGCAGGTTAAAAGTTGTCCACAGGCTTTCCTTTTTTATTGGTAAAGTGTTCCAGACCCTGGAGCTGCCCCTGCAATGCTAGATGTGGACCTGTGATGATAGAGTCTGACTCTGAACCTGTAATGCTAGCTCCTGGACCTCACATGCTGGAAGCAACATAGGAGTGACACACAGACCACCCAATCACAAATAGGCGTGGGTGGGACTTTTGATGGAAGGATAGATTCCAAGGAACATACCAGGAGATAGACCATGTGCATTGCTTGCACTGCAGGACAAGAACAGAGGTGTTCTAGCACTCAGATTGCAAATGGCCTCAACTGGAAGTGAACCTACCTGCGATTGTCTTATCTCATTCTACTTAGGTAAGCGTGAATCTGACCATAGTTTCCACATTAAGAACTAAAGCCAGTAGCTTATTAATTAACTAGATGTATTTTTCAATGCAATCCTTACCTGATGCATGCCAGACGGAGGCCCTTTCTGCACTTACATGTTATTCTGGATCAAGGAGCAGTTAAGGGCATGTTGTCCGCATGGCAATCAAGATCAAGGAGCTGCTTAGCACACATTGTCTGAACGGAATCCAGATCAGAACTGGACTGAAGGCTCACTAATCCAGATTAGTGGTAGGCCAGATAAATGTGGCCTACATCCATGCTAGCACTCTCTGATCCAGATCAAGGAAGAGGCATCTGTGTGTATAATAGATCTAGGACAAAGGTGGGCATGGTGCTGAATGATATGTGCAGTTCCAAGGTGACTGCAAGGGCACCTTTTCAGGGCCTTTGCAACAGCAGTCGCATTGATGGCAATGGTGTCTTTGCAGCACCTGTAAAGATGTAGCATGTGAAAGTGATGGCATGGAGTCTGTTCTAAAACTTTAAATAACAGCAAAGGGAGACAAACCTATAACTGAAAGAGATCATTAACCAGCATCTTAAAAGGTTCTCCTGAAATATAGTCAGGGATTATGTATACAAGTTACTGATGTTTGCAAGCATTAACAGCAATGGTTGTACTTACCAACGTGCATTGATTTAAAAGCACATCCTTTCATTTAAATGGTTTTGATTTTCTGCCTGGAAGACAAAAGGGAAAATTAGTAGCTATCATTTACTGAATTCACAGAATTGTATACTCACCTTCAGGTGAAAGGATCTCTTTTTCTGTTTATTCACAAGGTAGCATCTACTTGGAAAATGACTACATCATTTACTTGGCTCTTTTATTTCCTGTTTGCAAACACTCCTACCGTTAAAGGGTGCAGGGAGAGCATACTGCAGTGGCTACCATTCCACAGCAATAATGGTTTAATCTGAGCCACAATGAGATCAGTGTACTTAACGGATCCTTAATTCTCCTGTGAAAAGGTGCTGATAAGGCAGTTATGAATATGAATTTGTTTTGGGGGGGAGCAGGGAAAAGGACTTTCCTTCTTAGCAGGAGCAAACCTGACAGATGGACACATTGTCCAGACCCACAGTGATGAGAGGAATTTAGAATGGGGAGAGATGGGGATAGAATAATATAATATGTGTTTAACAGTCACAGTGTTTTTCATGTGTGTTGGGAGAACCAACACATTATAAGGCATTTGTTTGTGTTCTTCCCTAACACAAAATCCAATCATCTTTACAGCAGATTCTGTTTTGAAATGCATGGTCAGTATCTAACTACCAGAGATGCAATAGAATCAATGCTTCTGTTAGACTTTTTTTTTTTGGGGGGGGATGTTCTAAAGTTTGTTCTTGGAAGAAGTTTTTAAATCAATAAAGATGTGTTGGGGGCAATTCTTACCCAGTTTATTCAATGGAGAGAAAATCTACTAGTGTTTCTGTGATCTGTGTGACCTAGGCACCATCTACAAGAGGCAAAAAGAGGTCAGGGTGGGCAAACCCTCCAGCCCCAAACTAGCCCAGTCCCCAATGGAAGCATTCTTATCTTAAATCCTTTTTGAAGTACTCTAGGTGATTTAGGCAAGAGCAGAAAAGGGCGTCCAGTATGATCAAGGGGTTTGAACTAGGGATGTGCATGAATATTCATAACATTCATTTATCCATACAAATTCAGACAAATTTGGACATTTGTACACAAATTGAATGTTATGACATTCATACAATAACATTCATATGAATACAAATGTTTCAGAACATTTGTACAAATAGTTTGGACATTCATTAAACTGGGGATAAGCATTGGATATGTATACGAATGGATACATATCCAATAAGAACAGATATGTATCCAATACAAACAGATATGTGTCCGATACGAATGGATACGTTTCTGAGATGAACAGATACGTATCAGATATGAACGGATATGCATAAGATACGAATGGATATGTATCCAATACAAATGCAATACCAATGGGTACGTATCTGTTCATATTAGATATTCATACGAATTCATATGAATACATTTGTGTCAAATAGAATCCTACCACATTTGAAGGGGATCTATTCAAACAAATACAAATTTTCTAACATTTGATTCATTATGAATTGAATCCCAGAAAAACCATTTGTGCATATCCCTAATTGGAACATCTTCCTTAAGAAATCAGGTTGCAACATTTGGGCCTCTTCAGCCTTGAAAGACAGTGCTCAAGATGTGTGGGAAAAGTAGGAAGAGAAAAATTATTTTGTCTATTGCACAACACGAGAAAAAGAAGACATTTCATGAAGGTGATGGGCAGGAAAGTTAGGACCAAGCTGGGGAAGTATTTTTTTTTCACTCAGGGAATAAACAGTCTATGGAATTTAGTACCAGAACCTAGTGCAGGTGAAGGTTTTGCCTTCTGCTTGAGATCCCCAGAAGCCCAGTGGTGGGGCACTGTGTGAGACAGGATGGTGGACTAGATGGGTATTTTCAGTCCTCCAGAGGGCTGGAATTAGGGGATCCAGATGGAATGGTCACTGCTGTGAGTAAAAGGATTCTCCTTGCAGCTGTAAGGCCTCATATGTAGGTATGTGCACAAATATTTGTCACATTCAAAATTCATATGAATTAGGGATGTACACGGGTATTCAAAAATTCAAAAATCTTATTCAAATTTGATTTGAATCTGGCTTTTCAAAAATCTGATACGGATTTTTGCATGATTCAACTGAATTCGATGTCGTATATCGCTTCCAAATATCGGGTCTATTTGTGCATATAATACAGGATGCAAATGTGATGCAAACATGATAAAAACAGGATGCAGATCAATTTGAAAATCAGATACGAATGTTCTAGACGTTTGTATCATTCAATTCAAATCAGATTTTCAAAAATACAGATCTGGATAATCCAGATTCAGATCAGATATTCCAAAATTCAGATTTTTGAATTTCGATTTAAATTGAATATTCAAATATTTAATTCAAATCCAATTTGAATGCAAAAAATGCATTTGTGCACATCCCTCGTACGAATTAGATCCTTCCACCACAGTTCAGGCTGTGATCAGACAAGAATATACATGCATAGCCTGAGGGCCACACATACACATATTCTGGTCACATGCCCTCCTTTCACAGAGATTCAGGAAGAATAAGGAGGCAAGAGTGCAGGGTTCCACCCTGTCCAAGTTTGTCGGCAGTTGTCCTCCTTGCTGTCCCAGATGACATTCAACCAGTGGCACCCATCACTGACACAGCTGCTGAGCAGCTGGCTGATACAACCAGCTTCTCTGCATGACAAACGGCCTTCTTTGTGTTTTTGTATCATCCTGCACAGCCTATGCCACATCAGGACCTTGAAACAAGCAGCTACTTACCCCAGCAGCCATGTGATCATGTAGGCATGGATGCATAAGAACAAATGCTCATCATTTTCTGATGTATATGTGCATGATTCATAGTTTTCTTTTTTCTTATTATATGCATATATCATTCTACGCAAATATTCTGGTATCATTTATTATGTATTACAGAGCTGACCTTTCCTTCCCTGTTTGATTATTAATTTTGTCCTGGGAATTCCTACTGTAAGTATCTCAAATTACTAAGTGCAGACTGCACATCTGCAATTAACTGCATCTGTGTCTTCTTTGCAGTTGTGACACTACTCTGGCATGCCCTTGATATTCATGGGACAGCTATTAATGCTTCATATAGATTCCTAGCGAAGAGAAATGGATCTGTTACTTACCTTCTGTTTCTCCAATGTTTTTAATATTGCTTTCAACTAGTTAAAAGTGTATGTTAAAGCATATTAAGATTTTTATTTTTAAAAAATGAATGAGGTGCATTTAAATACATAATTTTATTTTCCCACCTGCCAAGACACGCTTTTATGATTTCACTGGGGACCTCTCAAGAAAACAAAATTCTGTGATTGTGAGGCTACTATTGAAAATACCTCCTTCTGTGTTCTTCCTCTGGTTGGCCTGCTACCTACAAATCCAGACAATTTCACTTGACTTGAACCGAGAAAGGGAACCCATGATATTAGTTTCAGTTAATATCAGCAATCGTAAAGAATAATAGGCATTGCAGTTTGACACAAAAGGCCATTGTTTTCTCATATCTGCTTTAGATGTGCAATAGAGGCAGCACACTGCTGTTCGCTGTCAACGTTGTTCACCTTGAAAGGCCAATTATCAGATTCATTATAAAGCAGCATTTGATATTCCTAAGTGATTTTTCTGGCTGCTTAGGGACCTATTAGGTAAACATATGATAAGTGACTATATTAACACTCTTATAATCCGCGTAAATTTTGAAGAACTTTTTCCTTACCAGAAGATCCCAGTCTTATTAGGTACATATAAAAATATTATATACCTCATACACAAATTGCAGCAATTTAATAGATATTAATAGACACTGTAGAGGAACAAGTAGGAAAGCAATCTTACATTACTAATAAAGCATATGGGCATTTAATGTGACTGCTTCGATCTCAGAGTAATGCAAACACATCAGCTGGAAAATATGTATGGCAGCAAATACTAAGAAATCATATTGGTTTTATAATGTACAAAATGCACAAGATCCTTTTACTATACCAATAATAACATGAATAGAAATAAAAGCTGAGCTTCTACTCCAGATCCCAACACTAAATAATATATCTATGAATATCATTTCAGTATCCATAATTAAAACCAAAGATCCCTCTTAAAACCCAAACAACAAGATCCGGACCCATGCAGCTCATGGGACCACAGGGAAGGCACCGGACAGGCCTCCCCGCCCCTGGCTCCAAGGGAACCAATGGCAGGAGGCCAGGGGCGGGACTTGTGAGTCCTGGGACGGCTGTTCAGCCCAAATGCATCTAAGACACTTTCCCATTCACACGTAGGTAGGTAAAGAATGCATTTGCAATGTGTCCTTTACCTGCCAGTGTGGATAGGAAACTGTCTTAGACGCTTTCGGGCCAAAGTGTTCTACCACGTTTTCACTGTAGTGCAAAGAGGCCTTTGGAAACATGCAGTCACTATGGCAGCAGAGGCAATTTTCTTCCCCAACCCTTTTTTCTTTCCTCCTTCCCTCAATGGAAGTGTAATGAACAGTCTATCACCGCATCCCCATTACAAGCTTAATCCAGTTTCCCTAAACAGAAATAATAGAACTGGATGCAAACGCGAATTTGCCTGTTCCCATTACTTTCAGCTTAATCGCGTTCGATCCGGATTCTGAGGATCTTACGTGGTGTACATGACTCAAGGGGAGACTCAAGTGGCTACTTTCTAAAAGCTGCTTTTTGGGGGTGCCCTGCCCTCTTCCTCCTGGTGTGAATGCGCCACCCATAATGGATCCCTTCACCGAGCCTGGCTGGGTGGCTGCCGCTTGCCTGGATGGAGGAAAACCGGCAGCAGGCAGCCAGTGATTCTCCCATTGCCCAGCGCACACAGCAGCCGCGGCAACTCAAGCAATGGGGCTTTAAACATTCACACATCTCCCAAAACCTGCCCTGCTTTGCTTTCCCCTTTAAAGGTCAGAACTCCAAAGAGCTAGAATTGTGCAAAATTGCAACATTGTTATGAGGTGTGAAATGCCTGGATTGTTACAGTGTAGCGGCTGCTGTGAAGGTTGGATTTTTCCACTGAAATCACTGTCTTTGGAAGCAAGCTATGGGGAGAGGGAAACCCTAAACATGGATTCTCATCCCTTAAAACGGTAGGGTCCCCACAGTAAAAAATGTAACACGTATTAAGCGCATGATCCGGAGCGAGGCCTGTTGAAAGGAGGGTTAACATTTTTAACACTTTGGGGCAATTTAACACGCGGAAAGCGTGGGGTCTATGAGGATTGAAAATGGTTTGAAACCAATATAAGCTTGTAATGGGGATGCGGCCCAAGCTCGTCTCAGCCCTGCTTTCTTTTATGCAGGTGCAGTTAATTTTCTATGCAGAGACTTCATTGTACCAGGCATGGAACACAAGCAAAATGGTTGCTTGACTGGAATCTTTGTCTTCATGCATCTCAAAAGTCATGATTTGGCTGGGAAGAACCTCTCTCTGATATCCTGGGCTTTTTGCTCTTGACTACAACAAAGGAAGGGGCATCTCAGTTTCCCTATTAATTTGTTTAAAAAAAGTATATAGAAGTATATAAGAACATGAGAAAAGTAGGAGATAAACCTGAAATTAGGAACAGATGTGTAGGAATCCTGACTTCTCCGCCTTCTCTCTGTCATCCATTTTTTTTTAAACTAACCAAAATGGAGGGTAGCTAAAGTCAACTGGAAATAATTCATTAGGGGCAAGTTAGACAAAATGGGCTTTTGTCCTAGGTCCAGTTCAGTGGATGAGTAGCTGAAAGCATTCCCTCTCCTCAACTCATTGGAATTCATCAGACTAAGAAAAGGTAGCAGGATTCTCATTTCCCCCCTCAAAATAAACACAGGGCCTGTTTGCTCTAGGATATATTTTGCAATATATCTCAGGACAGAGGTCTGTTGTCTGCATGTTAATGCAGACTCTGGTTGGTCTCACCTGGGCCCTGCTGTAGCCTGCACGGCCATGTGGACGGGAGGCCCCTATTCTGGGATATATTCCAGAAGAAAGCTAAGTATGAATAGGCCCACTGATCCCACTCTTTTGTCCTTTTAAGGGTCCTTAAAAAGTATTTAAAACTTTTTTTAGGGCAAAGAACAGGCTTGAACACATATGTAACCCTGCTTGTAAGCTGCAATAGGGCATTGTTAAGTAGAACTTCAGTTGTGGTGTTCTGGCCATACATAACTGCTGGGTACTGTCTCTGGAAGGTGGGACATACATGCAAATAATACATTACATTACTGGAGATCACATGCTGTGTCCTAATTCCTCCCCTGATCATGTGAATGTCTTCAGTAAAGTTTGCCTCTCACCTGGGCAATAGGTGTTTTAACAAGGCAGTCACTCAGAAAAGGCAATGGAAGGAAGTGAATAGTGGCTTTATTTACAAGACAACCAGAGAGAAGTGAAAAGTCAGTTGCTATGGAAGCCTTTGTCATGTTAAAATAGCCAGATTGACTGCTAAATTAGAGTCAGCTTCCTCACAGTGAAATGTGGACCAGCAGAAAAGCCCAAGGTAGATAGAAAGAGCAGAAGTAGGCAAAGGCAAGGCAAGGCAAAGAATGGTTTCAAAACATCAAGAATAAGCAGCAATATCTGAAAGGTTTATACCGACCTAGATACTAGCAGAAGCAAGTGTCCCAGAAGCCTCCCTTTCACAGACTGGTATAGTGTAAGGGAGGCCCTATCCTTTAGTGGAGGTCCCTCCTAAGGTGTTCTCTACCAGAGAAATCCAAAGTCCATAATCTGCCAGAAAGAAGCATTTGGTGATAAAGATTTGTTGGGAAATAAAGATATACGTGTGCGGAATTTTTCTAGTTGCAGATCTGTACTTCTATGGCAGAGTACAGTAGCAATCTGGTTACTAAGAATAGAGTCCACAAGTTTGTTAGCTTCAAAACTTATAGTTTACTAAGCCTAACAAGGTTGGGTTACTTGGATATAAAATAATAACATCTCAGTTTGCCTATTCTGTCCTGTTACATTACATGGCTTTTTCCTTCTTCTCCTGTTGAACAGCAACCAACTAACTACAAAAGCAAAACTGGAACAGATTTTAGTTCTTACAGAAAAAGGCTGTTAGCATATGCGCCAAATTCACATGACCATGACTTGCAGTATTTCTCTGTATTGTGTGAAATGTGAAAACTCCAGAACATCAAGCAACACTGCTTACTTTACCCTTTCTCCTGCCCATATCCAGAGTACTGCTGTTTAAATCTGTTGCATAGGGAAATTCGTTAATTTATTTTTTCCCTCTCTAATCAAATGCACTAAGAAATAGGAGAAGTAGTTCTGTTAAAGAATAAAGAAATGATTGGTGCAAAAACTGGACTCTCCAACCAGTTCAGTTTGTGGCTAAAGTGTACATAGCAGATTGTGCTGAATTTGTGTTGCTTTCCTCCAGAGGGCCTTGGCTCCTCATCTCACAATTTCATTTAAGTGCCTTCCTGATCTATATTGCTTCCTCTTTCTAAGGAACCTGTGGTACTGTTACCAGGGTCCATTTGGACTGCCAGTGGTGTGTTGGGAAGAGGGTGTCTCCATGCTGTTATACGTCACACATTCCCTATGCCTGACCAACTTTTGGGTGTAGATTTCACACCCAGGAGTCTCTGGAAGTGGACCTTTTGCAGACAGGAAGGAGTATTTCACCAAGCTCTACCAAAGGTCCACTCCCAGAAATATTTCCAGGGGTGGGAATGAAATGTCCCCAGCCTGCAACTTTGAATGCAGGTTGGGCCAAGCCGATGTTTATACTCACAGCCACCAACCAACTCTGCCCTTTCCTACTATGTTCCCGGCCCAGAACATTTTCTATGGGCCTGGGGTATTACTGCAGCACACACCATAGATGTGTCTGTAGAAATAACAGAAACAAAAGACTAGTAACACTCGTATTAGCCTTTCCTAAAGGTTCATTCTAAATCCAGATTACATCCACAAGGCTCTTAACATTCCTGCTCTCTACAAGGATCTTGGGCCACCTGTGTACTTGTGAAGAGTCACTGGAGTGGTCAAAGGCAATGAGATGCTCATGGTTGGTGACAACATAACCTGTCAACTAGGACAATAACTTAGAAGGGAAGGGAAGGCCCTAATAGGAAGCTTCATTTTGATCTTACCAAATTGCATTTTGACTTCTCATGGATCAAACAATGGCCTAGAAATCAAATGAGATGTCTAATCAGAATCTTTTTACTTTCTCATCGCTCTACAGTCTTGATATGTGTGATGCCACTGACTGGCACTAGTGCTTTCCTCTTGAGATTGCACTGTGCATTTTTACTAAAAAAATAGATGCAATGGAAACTACAGGAGATCACTGCAGAGGACACCAATAGGCAATACTGCCTGCCTCTCATTTATCAGGCCTCTGATGAAAGTAGTTTTGAATTATTTTCTCTTGGCTGCTCTGACATGCATTTTCTGTTGCATTCTGGCATTTTCACCATGCTTCAATGAGCGCTTATGCTTGCTGGACAGTTGTGCTATGCTCTCATCTGAATTTTCAAGGCTTTGCCAGTTAGAAGATAGCAGTAAATCTTGCAGAGGTTTTTTTTTTTAAAGCAATTATTAGGGAGGCCTAGATGTTACTTGCACAGAAGGTTCTGTGTAAAGAATGATTGATGGAGGAGAGAAGAGATGAATAAAAGCCTGACTCATTTTGAATGGATATGAGTATTACTATTACACAAATATGGCGTTACTGTTGGATCATCTTCTTCAGAACTGACCATGAAAATGCCACTCCTTCATCTGTATGAGTGCAACATAGTATATATAACCCACTTAACCCAGTAAATGCTACTTTGCCAATTAAAATAAGAAGAAACATCTGTTAAAGTGCTATTTCTTTGTCATGATCAGCTGTTATGCTGTAATTTTTCCTTGTCTGTTAGTGTCTTGGCTCAATAAATAAACAAGAATACTTTATGAAGCGAATGGTCCTTACTATATAGCCTCATGGAAACCAACTTTTAAACATCCAGACATCCAAATCCAACCAGACATCTAGACCACTAGATGACAATGGACAGAAAGGGATAATTGCAGAGGGGCTAAATGAATTCTTTGCCACTATTTTTACTGGAGAAGGCAGAGGGCATATGTCTGCCCTGCTGAGCCAATATTTTCAGGGAGTGAGTCAGAAGAATCGGTTGGTGTACCAGTTGAAGCTCTTTTTGGACAGAGATGGGTTGGCCACAGTTATTCATGCTCTGGTAACCTCCAGACTGGACTATTGTGATGCGCTCTACATGGGGCTGCCCTTGAAGATGGTTCAGAAGCTGCAGCTGGTGCAGAACGCAGCTGCTAGATTGCTGTCTGGGACAGCTGACCAGACGCAAATGGCTTAAAAGAGTTGCATTGGCTGCTGATTTGCTACCAAGCCCAAGATGTTAACTTTGACTTATAAGGCTCTAAATTACTTGGGCTCCAAATATCTACCTTCTCTCATATTGACCTGCCTATGCCTTCAGATCTGGAGGGGAGGCCGTCTTGGTTATCCTACCACCTTCAGTAGTAAAAGGGGTGGGCACCCAGGAGAGGGCCTTCTCAGTGATGGCCTCAGGCTATGGAACAGTATCCCACTTGAGGTGCGTCAGGCCCTTTCACTGTATATGTTTAGGAAGTGAGTGAAAATACATGTCTTTGACCTCGCCTTTGGTTAAATGGGAATACATTGTGTCCTTCCACTTTATAGACACTGTGATCAGGTTCCCACTGGGCATTTTAATCTGGGTTTAAAGCAGGATTTTTTAAAACCAGCAGTGAGGTCCGGTTTTTGGTGTTACCACTCTTAGCTTATAATGCTAATTTGCAGGGGAGAAACCCCCTCCCCCCTCTCCTCTGTCATATCCTGACATCATCCGGGCAGGCAATTCAAAACCCTCCTGTCCCCAATTCAATGGAATCCTTTGGCAACTCACCATAGCACAGCTTCTCATGTTAAGATCACTTTTCCTGGTGTTTTGTGCCAGATCTGTAGATCAAAGCAGTGCAAAATGGCAGAGGGGATGGAAGGAAGGATGGAGGGGAACAGGAGGCTTTCACAGTGGGGGCGACAACTGCACTGGATCGGAACCTCGGAGCAGCATGAAATGGCAAGAATGTGATGTTGGCAAAAGGCGTGAATGGAAGGAGGGAAGGACACAAAAGCCAACACACTTTCGCAACCCCCAGGACAGAAGCTGACAATTTGTTACACTGAACTCTTGTTGCAATGTTACAAGGCAGCCTGATCTCATTAGCACGTAATGACGGACAGCCGGGAGGAAAGAGGTGGCTAGGGCACAGGAAATCATGGCTGCTCGTTGGATCAGGGGAAACTGAAGAGAACGCTCTAAAGCATGGTACCTCCCCCCCAAAAAAACCACTGGCATTCCCATGGCTCAATAGTGAGGATTATTTCTACATCCAGCAGTGAGGCCCCTTTTGATATGAATATAGATAATCCACGTTTTGGGACCTTTAATCCTCAGAAAATGAGGATTCTTTTGAACCTTTGGGAACGATGAGCTTTCAAAATGATTTCAAAGCTCTTTAAATCTTGAATGGGAACACAGCCTGTCATTGCTTTAATATATACTGTTGTTGTTTTAACATATGTCTGATTTTTTAAACAATATATCTGTTGTTTTAACAATATATCTGCTGTTACCTGCCCTGAGACCATCGGGTATAGGCCAGGATAGAAATACAAACAAACAAAATAAATAAATAAATAAATAAGCCTTTTCACCCTTGAAAGACAGTATTTAAGAAGTGCATGGTATGTAAAAGGTGGTTAGAGAAAAATTATTTTCTCTTTTACATAATACTAGAACCAGAGGGTACTCCTTGAAGCTAATGGGTGCAAGTGAGTTTGGACTGACAAGGGGAATTTACTACAAGAAAAGATGGTGAACAGAAACCAGCCTAGATAGCATTAAGAAAGGGTTAAACCAGTGATTCCCAAAGTGGTCCAGGTGGACCCTCAGGGGTCCACGGAAGACTCGACGGGGGTCTACGCTGGCGTGAAAAAAAAGGGGGGTTCACAATATGTAAGTGGAGATCCACGAAAGTTTATCTGGTTTCGATAGTAAAGAACAAAAATGTTGGCTTGGCTTTACCGATCAATGTAGGCAGATAATATTTTAAGGTCAGCGACTGTTACTTGTAAAAACTTGCATATTCAATATTCAGTACAACGCGTGTCAAGACTTGCAAAGCGTAGCCCGCCCACCCGCAATGCTTGTTCAGACGTGCAAAGGGACGAAATACGACTTGTGCTGTGCTTGCAATTTTGCATGAACTTGTTTGATTCTTCACCAATATAAATACGAAAGCCAAGGACAAACATTACTCATTTGTTTCTGGAATTTTGAAAAGAAAAGTGTGAGTGAATCGATGACAGTGTTTGCCAGTGCCGGAAAATATAAGTACCTGCCTATTTGTTATACATACTTTTATTTTATATTGTAATATATTGTTGAAGTTACGTTACGTTATTATTGTTTAATTTTAATTCTATTAAGTCTGTAATCATATTATTTTAATAAACAGAACACAGGAAAATATACTATTTTCTTTTTCTTTTTACCACTCCAAGTTTAGGGTTGGAACTCAGCAAATTTCCATCGTTAGATCTAATCTTCACATTTTTTGACAAGTTTTGGGAATATGGTAGAAATGTAGCAGCAAGGGGTCCACCGAAATCAGTAAAATTTTGAAAGTGGTCTACGAGAAAAATAACTTTGGGATCCTCTGGGTTAAACAAAGTCATGGAGGACAGGTTTATCAATGGTTACTACAACTGATGCCTAGATACTGCCTCAGCTTGAGGAGACAGGCAGGATGCCTCTAAGGTCATTTGTAGGGAACTGAGAGCAGCTGAAGGTTTTGCCTTTGTCTTCTGTTTTAGAATGCAGGCCTCATCTTAAGTTCACAATGTTTGTGTTATAAAGAGGTGTGTGCCAATCAAGCTAAAAAAATGAGTCTTCTGAGACAATGTGAACAGGAGAAAAAAAATCTTTGGGCCTGCTACACCAAATTTAATCCACCTTCATCCAGCCTCCAGAGTGAATAGAACACATGACATCAGAAAAGCCATAAGATATTTTTCTTTCATATTATTTAACCTAAGAGTGGGTTTTCTGAAAAATGGATGCAATCCAGTCAGAAAGTGTTCTTTATTTTTTTATCCAAAAAGAGATTAAATCCTTTTGGTGTGTTGTCCAGATATATTTTCAGAGGCTTTACAAAAAGCAAAGCAAGCAATGGCTGACAGAATGGTACAGCCAATCACATTGTACTGCCATTGAGGATGCAGAAAAAGGGCAAGGCAACCTAGAAAGATTTGTGGCACAATATGGAACACGTTTACTGGACAGAGATTAGAGAAAAAAAACTTGAGGTAGGTTAACAACTATGAATGAGAACATTTCTGAAGTGGAACAAGTCAGTGCTAAAATGGGAAGAGATCACTCAACATCAGTAGAAAAGTTCTCAGCTGTAAGGAAACTCTCAGTAGAGAAACGGATTACAGTTCGATCCTCAGAAGCTTATCTTTAATCATGCCTGGTTTCATGATCTCCCTGTGATTGGCACCTGATTGGTTTCTGCCTTGGCTTTTTAAAGGGTTGGCTGCATAACATTCAGAGCACCTTGGCACCCTGAAATTCTTGCATGAGTGTGCTAATTTACTACCATTGTTGTGAGCTAGGGACAAAAAGCCAGGACAAGTTTAAGAATTTGTTATAGATATGAAAAGTATTTTGCTTTCCTCTTTCCTACACTTTGGACCCTGGTCTTCTCAGTGCCAATGTTTCTTAAACTTTTTTCATGTAAACTGTAGTAGGTTCCATTGATGGGAGAAACAGTGCAATAAGCAAAGAATCTTGGAAGGATCTTGGCTCACCACACTTGCCATCAGTCACTCCAGCAGCAGTGTGCTGTTTGTATGTCTGCTGCTGCTCCCAGTGACGTGAATATTGAAACTGGGGGACTTTTCACCCTGGGTCTTTCTGCAGAACTCATGGTCTGCAAAAAGAAGAGTGCTGTGAACTAGTAAGTCAGGATGGTGTAGGACAGTGGTCGGCAAACTCATTAGTAAAAAGAACCAAATGTCAACAGTAGAATGATTGAAATTTTTTTTGAGAGCCAAATTTTTAAAACTTAAGCTACATAGGTAGGTACACTGTTATTAACTTAATTAGGGTACTCCTAACCTGGAAGAGCCACACTCAAGGGGCCAAAGAGCTGCATGTGGCTCTCGAGCCATGGTTTGCCTACCCCTGGTGTAGGAGAAGCTCTTCCCACCTCTGTGTTGAAACAATACTCTAATAAGAGCTTAAGATCAAGTGGACAGACTCAGGGTGCAAGACCATGCCTAGCCTGCATTTTTAGAGCACTCTTGTGGTACAAGAGGGCATACAGATGTAGCCCATGCACCCTCAGATTGACCCAAAGACACTATAAAAGCCTATATGATCATTTTTGTGGAGGGAAGTGGTATTTAATTTTTTTCAATACATTAATGAATAGTATCAATTCATTTTTTCTGGCTTCATCCATTCTCCTGTTCAAAACACATTGTATTGCTAATCCACAGAGTTCCATCTTCCTTATTTCTTTCTGTAGTGTTCATTCATTACAGCACTGATTCCTCTTTTTCTCAGATACCTACTGTGCTATTCTAACTGGAACATCAACTTAGCACCAGCTGAGCTTTTTCAGCTGATATACTGGGCACTGGAACTACTTATCGCCCTGTTTTTTGTGCATGCACTCAAAAACAAATTCCCATTTTTATATTCAAAATGCATCAGTTTCTTCTCCCCCACCCCCATCAAATGGATAACATGGCTGCATATGAAATATCTGTTAGTCACAGGTTGTTTCCAAAGCTTGGTATCTGCTTGTGGCCCTATTCCAGATATGATATGAAAGGATCTGAGTCAGATTAACTGGACTTGCTTTTTGCTTCTATCTAGGTTAATTAGCACTCTTAAAAGTCACCAGGCAGCAATTTGAAATCAGTGCAAAGTTTTATACAACCCTCCTTAATGCCTGAACTTAGGATTTAAACTCCTTTTGTTTCTTGAATTTAGTACCTGAAGCAGAGTCACTGTACTAATTCTTTTCAAAAAACAAATTAATGGAGTCCAGCCCTGGACATAACTTGAGGTTTTAAGGGCCAAGCAGTTAGTGCTGTTACCAAAGACAACTGAAGCAATTGAAGTAGACAAATAACAAGAGCCAGTAGTCAGATAAGGCACATAAAAAAGCATCAAAGGAAAACAACATAACCAAAACTATCTTCAATAATATGACTTAGTTATAGACCAGAAAAGCTAGAATGTAACAAACCCTGAAATTTAATTCCAAAGCTAGGAACTTCTGTATGATATCCAGTTTTTTTAAAATCCCAGTTTGAAAGTGTATCTCAAATGACACATAGTGTAAGATGAATGCTGAATCTATGACACTGAGCTGCTCCTGAGCATATTTGCTAAGGGCTCAGAATCTTGATTACCCGTGTAGATTGTATTCCCAACCAATCTGGAATAGTCCCTTGAAGTTTGCCCTACCACAGAGACTTGTAATTAATATACAGCTGTCTCGGGAAATTTTAAAAGACATCCAATTTAGGTGAAAGCTCAGATGATTCTACACACTTCTTTTCATCACAATCCAACTTGGTTTCTGCTGGACACATACTCATGTGGCTGGCAGAAAGTCTTTTTTTATCAAAGAAAGCGAAGCAGAGTAATTCATGGAATTTTCACAGAGATATGCATATGGCCATCAGTTTTGCTCTATGGTGAAGTACAGTTCTATCAAGTCACATTAAAGACCAAATGCAGTGGAAAATGTGCCATAGGCACACATTGCAGAGAACAATCCTGGCTCCAGATCGCTGGCCTCAGAATCCGAAGCTTCCAGAACCTGGTGAAATGTTACCAGGTTCCAGAATGCCACTGCCACCTGCCTGCCTATAAATTGCCTAGCAGATCGGGTGTGCTAAATCAGCAAAGCATACCCCAACCCATGATGTGTGTGCAAATCTCCTCCCCGTTAGCCTGCAAGTGTCCCCATGTGCGATCTCGGCTCGCTGGGCAATGCCTGCCGGCTCCCCAAACAGCGCTGAGACTTCTTTTTTCAGGTATCAAATTTGGCACCCAGTTAGCACTGTTTGAGGGGACTCAGTATGCTTTTCGTGTGCCAAATAAAAAGCCCATGTGGACGCCCAGTGCTAAATGGGTGCTCGACACCAGACCAAAAGTGCTTGGGGACAGGGCCAATATGTCCTGCAAACTTGTCACAGCAGATACTAGGTGGCAGATTCCGGATGAGAGACATTCAAAAAATTTTTTTTAAATAGTAATAGAAACAATTTACTTTTTATTTAGCATATGGCAAACTCACATCGTTATACATTAATAAAATAGCTAAACAAGATAGAAAACAGGGGAAGTCTGTAAAGATCATATGGTAAGATCACAAACTTATATTTAAATCACAGACATGGTCTGTTCCACCTTTTATCATTGTCAGGAAATCACAAAACTCCCACTATATGCTTGATTTTGACATTCTTCCACAATATGCTGGATTATTTGTCTTTCCACCCCACAGTCACATATTGGGGATGGAGTTATTCCCCACTTATAAAGAGCATCTGCACATCCACCATGTCCCCTGTTGTCCATACTGAATAGGGCTGATTGAATCCAGGTGATTTTTTTCAAAATGCAGGGCAGGCTTTGGCATTGTGAAGGGCAACTGTCTATCCAATGTTGTTTCCATGCATTTATGGCATTCAAATCATCTTCTATTAGGGCTTTGGCAGTAGTAACAGCTGGGTGTCTAGATCATAGCCTGTTTTTCCCCACATAGGCTATGTCTTTCAGTATCTTCCAATATGTACAAAGAAGTGGACTCTTTTGTCTTATGTTGGGTGTGTGTGATATATGACTTTAAACATGCAGCCAATATGTGGGAGTAGATCGTACAGTCCCAGTAATGATATGTATAGTACCATTTACTATCCACTTACCATTTACTATACTACCATTTACTACTCTTCTCCTATGTGGGTCCTCATTTTCAATGTGAGTTTCCTGAACAGCAACAACGTCAATGTAATTATCTGTTTAAATCTTTTGTAAAACTTGACATTTTGATCTGCTTATTTCCTCTACATTAATTTGGCAAATCCTGATAGTAGGGCCAAGATTTCTTGTCTGAGGGTCTAGAGAAAAGATGTTTATATTTGTGTTTTGCATAGTTTAAACAGTGTGGTAGAACCAGGAGATCACTAAAATTGTCTGGTTGCCACAACTTCGAGGTTTTGGATAGTAGCCTCGAAGTGACTGCTCGTTAGCACCACCCAGGAAATGACTGCTCACGCACATAAGCAGTTGTCCCAGAAAGGCTGGCTTTGGCTGACAGTTGACAGTTCAGGCAGAGAAGGAGAATCAATGGAACAGGTCTTTCTTTGGCCCAGATACTGAAAAGGTTTTAATAATTTTCCTTTTGTTCTTCATTTTCTTATCATAAGCTTTCCTACCTCTTTAAATGTTATATAGAGTAAGGTTTGTCCAAGTGGATGGCTGTTTTTTGGTTAAGTGGGCAGTTATAGTTAACGGATAGTTAGAGGTCCTCAGCATTCTGTCTTGTTGGCAGCCATGTTGGATATTCCTATATATAAACAATTAAAACTATAGAATTAGAGAGAAAAGACCAAAGAACTTATTTTATTGTTATTTACATATCTATCAATTGTGTACCCTGATGTGTCAGGACAGGTTGTAACAATTGAAATCCATACACCTAAAAGCAGTTACATGTTATCAAGGCAAAGAGGTGCACATTTGTCAGTTGCTTTGAAAGATATAAAGGGATGGTACATGATGCTGCACTGAGGAGAGACAATTCTACTTTATTGGTGCCATTACTAAGAAGGCCCTTTTTCTAAGGCTTAATACCAGCTCAGTGCAGATGTAATGGGAGAGCCTAACTATCTCCATTTTGGCCTTAGAGGGGTTAGCATCAGAAGTAAAAATCTTCTCAAGGGAAAGTTTGTGTTGAGTTTTGGAGAAGAAAGGCATACTTGGCCTTGAAGCAGTACCATCCACAACCAGTTGAACCTGGGAATTTACTTCCAAAGCTGGTATCAGTAATTGGCTTCAGAGATGAAATGGGTAACTGTTTGCATCACATGATAGAAAGGAGTTACTCACTCTTCTTCTAGAAAGTCCTAAGTTTGTAAGCTTTTAATTGGCTGTTGTGTAACATGTGATGCCAGTACATTTTAGGATATAGCTATGCCTGTATTAGCTTTAGGATATCTTTTTTGTCTGTTCTGTTAGCTCAAGGTCATCCTCATTGAATTCTTTTTTTTTTTAATTATTATGGAACTCTGAAATTGAACCCCACACACTGCATGTTTCTTTTCTTTTTCTTTTTTCTTTTTTGGCTATTTTATGTATTTGCTCAAATTTTGTCTTTTTATTTTAATAAATCAAATTATTCTACTTATTCTCTGGTTCATTGTTCAGTGAGTTTTTGGCAGGGGAAGCATTGCTCAGCCATAGCCCGGACATTACAGCAAAAATCTGAATTTGTAAATTATCATTTTTCTAGTTCTAGTTTCAGTTGTATGTATCTACCCCACCCTATACCCAAAGGTTTCTGGTCAGACTGTGATAAAATCAATATAAAAACAGATGAAATAAGTTATTTAAGATGGTGACAGTGTGCTTGCTTTGGGAGGGGAATTTGGAGGGCTGCAAATGGAGCTTCTCTGTCTAGTATTTTCTGTAAAAAAAAAAAATTCCCCCAAAGATACTGAGGAATTTTCTCCCAATTTTTAGGGCAATACCTCACCTTTGATTTTACTTGCTGACCCACAAGGTGGCAGTAAAGAGAAAAGCGTCAATTTTCTTAATAAAAAGTGAAAAGCTGCTCCTGAAGACCATATGTTGAATCAATGTTATTTTAATTAGAAGCATGCCTCTTTCATTGTCAGTTACATTATATTTTGTGACAATCCCTAAAGCAAAATAGCTGAAAAGATGGTTCATTTTGCTCGATTAGCTGTTACTTTTGAAAATAAATGAACAAGACTTAAAACTGTGCACCATTTCTGATAATGCTACCTCAGAATAATGTGCTTATTGTAACAAAAGTTATGTTCATTATTGTCTTTTGCCATAAAATCATGTGAAAAATAGCAAGCAAGAAAAGAAATTAACTATGTGCTCTCCTCAAAATCATACAAATAAAGCTTTCCAATCTTATCAACAGCCTTAACTACATTTTTGCAATCCATGATCTAGCACTTAAACTAGTATAGCAATAATATTTAATTCAGTTTAAAACTATTAGAGCAGTAGAATAAAATAAAAATATTTTTATGAAATTTACCACATGAAGTACAATCCTAAAAAACTTAGACATATTTATTTAGGGGTGAGTCCTGGTGAAATTAATGTGGAGGTTCTCAGGAACAATATACGGGAAATAGTTCTGTGTAGTTAATCAATTAAAAACAGTTAATGTTTCACCTTCCTTCTGCTGAAATAAAGGCCCACAGATTATACTATGCAACTTTTGTCTAATACCAACTTCAGGGATAATGGCATATAAATGTAACAATAAAGCCAAATGTAGGATAAGATTATAGTCTAGGTCAGTCACGCCTAATTGATCTTACTGGCACAGGGCTACTTCATGTGAGGATTGTATCTGCCTCCAGATGTCAGTTATTTATTTTGCTATATTTGGATTTTTCATAATAATGCATGAATATTTTGGAATATCCATGCTTTATTCTGGAATATCAAAATATAATAGAACAGGGAACCAACATCTGGGCACAGCCATGGGTGTCTGGCTGAGCTACAAAACTAAACTCAGTTATCATTGATGAAATATGAACCCTCCCTGAGCCATTTTGATTTGTAATTATAGCTATGACAATCTTAAGACAATAATCAATTCTGTAGCCAAATTTAATTCTCCTCCTTCCCTAGTACACATTTGCCACATCCCCAGCCTACCTTGATTCTACCCTGCAGTAGGGTACATGCAAATGCTGCCACCTGGAATGGTCTGCCTCACCATGCATGGATCGCTTTTGTGGAGTGTGTCTGTGTAGATGCACTTTCCATGTCCCCCACTCAAAGGCTGCATCTGGGAACTGCACTAGTTTTTACTGCTTCACAGCTATCTGTCATGTCCCAGGCCGACAAGGCCAACAGGCAGACACATGCATGCAGCTCTGCTTCATGGGGGTGTAGCTTTCTCAAAGTCAGGGTACAGTCCGAGGTCAGGTGCCTCTGGTAGTGTCGGGGTTGCCCCCATTGGCGCCTCCTCATCCTCAGAAGGAGAAGAGCTGACATGGGAGGGGCATGACACTATCAATGATGGGGGACAGCCACACATACTTGGATCCTCTCTGGAAAGGAAGCGGTTCTCCTGTGTACAAATGGTCCAAGTCAAAATATCCCTGGGCTGTCCCAAGTGTCACAGTTGAATACTAATGTGTTGAAATTAGTGAAATATTCTCATGCCATAATGAAATATAGCCTATTGTGTCAGTCTTCACACTTCCATGTTTAAATTCTTCACTGCCATGCTATCTTTGCACAGCTAATTGTGTCTCTGAACACACATTCCATTCAAATGAAGAACCATTGTATGAAATACAGTATAGGTCTCTAGAACATAATACTAGAGTTCTTCATTCCTTAGCAGTGGCTGCTGCATCTAGACAGAGTGTGGTTTGATTTCTCAATGTCAGAGCTGTGTATGGTACAAAGTATCATAGCAAATCAATGTCCTAAAGTAAGAAACTCAGTACAATAATATTTGTGTAACCTGTGATATAATAAATATTTCCCATATGTGGGAGACTACTCCACATGCTCATTGAAAGAGTTATATGGGGGAGGAAAACCATCTAAGGGGTGGGAGGCATGCCTTTTGCACTGCCATTGCCTACTCCCCCCTCCCAGTGACTTTGAAGCTGTGGAACAAAAGTTCCTCAGCTTTGAAGTTTCTGTTCAGCATGACTAAGGGCTGGAGAAAAAATGGCCCCAGAAAGACTTCCCACCTCACTGATGAACAGGCCCAATGTGGCTGATAACAGGTTGTCTTGGTAAGACACAGCCTGAGTCCTAATTATGGGCCATGAGATGAAGAAAATATGCCTATAACCATTTTCATATGGAGAAACTGTTGATCTGAAGAAACGCACTGCAAGATTGCTTCAAAACATATTACTTTCAAACTGACATCCAGTTGTTAATGACAAAAATAGGTTTTTTTAAAATATATATATTTTAAAGAACTATATGTGTTTTCTGAAATTTATATTCTAAGACTTTCTGTTTAGGCGAATTCAATTCTATGAATAAATTGTCTCCTACCTGTTTGATACATGGCTAAGATCTTATTTATAGAATCTTTTTGCTAAGAGTACAAAAAGACAGTGCAGATGCTGAGTGGTACTACTGGAAACGCAACAAAAAGTGAATTAAATTGATGTTTCCAATCTATTTTACTCTTTTTACCAGAGTTTAGGATAGTACTGTATATGAAATAGGGATTGCATTACCCAGAGCATATCTGAGTCTGAACCATCTTGTCTGGAAGGACACTTTTTACAGTGGATCTGCTAAGATCTGCGATGATGTGTTCTTTTTCGGCACAAGCAAAATTTTGTCTTGTGGCTCATAAAATGTGATTGCATACAAGATGCTGAAAGCCTAAAGGAAATTTTTTAATAATAGAGTCATTACCGGGAAGCTGCTATTGAAATAAGACCTGATCTGTTAACATTCACAGAGAGAAGTCAAAAGTGATGACTGAATATTCATGAAACCCATTTGTAAGAAAATAACCAAAGACCTTAGAAGCCAGCTAGGTTGCAAATACAATATAGTCTCAGCAAGTCATGCTGAACTAGTGGATTTTTTTTTTAGTGTGTGTGTGTTTCTCATACCTTAGGGGTCATTAGTTGGTATATTTACTTGGATCTCTGGTCTTCCATCAAAGGCCTAGGAGTCTGAGGTTTGTGCAGAGTAACTTACCTGTTCCTAGGATTGTGCTTATCTGAAGAGAGATCTCCAAAGTTTGTCCTGAAATCTGTTGAAGCCATTCTTCCAATCTGGAGGTCACTCTCCCAGGTGTTCCTGTCACTATTGGAGTCACTTCTGCCTGTAGTTTCTAAATCTTCTGGAATTCTTTCAGCCCCTGGTTATTTCTCCAGTTTCTCATATTCTTTCTTCCTAATGTTACTATCACTTGGAATGGCCACATGTTATCACTGCTTCTTTCTTGCCTTTGTTTAGTACCACAGTGATTAGTTGATTGGCTAGTACTTGTTGTCAGTCTGGATAGGGTGTGTGTGGGTTTTTGTTTTTGTTTTGTTTTGCAGAGTTTCCCTTGAGACTTTAGGATGTCTATCCTGTACTTCTTGCGTATATTTCTGTACACAAATCTTGCAGTTTGGTTGAACTGTTCTGTTTATGCTTTTCCTGCCAGAATCTTGCACCTAGGATCCTACCTGATATGGTAGACCCTTGCGCCTATTGATCTTCTTATACCCTGTGCTAGTTTTTGTGCTGCTGTCTTTTAGTCCTCCTTATTCCAGCCATGGATAGGATTTTCCAGTGTCAACCACTTCTATGTTCTGCCAGTAGTACATTCCATGGAGGGATTTGTTTTGCTAAGTTATCTCCACTGCTTGCTCTTCATTGATGCTCCTAGCATCCAGTTATTTGAGTCACTCCTTTAGCAGTTCATTCATGGGTGCCATTTAACTGATGCATTCATGGATGTTTAGGACAGTGGCCTTGACATTTGTTAACCTACATCTCCATATTTTTGGCTCATATAAGTACATTGATGCTTGACTTGGGGTGTAATTTTTCATGGATTGTGAGGATTTTGGGGTATTAGCAGCAGCAGCAGCAGCTTCTGGGTATTCTTTGGATGGATTTGTTATGCCAGTTGAGTATGTGACCACAACCAGTTTATTGATAGCTTGGATCTTGTTCCTCCCACTGAACCGGTGCATACCCTCTGAAGGTACTTTGTTCTTGAAGTTTTTCCTTGCTTCTCCATAATAGTGTCCATATGACAGTGAAATATACGTATTTCATCTGGAAGTACAATTTCAAAGAACACTCCAAGGCTTAAATTGGCATGGCTGAAAATATTTCATTCTTGTTAATCTGCTTTAATTACCATATTATTACAATTACTTTACTGCCTCAAAAAATAAGATTTTGCACAAATATTGTTCAATGTATTTTGGGCTTGGCCCTGACTTATGAATTTACAGCTCTGATCCTAACCAAATCAAGTGTTCTCAGTTTCTCTTTAACAGCAAAAAATAAAACCTTTATCCATTGACACACTGCAATGTAAATCCAGCATAATTTTTTAAAAATTATAATACGTGAAAAGTGATATTGGTAAAGCAGTTGATCTAGAGATAGTGCTGTAATAGGGATGCGCACAAATATTCATAGCATTCAAAATCTGTAGAAATTTGGCCAAATTTGGACATTCATTCGAATTGAATGTTGGCACATTTGAAGATTGACATTAGATTTCGAATTAAATATTTCAATACATTTGTATGAAGCATTGCATGGGATTCGTATGCATTCATATGGGATTTGTATGGGATTGAATATTCATATCAAATTCAAATTCCACTACATTCAAAGGCAAACTATTTCAACAAATACAAATTTTCTTGCATTCGATTCAATATGAATCAAATTAAAAACAAAAACAAAAACAAACCACCATTCATGCATATCCCTAGCCAGGTGTTTGTTATCATACCAGTCACCTGTTCTGCAGCTCTGTGAAGTCTTAGCTCAAACTCAGTAAACATCTGATCATTTTGTCATGCTGAAAAAGAAATGCTTCACCAGGTTGTTTCAGTCTTAATTAGGACATAGCATGCTGGAGAACGTGTTCAAGCAGGCGTGTGTGGCTTTCAGCCCATGAAAGACTTCTTGTGTGCTGACTCTGAGAGCACCAGGAAATCAAATAAATATTAGAAAGATAAATGTGTCTCTGTCAGGTGCTTCAGTTGTCACCAAATGCTTTAAACCACCCAGGCACATACACCCATGTGTTGGTATTAAAAAAACCACATACCACACATGCTGGAATTAGATTTTTTCACTTCACATAGCCAATGTGATTAAAATACTCAAGAACTGTTAAACAAAGCATCTCAGACATGGTTCCAAAGCAGGTTTATTCCTCCATCTCATGAATCTTCCAGGGTAAAAAGAATGGATGAGAGATGGGATGAGAAGATGAGGGCCACATACTACCAAATATAAGGTACTCTCAACTTTTTGCGGGGAGGGGTATGTGTTAATGTGGCTACATTAACACATACCCCTCCCCCAAAAAAGTTGAGAGTACCTTATATTTGGTAGTATGTGGCCCTCATCTTCTCATCCCATCTCTCATCCAAACATCTTTCCAGTGAAAGCTCTTTCAGTAGCTTCATTCTTTGTATCTACTCCATATCCTTAGTTGGCATCCCCTTGTTTAGATTTTGAACAGTAGCTTTTTGGATGCCTACATTTTACATGCGGACTGCTTTATATAAGACCTGTACCTTTCTTATTTCTCCCTTTATTGTCCACCCCAGCTGGATGTAACCAGAGTTTGCTTGGCTGAAATAGATACTTTTGCAGAACTTTATATACTGTGTGGCTTATTGGTAGAATTTATTTTATTGTCTGTATATCTCCAGTTTTACAACAGTCCTATAAGGTGACAAAGAAGAATGGTGTGGAACTGTCTCAGACTCCATCAGTTCAATTAATAGTTTAGTGTGATTGCACAAGATGCTCCATCTGGCCAATGTTCTCCTCTACCATGTGGCAATTTTTGAGAAAAACAAATACCTGAACACTGATAGGTAGTCTGTGGAATTTGCTGTCAGAAGAGGTGGTAACAGCAACCAGACTAGATGGCTTTAAAAAAAGGCTAGACAAATGTATGGATGAGAGATGTATTAATGGCTACTAGAATGGATGCCTAGGTACATCTTCCAGGCTTGGGGGACAGGCAGGATGCCTCTGAGACCATTTGCTGGGATTTCAGAGCAGGTGAAGGTTTGCCCTTGTCTTCTGCTTGAGATGCCCGTGAGTGACTGTGTGGAACAGGATGCCGGACAAGATGGGCTGTGGCCTGATCCAGCAGGGCTCTTCTTATGTTCTTGCTTTTCATTGTACAAACGCCTTTTAAAGAAACTGAGCACAAGCTTTCAGCATGCTGTCCTGCTGTCTGCATGCACCCAAGCGCTAGCCTGCAGTAGCGTGTGGATGGCAGGGCCCTAGTCTGAGATACAATCCATGATAAGGCCCAAAACAGAAAGATCCATTAGCTGTTTTATTTAGGCTACCCCATTCAAACTCTTTTCATATGAAAAGCTAAGCAAAATTGAGCTTTGTTTCTGGAATGAGAGACTGTCTATGGATGCAGGATATCCCAGAGCACAGTGGCAGCCATTTCTGTTTGTTTACCAAGAAGAAGAGGGAAGCCTGCAAATATATATATATATATACATACTGTCACCAGTAGCTGAGTCTGATTAGCATCTTTTTTTGGTAACTTGTTAGAAAATAGTAATTATTCTGCAGCATTTGTTTTAACCTGGTTACAGTAATGCCTTATAGAGGGGGAATGTATACTTTGTCAATTAGGCACCCTTCAAATGACCACGTAAAATCCAGCAAACCTAGTAACAAACTATCTTCACGCAAAACAGCAGAATCTTTATTTCAAGCAAATATTTTCAGTACTAGTAAGGAATATGTACTGATTCAAATAATAAAATCAATGAAAAGATATGCAAACAGAGATCTGTGTTCATATTTACACACTCCTAAGCCACCTCACACTCCGTTTACACAAGATTTCATATCACAAGTACTGGGCTACAAAGAAGAGTTTCATTAATGCCTCAAAGCATCTTATGAATGGACCATGAATTCAACTTATTTAAATAGATTCCTCCATAAGCATGGCTACATCTGAATGATGTTTGTCCTATTTAATCATCATCGTCATTTTGGGAAGATCCCGATGGGTTATGAAATACCAAAGCAGACATGCTTGGTGTTGTGTCATATCGATATGTTTCTGTCAACAACAACAACAACAATAATAATTTCTAAATACAAACTGATAAAAGTTTTGGAACCTGCGATATCACCGTTGTAGAAAAAAAAGAGGCTGTGGCTTGTTGATGTTGCTATATCAGGAGACAGCAGGATTGACATGAAACAAACAGAACAATAGTGGTCCCATTCCTTGGATGGCACTTAAAACAGCTTAACATTGACAAGGTTACCATCTGTTAATTACAAAAGTCCACCCTGCTGGGTTCTGCTCACATTGTCTGCTGGTACATAACATCATCTTAGGATCTTGGGAAAGTCCCAATGCATTATGGAATATTGAAGGGATATGTTTAGTGTCGTGTTATATTGTTGTGTTTCTGTATAATATCATCATATTAATTATTCAAATTTAGTCAAAAATGGACAGCATACACTATTGGGTTACATTAAATTTGCTGCATTTGCTGCTTAGATTATCTTAGTACAGAGCATAAAAAAGCTTCAGTCATGCAGTTCTTCCTCAGTACAACAGATGTGTAGAAATCAAGATGTAAGAAATGACATTAGCCTCAGTTAAGGAAAAATTTATAATCCACATGTAAGTGTAGATGATGTTAGTGGAAGTTTAAATGAAGGCTGAGAATGAAGTTGAGAAATGAAGCTAAAATAGGAACCTAGAATGACAAAATAATTATATAATTCTGGAACCAAAATACTTTATCAACTTTTTAAAAGATAGGAACAAAACTTATTTTTCCTCTGTTTGTCAAATTAAAATTATATCCTTAATATATTCTAAGGATTAGTCTTCGAAAGCTGTGGGGGAAATTTCAGAACAGAGTTTTTGCAATAACCTCCAATCCTTAATATCTTTCCTCTAATATTATTCCTTTCACTTCCTTTTTGTTTCTAATGATGCTACAATGTAGACTTTTGTCCAGCTTTGGATCACCCTTTGAAGCAGAACTGTGCTTTTAAAACATGCACTTAAATGCTTTCACACACATGCAGTTGGGAATTACTTAAAGACTCATGTTTTCCTTCATACAAGGAAAGAAGGAATTTATTTACCCAGGAGAGAGGCTAAATTTGCTGCATAAGAGTGCATTTTCTCCACTTCTCTGTAGGTAGTTCTGCAGAAGCTTGAGTGAAGAAATTATGACTTCTGACTCGCACACCCTTATCCTATATTTGTAGAGTATGTTTCATTTGGTTTTTTCCATTGCATATGCCCAAACAGAACATGCACTGTATATATAGCTGGCTAATTCTAGCTATTTTAATTTAAAGAACAACACAAACCACTTTTTCTACATAATTTGAAATTTAGTTTCCAACATCAGGATGGCATTGCCTGGTGCTCTTTAGGGGCCAATGGAAAACTTTTACAGGCAAAACAGTTGTAGTCCTTTCCCCACTTTTAAAACTGTACTTTAATTACACATTGCCAGCCATAGTGAAAAATCTCTTTGTTGCAGCCACTCTGATTTGAAACCTATCGACATTGTTTATTTTTGTTAATTTGTATGCGTTTGAGTATAATATATATATTTTTAAAAGACAGCAAACAGAACAAAAGCACAAATTAGCTTTAAGCAGGAAAGCTATCTGCCCAGTACACAATGACTTAGATGTCCTAGCATCATGTAATTCTATTGAGGCCCCTTTGAGACAGGGGAAATATAGCACCATTATCGCACTGCTATGGTAGGGTGCTGCATGTATCTGTGGCAACCGCTCCCCACTAGATCTCTTCTAAAAAGTGTTTAAAAACTATTGCTAGAAAATTAAGTGCTCGTCATGGGTTTTACAGCAGTAGCATGTTTTCTTAGCTTTTTGATGGAGCCACCATCATAGCTTTGTCCACAGTGGCTGAAACAGATCACCATGCATGTGCAGTGATGACAATGTGCACTTCTGGGTGTCTAGGGTCACTTTAGACACACAAAGAGGCTATCTGATTAGGAAGTGATAAAGGCCAGGGAACAATATTCTGCATTATTACCTTTCTAGTGAGTCACTTGGCTGCTGTCTGTTCAGCCTTGCAGGAAGTCAGAGAAAGAACTTAGGGAGGCATTCTGCCTCTTCTACAAGGCACTTGCTATACTTTTTAAGGCTTTGCAATTGTCCTTTTGTTTTCTGTTGCAACCCACACTCAGAATTTTATAAAGAGAAGGACAGAAGTGCTTTGAACAAACAAATATTGTATGTAATCTGGCCTGACATGACCCGTAAAGTCACTGCACAGTCAGCACACATTGTGACATGACTGTAGAGGAGTTTTGGAAGAAGGGGAAGTTATAAAACTTGTTTGTAGACCCATTTCATTAACTAAGGAGATGTGTACAATCAAATGTATTAGAGATCTAGATGTAAGTGGGGCGGAAAGAAAGTTGGCGAGGCAATTGATTTTAGCCACTCTGGCAGTGTGGGTATACGGTTGGAAAGATCTATCTGCATGGACTTTGGAAAGATCCTGTCATTATATTACAGAACAATTGACATTTGAGTTCCTTTCCGAACCAAGGGCAGGAAGTAGAAATTAAAAAAAGGAAAGGATTTGGGGGAATATGTTGGAATAGGGTAAACGGAATAAGGGGAAGGAAGAACATGGAGGTATTGTGCATATGATCTCCCATTGGGAAACATCAAGTTTTTAATTAGCGGGCAGGAAATCAAGAAGGGAGGGGGGGACAGGGAAAGCATATTTATCCTAGAGTGGAAATGGAAAAATGAACCCAAGAAACTTCGACACGCAGGGCCAGCCCAGGCAGCCCTGTGCCTGAAAGCCAACAACTGCATCTTTATAGGCGGGACCGGAGGAGGAGCGAGGACGGAAAAGTCACCTGCGTGTGGCTCCTTGCCACGAGAGTTCACCTCAGTCGGAGCAACTCGTCTGTGGACGCAATCGCTCAGAAGGAGGACAGCTGCACGCGCCTGTCCTTCACTCTCCTGGCGCCCCGGGTGGCCCTGGCTACGCTCGGCGGATTCCACTGGAGCGAACGGCCCTTCCTAATCCTCTGCCCGATGGTCAATATTCATAGGGAGAGCAGAACCCCGGCCGGGCCGGTGAGTCCCGGGGCCAGAGGGGCTCCTAGGCTGCCGGCACGCTGGCTGGCTTGATCCTCAGAGCGGGATCCGCCCGAGAGGAGCTGCCTGGAAGTGCCCCCAAGACCCCTCACTCACTCTTCCCCACTCGCCGCCCCCGCCACTCACACCGGCCGGCAGTCATGGCCGGCGAAGGCGGCGGAGAGCCACAGACCCCGGGAGAACTCCGAAGTTCTCGCCTAAGCTGAAAGTGATGCGCCTGCAGGGAGATCCCCGAAGGAGGCTCCCGCCAGAGACTTCGCCGCTCAGCATTTCCCGCGCCAGCCCCGACGGGAAAGCTCCTCTCGAGGGCCTCGTCCCCCCCCCCCCCGCCGCGCCCCTTTCCCGTCTCCGGGCACCATTGCAGTAGGAACCTTTTTAAAGAGGTTGAGGAGGTTTAGGGACGCGCGCACACATCCACGCGCGCGCGCGCACGCGAGAGAATGAGGCGGGGGGGAGGATCGCGTGCGTCCTGACTGGAGCTCCACTAGGTCGCCTCAGGCTGAGGGTCCGCGGACAACCCGTCGCCGTCCCAGCGAGGCGCGGGACCGGCGGCAGCTGCCGAGCCGAAGCCTCTCGCGTCCCTTCCCCTGACGCGCGAGGGGGACGCGCGCGCCAGTGAAGACCCGCTGCCGAGGCTGCTGTTGCTGCCGCCGCCGCCGCTCCCGAAGCCTCTCCGGCTCCCTCGGCTGAGGCGGCGGGCGGAGCAGCGAAAGACTTCGGGCGGTCCGCAGGTGCTCGACCGTCAGCGTCGCCCGGCGTCGTCGTCGTCGTCGTCAACCCTACCTCCCTCCCCCAGTCTCTTCTCTGCTCCTCACCGTATGAACCGCCGCCGCCTCGGGCGGGCGGCTCCTCCGCTTGCCTCGAGAGCCGCCTGGAGGAACCGGCAGCAGAAGGCGCGGCGGCGGCGGCGGCGGCGATTCGTCGAGCAGCGGCTTTAAAGCCCAGGGGAACGGAGTGGGAGGAGAGTTCGCGGCGCGGCGAGTTTGAGAGCGACAGAGAGAAGATCAACCCGCCAGAGAGAGAGAGGGGGGGGAGAGGAGGAAGCAGCCAGGCGGACAAGCGCGAAGGTCCCTCCTCCCGCCGCCGCCGCCGCCGCCTCCCGCAGCGCCCGGAGTTCTGCTGCTCTGCTTCAGCGGGCGAGCGAGCGAGCGGGCAGGCCGGCGATGGCCCGCGGGCTGGAGGCGGCTGACCCGTGAGCGGAGCGCGCCGGCTGCCCTGAAAGTCTCCGTGTCGCGCGCTCCCTGGGCACCTCCGTCCGCCCGTCCGTCCGCGCGCCCCTCCAGCCGGTGCTGGCCTGGCGGGGGCGGGTGGGGGCTCCTCCGGCCCCTCCCCCCGCCCTTTTCCCGCCTTCCTCCCACATGGGGCGCCGCGAGGCGCCTTCCTTTCTCCGGCCGCCGCCGGGGCTGCTCTTAGGGGAGCGAGATGGGGCTCCTCGCAAAGTGACACCCGCAGCGGCTGCGGCAAGAGCGGCGAGAGGAGGCGATTAAACCAAGCGAGAGGCAGCAGCGCTCTCTCCCTCCTCTCTGGCGGGGCTTCCTCTCCGCTCCGCTCCTTCCTTCCTTCCCTGCCGCCCTTCTGGGCTCCTTTCTCCGTTTTTCCCGCCTTCGCTGTTCCTCGCGGGAGCCTCTCATGCCTGGCTGGTCCCCGCGGGGGTCGGTGGCGGCGGCGGCGGCGACGGCCCGGCAGGAGAAGCCGGGGGTGGCGCCCCTCTGAAGTCCCCGGCCGACGAGCGGGAGCGGCGGAGCTTCTCCTTCACGCCCACGATGATCGAAGAGGACGCCGCCCTGAGGAACGGCAGCAGGCAGGGGCTCTCGGGCCAGTGGGCGGATGCGGCGGCCGGGCGACCCCGCGCGACGGAGCGGCACATCGCGGTGCACAAGCGCTTGGTGCTGGGCTTCGCCGTCTCCATCCTGGTCCTGCTGGTGGTCACCATGATCGCCGTGCTGCTCAGCGTGCGCATCGAGGAGTGCGGGGGCGGAGGAGACGCCTCGGCCGACGGACGGACCGCCAGGAACGGGAATGGGAGCGCCGCCGCCGCCGGCGGAAGCTCCCGCCTCGACCGTCCCGGCGCCAGCGGGGAATTCCCCGATCGCGGCGGGCCGGAGAGCGAGTCGCCGACGGGGGAAGCGGAGGAGGCGGAGGAGTGGCAGAGGCGTCGGGAGCAGCCGCCCTGGACCCGGCTGCGACTGCCCGGGCACCTGCGCCCTCTCCACTACAACCTGATGCTCAGCGCCTTCATGGAGAACTTCACCTTCTGCGGCGAGGTCAACGTGCAGGTAGAGTGCCTCAACGCCACCCGCTACCTCGTCCTGCACGCCCACCGCGTGCACGTCGAGGCCGTCCGCGTGGCCGAGGACCGGCTGGCCGGCGACCGGCGCGTCTCCGGCTTCTTCCTCTACCCGCAAACGCAGGTCCTGGTGGTGGTGCTCAATCGGAGCTTAGAGGCGCAGAGAAGTTATAACCTCAAGATCATCTACCACGCGCCCATCGAGAACGAGCTGCTGGGCTTCTTCCGCAGCTCCTACGTCCTCTACGGCGAGAGAAGGTACGTAGGTTCGCGCTTTCCCCGCTCGATCTCGGTCACTTGCCCCCGCGGGTTCCTCTTCCGTGGAACCTCGAGCGAGGAGGAATTGCGATGGCCCCTTTGCCACCCGCACTTTCCCGGGGCGCAAAAGATCTTGCAGAAGGTAGACACGGGACCCACAGCCGCCCCTGAAACCTTTAACTTAACCTTTCACTTAAGGACAAGCTCGGTTTGGTCCTAAATGGGGGGGGGGGAGGGACTCTCACTTACCCATTTTTGCTTGTAGTACTTTTCCTGAGCATCCCAAACATACCATCGCGTGTTATGTCCTATTATCCGTGTAAAATCCAGTTGACCCAAACTTTTCCAAAAGTTTTCCCCGAGTTGAATGCTCCCTCCCTTGTCTGCTTTAAAAGTTGCATAATGACTTACAGTAAATTTGAAATTGCATTGGAAGCCCAGGGTCCATACTGCCATGCTATGGATTTATCCCTTAACTCTCCTGTGAGATAGCTGTGGGAAGCTAGGACCTTTCAGCCGGGAGACTAAGGGGAGGAAAATATTCGAACTACCTTATAGACTTGCAGGACATTTTTGTTTATGTAAAGTTCCAGTTAGGAGTGAAGGTCTCTTGTGACTTAATCGTCATATATAAAAATGGCAACACTTTCCCTGTTACCACTGTGTGCCCCCTCCTTTGCTTAAAAAGCACCTGCTCTCCCTCCCCTTTCCAGTTTGGTTTGGAAGGAAGTTGAAGACAAAATAAATGGTGTGTGTGTGTGTGTTAAACAGTCGTAGCTGCTGGCATCATCTTATAATGCAAGTGGCAATGGTGTGCATAAAAGTATAGGATGCAAGAATTCTGCTTTTGAGGTTGTCTACTCATAGCTTAGAATCCTGGGCTGTCCATGCCCTGGACAGGATCAAGAATGTGATATTGAGAGCCTTTGAGAATAGCCTGCAGTTGTCACTTATGAGTGTGTGTGTATACGCACTTGATCTTCAGACATACACTTATATATACTTGACAAGTCTTACATGTTGCTACTATATCAGTATGACCTCTAGAGCTAGTTAATCCCCTTTGAATGATTTCCTCAGGCTGTCACTATCTCCTTTTCTTGTGTAAAGAATAACCTTTAAAGAGAGATGTGGATTTTAAGAGGACATTACATAGGTTTGGGGAACAACCCCCAAAGCATTAGGCTAGTGGGGGCAGTTTTTTGGATTATGGGGGCAGAATTTCAGATAAACTGCTGTGGAAGTTAATATGCAGCACTGCTTAGGGAAGCACTTGTGGACTCCACATGTTTGCAAGAAAAGTAGGGGTTTGGAGAAAGAAATACGCCACTCCTGGGGAAATCCCTGTTGAGGGAAGGTTAAGGAGGCTTCTTCCCCTCCCCATGTCCACAAGAGTTCTCTCCATGGCTTCTCCAGTTGAGTATGGGATGTTGGAACTTCTGTAGGTTTGATGGGAGAAAATGTTCCCTGATTCAATTGGCTTTGTTTATACTTGACATATTAAAAATAGATGAATAGGCAGGTAAATGAATAGACATACTTTTAGCTGTGTCATGAAACTCTGCATTAAGGTTTCAGGTATCAAGGCAATATAGTTATGGAGACCTAGGGTGTTTTTCCCACTGTCACTAGAAGTACCCATTAAGTACATGGATACTTCTAGTGACAGTGGAAAAACACCCCTAGTTTTGTTTTTAAGATACTGTGGCATTAGATATCCTTCCCTCTTTTTGCATACTAGCTGGATTTAATAATACAGTTTGAAAGTATTGGCTTTACTCTGTTTCTTCTGGCTGAGTTATTGTCCTTTTCTTCAAGCTTACTGTATTCAAGAGAAGAGCTCTAGGTTTTTATTTACACAGTAAATCAAATATTAAATGCCAGGCTTTAGTTTTAAGAAGCAAGACTGGTTGCTGTGCATCCACATTGCCATTGATCTAGAATATATTTATTTTTAAATGTCCTGCCATTTTAAATGTCCAACCACAGAAACTTTTCTCAAAAGCCTCACAATTACTTTGAGGACTCTTGCTGAGCATTGGTTCACTTAAGTGATTGTCATCAATTAAGTAAGAATTCCCTTTAAATAAATTGTGATATCAATACATTCTTTATATGTTGCAATAAGTCTTATGGCTGTTTTTTACATTATATGATTATAATCTAAATCAGGATTTTGTCTAATTGGCCATAAAAACTGAGATTAAATTACTCCTTTCAGAGTTAGTTGCCAGTCAGCTGTTGATGTTTTCAACTCCTGCTGCTCTGAAATCTAGATTTGCTCTGAAACATTTGCTTCCCTGAACTGCAGAATGGTATGATACTATGTATCTCCAAATTCAAAATATCTAACTATTTGTTTTACCTTTTGCTTAAATCTACAAAATAATATTGTATCAGTAAACTCAATACAAAACTGTTCTTAGTTAAAATGTTTCAGCTGTGAGGTATTATTAGGCTGTATGCAGACTAGAGACATTGTAATATAGTTTAGTCTTAGTCACACAGCTATGCACATGTAGGTGGCATTCTGGAGCACCACTGTGATCTTAACTGACAGGAAATGCTTGGCAGCAAAAATGTGGTAAATGGGTGGTACCTGGGCAGATTGCTGACATTCTCAGCCCATCTCTAATCTATTTAAAAGGTAAGTCCATTTCTGTGTATGGAGGGGAGGATAGCAAAACTGTACAGCTACTACCTCTTTTCTGGCTTTTAACTATACCAGCGGTTCTCAACCCTCCTAATGCCGCAACCTCTTAATGGAGTTCCTCATGGTGTGGAGACCCCCAACCATGGGGGCAGAGCAGCTGGAAGGTGGGAGAGAAGGGCGGCGGGAGACTCGTCACGACCCCTCTAAAAGGGTAGTTTGACCCCAAAGGGGTCCCGACCCCCAGATTGAGAGCCACTGAACTATACGCTGATCTAACTTCAGCTAGATTTTGGCATCTAAGTAGACATGCCTAAGCTTCTCATTTTGTGTGATTATTTTACACAAAAGTTAAACTATTGTAAATTGCTGTAACTGCTCTTTTAAGCCAAACATGAATGAATAATAATCAATACTTCATCACACACACTGAAAATCAACATCTTTTTCTTTGATATTTGGTGGCATACTTCAAATTAAAGCGAACATCAGGCTAGCATTCACTGGCTTATTTTTCTTCTCTCTTTAGTAAGTTCTGGTTGATTATGAATGTTGAATAGAATAAGTAATCAGAATGCAGAGTAAATCTGTCTCTGTGCTTTGTTTTGTGCAAATTCAGTCATTGGCCCCTTTATTAAAACTACAGAAAATATCTGCCATTACATATAATTAATATTCTCATTAGTGGTGTAGTATATAACAGAGTAAATCTTAAAGTAAAGAAACTAAAACTTTTCACATTTTATAGTGTAGTTTCCTTGGTGTTACCTAAATATTTGTGTGACAATCTTAACAGAGAGTGGACATAAGATACACTGGAGGCAAACTATTTTAGAACAAACACTGAAATGTCTAAAGTTTTTCCTAGGTTGCCTTCCTTTAAGCAAAACTGTATAGATAAAGTAGAAATATCCTCTGAAGTGTTTCTGGTGCTTTGATAGTGTTAATTTTATTTTTCTGGTCACTGTAGAAGTGAGCGATATAAAAGGAATGGGTTGTTGTCAGCCATAGCAGTATATTTGTGATGCAAAATACTTCACAGAATACTTTGTCAAGCTTGTTGTAATAATAGTCCTATATAACATGGGAGAATGTTCAGCCCTAGTAAATACTAGAAGAAAATGGGTCCTTTCATCCTGACTGCTTGTTTTACTTTTTACTCTCATAGTCCCCAAGATGTCAAAATAGACAAGTTGTTGGAGAAACATGTCTACCTTCTAAATAGAAAAGACGGAATTAAAATAGCTGGAAATTACTGTCATCTGTATTCAAAGAAGCAAGGCGTTTATTCCAGTAATTACAGATATAGACGTCAATCTTCTGTTATCAGTTAATATGTGTGTAAGGTATGTGTAAGTGAGGCCAAATTCTATATTGGGGAGTAAGTCCCATTGAGTTAACATGAGATTGAACTGTACAGGAAGTGTTTGCAGCCTTGCAGTTACACTGATTAAAATATGTTGCACTGGTAACTAACTTTGGATCATTAGAACTTGGAGTTTGTCCCCTTGTCCTCCATGATGCTGCCAACTGAAGTACCTGCTAAGTTTTTTTGCAGAAAAGATCATGTTGCATTTTCATCAAAGTGCAACAGACAAACTTTGAAGATGTATTCCTTTTTGCGATGGTAATACAAAGTGTTTTTGCTATGTAAGTTAAAGGGCTCATCTCCATGCAATTTTTATTCTGAATTTAACCCTGCTTTGCCTCAGGAGCGTCTCCATGACTCTGACAGGGATTCCACTCTGTGTGTGTGTGTGTGTGGAGGAGGGAGAGAGAAAAAGAGGGGAGGGGAGGAAGAAGACATTCGTTCAGGAGGGATTCCACCTTGTCTGTGCATGCTTGTGTGTGTTTGCACGCTCAGGCAAGGGGGGAGGGGTGGAGAAAACTGTGGTATCATGATGCAGGGATTTACTGTGGTTTTCATGGGGCCGGGTGGGTTCACCTGGAATTTGTGTTGTCCTCCATTACCATGGGGACAGCTTAATGCGAATTAAGATTCGCATTAAGCTGTCTCGCTTCCACCCTGCTTTTTTTTAACTCCATGGGTTATATGAGGACACTGAACATGATATACTTCAATAGAATGTGTAGGAACACCAACCAGGATTCCACGTGAGAATCCTGTATTTTAACATTTCCGTGTGTGGTGAGGCTGATTTATGGGTCAACCTTTGAAAGTATCCTTGTTATTGCACTTACTATTAGTTTCCTGGGGTAGCACAGGATGCCCTTTCCTGGAAGATGCAACACATTCCATGCTAGGACAAGATAAGGCCATCCATATTGCAACAGTCCCCCCTGGCCTAGCACCTGTTCTTTGTTGAAGGCTGAGCACAACCTTTGAATCTGTTGCTCAGCCCCCAAAGGCTGAGAATGCTTTGTTCCTGGTTTTGGGGATGGCCTTTTTCATGGGCATGCCCACTGCCAGCAGTGCTTCCTGTTGTGCCACTAAGTGGGTTGCCAGTCCACTGGTAGACCTTGTTGAGGCCTGTACTAGTAGAGTGGGTTAGGGTATCATTTTGTGCACCTTATCCTGCTCTATGCAGATGGAGCATTCTAGTAGTGGGCACTGCCATGCAGAAGACACTTCCTATTCCATGCTAAACATGGGTGCAGTAAAGGCCTTTGTCCCAGACAAATTGATTGAATTGCAGCTTTAGCAGTATTAGATCTTATTCTAGTTTTTTTTAAAGAAGTTTTTGGGAATGTTGGTAATGCAGCATTCCCCAAAGTACTGAACATTCCACCCAAGACTGAATATCAACTTGAAATGGATAATCGATAAGTGATGATTAGGGAAAGTGGACAGAGCTTGAAGCAGGTGTTCATGAAGATATGAAGCTATTCGAGGACAAAACAAAAAAACCCAAACTTCTCCAGCTGAAGAAGTCCAGCATTTTTTAAAATGAAACTACTTGTAATAAAGAGTAATCACACTATACATTTTATAGTTCTTAATGTGACAGGTTGTGTGAAAATAATATTAATTGTCACATAATAGGAAAACTGTCATAAATCTTACCATTATATACTTTGATACACATTCCACATTGGAATGCTTGAAATTCACATGTGAAACTAAAGAATAGTAGAATCCCTTTCTTAAATTTCCATCAGTGTTTATAGTATGCGGTATATCTTGGTTTCTCTCTTTTGGTGAGTGTAGAATAAGAATGACACGGAAATGACAACCACATTTAATGGAAAGAAGAAGTCAATGTCCCTAGTCATATTTGGTAATAAACTTGGTCTTGTTTTGATAAAGGCAGGCGCATCTTCTTGCAAAACCAAACTAATTACAAACCCATAAGCGTAACAGAATAGCATTTGTGCAGCATTGTTTAGAAATATGCTGAAGTGGTTCATTTCTGAACTGGTTCAAATTGAATTGGGTAGTTCAGCCCTGAACTAACCCTGGTTTGGGGCACCTGGTTTAAACTTTAACTGAACCAGAGAAGATTTGTCAGAACTCTTCAAGCCATATGGTCAAATGTAGGGTGTCCCCATGGGACCTTAATGGGTACTCTAGTGCTAGTGGAAAAACACCCTTGAACTTCTTTAAGTCTTTGGACTGTAATAAATCAAATTGAATTGGACTGCTTTGTGGCTTGGCTGCAATTTGTCTTTAAAAAGGCCTTCTAAGAAATCAGTTTCTTAAGTCTGTGAAAACAGACAGGTTAGGACATTTGAACTACAACAGGGTTAAGACTGTTCAACCTGGTTTGAATTTGAACAGAGCAGAATGTGGTTTGGTTTTATTTCAACCGAAGCACAATTTTGGAGTTTGTACACATGTTTAGCATTGGTTAAATATTTAATTTAACATAGTATTTTACTTGATTCAACCAATGCATTTTCCATTTCCTCATATATAGATGGGGTTGCCATATGGAAGTCAGATCAGGGGTTCTGTATCTTTAATAAGAGGGAAATTCTGCATATGTTTATCTACTTTACAAGATACACTTGCTGAAATTTGCTTTTCCACAGAAATCTCATAGTAACTCTGACCTGGATTCCAGATAGTAACTTCATGTATTGAGAAGTAAGCACCGAAAACTCTCATATATATTAGGTATTAATTACCCCAAACTCTGAAATGGCTATTTAATCCTAGTTTGTTTGATTCATTTAAGGGGACTCAAAGTGGCTGACAAAGCTTTACTATTCTTCTCCCCACAATAGAACACCCTGTGAGGTGGGTGAGGCTGTGAGAGCTCAGAGGAGAGCCGTGACTAACCCAAGGTCACCCAGCTGGCTTCATGGGGAAGGGTGGAATTGAACCTGGTATTCACAGATAAGAGTCTGGCTTCCTAACCGCTAGACCAAACTGGCTTACAGGGAGTATGTGTGTAGCTTTTATTTTGAATAAACTACCATTTCCCAAGGAAATTGCAATTGTTTTTCAAAACAAGAGGACTTATTCGACCTCTTCTGTGTGTAAAGGAGGCAAATGGGAAGCACAGGATGCTAGGACTTTCTACTAATTGTCTTTTTAAGATTCTGTCCAAATGAGACCAATTGCAGGGCTGAATAGAACTGGCATACCCTTAAGACACCACAGGAAAGGCGAATGCACTAAACTCTGAGACAGAAATTCTGGCTGTGCCCACGCCTTGGTGGCACAGGGTGTGCCAAGGTACAAATGTTTTTTCCACTCCCAGGGTGGTGTCATGTCAGCCATCTTAAGAGTTGACAGATCAGCTACAAAATATGGAGAAACTTTCACCACACTGGAATAGGCCCTGTAAATAGACTTCCACTGCTGTAGTATTTGCACACATCAGGCATGTAGGTTTCTTTTGACACTATCTATACAGTGGCAGTAAGAGCCACTGAACGCACAGGACACTCCCAGAGCTGTTCGATACATTCTGGAGACGGACACTGCAGAGGACACTTCAATGCTTTCCAGTGCCTTCTTTTTGCCATCCCTGTGATGGGCACCTCTGATGTTTCCTCTGAATGCCTTCTGCCAAAGGTGTGGATGGAGCCTGTTTTCACACATAAGAAAGAAGCTACTCAGAAGTTCCTCTTGAGACAGTAGCATGTGGCCTTTGTACCCTTGTCTCATGTCTAATCCAGTGTTTCTAGCCTAGAATGCTCATGGGGGGAGGGGCCAAGGGGCACGTGAACAGTCCTGCTTGCAGACCATCTCCAGGTTGCTGCTGGAATACCTCTTTTTTAACTGCTTGTAAACACAGCCAGGATTCAGTGCATCATGGATTGTTTGTGCAAATGTAGCTCTGTTTGCACAGCTCAAGTTCTGCCCTGGGTCTGTCAGCCTTGGAAGTTGAGCTGCGGACTGTGTCCATAGGTCATTATTCTTTCTAAATGGTTGACATGAGTGTGAAGAAGGCATCCAAATGTCCCCCCCACCCCCACCCCCGGCTCTGTTGAGAGAAGCAACCTTGGAGTACTTCAGACGGGATTAATGGTAGATCACATCTTTTGATGGAAGGGGTAGGAAGCCTGCATATCTATGGTGCCAGCATTTACCCCTCTGCCCTCTAATTGAACTCTGGTTGGTCATGTGTGCGCATCTACATGTATGGTGCCCTAGATCTTAATGTAACGGGATCTAGAATTCCGAAATACTGACCACATTTTTCTTTCTTAACTTAAACCTGTTGAAGATAGAAATTTAAGGAAATTATTATTATGGATGGAAGCAAGATCAACTTTTCTAAATATACAGTGTTGATCAAATAATTCATTCACATGTCAAATAGTTATTTATATAGGCTTCTCTTAAGGATACAGATCCTTCTAAGGTGACTTACAAATAATACATTGTGTATCTAGAAGCACAATTAACTACAGGATTGGAATATTACCAGAATCCTTTTCACAGAGCAGCTGATGAGAGACTGTCCTTCAGGAGTCGAGAATAAACCAACTGGAATAGGAACACACAATTGATGTTTCATTTGGCAGCCTGCTTGCTGCTTTTCTCTTTCTCCTGGAATCCTTCCCACAGGGTGGTCCTATAAGGGAACAGATCAGCTAGAGCAGACTCTGTTATTAATGATGGAAACAGGCTAGGAATATGGGGCAGCAAGATAGAGGAGTGGCATGATTGAACACTTTGCTTTTACTATCTATATTAGTTCTAGTGAGTCAGAATCTGGTTTGGATGAACAAGAGTGAAGCTTCTAGGCACAGTGCTAGCCCCTCCTCTTGCTCCTTACCCCACCACTATTACTGTCACTCCTTACCCCATTGTTTCAGTCCACCCTTCATCAGTCCTCTTTCGTCTGCCTCCAAACCCAGATTCCATAGTAATCAGTGCTTAGTATGCCAAAGCATTTGTTCTCGCTCACATTTGCATTTTGAGTAGTGTCAGCATTAGGAGTATAAAATTAGCCTCACATGTAACTGGGTACTAAAATCAGGAAATGGACAAAATCTTTGGGGCGTTATGCATGTAGGACAGATAGAAACAACTGAGAAAACAAGAGCACTGAAGGATACGGTGATTGTTACAAATACCTGAAAGACAGAAAAAATACATGCTCTCTTCCCTGCTGCATTAGAACGTGGCACTGGGAAAAATAGTCTTGCATTAAAGCAAAAGAGATTTCATTTGAACATCAGAAAAAAAAGATTTTTTTCTAGGAGCAGTTAAGCAATGGAATAAATTGCATAGAGTCGGGGTGCTCAGCTTTTCAGTTTCTATATCTTCTTTGAGCAACAGCTTGCATGATTCGGTACCAATCCCCTGCACTCCTTCATTGAGTCTTCCTGCCCTGGAGAAATGGTGGTCTGTCCCTCACAGGATAACTTCAAGGGAAGCATTTCTGTCTAGGGGGTTTACAGATGAAATCAGTAAAATTAGTTGATAAACTCAGGGTGTACTTAACCAGATTTTAAAACATTATTGACAATAGTTAAAGGCTGTATCTCTAGTTATTCTATGGATACCTGTAGGAATGGCCTTAGGTGGGTGTTGTGGCTCCATTTTTTATAGTGTGACATATTCACCAAGCACAAAAGAGTACTGTGCCTGCCCAAGGCTTCTGGGGTTGAGTACCCCATGCATTTTAACTGATCCCTGCAATGCTAGCCATGGGTGATGTGGAAGACAGGTGACCAGCACTGCAGGGAGGAGTGCCTGGTGACATTGGGGGAACTATAGTCAAAATCAGATTTTTTAAGTCAGTCACAGCTTGGGAGATATTAGATAGAACAGGTCTTCTGAGGATCATCAGTGAAGAAACATGTTACTCTGAAGATGTTCTCCACCTGCCTGTGGAGAAAGTCTCCTGACAGACATCTGCCCTACAGACTTTCACAGGAGTGGGGTTATCTTAAAGCTCTCTCCTGGAGTTATTCAGATATGTGGACTCAGAGCTGTGTACAAGTGGTTTCTGTAAGAATGATGCCACAGATGCCTTGGATTAAAATGTGGGAAAATTACAATCTAATATAAGAACATGATCTTCCCATAGGACATTAGTGGGGAAAAATGATCTTCCGGACATCAAAAGAAGGAACTGCTGAATCAGTCTGCAGATTGTTGCTGATTTCAGACCGCCCAGAAATCTTATTTACATTTATAATTTGTGTTTATAGTTGGCGAGTATATCATATACAGTCCAAAATCTGAATGTAAAAAAGAGAAAGAAAAGAGAAAAGTTGACAATGGGTGTTTTTCCACTGTCACTAGAAGTACCCATTAATGGGTACAAAAATGGCATTATGTACCCATTAATGGGTACTTAATGGGTACTTTTAGTGACAGTGGAAAAACACCCAATATAAGGGAACAACAGTTCAGCAGTGATTACTGTATAACACAATACAAAATTTAAACAGAGCTGTGATAAATGTAGTGGAATCTAACTGTAAGAGCTTTCAAGTATTTTAGAACCTGTTTTTTGCCTGAAGTTTAAATTGAAGCATTTCCCCAAAGTTTTGAAATCCAGTCTTCAGACTCAGGAATAGATTCTTACATTTCGGAGCATAAGAGATCTTTAGTAGAACAATCATATACGAAATAAACTCTGAAAACTCTGTGGAAACAGGAAATAGGAAAATATTGAGCAAGACGAATATGGGAAGAATATCAGTTGAATTTTCAGAGGACTCTTAATCAAGAATATATTTCAGGAATAATGAGCAATTTTGAACAGTAGTTAAATGGCTGATGTGCATCTTGGGCAAGATTATGATATTTGCTTTATTTTATAGGTGTTGATACTGGCTAATATTCTGGCTGCCTCCAGAAGCCAGCAAGATATCCTGCTAGCTAGTGTTAATCTAGAGATTTATTTATTTCCTGTGCCATATCCCAAGATCTCTGGGTAGCTTCCAGTAAAAACCCATATACAAACAATACTAAACAGCATAGATAGTTAAAAAAGTTAAAAATTTAAAATTTAAATAGTATGAGAGTGAATTAATGCCCAAAGGCTTTAATGAAAAGCCAGGTCTTTACTTGGTGCCTAAAAGTTAGAAGGGTTGGTGCTAGAGCGTATTGTCCCTCTTGCGTTAGCATTTGATAGCTAGACCGCGTTGTGGCAAGTGCTGTCTTTGTGTGTTTTAGTGAGGCACACATCTGGGTTTTTGACCAGACTGAATACCCAGAAGGGTGCATCACCATCCCTGTGCATGTGTAACCATCTCTTTCGCCCCCACACATGTACAGTGGACAAAAATGATGGTGGCTAGTGCTGGAAAACTTGCCTCTAGCGCTGAGTTTTCCAGCAATAGGCTATCATGCATTTTAGGGAGCATACAGCGAAGCCATGTTGGGGTTGCCACAGATATATGTGGCAGCCCCACCATAGCACAGCTATAATGGCTCTATATTTCCCCCATTGGAATAGGGCCTCTGTTTTATCACTTAGTTTAAGGGTCTATCTATACTTAAAAGTTTTAATTGAGCTTAATAACAATTCATTTTTCTTCTGCATTATCTAACCAAAGGGGAATTTTATGAGTTAGATGAATGTGAAAAACAACAACTATTTTTTCACTTCGCTAATGTGTTCTTTCACTCCAAAAGTGGATCAGATGCAGGTTAAAACGTTGGTGTAGTTAGTCCTTTTGGGTGTTTCTGCACTTACTGGACTTGACCTACATCACCTTCTGCATGTCTCTGTGATCCAGATTACCCTCTGTTAGTATGGTAGTGGACTGTTTAATCAGGTCCACCAGTTTTCCAGATCAGAGCCTCCTAATATGGATTATGCTTTGTCTGGTTAGATGGAGTGTATTAGCAGTAGGCAGGGCTCTCTAATCTGCATCAGTGTGAAGAGGCCCAGAAGAGGATTATGATGCTGACACATCTGGTGAACGCATAAAGGCTGTTAGAGTGTTTTCCCAGTGTCACTAGAAGTACCCATTAAGTACCCATTAATGGGTACAAAAATGCCATTAGGTACCCATTGGGTGTTTTTCCACTGTCACTAGAAGTGCCCATTAAGTACCCATTAATGAGTACTTCTAGTGACAGTGGAAAAACACCCTTAGTGTGCACAACATCAAAAGCTATTCCAAGCTAAAGAACTTAGATGTTGCAAATGTGCTGTGTGATTTTTTTTTAAAAAATGTTTTTTTAGTTTGTTTTTAAAGATGGTCCTTCATGCAAAGACAGTTATTCTTCTCCTCTTCCTCCTTTCCTCAGGTTTCTTGCTGTTACCCAGTTTTCTCCTACTCATGCCAGAAAAGCCTTTCCTTGCTTTGATGAGCCTATCTACAAAGCCACATTCAAAATCAGCATCCGGCATCAAGCAACCTATTTATCTTTGTCCAATATGCCTCTGGAAACTTCTGTTTTTGAAGAAGATGGATGGGTTACAGATCACTTTTCACAGACTCCACTCATGTCTACGTATTACCTAGCCTGGGCAGTCTGCAACTTTACATACCGTGAAACTACTACAAAGAATGGGGTTGTGGTGAGTATTTTTTGCAAACCTTAAATTGAAAACTTTCAGCAGGAAGAGAAAGTAAACATCCTTCTTTTGGAAAGTATAAATGGTGCTCAGATGAAAGAAATTGGAACGTAGCTAGCTGTCAGTTACTTCATCTGTAGTGAATATTTCTTTTTAAAATACATGGATGGGATTAACATTTACAGCTTATTTTTATTTTATAGCTAATTTTATATGGAATACAAGCTGTGAACCAACACAATGGAGCTATTACTACCTGTCTCATAGTGTAATTCTAATTATGTCTGCAGACTGCTAAGTCCTGCTGTGCTCAGTGGTGCCTACTCCCCAGAAAATGCACTTAGGATTGGAGCCTTAAGGTATCTTTTATTCAGCTTCTCTGTCTATAGGGTTGTGCTGAGCTGCAATGTATTATGTCTGAAGGGGTTTTCAGCTACAGTTCTGTATCACTGAGGCTCAGGACTGGGGAGAAGCATTTCCTTTATTAGAACCTTGTAAGTATTGCATTCCCGCTCATTATCCATCTCTTTTCTGTGAAATAAATATTTGATTGCCTTGTGATGGTTTTTAAGTTTACTGGAAGTGATTCAGAGTTTTCTACACACATTTTCTCTCTTTTCATATATCTGTATGCGTGTGTAAATATGAATTCTTGTTGCCAGTTCTGTTTTTTAAAAAACTACATCTCATGCACCGAACTTTGTGATAAGCCAAAGTACACACCACTGATTTTGCCAGCTAAATAGGTTGTCGAAAAATCCTTGAAAAACAAAAATCTCCTGCCAGCTCACATTTATGTTTAGTGCTTTGAGAGAGAAAAATTCTGTTTGTTCATACAAAGTTTAATCCACATAACAAAAATAGATTTGCATTGGAAATATAATGCAAACAGATGCTTCAGCGAAAGCGATGGAAAACATTTCTTCTTATATTCATGCTTTCTACCCTTCTCATAATAAGCAGTGAATCTGGGGCAATATCATTTGCCTTCTTTGGTCCTGATACTGTGTCAAAACAAGTAGGTGGCTGAACTTTGGTTAAACATGTAGTGTAGATCTAGTCATGTTTGCTGTGGAGTGTATCCCACAGTGTTTAGCAGAATATTTTCCAAAGGAAAGTAATTTAGATTTTAAGCCTTCATTAGATTGTTAGACTGCATGGCTAAACCAACCTAGGCAACTTTCTCTCATGCTCTTTGGCATATGTGACAGAGAACACTTCTGGGCCTAGGCATTCTCTTTGGCCTCAGATACAGGGTATGGGCTGTATATCCCTGTCTATGCAGACTTCAAAGCTACGAAACTAAATTTCGCTGTCTGAATTTTCCACCTTCTAGAATTTTCTCTGCTCTTTGACTGGGCCTCAGAAATCAGCCATTTTTGGAGCCGGCAAAATATCACCGGGCTTTAAAGAAGGGTCTGTAGGCTATTCCTGCTGCTACTATCTTTCTGAGCAGTTCCAGACCAAAATATTTGCAGATCCCATTTTCCCACTCTGGAAATTGAACACTCTAGGGAATGAGTTCTGCGAAATAGTCACCACCCATCGAAAGAGAGTTGATCCTCTTTTAGTGAGCAGTGATGTATGCGTGCCATGTGCCCACCATCCTGGTGCCACAATCCCAACAGACTGTGCAGATCCTGCCTTAAAATCTGCAGTACTTATTTGAAAGTACTTTCTCTTTGAGCCAGAAGTCAATGAAGGTATTTTTCTTCCAAAAATGGACTTCCTGAAAACAAAACAAAACAAAACACTTCACCTTAAGAACTGCTTAAACTATAACGTTTATTTGCAACTTTAATCAAAAGCCAAAAGATAATCACATTGTTCAGAAAGAAAGAAACTCTTCAAATCCATACTTGAACAGTGACTGGCAGTAATGCTGAAGTCTGGATGTTTTTTAGCCTTTTTCCATGGGGACTAAAGATTTGCTAAATTGTTCTGTATAATGTAAGGTTTTTTTTTGTAGTAGCTATACTCAAGGTGGTTAGTAGATTCATTAATATGAAGACCTGTGTGTAATTGTAGTACATCACACACGTAATAGTCACATAGCACTTAAGTAATTTTGTTGGGGGGCAGGTATATGCCTTTTCCTCCACTAATTAGGCTGTTTTGCTGCTTCATGTAACTGAGTTCTTTCTTTCTTTCTTTCTTTCTTTCTTTCTTTCTTTCTTTCTTTCTTTCTTTCTTTCTTTCTTTCTTTCTTTTTATTTTTTCCCTGTGTTAGGGAAAGAGTTGATGCCTTAGACTTGAATAGGTCTCAAATTCCACAAAGTAAAGTGCACTGATGCAAAGCACATTAATCTAGAAGACCGTTGTAAAAATATTGTGGATTAACAAAGCTCATCTTTAATGGTTTTTTGGTTCACAGAGACTTATATAAAGCAAAGCACCAGGTGCATCTTTTGCATATGGATATAACAATTTTTGAAGTAATTGAACATAACATAATATGAGGAAAAGATGAAAGTTGTTAATTTTTTTCCAACTTTAGTCATCCCTGTGGAAGAGCAGCTTCAATTTATGACTCCATCACTTAGGGCATGTAACATTGTGAGCTGAGGTTGCTTGTGGGTGGCAGCGTTGTGTACATTTTGCTAAGGCAGAGACAAAGCCATGTTGCTGTGCATGGTGTGGGAGCTGCTTGAGCTAAGCACCTTTTTGGAAGTGTCCTCCCCACCATGCCTCTGCGTGCTTCCATGGATCCTCTTGCAGCAGAGGAAGATATCTGAAGATGCCATGACCAAAGCATGCTCCCAGAGGCATGTAGATTCACAAATGGAGACACAGCCAAATATAAAGAACTGAAATATCATACAGAACTATTGTGTGCTGGAGTTATGGATGCTTATAGTGTAAATGCACTGTAGCAGCTGTTCTCAAACTGAGGTCCTCCACATGTTCCTGATTAACTCCTGGCATTCCATATCCACTCCAATATTGTAGGGCTTTGCTTCCATGTGTTCTACTGGAGGACTTCATGATCTGTCAGGAAACCTCACGCTTGTGCATTGCAATCACCACGGTTATCCTTTGCAAAAAAAAAGGGAAGGAGAAGAGAACCATCTAGCAGTGCTGGCTTGTATATGGAGGTGGTGAAGGAGAGTATAGCTCTGACTGAACATTTCCTTCTATAATCCTTTCTGCACGGATCGTTATCCTTCCTAGGAAAGGGCCTAGAGGCCTCCCCTCCAGGTGCTGTTGTGAGATGGGGAAATCCTGCATCCTCTTAGCATGCCCCATTGTGATGGTTTCAGGGAGCAGGCTGCAGAGGGCAGTGATAGTGCTTTGGCCCTTTTGCAAAATGCATTGCTTTCTGCCTGTGCAAACCCTTGCAAACTGCATTTGCAAGCCTAGGCTGCAAATAGCAGAAAAGGTGGGAAACATTGCCCGGGCCCTTCTGCATTGATTGGCTGCTGGCAATTTGGAGGGAAAAGCTGCCCTGGGACCTGGGGGGCTTGATTGACAAGCAGGAGGAGTTTCCCTTGGTTGCCAGTGGTAACAGCCAATCAAAACACTAGAGGCTGAAGGGTATAATAGGCAGAGAAAAGCAGCAGACTGGGTCTTTTTGCTGGGCAATTTTTGAAGGGGACGGATGGTGGAGATCTGTCTCTGAGGGAAACTTTGCTAGAAACTGACCAAGGGATATTTTCTCTGAAGGGGAATTGATCAGTAAGGTCTGTTCTTTGGGGGGGGGGGGAAGTTGAAGGAGGCAACCATGAGTGGTTGAGTCTCTGAAGGAACTTTGCTAAGAACTGATCAGAGGCTGGAACATACAGCCTAGCAGGGAAGGGCTAAGCCTTGCTGAGACCGGGATTGAGTTGCTAAGCTTTGGGGAGGCTTGAGCTTTTGGGCAGAGCAAACCAAAGAGGGAAGTGGATAGGATTATCCACTTAGAAGCAACTGGTTACCTTTAAGCTAAGAAAGCTGTTTTGCTTGAAGCTTGCTATATTAAGAGACTTTTGATCTTTCTCTTGAACTTTTGAACTTCCTATTTACTCTCTTACCTTTCTAATTGTTATTCTCAATAAACTTGTTTTGGTTTTCTATTACAACGCTTGCTACCAGTTTATTGCTTTAGACCTGTAGTACTCATTCGGCCTAATGCACGCTTCCAGCAACCTAAAAGTGCCCAGCTACTTTTTGGGCAGGCACTGGACGGTCTGCTACAACTCATGACACCCATCTACAGGGGATGGAACACAGGGGGCTACTGGCATGCTGAGAACCCTGGCACAGAACAGAGAGTTGTGTTCACATGGTTCCCTGTTGCAGTAAATGGGGGGGGTATTTGGGGGGAGTACTACCACTTCCTGTGCCACTTCTAAACCAGACCCAGCCTTCACAGCCAGTGATGGGGACTGGGCTTTCTCAGTGCTGTTGCCCCTTTCCTGTTCCAGAAGCAGTCTGTCCTGGCATGAGAATGGGTTGTGTATCCCAGGCCAGAGTACCTAGCATACTTAAGGGAAGTGCAAAAAGGAGGTTGTTGCAGTTCAAAATGTGGTGGTTGGAGATCAAAGAGAGGCTTCAGTGTAGGTCTTAACCCCTTCATTGGTGCCCTGTGAGCTGTTGCTGCTGTCCAGTTTTGTTCCACTTCTTTATTTATTTATTTTTATTTATCCCACTGTAAACCTAGAGGTCTCAGGTGATGAGGATACGAATGAAAACACAATTAAAAATGAAACTGACTAGAACTACAACCAACAATGCCTGAAAGAGTGGAGAAGCTGCTTCTCCAGTCAGAGGTCAGGATAAAGAGGTCATCTCTTCACTATGTGTCTAAATATATGAAAGTAAGGGGTTGGATACTCGAAGGGGGCTACCATAGAGAAGGTTAATTTATGTGACCAGTTTACACCTTTAACTGATGATAAAGGGGCATCACCTTCCTGATCTTAACTGACAAATCTATCTTATTCTTGCTCAACTGTAGTACTCCAGATGTTGCCAAACTACATCTCCAATGGTGTCCTGCCACTGGCTAGTTATATGGTAATTATAATACATTGATATTTACAGGGCCATTACTTTGCTGTCTCTGGCTTAGTGTACCATTTTTCTCCTTCAGATTCTTTCCTGGCTCTCTGTTTTTCAGTATTGCCTTAGCAGATATGATTGTTATGGCCTTGGCACAAAATGTTGCCTTCTGCATTGACAGTCTAGACTCTAGGGATTGGTAAATGCTTCTGTCATTCATTTTTTGCTAGTTTGCTTAGGGTGCTTGAATTTCAGGGGAATAACTGGAACAAGACAGCTAGTTGAACCTATTTTCCATTCCTGGAGAATCTGTAAGCTGTTCATTTTTTTTTTTCAGTTCATTTGTTATTCAGATTTACTCAACAGTTATTTTCTTGCCTTTTTTGGGTGATTGCAGAGACTCCACACTGGAGCTCTGTGTTGTATAATACTGAGTGCTCTGATAAATCACAGATTCACACAGTTTTGGATTTCGGTTTGTCTAGATGTCACCAGTAAAATATATAGCCATTCCAATTTTCTGGAAGGTGAATTCAAAATAATATATATTTTTGCATGCAAGCTGACATGAATTAATCTGGAATGTAGATGGATGTTCATGAGATTTAAGCTAGGGTGTACATGCTGTTACAGATTGCTGGGCACATTCTCCTAAAAGATATTTCAGTTTAGGTGGCACACAGTTTGCAATTACATTATATTGAAGATTAATAAAGTAGTCTAGATCCGGGGTACTATCATTCTGTTGCTTATGTTAATTATGTACTCATTAAAAAAAAAATTACAGACTTGCTTTGCTGCTTTGTTACAAAGCCAACTTTCTAATAGTCACTCTTACTTCCCCATGTTTTGCTGTAGTGTACAGTTTCTGAATAAGTTCTAGGTCACATACAACTCCCCATGGGCTAAAACTGTTGCTCAGTGAAAAAGGCTGACAAGCTAGATGTATTAAGTGCCTTTAGTTCTAATTCATGTGTTCATTTCAGTGGAATCCAATGTCATGTGATTAGGTATCATGGGGAAAATTATAAGAAAGCAGAGGTCTAGTTTGATTTTAACTAGGGACACTTGAGATTAGATACCTATATAAATATAAACTCATTGTGTTGCCTTGGGCATGTTTTTCTCTCCCAGCCTAATCTTCTCTTACAGAAGTATTGTAAGGATAAGCCTACATCACCAACCTAAACTTTGGAAAGAATGAGTAGGCTGCAGATGTTATGGATAAGCGTGCACCATCTTATTAATGCTATATAGTGGTAGTTGTGAGCAAATATAAATAGGGCAAGAAAATTGTTTTTGAAGTTCTTGAAAAAATGATGGTGTAGCTTCACATAGAATACACGTAGCACATATTCTCTTTGTTGTATCTTGAGACTTTTAGAGTTGGGAAACTGTGGACAAAAAAGATCAAAGAGCTACAGTGTTTCAAAAATGTTACAATCCTCAGAGTTTTTTAGTTTAAAGGAATAGCCAAAAAAGGCAGATAATAGGGGTGTATGAAATTATGCATGGCAGGGAAAATGGTTGTCTATGAAAATATTAGAACTCAGGATTAATGAAAGTAAAGTTCAAGGCAGATTGGTATAGCTATCATGTATGCTCTGGCACTTGATGCATGCTCAGAGAAACATAATTTAAAAGTGCACATTGAAGGAAAGTTGAAAAATGTGGACACGTGTACAGTGGGAAGCAGAGAAATGTACTGCAAACAAGACAGTAAATAGTCCAAGAATTGTTGCCTTTAACTAGTCCTAATGAGAGGAACTTTAATTTTTCCAGTAATTTAAAGCTCTTATTCATACACATCTATCAAAAGTTCAGGATCTCAATCCATGTTTCATCCAGTGAGCTAGTTTGTCCCTGCTTTTCCATTCCACATCGAAGTTCCCCCCCCCACCTCATCACAACAACAGAAAACACTGAAGGAGGTATCACCTTAAGATTATCCATCCTTACCCCCTTCCCCTTGCCTCCTGCTGAAAAACAGAAGCTTTGTTTCTCAAGAAGACTCCTTTCCTCCATTGGAGCTGATTGTACTTGGGAAGAGGAGCCTGTTTCTCTCCCCTTCCTACTGCTTTAGTCCCAAGCTTGAACCTCTAAGCCTGGTTGTCTGACAGAAGAGCTGGTCTCTGCCCCTTGTCTCTCCCTCACATTTTCCTTTTAAACCTGAAGAAGATATGCCTGGAGAAGTCATGGGATGGTGAGGTTCCTATTCTTGTTGTCCCTCTTTGTTATTTTCTTTTTTAATGGTAGGATACCCAGACAGTTTTGCACACACTAACTGAATTTCATTACTTAGGGTGCCTCCAGACACAAGAGAAAGCTTCACAGTGGCTGCAGACCCAGTGGCACATGATTGGCCATGTGACCATTGATCAGCAGTGACGGCAGTGCAGCAGCAGGGAAAGTGCGCTGTTATTGTTTCTGAAGAATATTTTGTTTTTGGGTCTCTTCCTGTGTTCTTCCTGTCATTCGGATTGTACTGTGGCTAATTCTCTAAAGTCTATAACCTGAAAGATCCTGCAGAGTTGCTGTCTGGGCAGAGCTTCCCCCCATCCCAGTGTAGTTCAGGGTACTGCTCCTGTCTGTTCTGTCTTCTTCTCTTTAGAATACTTGTGTCACAAATATTGGGAAAGAAGTTGGAAGGATAATAGTTTGGTGGGCAAAACTGCATTATGAAGAAGCAAAGTAGCAGAGTTAATGTTTCTGGTAAACAGGAGATATGATTTGAAGTTGGATATGTTGAAAGCCTTTTGTGACAAGTGTAACAAAGACCAAAGACACTTATAGTTGTAATGTATTTGATTTTGTGTTTAGAACAATATTAAAGGAGGCAGTGAGGGCACTTCAGTAGTTCCATAGCAGTTTCATTTGCTCTATGGCCTGGTGTGGAGCAGACAGTTCAAGTACTTACCCAGTGATCTGTGATTTCAGTGCTTGTCAATCATACTTTGAGAGCTAGCCGGAGAAGATTGACTGAGGGTGATTCTGTACTGGTTAGTATACTGGACCAGCAAAGATGCTGGTGGCCTCTCTTCTACTTACTGGTGCATCCTAAGGAAATCTCCACCCCCTTCTGGTATACTCTGCCCACGCAGGACAGAGCATGGACAGATCAAGTGGCCAAAAATGTACTGTAAGACTTCCTGATGTTTTCTGTACTTGCTCTCACTAAACCGAACCAAGGAGACTGGACCCTTCTAGGAGCAGAAGAGTGCTCCCTGCATTGGAACAGCCTCTTCTGTACCAGCCCTTGCTGTCATTCCAAACCTTGTGCCAACTTCAGAGCCAGCATGGGGGGGCCTCCGGAAACTCTCAAGGCCCGGGAGTCCCATTGTGATGGCATGCCTTGTTGCACTGATGCAGTGAGTCCTCTGGGATATCAGACAATGGAGCTGTGTTGTTCAAACACCTCTGTTGTCTGATACACCAGCCCCTCTTTTTAAAGAGGTCTACCAGTAGGTTGGACCAGGCTGCCATCTGAGGCTTCTTGATCCAGTCTATGTTTTGTCCTGTGCAGATGGAGCATACTAGCAGGGAGAGGCCCTCCCTTATACCACATGAGCATATATAAAGGAACCTGTTCGTACACTTGCTTGACTGGACTACCAGCAAGTGTGGAATCTACCAGCTTACAAGTGGATGGTATACTGAACCATGGAGATGTGTGGATAGCATGCCTCCACGGTCTGGTATATTAAAGGACCCATTGCACTGGTGCAAAAAAGCATGCTGCTGCAATGGGTCCCCTGAACCTTCAAAGCTTTTGGAGGCTCTCTGCAGCAGTTGTGAGGCTGGCATGGTGGCTGGTGTGGATCGGGCTGTCCCAGCAGGATTCCATCTACTTGGTCTGTTTACTTGGTCTAGTCTACTATAGCTAAAGTGTAGAAAGGCCCAAAGATACTACAGCTGCTGCCACCACTCTGTGTTCTTCAGCTGCTATTGATGTAACTGTTTTACCCTGAGCCGTTGAGTTCTATTGGAATAAAGGTGTGTTTCTAGGCTCCAAGAGGAAGGGTGCTGTGCATCTTTCACTTACATACAGTGAAGTACTTCACTATCTCTTTGAAACACCAGCTTCAAAGCAGCAGCAAAGTGTACTTGCCAATTAAATTTCTTAGCTCACAAAGAGCATTAGCTTTGAGAAAAAAACTGTTACAGATTTTATGCAACCCTTCTTTCTTTTTGTTCTTTTTTTTTTTGCTACTAACCAGTGTCTGTGAGAAGTGAGCTATTAAGGAGTGATGCAGCATGTAATCTACAAAGAATGCAAACACAATGAAATATTTAGCAGCAGTCTGGAGTGTCAGTCAGTAGGTGCTGAAATGACTTCTACAAATATAATTTAATATCTGTGGCAGTATGTCCTTCCTCTATTAATTTTTCAGTAATGTGAAGTGAATTAGTTAATTTTTGTATTCAGAATAAGTAAGGAGAGATATTGCCAGTGTTCTGTAGAACTATAAGCTTTCCTATATGACTTCTCAGTCAGCTATGAGGCTCTTTAGAATCCTAAAAATACCTTCTTTTGCAGTTATTATTTCAGTTAATATCAAATTAAACAATTCTGAAAATCTTCATAGATGGGTGAGTGCTTTGCAGAAGAGAAATTCCATGATGTCAGCAAGATAATGCTGTTACCTTTTTAGTAACTTCCCTAGAACAGGGTATAATTTGATCTGTGTGTGTGAGAGAGAGAGAGGAGGGAATGAGAGATGAGAGGAACAGATTCAAGATTTTTAGACTTGTATTATAGTCACTGTTATGCTGGCTTGAAAATTTGTCAACCTACTTTTTCATATGTCCTCAGCAGAAATAATATTTCCGTTATTCTTCAGTTGTGCAGGTTTCTATTTCAGATCAGATTTTGTATGCATATAATATAACTGCCTTTCTACTGAAGATGAGCAAAATATCCTTGTTTCAATGAAGATTGCCAATCTGTTCCAGCAATGATGCTTAAATAATTGAAATTGCAGCTTTTGGCCCCGTCTTCATGCAATAAAAAGCCCGTTAAAAAGCTTCTTTTGCCACAGAGCGTCTGCATACAGAACTTTTCTCTGGGCTTCCAGTGCCACAAAAGAGGAAAACCCACGGCAGAAAAACCCCCCCTTTAAACAAGACTACCTCAGCACCTTTTGGTAGTCACGGGTTTTCCAAGCAACATGGAGCATGTGACGCTCTGTGGCAAAAGAGGTATTGTGGTTGGGGATTGCCAGCCGCGGTATTAGCGGGCCGGGGGGTTCCTGCAATTCTTTGCTTTCTTCCTGTCACAACTTTCCTCTTTATTTCTTCCTTCTCCCTCCCTCATTTTCTATTCAAATAAAACCACTGACATCTAACAGAATTCAGGGAAACAGTAGCCGAACATCACATAAGATATTTTGTTGCCTCTGCAACTGAAAGTGTGAAGGGCAGAAAGATAAGAGTCTGCTGATTGGACGATCACTTGAGCGCTGCAGCCTGGCAGCTGCCTTTGCCGGCGTGGGAGACGCACCCATAACGTGGAAAGAAAATTACTAGTCCCTTGGCTGGTTTGTTCTCTCACTCTGGAAGTGGACTGAAGGTGGATTATACCTTAGGTGTGACCACAGCCCAGCTCATGACCTCCTGCCAGTAAGGGAGTGCCAAAGAGTGGGAGCTGCAACTGGGGGCTCCCACCCCCCCCGCTCACCCACCCAGCTGCCAGACGCTTGATCCCTTGGCCCAAGGGATGCAAAGGAGCCCATGGTGGGCTGCTGGGTGGGTGGGTGGGTGGGTGTATCCCTGGCTGTACCATAGAGGAACCATGGAGGCAGAAATGATGGGTGGATGGCAGATCCACCAGCCTGGCTACAATCCTCACTCTCTTTAATGAGGCAAAGCGAAGCGGCTCCTCTAAGCCCAGCGGTCTCCAGTCCCACACACACAGCCCTTGTCCAGACAGCTGCTAAAGATTAGCCAAGGTGTCCTCCGCGCCAAACATTTGTTCCTTCCGTCCGAGGAGAAGAAAAGTGTGTGTGTGTGGGGGGGGGGGAGAAAGATGCAGGCAAAGGAAACATGGGTACCATGGGGACAGAAGGTGCGTTTTACTGAGTCTCATGGGGACGCTTATTTCAGAATTGAACACACATTTTTAAAGTCTGCTGCAATAGACAGACAATAGAGAGACAAAAAAGTTCCATGTAGACGGGGCTTTGTCATTTTAGAGCACAGGGACATAAAAAGTGCCCTCATGGATTGGCCAGTGGTCCAGCTAGTCCAGCAACAGGTTCTTACAATCACAAGAGATACATTTGAAAACCCACAAGTGGGACCTTAAGATAAGCGTAGCCCTTTTCACAGTCTCCTGTTGGGTGATCACTTTTTCTGTTTAGGGGAGAGAAGAAAAAAACCTCTCCTTATTTTATACCATATATTTTGGTTTTTGTCCTTTCTAGACCTAAGAGCTCCTCTAGCCCTGTTTTTTTTTAATTTTTTTGTTTCCTTGCTTTGAACCTTTGTTATTATTCTGCTCTATCCTTTTTGAGATGTGGCAACAAAACTGTGTATAAGTTATTCAAGGGCATTAAAATACTGGCAGTTTCATATAATAGTTCCATTTTAAAATATTATTACAGCTAGCACACATTAGGGCAATGCTTTCTTTGACTTGACTATTAGTACATCACAATCTCTGTCTCAGTTAATTATAGCCAGCTTAGATACCATTTGACTATTAATGTGTGCTTAGGTTGTTTTTGGCCCAGTGTGCTTTTGTCATTTTGATGCCTATTTCCCCAGAATGTGGAGATCTTCTGAAAGCTCTTAGCAGTCCCTTCTCATTTTTACCACTCCACACCATTTCCACCCCCATCACACCTATATGAGACAGGACATCCTATTCATAATTTGAACTGGTTGTGCCAGTTTTTTTCACACAATAGGTTGTCCTCAGGCCATCCTCACTTTGGGCTGCATCACTTACACCTTTCTCCACAATCAACCTGAAACTTCTCCATGGAACTCTTGGCTCTCCACCCCTTTTGCTGCATCAAAGCAATCTCCTTTCTTATTGGATGCTGTTGTGTCACTCAAGGGAGGTGAGGGTGTGTGTTTGCAATTCTTTTTTAAGCCGGCTCCCTCACTTCCATGCCCCCATCCTTTTTATGTGCTTCTCTGAGTGATTCATTTTTTAAAAAAATAATAAAATAAATTTGTGGAAAAACATTATATAGAGGAATCATACACATAAACTGAGGAGAGAAACCTCAAACTCTGTGTGTGCCACTCTCCCCTAGACATTGGATGAAAGGAAAAACGTCCCCACCCACCACAGCATGGTTCAGCCCCCTTTAGCCCACCCTCACCTCCACTCACACTGAGGAAGAGGAGATGGCCTGGCATTTCAGGATGGGCTGAGTCCTTTGGAAAATAGGACTCTGGTTAAAACAATGTGACAGGGATAAGCCAGGTTGGAAAACAAATTGAATTAAAATAATGTGAGTAACATGACCAGAAGACGACCTGAAGTCATCTTAAACTAAAGGTGTGACCAGGGCCATGGTGTCATCAGCAAACTTGGCAGTAACGTTTACAGATGACCTAGTGCAACTGGCTAACATGAAATTATTATAACTGAAGTTTGTTATGCACTGACTCCCTTGCATAGCACAACTGTGATAAATGAGACCTTTAACTAAAGGACTACTGAATAATGCACTTTAGCACACAATGAACTTGTATAAATTCTGAACACGTGTCTCAATAAGAATTGGTTTCTCTGTTGGGGAAGTATGCATTTATACAACTGAAATAGAAGGAGAAGAAGGATGCAAATATCCCTAACCGCTATTCATAGTACAATCACACAAAGGTGATATGGACATAATTTTAATTTCTCACTTGCTTTTGTCCAGTGCTCTTTATTGTTATTCACATGCTGCCTTGATAATGCACATACAATTTTCCCTTGACAGCACTTCACACACTTATTTCTCATGCTGTTCCCTATGTGAGCCTGTCTGCTTCATGTGCATATTCAACAAAGGTGGAAATTGCACAGATAGCAGAAGATAATGGGACTTGAGCCAAAGGCTTGTCCAGTTAGATTACCTCCTTCTGGGTCTTCCTCAGAGGTGCTGCCTTGGTCTGTTTGGGTGTTTTTCCACTGTCACTAGAAGTACCCATTAATGGGTACAAAAATGCCACTATGTACCCATTAATGGGTACTTAATGGGTACTTTTAGTGACAGTGGAAAAACACCCTTTGTCACTCTCACATATACTTGAAAAGCTTTTGAAAGTAGGATTGCTTGCTTATACAGCTAGGCAAATTTCAGATTTTTAAAAACTCAGTGGGATGACTGAGTCCTATTAAAGGGGGAATTCACTTTTTCCTTCCCTCACATGCTTTTTTCAGAGCACTTAAAAGCAATTTCTGGGGTCCTGCATCCAGGCTATAAAATGGTCTCTTTTCAGAGGTGCATCAAGTACCATCTCTCTATGTATTCAGGAGGTGGGTGAAGAGTACCTCTTTAACTGTGTCTTTGGGTAATGAGGCTGTTTTCTTGTTCTGTATAGTCTGAAGTTCCTAGTCTTGGTTTCCTCTGAGGATGCATTTTGGTGGTGCAATTTGATGTGCCTCCAAAATTACTCCCCCTGGTAAACTGGGAGTATACACCCTTATGTATGTCTTAATGTTCTGTTCTATGGGCCCTCAGAATGCGAGTAGACCTGTAAAAAGAGGTCTGCAGGTGTTCTGGTATAGGCAGCCTAGACACAGGAAATACTCAACATTTAGCAGAATTCTTTTCCTGGAAAGTCTCGGAACTCTCCATATTGCATTTTGGGAGATCCTTTCGCTCTTTCTTGTTATCCTATTTGTGGATAACAGTTATGGGGTACTGTGGATGTGGAAGTTCACTGTAAAAACAGGTTAATCTTATTTTGTTCTCCACTCTTCCTCGTTTTCCATTATAATCCCTTAAACATGTGACACATTGCTAAAAGAGGTTGTTCAGTACAAAATTCAGGAAGAAGCTTTTAAATGTAGAATTAGATTGTTACAATTCCTGTGCATTCAACACAAGTAGTACAATGCCTTACAATTCTCAGGTGCATTTGGTACATGCATTATGTCCTTAGAAGGTGCTGTAATTTTCACAAGCCAAAAAAGCTGGGCATCCTTTTGTTAATTTTTGCTCTAGAGATTGCTGGATTGGCTGCTATTCTGCAGAGTCAGTCTCTAAGGAGTGAGAGTGAAACAGACACTACTACCAACAGTGTTGATTTATTCATACAAATATTAGAGAGTTTATTGCACTGCCTTGATCAAAAAACTTAGAAGATGATACAGAACAACATAATTTTGTTAATAATTTTGAATTTTTAAAAGATACTAAAAATGAGTATTGATGTATTTCAATCCCCTTGATTTTTGCTTTCATCCATTAAAAAAAAGGCAAAGAAAAAGAGAAACTAGACTTCTGGAAATTTTGCATCCCTAGTGGTAATAGTTTTTTGATAGCTATCAGAGAGGTGGTAGAATTGAGACACTACATTCAGATGCTACTGACACACTCAAGTGCCGGAGGAGAACCACCCCTTTGAATCAGCTTGGAAGCTAAGCTGCCAACTCTTTTTCATGGAAGCTGGTTTTTGGACTGTATTTGGTACCCCCTGTTTCTTCTCAGGGCAGCTTCAAAGGGCTTAAGGGTAGACACGCCACTCTGAATATTACTTCTGCTAGCCCTGATGATACTTTCCAAGAACAATTGAACACAGTCAAATCTCTGTTCTGAACTGGATTCTACTTCAGGTGGATGCAAGTTATGTTTTATTCCAGTGAATAACTTCTGTTACTCTTGGGGCCAAATACAGTAATGTGTTTTAATAAATAGAAAGATGTTAGTATCAAAACAAATGCCGCGTTTGGTAGAAGACATGAAACTGGCAAAATTGGTTCTGATTTTGGTCTGATTTGGATGTCAGTTCAAGGGTGAGTTTGAAATTGAGGCATTTAAAAGCGAATTCTCTTTTTCTTTATCAGATTTTTTTTTTTTTTGCTGCACAGAATATGTTTGTTGGGCATGAAAGCCACCGTATGATTAAAGAACACATCAAAATGTGCAGTTAAAAGCACAAATAAAATCTTGAATATAGTTCCATCAGGGACTGATTACATTGTTTCCAGCTCTTCATTTTTTATACTTGTACCCTGTCAAACTTTTTTTAAAATAGCACACTAGATTACCTTTCAGCAGAAGACATTGGACAGTGACATAAGTAATAGTCTACAGCAACTTTCTCTACTCTGTGGTTGGTTGTTGGCTGATGGGTTATTTATTTATTTGCATTGCTATCCTGCCCTATACCTGAATAACAGTAGATATTAAAATAACAGTAGATATTAGTTAAGGAATATCATTGAAGCACCTCTTGCCTGCAGCTTTCATCATCCTTAGGCTCTGACCATTCAACTGGGATGGTCTGGCTACTTGTAAACGGTAGACAGAATGGTGTGGGTTAGTTTCTAATGGTAGCATTATAGTAAGCAGCCATTTTAGGCACTTGTTTTTAAGCTTCATTTCAGATCCTTAGAAATAGCTTTAAGTGGCTTTGGTGCCATCATTGCTTTCACAGGACCTTCCAACTACCGCCTTCTCCCGTACAATCCTCCCCGCGCTCTCCGCTCCTCTGGGAGGAACTTACTTCAGCCTTTAAAATCCAGGCTTGTGGCGACCTCCCAGAGGGCGTTCTCTGTTGTCGCCCCCAAACTCTGGAACGACCTGCCGGATGAGATCCGTCAGTTGATATCATTAGACAGCTTTAAAAAAGCTGTCAAGACGGATCTCTTCCGGCAGGCCTTTCCAGATTAACTTTTCCAGATTAATCATTCCTGCTCGGGCTCTCTGACCCCCTCACTCCTCCCGTAGCCTCATCTTTAGTGATGGTCGAGGATCTTAGAGGGACACTGGGGCTATTGGTCTGTTTAATTATGTTTTATAGTTTTTGATATTGTATTTTAATTTGTCATATTGTTTAATATACTTTTAAGGGGGGGAGGGACTATAATGTTTTATTTTTATATGATGTTTTTATTATATTTATTGTTGTTAACCGCCCGGATTGGGTTGCCACAGGGCGGTATACAAATAAATATTATTATTATTATTATTATTACTGGTTGAATGACACTCAATAATCTGTGAGTACTATCAAGAGTGTGGATGTAATTCTTCCTCCTCTGGTACACAATCCATGTGAGCTGGAGGCTGCATAATTTTTCTCCAGTAATGCCTTTTGTGCATTCAGAGACAGGAGTTTGGATTTTGGAGCACATATGGAGCACATGAAGAAAGGATTCACTAGGTCCTTTGGTAACTGTGTTCATTTCCTTCTTTGCTTCAAGTGCATCTTTAGAGAAAAAAAGAGGGACAAGTCCTAGGAATTTATTTGTTCAATTTATATATCATGGATTTCCAGAGATTCTATGAAATTTACAAGAAACTAAAATGATGGAATCTTACATTAAAAGTAATCACAGTTAATAATGGTCACCCTGTTGCACATGTGAAGAAAAATACTTTAAACTTTTTTTTAAGATGTCAGCAAAAGAGTTGCTCTTATCTTGATTGGCAGAGTTCCAGAGAATGGGGGCTCTTTTCTTGCTCCTGGTTCCAGATACCAGATGAGGGATAGGCATTTTAAAGTCTAAAAAATGAGCCAGGTGCATAGAACAGGCATTGATTAAGTGGGAGGGGCAGAATTTGCTTATAATATGTGACTTGTCCAAAACTTAACAATTAAGGCTGAATTTATGGGATTAAGGCTAAGCAAGTGGAATGGCAGACACATTTTAAACTTGTATTTTGCTTTTGAGAAGTCCCACTTTGTTTTAATAACAAATTATGTATTTTTGTTTTTGTTCAAAATTTTTAAAACTTTCCTTGAATCTATACAGATCTGAGTAACTAAAAAATGCACTGTTTTAGAATGTTTGGCACTTAATTAAAACCCCAAGCAGCAAACAACAGAAAATATTTCAAACAAATCCACAGAAAGAGTAGGCTGAAATCCATGAATTGCAAACTTACAGCCTATTGTTACTGATCACAGTTTGAATTTGCAAGCTGAATGCAGTAGGAAAATATTGTACATACATAGTGCTTACTCCTTCAGAAAAATCTACTCTGTCAGCAGTTGTGGTACACATAGTATTTAAATGTATAAATTTATTATCATAAATTCTCTGCTGCTCTGTGAATTGAATGGTATGTAATGAAAAGAGTTGGATGTTGCATTTAAATCCTGTACCTCTCTGCAAACAGTCATAAGAAGGGGAAGCAGTGATTGTATAGAGCAGGACTGGACTTTTCAGTTTGCTTTAATATGACTTCAATATTATCCTAACAGCAGTCATCCCATGGATAGCTGAGTGCTGGATGATTAATCTTTCAGTGATGTGTTACGGATTAAGCACTGTCCAATAATAATTACCAAGCTAATCAGGGAAGTGGGAAACATTTTTATGATTTGGTTGTCATTTGGCTGAATCACTTTAAGTTCTGTTTCCGTTAAATATTTTTCATAATCCTCTAATTTAAAGTTTTATTAGATTCTGAAATGTTTGTAGTAGTCTGTAGCTTGACTGAGGCATCATTTATCTCCTCTTGCAAACACAATAAATACCTCTACAATAAAAAAACATAAGAGTGGAGCTATCACCAGGGTGATTGATAGGGGCTTTCTGTACTTGCTGATCTTCCTTACCAGCAAGTATGCTAAGAATCTCCCTTTTACGCATTAATGTGAAATATGGAAAGGCCCTGACTGCTTCTGGTATGTTCTGTCCATGCAGGATGAAGTATGATCCAGATCAAGGGGCCATTGATTTGGATCATTGGTAGACCTCAATGTTGAGTTCTACTAGTATACCAGCTTGATCTAATCCAGTGCATGGAGGTATGCAGACAGCACATTCCTCTCTGTTTTTGGTTCAGGGGCAACTATTTTTGGTGATGCATCTTATTGTGCTACCAAAATGTGTCCCCCAGGGGCTCCAAGTCCACTCACTTTCATTCCACAACTTCTCCCTAGGACATTTTCCCAGGGAAGGCAAAATGCAAAAAGGCCCCTTGTCTGGCTTTCTCTCCATCCTCTGCAGACAAAGTGTACTAGGAGGGGGAGAGAACTCTTGTTATTCCACACTAGTATGTAGATGATCATGGTCTGGCCTACCACCACCTGTGGAAATGCCCCGATAGAGGGCTGTGGATTCAAATGCATCTGCCAGGAAGACAAACATTTAACATACAACTGTACTGTTAGATCTCCCAGATTTCCCAACCTGAAAGTTTCTGTAAATTTGTAGGTTCTTACTTAGTGAAAGTCCTCATGTTCTAAATACCATTAAGCACTGCCTTGCTGTGATCCAAATCAGTGGATGTGGGCCTTTAAGGCCTTCTGGTTTGATGAATGATCTGAAGCAGTGCCAAATACAAGACGAGACCTTGTTTAGGGGCTGGCTTCAGAGGGCTAGAAATGACTCATTTTGGTGCACTGTTGAAATAGGCACCCTCTTATTCTAGAAGATGGAGGTGGGCCTTCTGCAAACCTCTATGTTGTGAAGTAGACCAAGCTGATACCCTGGTAGTCTTTGATGTCAAAGACTGTGTCATGTTCTGCCCTCCACCTGCTGAGCTGAGTATGAATTTGACAGTGATGAGGTTTGGGAACCTCAGGGAGTGATTCATATTCTGCACAACTTTCCTCTCTTCTGCTATTTCTAATCTCTCTAGGCCCTCCCTGACTCAGCATAGACAGGAGAAAGCAGATTGGCTCAGAGCCAGGCAATTACACACAAAAGAAGTTTCTCTGACTCAGCAGAACCTGACACAGAATAAATGTCTGCTTTGAGCAAAGCTATTCTGTTAGCAAACAAGCATCCTGACTGGTGTAGAGTTCTTTGGTTCATGTTTTCCTATTCCTTGAAATCTGACTCCTGGACTCTTGATCCTAGCTTTTGGAACCTCTCATGGCTTTGCATTTTGGTCTCTGGTTACTTGATCTTCTGGATTTCTAATATCTTACAAATGGTAATCCGAAATTGATTCCTATTGAATTAGTCCTATTGAACACTTTTCTTCTTTTGCTCTGAATACTGCTACTTTGTTTGAAGTTAACATTATTAATAAAAGTTTACTGCCTAGTTTCTGTTGAGCTCAGGTTTGACAGGACAGACTGCCAGTAATCCACGTCCGCCTCCCCCCCTCCCCCCGATCTGGTTTATGGTCCATCCTGTCAGGGTTGCAGTCTATTTATTTATTTAATTTATTATTTATATTTCTATCCTGCTCTGTACCCAAAGGTCTCAGGCGGATAACAACCTTTGAAACAAAAAAATTCAACCAATATACATTAAAAACAATATACACTTAAAAGATCAAACATACTTAAAAGAATATACTACATATTAAAATAATAGTATCTACAGTTGGGGGAAAATATAACCACATTAGCCAAAGGCCTGGGCAAAGAGATGTGCCTTCATCGCCTTCATAATATATACAGCGAAGGGGCATGACACACCTCGAGAGGGAGACTATTCCATAACCTGGGGGAAATTACCAAAAAGGCCCTTTCCCAGGTGCCCAACTGTTTCACTACTGCAGGAGGTGGGACAACCAGGAGGGCCTCAACTCTGGATCTTAAGGCACAGGCAGGTCGGTATGGGAGAAGGCGTTCCTTTAGATATTTGGGGCCCAAGTCATTTAGGGCCTTGTAAGTCAGAGTTGACAGAGACTACCAGTAAGTCACATTAGGGTGCTATTTTGGGTGCCCTATCTGGTCTACAGTTAGTCCTTTGCAGACAGAGCATGCTGGGAGAGGGAGGAGCCTCCAAAATTCCCTAGTGCGTAGAAGGAAGGGATCTCTGGATCTCTCCTTATTACAGGATAGTGTCTCATGCCAAAAGTGTCTTAGGCTACGTCCCCATGCACATTTTGGTCTGAATCTAAATCAGTTTCGGCAAGGGTCATCCCCATGCACTTTTGATTTGGTATGATTTCTGCGGACCAAATTGCCCAAACCCATACCAAACCCATACAGATTTGGTACTGGAAAAAACAAGTCTCGTCACGGTTTGGGTGATTTGGTCCAAGCTGAGCCTGCGCATGGGGATGGACCAAGGCTATTGGGAAGGAGATTGGCACTCACATCAGTGGGAGGTGGGGTTTCATGTCCTGTGCTTGCCATTCCTGCCCTGTGCATTGGAGATCACAACTGCTGAGATTTTTTGGTAGAAAATGCTGTTAAAGCCAAAATGATGAGAGGGTTGAATGGCCTTCACTGCCCCACAAGACTCTTTCATATAAGTATTCCAACCCTCCGTTTCCCTATCGCCAAGGCAGGCAGAATAATGGCTTGATTTTCTCCCTTTTACACGGAAAATATTCCACCCTGGTTTCCTGATCACCAAGGAGGGCATGATAATGGCTTGATTTTCTGCTTGCTGGGTGTGCTTGTGGTTCCGGGGTGGAGCAGAGGTGTGCAAAACTGTTCAACCTCTCAACTGCCGCCAAACCTTGTAGTGGCTTTGGTTTTTAAAAATTATTTTTTCTGTTCAGTCCTGGCTTCTGTGCTGCTAATGGGGGGGGGGGGATGCGGCATTTGAGGGAGTTAAATAGTACATGGAGCATAATATTGTAGGGCTTTCTGTATTACATATCTTTACCATCAGATGCTTTTGTTGTTTAGGAAAAATGCTTTTAAAAAGAATGTGTTTGCAGTCACAACCTTTAGAGAGTGGGGAGTATAAAGTGCTTAGGTACCTACTCTTATAACAGTATTTGAAGTTATTATTATTATTATTATTATTTTCTGAATTATTAGTATTAGTATCAGTATACCGTATTAGTATAAGACATGTCCCTATCCTCAAGCTTAAGGTATGACACATGCAGGGAGGGGAAAGCCAGAATGAAGTATTTTGTAGGACAGATGGACCTACCTCTTAAATCCCATCCTCTGCCGGAAGCATAATGGTAGCACTCACCAGCCTGCTTTATTGCATCTATACAACCCTTCCCCGTGTTATTATGAGCAAGCTTCTTTCCCTTTATCTTAAGAACATTTTTTTTCTAAAGCTAACTGTAGTCTTTGGGAGGAATCTCAGGTCAGGAACGTAGGAAGGTGAGTACAGCCTTGTACTACCATGAACATCTGTCAATCACGCCAGTGTTTTTCTGTGCACATACCACAGGAGCATCATTTCTGGAGACTGAAAATGGAACTGCTCAGGCAATATTGTGTTCGTTGACATCTGGTTGAGTGACAGATATAGTATTTACGAGCTAGGAGAGTGATGTGTGCTTTTATTTATTTATAGATCAGCCTCTGCTAAAAGGTTGGATGTGTTTTAAAGCTGTGCTTTTAAGAAAATATAACAAAATTAGCTGTACTTCATTATTTTTCATAACAGGGAGAGTTAGAAGATTGAATAAGTAGGTTTTCATACAAGTTTTATATGGTCTTCAGTTCTTTTTTTAAAAAAACTTTTATATTTTTGATGGAACCATTTGTTAACCAGGTTTTTTAATGAAAAAGAACTCAGAATAAATGGCTTGAAGGTGGGCTAATGCATTCACTTGAAGCAGTGACCTTTGGATGATAGCAAGACTTCTGTGAAGCCAATAAACTTGTGGATGTCCATAGAAATGGGTTATAGATAACTGGCAACTGTTATGGATCAGACATTAAGGACTTCCTAGGCCTCATGCAGACAGATGGTCAGGACCCACCTGGAGGAAGGAGCAGACACGAACATGGCATGGCCATGCTAGGGGGGCATTCAGGCAGCTGCTGTCTGTTTCAGCTTGGAGCATGCTGGCATGTCTGTCTTATGGTTTTTTTTGGGGGGGGGGGCTGGTCACACCCTCAACTGTAGAGACAGCCTCTCTCCACTTGCTTTGAGAAGCTAAATATCCACTGTGGGCTGAATAAAGGAGACAGGGCACCATGAGAGTAGGAAACCTCACTCTGATGTCTGGGCATCTTGTTTCCTGACTGGGGATTAAGCTTCAGGGGTTGGGGGGACAAGTAAATGCCTTACCCTGGAGGGCTGTTCCTCAGCACTCTCAGAGCCAGGCTCAGTGGTCAAATGGATCTGCCTGCTACAGGCTATCTTGAAGATAAAAAACTTGGGCCTGAGCAGAATAAGGCACACTGAGGATGAATTGCTGCCAGATTTGCTGCCTCTGTCTGCATCCAGAAATCACTTATTTATTCTGTTATTTTTGGCTGTTCTGGAATAAGGCATGGGTATTCCAGAATAAAACATTCCAGAGAATGCTTTATTTTGGGATATTTAGAAATAGAATAATAAAGTGTCATATGGATGCAGCCTCACTGTTTGAGAGAATTACTCAGTTCTGATTTGTGTATTATTGGGATGCTTCCAGTTTGAATGTGGAGTTGCAGTATTCATGAGTGTCTGGCACCCTAATTACTAAGGTTAAACAAAATGCAGGAGTCTGAGGACACAACCCAAAGGCAGGAGGTGCCTTGTTTGCACATACCAGACAACTTGCCATCACAAACTTTGAAGCTGAGGAATGAAAGTTTGCCTGCCTTCAAATTTTCTGTCTGTGGGTTTTCAGGAAATCATCCCCAGAGTTGGCCATTTTTTCTATGTCTGTTAATGGCCCTGGACAGATGACAGCCCAGCTGTGTTGCTCTGTGTCACCGTCAGTCCGCAGGCATCCAAGGGTGGCAAGAACTATGTGGAGTGGGTTATCCCTAGAAAAGGGTAATTTCTGAGGATGGTTTTCTCAACTGGAGGTGAATTATGAGCCCTAGGGGTGTACTGGCCTGTAGATGTCTCCCTCTTTAAGCTCCCGCCTTTCTATCTTATGCTTTGTGCTTTGTATACATTTTAGCAATTCAGTAGAACCTCACATGGAACAGAGGTTCGGTTCCTTGAAAATGGCCCACTGTATAAAAATATGCTGTAGAAAAATTTTAATGTATGGGATTTTGGAGGCTGTGGGAACCTCCCAGAGGTGGATTTCGTGCCCTTTGGGGAAGGAGTGGCAGCTGCCCTCAAGAGAGGGGATTTCCGGTTTGGAAAAGTTTCAGGAGCCAGCAGAAGAAAGCAGAAATTTACAGTATGAAAGAAGCAGAGGCACAGAGTTCACTGCTTGCCTGAAAATGTCTCTGCAGGCTCTTATCTTGATTGATGAGAGCATAAAATTGGTTACTCACCTTTGATTGTGAAGAACAGTGTTTTGATCCATATGGATCAAATTCATAGTCAGGCACAATCAAAGGCAATATGTTAGTCACTGCCTCGCCCTGCTAAACAATGCTAGTAGAAGTCAAAGACATAAAGGACCATGACTTGTAGCAATTTGTTTTGTAGGCCATGGGAATGTTGGGTCACATTGGCAAGCCCTTGTTATGAATTTTTTTTTGTCAGAGAAGCACTGATATGCATAATTTTTAAAGCCAAATAATGCAGTGCTGTCCGGTCATGATGAATTTGCATGGCAATGACACTGTGTGAACTTGCAAGTACAGAATACTACAACTTTATTGTTATGTTACAACTATTTTTGATGCTGCTATGTGAGGACATGCAAAGTGGAGAAAGATTTTAATGATCACATATTGAAATATAATGAAACTCTAGTTTGGTTTCTCAGTAAAGTTAATAACACAAACCAAACATTGATTTAGAAGAAATTACAGTACCTGCTTAATGCCTGATATTTCACATTACCTTGTTTACTTTTTCTGAGCTTCACAACTTATGAATTTACACAACATTTTCTTGCTGCCCGTCCCCAACCCAGGGCTTGTTTTGGCTCGTGCCTGCAATTCAGAATTTAACAACTTTCACTGTTTTTGTTAGCTTTTCATGGTTATGTTGTTCAAACACTGTTTAAATTGACTGGATTGTGTCTCTGTATACCAGAGACACTGCATTCAGGCTCAGGTGCTTTTTCATGTTTGTTGTTCTTATCATAACAAGTTAACTTGGATCTAATTAGATGAAGCACAATTGCATGAACAAATTTGAGAAGAGTAATCCCAGGTTACTTTTCAGTTTATAGGTTATATCCTTGGTAAAGCATGTTGTGGCACCACCCATCCCCCCCAGCGCGGGCTGTCTTACACTCTTTAACTTAAACCGTCTTCTATTCCTGTAAGGGCTTTTATAATTTTAAAATCCTGGTAGCATGTTGCATATTTCTGGTAGCGTGTTATGGTTTGTTCAAGCATCGTGTCCGCAAGCGAACACCAGCAATGCTTATTTCCTTCACCCCACCTGTCTGACACTGAAAACTCTTGTCTCCACGCTGTTTATTTCCCTTAGCCTCAGCTTCCCTGGTTTATAAAGTGAGGACTTTGTAACTGTAACCACCCTTCTGGGTTAGAATATAGAGAAGCTGGCAAAGACTCTTCAAAGGAACAAAATAAAAAGCTTTATTCTTTACAACTGGAAACAAATTAAGTGTTCGGAAGACGAATACAAGTATTTCAGTTCATAGGCACAATCCTTTTCCTTCTAGCCCTTCTGGCTCTATCCCTGGCCTGGAAGGTCTGGACCTATGCTTGGATCTTTCCCCTGAGAGAACAAGATAGTTTACCCCGTCTTCCCCCCAGAACCCCAAAGCATGGACGCTTCTCTCTTCTGGCAGGCAGGTTTTATACCCCCTCACCAGATGTAACTCCACGTCTGATTGGTTGAGTGCTCTCTTCCCCCTCCCGTTATGCTAATAAAGGAGGTTTCACCCCCTCCTTACCTGCTCAGGCTGTCTGTTTGAACTTCCTTGCTTATTCTGCATTGAATGCACTTTCACTACAGTTTTTAAATTACATCACCCAGCACTGAAATTTAGTGTGGGCATCACACATGTATGTCTCTAGACATTTCAAATTTAAAGCAACTTTACACGAGGCTTTCAAGGCTTTTCAGATTGCACAGATTATTATTATTTTTTAAAAAAAAGTTTATGGATTTTTTTTAAAAAAATTCAGTTGACAATTGTATCAGAATATACAGTATTACATTTGGGCCACATTTTTGTACATTGCTTTATTTCAAGGAGGATTCTTAGTTAATTTCTTATTTACTATACCATGAAATCCAAATTATATGTGGTTTAAAATAAGTCTTATCTGTGCACTGAAGAGTTTTATGTACAGCTCCACAAAGAGAGAGTTTTGTTCATGTGAGAACACACAGAACATAGAAATCTATAGGTTGGGAGATATTTTTCCTAAGACTGATCAAAATGTGACTAAATAGTGAATAAAATTTAAGTTTTCTTACAACTAGGTAGTTTGGGACAGTGCACAGTAATGTCATTGCCTTTTGGAATGCAAGCTGCTTTAATCTCTCTGTATGAAAGAAGGTGTGCTCCTATAGCAGGCCAATAGAGGGTGTGATGCAAAGGAAAAAGGAAATTTAAACTGCAGGAGAAGAGAAAGCCAGGCATATACGAAACAGGACTGAAATATACAAAGATATATATTTTGATTGTAGACTGTGGTGAGAATGGTGATTAAAATTATAAATTTTATACACTTTTAAGTTGCGTTTCTTTAAGTCTAAAAAATTTATTAAAGGTATGCTGAATGTACTATCTCTTACTTTTAAAATTCCATGTAAGAACTTAAATACTGCATGCAAATTAGATTCCCCCCCATAGACCTCTCTGTGCTCTTTTCATGCCCATTGCTGTAAATTGCAAGGAAATTGTGAAAAGAAAGAGAGGGATGAAGTGTAAAGGTCTCTTTAGCTTTCTACATCCATTGATAAGCACAGAGATGAACTTTGAATAAATTAAAATCCCCTTTTGCTGGTAGGTGGAAATAGTGCAATTTTAGATAATTAAGGAAGGAAATGGAGAAAAGGCACTTTTTAAAAGGAGTCGTGCACTCATAGTGTAATAATAAATATAACTAAAGTCAGCCTGTTGATAAATTTTAACTGCTTAGTGTGACAGCATACAGAAGACTGGAGGCTGTGATATCTCAGCAGTAGGATTTGCAGAAAAGCAAGCTGCAAATCATCAGAGGTCTCATTTCATTTTGGACTGTCATTTACAGATGTGGCTGCAATATGGCACTGCAAAATTTACCACTACATTGCTTTCCATAAGTGTTAATCTCATTGAATTTTATGCAGGAATGGTGAAAGCGAAGGAGAGAAAGATGGATTTAGTCAGTTATGAAATGAAGGTTACTAAAATAGAAGAGATTCAATAACATACAATTTTAATACAGATAAGAGGAAATAGAGATGTGCACGAATCATAGACTATAACCAGATATTGGTTAATTATTCTGCTATTCCAATATATCTATGCTTTATTCCAGAATATCCAAATATAATGGAATAAGTAACCAACATCGGGATATACTATCAAACAGTTAGCGTATCAGTTTGATACCACACTGGCCGTTTCAGCTGTTCATTCTCAGCCTGACTGGGCTCAGCTTGGTTCCAAATTACTCTTGGTTCAAATGAACCAGCTTGGTGGTTTGGAAATCATTTCAGGGAGTAGCTGCCCCCCTCCCCAATCCCCCTACTCATACTGTTATGGGTGTTGGTGCAAAAGTTGTTGATTGTCTATGGCTCAATAGAAGAGTGTGGGACTAGCAGGCATGTCTTTGTCAGGCTCCTTTGTAGTCCATGGATTAGCAGGTCTCTTTTTGATCAGCGACAGGGTCCCATAAAAAAAAATGATTTGTTAAGTTTAATAAAGTTGAAGAAACTTTATAAAACCATATGTAGTGGTTCAGTGCAATTTCCCCCTCCCCTAACAGTAACATTTGGCACAGGCAGGGAAGAAAGGATGTTTTTGCAGTCCTCCCCCAAGATACATGCTGGTGGTGCTGAATAAAGGGGCTGAGTTTGGCCACCATTACTACATGCAGCCAAACTATTCTGAAACACTTCAGACTTGAGTCAAACTGGCTTTGGGTTGCTAAAACTGAACTACGATTTGCCACATAAGCACTTATGAGGACCTTATTGCTTCCAAATGATACTGGATTGAAACTACCCTCACTGATGTGTTGCTATCCAAAAGTGCTGCTTTTCACATCTTTACTGTTTCATAGGTTATTTAAAGAACTGATTATCCTGATTAAAAATATAAACAGCGTTTTAGAAAATTAATAACAAGAGTATTGCTTGGTCAGGCCAAAGCTTATTTGTCAAGTATTCTGTTCTGACAGTGAAATGTCTGAAGATCTCATGACAATGAGCATTATTCTCCTCCTTTTCATGCTCATAGCAGCCCTTTGGTGTAGCTTGAAAGGCAGTGAACAACCCAAGGTCCCCCAGTAAGCTATTATGGCTGAATGTGTATTTGAATCCTGGTTAAGGAGATCATGTGGTCTATGGGACTCCCTTCTGACTCCTTGTGCAGTTTAAGGGATGCCCTGCCTTCTCCTAGTGTGCAGCATCTGAACAGGACATAGCATAGACCAGGATAGAGTTTCCAAAATGGCTTCCTGGTTTGGTATATTGGTAGACCTCTTTTTTGAGGTTTGAGGTTTGCCAGTGTACTAGGAGGTGGTATACTGGATCATGGAGAGATATTTCCCTGTGGCATACTGAACAACAAAGGGGTGATCACGGAGGCTTGCAAAGAACACTTCTTTGTGATCTGGTATACCATGGGGGATCCATTTGTGTGGTGCAACAAGACACACTATCAAAATATGTCCCCCAAGAACCCTGAAGGGCCCCTCATTGCTGGCAGCAAAGCTGGGACAAGCTTCAGAGCCAACATGGGGGCTGAAGCAAAATAGGTCATCCCAGTGTGGGTGGCCTTGTTCCAGACCAGAAGCATTCCATCCTAGCTTAGGGTAGATTGCTTATTTTGGTACAGGGTTCCCCCATCCTCTACCAGAATAGCAATGATAAGTGCAGAAATAACTTTAGTCTGATCCCAGCTACAATATTACTATACCTTTCACTGTTTTTTATTATATGATATTTAATTAAAAATAGTAATAGTAATAATGACAGTAAATAAAGTAGCAGGGGACAATTTATGTTTTGCTGTCAGAACACTTGAATTCACGTCTTTTAAGTCTATATTTTGGTAGAAGACTTTGCAACTTTACATTAGCGTGCTTTATCATGTACCTATAGTTTCTAGAGATACTCTGCATTTTTACATTGCAAATGTCTAGCGTATGAATTGTTTTACTTGGAATGGAAGCATTTAGCTTCTAGATGCTAGCTTTTCTCCTCAGGGCAAAAAGCAATTTGGCTATACTGAATTTTTTGGCAGTTGGGTTTAGTTAATGGGAATATAAGATCTAAAAATAAGTTGTAAACTGTGTCCTGGAAAATATTTAGGCTGCTTTTTTGAAAAAAGCTCATAAAATATTATAGAATAAGATTTTGTCCAAAAAGAACAAACATGGTGGCTCAAAACCACCATTAGTCTAGGCAGGAACTGACCATTTTGTTGACTGGGTTGTGTGAGTAATGTAGCCTGAATCCCAATGGAGAGAGCACTTTAAGGAAAGTGCTATCCCCCTGTCACCTTAAAGAGAAGCTGTTCACTTCCATTTAAATAGAATTGTCTGGCTGCTCTGTCAAATGGCAGGATGACTTTCTTCACCACCTTTTGATGGTTGAGGTAAGTTTGCGCCCTCAACAGGACTGAATGTCATTTTTGACCAATTGTGTCTGGAGGAGGGCTTCCCACCCAACCCCACAGGATCAGGTAGCTTTAAGAAGGGATTAGACAAATTCATGGATGACAGGTATATCTTTGGTTACTGAATAAATGCCTAGGTATATCATCCAGGCTGGGGAGACAGGCAAGATGCTTCTAAAGGCTTTTTGCTGGGATTTGAGAGCAGGCGCTTGTCTTCTGCTTGAGATGCCCAAAAGCAATTGGTGGGCCACTGTGCAGTACAGATGGGCTGTGGCCTGATCCAGTGGGACTCCTCTTATCTTTTTATGCCATCTGATCCTGCAAGATGTGGAGCAAGCTTCCCTCACCTGTCCAGTGGTGGTGAATAAAGCCATCCTGCAGCTTGGGAGGTAGGAGGAATGATTTATTCTGCCATCAAACTGAAGCAGAGGGAGGTGCGGAGGGGGGATTCAAAGATAAGACATCACTCCATGGGTCATTTTCTGTGTTCTTAAACAGAAAATACCACTGAGGTCCCCTTGAGAGGCTGTGGTGGTGCTGACAGCACAACTACTGCAATATTTAAAACAAGGTGAACTGAAAGGTTCTCTGAGTCCTTCAGCCTGCTTTGCTGCTATAGGATCTTAAAGGTGTTTGAAGCAGCATAAGGGAGAAAGATCATGGTACTCAAGCAGATGATACATTTTTCCTCTGTTAGAAGAAGAAGAGCTGGCTTTTCTGCCCCGCTTTTCTCACCCATTTAAGGGGACTCAAAGCGGCTGACAAAGCTTTCTATTCTTCTCCCCACAACAGAACATGCCATGAGGTAGGTGGGGCTGTGAGAGCTCAGAAGAGAGCTGTGACTAGCCCAAGGTCACCCAAGTGGCTTCATGGGGGAGGGCGGAACCGAACCCAGTATTCCCAGATAGGAGTCCGGCTCCCTAACCACTAGACCAAACTGGCTCATTAAATAGTGGATGAATTAGCAGTCAAATGGAGATATGTTTTATGGCATTCAATATTTTGGAAAAGATTTGTGTTGTTCAAATACAAGCAACACTAGATCTGGTTAATCAAAATATACATGGTTAAAAACATCTATACTTAAAACTGCTTAAATTTATATGAAGGAGTGAAAAAGAGAAATAAGAAGCTTCATTGAGAAAGTGCAAGACATCAAAAAGTATCAAAGGAATTCGTTTTTAGCTTCTTTGGACCTTTGATTCAGTCAGGAGCTGATTCACTCCTACAACATCTAATCCTAAATCCAGGTGTTCAGCTGCAGTCCCATTACTGTGGCAGTCTAGGAAAAGCAGAAATAAAGTGAAAAGCAAAGTGTGCTGGTAGACATTTCTTACTAGCACTAGAAGGCACTAATGATGCCAGTATACTTGTCACCCAGAGCAACTCAGGTCCCCCAAACCTTGTTCAGTGGAGGACTACTCTGAGTCTCATTTTCAGTCTGTTTCTTGCCAGCACTTTTCTCCTGTCTCTATCATTTTAAATTTTGTGGGTCTCTTGAAATGACTGGAAATGAATGGTTGCGGTTTAGGGAAGGTTTCTGAATTATCTGTACACTAAGGGCAATATAATGACTACAGCTTCTTTACAATCATGGGTTCATTGGTGCATTTTCCATGATATTGGTAAGTTAAAGATGGCTAACAGAAATTAACAAACAGTAGGATTCTGGGGGAAGAATCCAAGCAAACAAAAACAGGGTCAAAATATATTTGGAAGTGACTACCTAGCAAGTGTCCTAACATGCAATTCAGCAAAACCAATGCTTTTATAGGATGTTTGATGTATCAGTTAATCTTAGAGTAAAAGGGCTGCCAACTTCTCTTAGTGTAATGAATTGCATAGAAGTCAGGGGAGGAAAGGATGAGAGCACATATTGCCCACCTGTTAACTGTTTTCATATCAGTGAACTGAAGCTGACTGGTTTTGTTTTTTTTCTCTTTTTGGGCTGTAAGGACCAAAGGAAGAAGAGTTTGCTTTTCTTCCCTGCTTTTCTCACCCATTTAAGGGACTCAAAGGAGCTGACAAAGCTTTCCATTTTTCTCCCCATAACAGAACACCCTGTGAGGTTGGTGGGGCTGTGAGAGCTCAGAAGATAGCTGTCACCCAGCTGGATTTGTGGGGGAGGGTGGAATCAAATCCGGTGTGGTGCCCACATAAATGTTACAATTTAGAAGAGGAAGATATATTAAAAGTGAATGTGTTTTTTTAAAAAATATTAAGCGTCTACACAGTTAAAAGTGTGATCAAACCATTTTAACTGAAAAGATAGATAAGTAAGGGGAGGGGTTTATCCCAGCTCACTAGACGGGAGGGGGGATAGAACCCCTCACAGAGAACTGACCAATCAGACGAAGCACCAGCCGTGCCAGGGGGTATAAAAGTCAGTACCCTGGAACCGCATGCTGCCGTTGCTCAAGGGGAAGGGCATCTGGATGCTGACTGTCCCATAACTTGCCTCTGAGGGCATAAACAGCTCTCTGAGGTGACCTTTTTGCAGAGTGGGGGAAACTGCTCCATAAGGTACGTGCCTGCTCATTTGCCAATGGCACTACTTTCTCCTTGTCCAGAGTGACTTCCTTGTCATTCAAAACATGTTTTGATTGGACAAAATAATGGCCCGCTGGTGTTTTGTTGGCCAGGGGGAAAACGTCAGAGTCAGAGAATGATAGCTTTGAAGTTAGCAAAGAATGGGAGGCAGATGGCCCAGAGTGTGGCTTCGAAGTTAGTGAGAACAGGAGATATGTATAGGTGGACAGCCCTGAACATGGTTTAACTATGAAGTGGATCTTGCCACATACTCAATGACTAGTTTTACTGATTAGAAAAACAAAAGGTTTTTTTCTTGTTTAGTACTTCCTTTTTTTGATGTGTTCGTATTGGTGAAGGGTATCTGAATGGTTCCAAAATTAACAACTGCTACCTAGTTTTTACCTAATACTTCCAGTTAATCAGCTCCAGAAGAACCCCATTAACACTATTAACACAGTTATCATGCCATCAAAATGTAACAGTGCTCATTACAATGTGCTTATGTTGTGCAAGACAAGTACAACATTGGCAGCTTTAATAGACGTTCTGGTTGTCTGCACAGAAATGGCATTATCCCCAAGGGTGGGCACCTGAGAGAGGGCCTTCTCAGTAATGGCCCCCAGGCTGTGGAATAGTGTCCCCCTGGAGGTGCGTCAGGCCCCTTCACTGTATACATTTACGAAGGGGTGTGAAGACACACCTCTTTGCTCTGGTCTTTGGCTAAATGTGGCACAGTTTCTTCCCCCCCGCAGACATTATTGTTTTGTACTGTTATATATATATGGTTCTCTTTTATATATGTCTGTTTTTAAATTCTGTTACCCACCCTGAGTCCTTAGCATATAAGTTGGGTGATAGATAGATAGATAGATAGATAGATAGATAGATAGATAGATAGATAGATAGATAGATAGATAGATAGATAGATAGGATGCAGGGTTCCCTATATAAATTGCTGGAGATTTCTTTCAACATGACCTTCTCTACCTTGAAAACTTGCCATGGCAGAGGAAGACTCCTATGGTACATAAAATATTAATGCTTGGTACTTAAAGAGATTGGTAGGAAACACTGTGCTATGTGTAGAGTGAAGAAGTGTTATGCCTCATTCAGCCTCCTCCTTGGAGGAAGTTTTGCGTGCAGTGTCACCACAGGCTGAGAAGCAACCACAGCATGGCATTGCAGACATTGAGGAGTTAAGGCCAGTTTTAGGTGAGTATGCAGACAGCTCTGATGATGAAACTACAAGCAGTGGGCTGCACGAAAGGCCCTCCCCTCATCTGCTGAGACAACAGAATCAGCTGAAGCGCAGATCAGAACGATTAGTTCAGCTGAACCGTGGATGGGGGAATGATTCCCTTACTTCAGTGATGGCGAACCTTTTGAGCTTGGCGTGTCAAAATTTGCAAGAAAACCTAGCTTAACCTAGCTTAACTCGGGTGCTGTGTCTAGAAGTATCCATAATTTTGTGATATTTGTTGCTCTAGTAAAAAAGTTATATTTTTGATATATGTATTCTATTAAAAGCAAAAACAAATAATTCTTTACATTAGTGACTTTTGTTCAAATCTTCAATTGAAAGTTGGTATAAATGCAACTAAATGCATACACAGGCAAAAGCAGGAACCAGCAAAGCTAAGCCAGGAAGTCCAAACTGAGGTGCAGCAAACTAAAAATCTACCAACAAACATTCCGCAGAAGGGAACAAATATTAACTCAGCAGCGAACTCCCTTTAGTTACAGCCGTGCCAGCTGGCATTATTTATAGGGGATAAAGAAATAAACAGAAATTGGTGGAGCAACACAAAAGGAGTATTGCTCTCTCTGAGCCAAATACTATGCAGAGAAGTTAGTAAACACTATGTGGAATCCCTGTTTTGGCTCCCTAACAATAGCCACTACAAAAGACTTGTTATCTCCTTTCATCACCCTACTATACCACAGAGGTTACTAAGACTTCGAGAGACTCTAAGTTCCAGATATGGAATAATGATATAAAGAGTCTTTGATGAGACCAACTCTAAACCTTTAATAAAAAGGATGGTAGCTGTGAAACAGCATATACCATCTAAAGCCAACCTCAGTGTTAAGGGTTCACCTGCTGCTGGAGGCAGACGCTTAGCTGACAAGCCCGTTCAGCCTAACATCATAAGTAAAAACATAAGGGGCTTTGTATTGCCTTACACAAATACCTCTATACACTCAACAACAATTGAAAAGAGGTTGCAGAACAATGGTAAGAACATCACCTGGCAACCTGAGGAAATCTCCCTCCTTAGTTCCTTTATGAAATTGGGTGAGCCAGATAAAAAAGAGATAACTGAGCACCTGGAAGCCCTGCTAAGAACTCTAAGGCAATGCTAACAGCACCCCACCAATATCAGTTTCCACTGTGGTTGAATCTGAAGTAAGTAGCCTCTTCCACCTAAACCCAGAGACAGAAGTAGCCTGCATGCCTAGTGGGCACTCAAGGAGCCTCAAAGGATTTTCCCAAAAGAAAATTGATGCATACTTTCAAACAAAATCAACAACTAGTACCAAAGGCCCAAATTACCCTATATATCAACCAAAGGGACAACAAGAGTGCTGCAATGGGAAACTAATCCTTCAGACATCTGAGGTGAAACTGGCCAAAGAAACCTCCATCAGTTATAGAAAAGTTATAGAAAAGGTGCCCACAACCACTGAGGAAGTGCCAGGACCCGATTCCATGCCAACTGCAATCAGGAATAAAAACTGGTCCAAACAGGAATATTTGGACTTGCTTTACCTCCAACCTGAGGAACTAGGAATAAACGATCCTCCAGCATATACACCTACAGGCCCAAACGTGCCTTTAATTTCCCCCTTCATATGAGAAATGGCTGCATAAGTATGGACATGGATAACCAAATTACCAAACAAGATTAACTACTACAACAGAGAATTTATGAAATTAAACTCCTCACCTGGAACATCACAGGATGGAAAAACAAGGCATATGATACATCATTTCTGGACTTTTTAACCAAACATGCCCTAATCGCCCTGCAAGAAACCTGGTTCCTCTCAGGTGACCAGGAAATCCACCTGGGATAGAGCAATCTGGCCAAGAAGGATGCCAAAAATTGCAGACCAAGTGGGGGAGTAGTCCTCCTGGTCAAGGGCATCAAAACTAGGATGGGTAGGTAAAGAACTGCCCATTGCCCCTCTTGCCCCATATAAAAACTTCCTAGTGGTCAAACTACCACATATTACATCAAAATTTCACACCTTGGACCTATGACCTGCCCTTGAACTTGGCTTAATGGAGATTGGCAACCAATTCCCAGCAGCACTTATCATCCTCGGTGACTTTAATGCTAGAATTAGCAACTCCATAAAGAAGATAGTGCATGCATGTGGCATTCCCACAGAACCCCCAATATTTGATATGGGGTGGAACTCAAGAGACTCGAGTAGGAATAGAGCTGGCCTGCTCTTATGCACCTTATTGTATAAGTTTAACCTGCAGATTATAGGAGAAGAGGATAAGGAGTTCTGCTACCCCTTTACCTACCATTCAACAAAACCCAGCAGTACTCTGGACTATATCTGCGTATCAAAAGAATATTCTTTTCTATTCACAGATCTCCAGGTAACACCTAGAACTGACAGTGACCATCAGCCCCTTTCGGTGGCCGTCAATCTGCATATAGACATAAGGATAGCAACTCAGGAGGATTCCAATATCATACATTCCCTCGCCATACGACAAAACAAGAGACTGAGATGGCATCGAGTTGATTTAAATCAAATAGAGAACTACCTCAACTCAGCAGAAGCCATAGAGCTGAAAACAGAAATCCAATCAGCATCTAATAAAGCACCCTCAGTCCTTAAAGCTTACAGTACACTTTGCGATAATCTTTAAAAATTTCTATCAGTCCCTCCCGGCAAGAGGCCTGCACAAACTATGCTCAATTCATGGTTCAACAGCGAGTGCAAAGAAATGAAAAAGAAACTGAAACAGGCTATGAGACAAACCCTGGCCAGCCATACACAGGAATCCCACAGCTGTATGCTCAGCTTCAGACATCACTATAAAAGCCTCCTCGCATCAAAAAAGCAGCATATAACACAAATATCTGGAGAGAATTGGAGTCATCAATAAATATGCGTAATTCCATGTTCTTTTGGCAGACAGTCTCATACAAACTGAGGGAAGTGAGGTTCTCACTGGATGTACCCATTCTGGCTTCCACTTGGGAAGACTTTTACGGACAACTATTCAACTCCGCTGCAGATGGCACACAAAATGTGACCAATACCAAACTTGACAAGGCCACTCTACCTCCCTGGCAACCAGTTTCAGCCAGGAAAATCAAGGCACTAATTGGCCATTTGAAAAACAATAAAGCTCCAGGAGAAGATTACCTCCTGCCAGAACTTTTCAAACAAAACATTGAATGGTGGGCCCAACTATTAGCGGGACTCTTTACTCATAAATAACACCTGCCATCTTCCTTGTGGGTGGAAGGTGAGCATCATTGTGCCAATCTTCAAAAAGGGTGATAAAATCAATCCCAGGAACTATTGCCCAATAAGCATGATTGACATAACAGCAAAAATCTACACCAGGTTCCTTTTAGATAAAGTAGAATCTTGGGAGAGCTTTAATAATATAATATAAGAAGAGAAAGCAGGGTTCAGAACAGGATATTCCACATTTGACAACTGTTTTGTGTTACATCATCTTACCCACAAGGATACATCTAATGGCAAATTTTTTTACACGGCTTTTATAGACCTGTCTGCAGCATTTGATTCAATAAACAGACATTTTGTGGGCTAAATTGGCAGCTACCAACATAGACACCAGACTATTGACTTTAATAATGGAGCTCTATTCTGACACCTCAGTTAAAGTGCGCTTCGGGGCAAATGGAGCTATGACATGCAGAATCAGGTCAGTCTCTGGTGTGAGACAAGGCTGCATTTTGGCACCATTTCTTTTATCCTTTTATGTAAACGACGTGGTTGAAACCTTAGACCACCCGGATCTGCATATGCCTCACATCAAATCAAGGTCAATCAACGTACTCCTCTCTGCAGAGGACATGGTCCTCATGTCTACTACACCTGTGGGTCTGAGGAGAACTCTAAAGAAATTCAATGCATACTGTGCAACAAATACACTTGTCATAAATAAGAACAAATCCAAAGTTATGATTTTTGCTAAAACAAAAAAAGCCTAGTAATTGGCAACTTGAGGGCTTCAGAGTGGACCAGGTGAACTCCCATCAATACCTTGGCCTCATTTTCACAGCTACAGGCACCTGGATTCCACACATGAAATACTCCCTGATGAAAGCCGGACATGCCACTTGCATCCCACAAAAACTCTGCAATTATAGATACCCAGGTTCTATCAGACCTGTGCTCAAAGTTTTTAAAGCAAAGGTGCTTCCCATTCTCCTGTACGGGGCTGAGATATGGGGTCATCAAAAAGCACCAATGCTGGAGTGCTTCCAGTCTCGACAGTTACGGCTATATTTAGGTGTAAATCAGTCTACCATATCAGCTTGTATAAGAGCAGAACTGGGGATACCACCAGTGAGCTGCGAGGTCATAAAGAGACTCTAACTACTGGTTTAAACTCAAACAAACGAACCGCATGAGACTTCCACACCTCTGTTTGGAAGAGCAAGATATATCGCAAAATAAAACATCATGGCTAATGCCTTTTGCCAATACCTCCCTCCCACTGGGTCTATCACTACAAACCTTGGTCAATCTAGGCCCCAAAGCCAAAACAACCTTCCAGCAGCGGGCACTGGGCATTGCAGCTCAAGATGACTTGGCAGCTGTCGCTAATGCAAGAGCCACCCCCTACCTCACTGCCTTCAAACAAAACGTCAGGATGGAGAAGTACCTTGCCTACAACATGCCCTATCAATTGCAAAAATTCTTTTCTAAAGCCGGGTTTGAACAACTAGACACAATGAGTAAGTTGGGCCGCTACCAGAACATCCCTTACTCTCAAAGATACTGTGTTTGCAGAGCAACAGTTCCAGAAGACCTGATTCACTTCTTACTTGAATGCTGTCTATATAATAATATCAGGGATTACTACCTTGCTCCCCTCTTAAGTGACAACATACCCCATGATAACCAGACAAAACTGCACTTATTGCTCAGGGGACAAGATAAGTACACAACTCTTAGAGTGGCTCTGTTCATTCTGAAGGCCACGAAGATTAGAGATAAGTACCATAACCCTGGAGGAGTATGATAAAGAGGGCTGCCGCTTTGCTTTTTTCCGTCCCTTTTATGCCTTAATATAATACATGGTTTGTAACTAAAATTTGAGAAGGTCATAATGACTAATCAATAAAGATTTGTTTGTAACTCTGTGCCTGTGCTCTGACTTTGGACTCCTTGTGACTTGCTGACCCTTTGGACTGACTGACCCTTGTTGGCTTTCTGGACTCCTTGACCCTGCATTGGAACTGACCTCGAGTACACCTGAACCTTCTGGAATTGAGTAAGCTGTGAGAGTGTTTGCCTATTTGCCTTGCCTGCCTGAGACGTGACAAGAAGAGCCCATTTCACAGGACAATACTTGGCGAAGTGCTGTGCTGTGATTGGCCAGTTCCAAAAACAAAGTGGGAACCAACAAATACATCAATCTAGAAAACCAGAGTATGGACTCATGTGTGCATTGAAATTGCAAGCAAGCTCAGGCTGCTAAAAATCTAGGCTTTGATCAAGAATATGTCAGACCTATACAAATGAATAAAGCACGCATGTATAGTCACTTCTTTACTTCCTTTTAAAAAAGATTTAAATAAATCAATTAATGAATTCATTCATAAAGCTATTCTGGCTTTTTAGTTGTAGAAAGAAGCGTACTTGGGCATGCCTGTTGAAACAGATGCTATAGGCATCTGAATAAAATATGATTGAGAAGGATACAACCTTAGGCCTTAGCTATACATAATATTTCCTGATGTGCTTTGAACAAAGAAAATAGCTTTGTTCTGCTTCATGTGTGTTCAAATTCAAAACTGCCTCAAGTTCTCCTTTCTCCCATCTTTTTCCTCTAACTCATTCCATGTAACCCAGCTCATTTCCTCATCCTTCCTTGCTGCAAGATCCAACTTCCCTAAATGCATTTAAACAACATGCTGAAAACTTTAACTACTTTCTGCCTGGGTTTTATGCACCTTAGGAAGGAAAACAGCTTGCCACTTTGCTCATGTGTTCTCTTCTGGCTTCTGTCGGGTGAGAGTTCTGTGATCATGGTGGAACTGCTAAAATGGCCTTTTCTTGGTTCTGGAATGTGGAGATTGTGCAAGGGGAGGCTATCTTTCAGTTGTACTACTCCTAAACCATTTAGGACTAGTGTAATTTTCTTCTGTTAGCAGCTGTGGTTACCAGTGTGGAAGAATGGGTTATAGGGAATTTTTGCACAACATGAGTTATACTGTGCTGTGTTTGCCTGTGGCAAGTAGCCCTATTATATGCTAAGGGCTCTCTGCAGTTTGGGCCTAGGCTTAAAGCTGTTACAGCCCTAGAAGACTGGAAAGGAAAGTTCACAGTTGTTAGCTAGGCCCTTTTGGTGCGTGATGACTTCCGGTTCACTTCCATGGGGCTGCAGTATTCCAAACTGCAGAGGCATGCTGTCTGCATGTCTCTGTAGTATGGAATCAGAGCCTGGATTGATAGGTGGCGGCACTTTGGCACTCTATTCCTGTCCATAGTTTTGCCCAGTATGGATGAAGTGTTCTAGAAGAGAACAAGGTCTGCCCTGCCCTGCAGTAGCTGAGGTCTACCAGCAGACTAGTGGCATGTCTATATAGCCCAGTTTTCTCACAGGAAACTCACTTTGGCAGTGTGCCTTGTTGTGCCACCAAAATGGGACTACTGGGAGTTCCAAGGCCAGAAACTTTTTTTCCCAGGCCATCAGAGCCCTCATAGCTGGTCTGGGGGCTGCCTCATAGCAACTGTGCAAATGTGGACAGCCTTTTTCTGGGACAGTTGCACCTCTCCCAACTGGTGGACCGCCCCAGTTTTTCTGGTCCCATTGGAACAGTCCAGTAAAGAGGAAGTGACTGTAATCTTTCAGAAGATGCTAGTCTATTAAAAAGCCAATAAAGTGTGTGTGGGTAGACAGTGAGAAAGCATTGTTCCCAAATAACTAATTTCACATTGACTACCAGAATCTTCTTCTTAACAAGAGCTGTTAATCTATGATTCTGTTTAGAAAAACCAGCATGGTACTCTTCTGAATGTAGTTTATTTGCATTGTCCATCCTAAGTAATAAAAAGAAATAATAAATCACAGTGCATAAATAAATGTTCTTAGTATTGGAAAAACACTGAATACTTTTGAGAATTCAAGAACCTCATGTCTTTGTAAGCATTATTAACACAAAGAAAACATTTTAAAAGGAATTGATTTTTGTATGTGTGTAAAAAATTCTATCTTCTGCTACACTGGATGCTCATTACATTTCATTACTACATATCTGCCTATGCTGCCTGCTAGGTCACAAGGGTATTTAACTAAGAGTAAATAAGATTTAAAGAGAAGATGCTGTTTTGAAAGTTAAAGTCCCTTTTACTTTTCTGTGGGGGGAAAAAAGAGACTGCTGCTGAAACAGGGATGTTGTGCTAACCAGTAGGACAATAGGATTTGGAACCAAATGACATCTGGAGGGTTATGCATTTCCCATCCCATTTTAAGGCTGTCCTTAACCTTTTGCTTGGTTGAAATTATACACTTTTTGTGTGGGACTTTATCATATATTAGGAAAGAGTCCCTCTGCATGCTAGCATGGAATAGTGGAAGCCCTACCTCTTGCTAGAACATTTTGTAAGTACTAGAGCATGATAGGGCACCTGAAATTGTGCCCTATCCCATTATACCAGTAGACATTGATGATAAAGTCTACAGGCATACCATGGGGCTGGTCAGGAACAGAGGGGCACATGTGGAAGGCAAGCAGCCCCCTGTTCCAGAATATGGTGATGTCATTTTTGAAGCATAACAGGAAGTGTTGCTGAAAGGGGCCCTAGGCCCATCAAAGCCCAGAAACTTTTGTTCCTGGTCTTTGAAGGCTTCAGCACTGGTTCTAAAATTGGTCCAGCCTTTGGACTGGTGGCTGGAGGTGACATGGGATGATATGGGGTGGACCTTCCCAATGTGGATGGTTTTGACCCACTGGCATCCTATGCCAGCATGGCTCCAGATAGGAAGAGAAAGTGTGAATATGGCCATGAGAAGTTACTGAGGTGAAGCCTTCTGTGGGAATTAAATCACGAAAGTCTTGTTAACTGGAACGGATGAAAAGCACACATTCTCTTTTGCTTTTAATAAGTGTATGTTACTGCTCTGTGCTGTATATAATTAATATTATCTATAGTTGATATTGTTGTACAGGTTCTGGACAAATTTGGTTGAAGCATTAAGCAGCTCTTGCTTGTCTGTTGCATTTTTATCCCATCCTATACCCGAAAATCTCAGGGCAAAAACTAATTGTATAAGGAACATACTAGAACAATAATACTGCCTGAAAGAGGAGAAGCTGTTTCCTTAGTCAAAAGCCAGGTCAAAGAGAAGTGTCTTTACTCACTGGATGACAATTTTCTTTGTGTGTGAGTCTTGAACTTATTGGCCCAGAATTCATGCAAAGATTTCTTTAAAACCTGTATACTGTGGCCTTTCGCACAATATAGAGTGTTGGTCCAGCATGTCTGGCCCAACCTGGAGCCTTTGCTGTGGCAAGATCAGCTCAAGTACTGGGATAAGCCTTCCACATTTGGAAGATTGTCCCCACATAGCCCGTGCTGGCTCTGGCAGTCACATGATCTCTGGAGCCATTTCCAGGTTTACAAAGCACTATGAGCTGAAGCACTAGCCTCAGTCCCCCTTGGGGATGAGCTTTGGTGGTACAATTCAGTGCGCTTCCAAAACCGATGCTCCTGTGAAACTGGAACAGGGAGAAATGCACCCATCCACGCACCTCCATTGATTGGTCTAATTGCTCCTGGAATGCTGATAGGCCTGTAAAAATTGGACCTTGCTCCATCGCAGTTTGGATGGATCAGCCCATGGAGGGGCAGGACCTAACTCTCTTTTCCAGCATGCAGAAGAGAGGGTTCTGAAGACCTGCCTCTGTGCTGAAGCAGACTATGGGTAAGCGGGAAAAGCTCCGTCTTTAACACTACTGTGATGCCCACACTAAATTTCAGTGCTGGGTGATGTAATTTAAAAATGGTAGTGAAAGCGCATTCAATGCGGAATAAGCAAAGAAGTTCAAACAGACAGCCTGAGCAGGTAAGGAGGGGGCAAAACCTCCCTTATAAGTATAACGGGAGGGGGAAGAGAGCACTCAACCAATCAGGCGTCGAGTTATGTCTGGTGAGGGGGTATAAAACCTGCCTGCCAGAAGACAGAAGTGTCCATGCTTTGGGGTTCTGGGAGGAAGATGGGGGTAAACTGTCTTGTTCTCTCAGGGGAAAGATCCAAGCATAGGTCCAGACCTTCTTGGCCAGGGATAGAGCCAGAAGGGATAGAAGGAAAGGGGATTGTGAAGTTTGTGTGCCTATGAACTGAAATACTTGTATTCTTCAAAACACAGTTGTAAAGAATAAAGCTTTTCATTTTGTTTCTTTGAAGAGACTTTGCCAGTTTCTCTATAGTCTAACCTAGAAGGGTGGTTACAGTTACAAATTCCACTCTTTATAAACCAGGGAAGCTGAGGCTAAGGGAAATAAGCACCCAGTAGGCTGGAGACAGGAGTTCTGAGTGTCAGGCAGGTGAGGTGAAGGAAATAAGCATTGCTGGTGTTCACTTGTGAGTGCGAGACCTGAACAAACCACAACAAGCTACCAGAAATATAAAACACACTACCAGGATTTTAAAATTATACAAGCCCCTTACAGGAATAAAAGACAGGGTTAAAGAGTGTAAGGCTGCATCCACATGGGATGCCTTAATTCGGTTTAAGGAAACCGAAATAAGTGAACCGGGTTAATCATGTTTACACGACTTGCAAGTTAACCCGGTTCAGTGGCATTCTGATTTCAGCCTTAAATTGGAATCAATCCTGGGAGTCCAGACGGCAGCCCTGTCCTCCCACCCATTGCCCACCCCCTCTCTCTCATTGGTGTTCCGTCCCAGGATCTCACCCTCCCTTCCCTTTGCGTCATCCATGCTCCGCCGGGGATTCCCGTTCTCTCCCCTCCCCGTTCCCACCACCACCACCACCACCACAAGCAGCAGCATCCATCCATCCATCCATCCATCCATCCATCCATCCATCCATCCATCCTGGCGCTGCGGCACAGGCAGCTTCGCCCTGGGGCTCCTCGGTGCCCGCCTCCGCTTTGCCCCACTCCACCGCTGTCGCCGCCGCCGCGTTCTCGACGCCTTTCACCCTGCTGGCCGGAGTGCGCTCGCAGCCCGGGCTGCCCCTGCCTCCCCCTCCGGCAGCTCTGGCGCCCGCCGCGCCATCCATCCATCCATCCATCCATCCATCCATCCATCCATCCATCCATCCATCCATCCATCCATCCATCCATCCATCCTGCCGCTGCGGCGCAGGCAGCTTTGCCCTGGGGCTCCTCGGTGCCCGCCTCCGCTTTGCCCCACTCCACCGCTGCCGCCGCCTCCTCCGCATTCTCGGCACCTTTTGCCCTGCTGGCCGGAGCGCGCTCACAGCCCGGGCCGCCCCTGCCTCCCCCGCCAGTGGCTCCGCCGCCCGCCGCGCCATCCATCCATCCATCCATCCATCCATCCATCCATCCATCCATCCATCCATCCATCCATCCATCCATCCTGGCGCTGCGGTGCAGGCAGCTTCGCCCTGGGGCTACTCGGTGCCCACCTCCGCCGCTGCAAAAGGAGGAGAGCCGAGAGGCGGGCGAGAGGGTGGGCGGGCTCAGCATGCCCACCGTGGGGGAGGGCAAAGGGGGCTCCTCGCTCGCTCTTATCCGGGGGCCCGGGAGGGAACTTGGAGAGCGGGGAGAGTGGGCTGGGAAAGTTCCGTGGGGACTCCCCTTTCCTTTCCTTTTTAAAGTTCAGAACTGCGCAAAACTGCAACATTGTTATTAAGCTACATCGCTACAGTGTAGCTTTGGAGGTAGTGGCTGTTTCGAGACTGGATTCTTTCAATGGAATCACTCTTTGGAAGCGAGCTATTGGGGGAGGGAATCCTAAACATGATGTGCCTCGAATACGGACAAGCCATTGGTTACAGTGCGATTGGGGGCGGGACAGCCTGGACACGGAATCTCATCCCGGAAAACGATACTGTCTACACAGTAAAAAATGAAACACGTATCAAGGGCACGTTCCGGAGTGAGACCTGTTGAAATCAGGATTTATTTCAAATCGGTATAATGTGGTTTAACACGGAAGAAGCGTGTTAAGCCGAACTGCCATCTGAACTGTGAGGACTCAAATCGTTTTGAATTCGAGATAACGATGCCGTGAAGATGGGGTCTAAGACAGCTCGCACTGGGGGATGGGCAGCACCACAACTGCATATAAGGGCGTGGGTGGAAGCCTTCCCAATTAGCCCTTTAAACAACAATAAAATGATAATGTTTGTGGATGAGATGGGATAATTGCCTGCAAGTGTATTTGGCTAACACAGCGGTTCTCAACCTTCCTAATGCCGCGACCCCTTAATGGAGTTCCTCATGTTGTGGAGACCCCCAACCACAGGGTCAGAGCAGCTGGGAGGTGGGAGGGAAGGGCGGCAGGAGACTTGTCGCGACCCCTCTGAAAGGGCAGTTCGATCCCCAAAGGGGTCCCGACCCCCAGGTTGAGAACCACTGGGCTAACACGACAAGCAAACCTCTTTACTTTTTTGCTTAAGGTGAATTATCAGTGCGTTCGTTTATCACTTATATAGATGTCTCAAAATATTAAGATCATATTCCAGTAAAGTATAGTTCAACTTTTTTTTCTGAATATGATTTGGCTGTAAAATGTATCCAGGTTTTCTGTAATCCTGATAATTTCTTACAATGCATCTAGTCCACGATTGCATAGTGGGCTTATATGTGCTACACACTGCATATCTTTGGAAGCAGGCCTGCCACCCAAAAGCACACATTTTGCTCCAGAGGGAAGATAGAATATTTATTGTCAGCAAAAAAACAACACTTGGGACTCATGCCCAAAGAAAGTGCCAAAGAAGCATTGTAGCTACACATTCTTTTATGCTCTATACAGATAACACACTTAATGTAAACTTTTACCCTCTACTGGCTGTTCCTATTTGCATCATTATATGAGCATTATTATTCATAACCACCCATAGCATACATCCTCATACTTTTCATGTTCATGCTGATAAGCTTTGTCAAAACAAGAGGTGTGTCATTAAGTCCACTTTTCTTCAACCTTTTACCTACTTTTACTCTTCTTTCATCCTTACCATATTATTGTCCGCTGCCTTGTCTCTTCCTTATGCCTAATACTCCCAACAATTTTGGGCAATATAACAGAAGCAAAATGCATATTTATAAGTTGTGGCAATATTAGGCTAGATTAATTATGTGTTAGGCTTCTCATAACAAATTGATTTTTTTTTAAAGTGGGCTTTTTGGAGATACATGTCCCTTTTAAAGAATCTTCCTCAGAAATGAAATCTTAAATGCAGATATCTTGGTGCTGTGTGAAGATTTTTAGCAAAGGCAATTCACATACACATCTGAGAGGCCTGAAGTTATAGCTGTGCAGGTTATAGCAAAAATCAATAAACACTGATATAACTTACAAGAAAAGAATAAGTTGTAGTAGAATTTGGCATGAAAGTTACAACGGTGGTGCAATAGCAGCTGAAATATTTTATGACCAATCGTAGATTTTTAACAAGTTGAATTTAGAATAAGGACATTCTGCTTTAGGATCTTTTTTTATTTACCGGTATGTATAAAATAAAATTTTAGTTTTATAGACAGGGCATTAAGCCTACCCATTCAATTAAAAGTTTGTTAAACATTCCTCTGCTCTTATGTTGTCTTATCCTGTCAAACTGGCAGCCAGAGCATGAGCATTATCACAGGTGTAATAGGTGTGTGACTGGCATCCCAGTCAACAGATTGGGTGCTGCATTTTGCACTTTTGCAGCTTCTAGGCAAGGTACAAGGGAAGGCTGACACACAATGCATTATAGTAATCTAGATGTGAAATTCCCAGTGTACCGACAACAGGTGGGTCTAGGGGCAATGCCCATGGTGATTCCAGAAGTATTCCCAAGTTGCAAACATATACTGAGCAAGTGGGACCCCAGTTTCAACAGGCAAACCCATCAATTTCTGAATTCTTCATCTTGGCAGGATTCAGCCTCAGTTTATTGGCTGTCATTCAGTCCATCACTGACTGGGCAGTAGTTGGTACAGTATAAATCCCTAGGTCCAGGAAAATCTTTTTTAAAAAAATTAATGATCTCAAAATGGTTTTACTAAAAGAAAAATATATACCTAAAGTCAAGGTTAAAAGCAAGTTAAAATATACAAGCAATTAAAAGTACCTTTAAAAGTGGGCAGATTAGAGAGAATACTGCCATTTAGACAGGGAGTAAGAGTAGATGCATTCTGGTCTTTTTCAAGGCCACCATTTCTTCCCACAAAGATAGGTTCGTAACATCTTAGGTCTCCTCGGTCACCCCTCCCCTCCCATGTAAAAGGGAGGTACTGGATGGCCAGGTGTAATTACCCTGTCCATAGCCTCAGGCCTTAAAAACAGAACAATGTTCCATAAAGCCAGTTCTGATGATGTCTAGGCACTTTCAACAGCATGAAGAAAAACAGCTTGGAGATGAGTGAGTTTAATCTTCAAAGTGCTTTGCAAATTTATTGCAGCAAACATGAGATTTTATATTTAGACTTATGCCCTTTCCATACTTACCATTTTGGACAGGGGAGACTTGCCATCCCAGAACAAGCAACTTGTCCCAAGCTGGGACAGGTTGCTGCTGAAGTGGGACAGGGCTGTCTGCTTTCAGATGACCAATCCCACTGCAGCCATCACCATTGGAGGCAGCAACCACTGTCCAGTCTACCACTCAGCGTGAGAAGGCCCTCAGTTTTCCCTAATTTCATAGCTTTGTTCAAAAGCTGGCTGAAAGGTCAAACACTTCCTAGGGTTTCTTCCCCAACCCCTTACACACAAACTTTAGTTTAGAACCGGAAAGATGTCTTCAAGCAAATATTTATATGCTGTTTTAACCTTTCATACTCACTAAAACTCAGTGTGAACGCAGTCATTTTCTGGCATTTTTTAATCTACCCCACACCTACAGCAGAATATAAGAGCATCCCTGCACCTCGGAACCTCAAATTGAGATAATTTTTCATGATTCCTGAGAGTGATCAAAAGGCAGCAGTGTACTTTGAAGCATTTTGTAATGATTTTCAAATTCTAGGAAATGCAGGTCTACAGAAGCTGTGCCCATTTTTTTTTTTTTAAAGAAAGGCTTCTGTGGATCAAGGCAGTAGCATGTTTAAGTGAAGGAAACAGCATTTAAGTGAAGGAAAAAGCACTGAAGAGATGAAGGAGGTGCTGCACTCCTTGCAGTTGTTGTATGCCACCAAGTTTTGGCCAACTCCTGGCTGACTGTATTGTTACCTCCATGGGCACCTCTATGCAGTTTTCTTGCCTATTTCCAGGGAGAAGCTGGGAATCGAACTGACCATCCTCTGCTTTCCAGGCAGTTTGCTCTACCACTGAGCTACAGTTCCTTCTTGAAATTACAAGCCCATAAAAGTTAAAGGGAGAAGAAAACCCTGGTTGCTTTATGAAATGCAGAGAGGCTGTAGGGGTGGGCATCATGCAGTGATTTTTATATTTAAAATCTTTTCTCTGGACAAAAGGCAGGCATAGTACCACATTTTGTTTTCTGTTCACCTATTATTACAGGGTTGCAATACTTGCATATAGGTAAGTTAGTACGAGTCAGGGTGGCAGACATATCTCTTCTCCCAGCTCACCAAGCTACGTTGGCTGGGTTCAGGGAGACAGCTTTACTAGTGTGGCTTGATCAGTGCCAGGTTGCTTAGCTGTGCACCAATGCTTGCACATGAAGTATGAGGCATCTGTGCCCCCCTTGTAAGCTGGCTCCATGCTCAAGTGCCAGCAGCCCTGTGAATCATCTCACAGCTGATCCATGAAATGGATAAACATCTGGAGTCCCGAGTCACATTGATGTGGTGATCAGTGGAGATATGCTACTCTGGGAATGAGGGAAAGTTGTATATTGAAGAGGAGGCCATAGATTGGTTTAGAAATGAACAAGACTGTTTACTGGCTTTGAGGAAATGACTTGTATCAGTGCAAGCACAGTAGTAGAAGCACAGCACTTGCTAACACTAGGTCATCTGAAATGTTGTAATCAGATGTGTATTTGGAAAATAATCACCTGAGATTATTTTGATTTGGAAGCTATTTGTAGACCACAGCAGCATCTTTTGAAATGGGAAAGATAGAGTGAAATGGTTTCTCCTAAATGCTGACATGAAGCAGATTACTGTGGGATACATTGAATATGTGAAATGTTAGCTTGAATCTTTGCCTGCTAGACAGTTGTTTGCCCATTAGCTGTTGGCTAGTGGTAGAAGCCCCTGGTTACTTGATTAAGGATGCAAATAGCTTGATATATTTATCTGAAAGTTGCTCCTTAGCATTAAACTTAAGGTTTATGCTGTGGTTGCAGACTTTTCACTGCTGCTTTCAGACTTCAGTATCATAGTCTGCAGCCTGGGTGTGCCTCACGAGACACAGTGTTTTCTTAGATTACAAAGTGTTAAAAATGTGACTAATGAAGCTGTTAGAAGGCCCTGTAAACAGTGAGGAATGTGAAAGTAACCAAGGGAATAACATCCGTCTTTCGTGATCAGTTTAGAAAATGAAAAGTCTGTTTAGCAGGGACAGTGTTTTCTTTTTCACTAGAAATAGCATATTAGGCAGGAAACCCGAGAGAGGGTGGAGAAGGTAAGCTGCAAAATCCATTACTGTTTACTTGGTAAATAGATCTTGCCAACTATGTAGACACACAGTTTATTTTATTTTATTTGTTTGTATATTTTGCCTACTTCATGACGATTCAGCTATCAAGAATCAATAAATCCATTTAAAAAGGTCTGATATATTACATAGATATGGATCAATTAAATTAATTAATTAATTAATTGATTAAAACATAGCTTTTAAGATGCCCCTCCTGGATCCTGAGTCCATGTATTTTTGAGGTTTTATTTATCCTATTCCTCTTTCATTGTCTTGTCAACCATTGCTCAGTGCTTGAAACGCTCTTCTAAGTCTGATTCTTGATTCTGCTTAATTAAGACTATGTTGACATTGGCTTTTGAGAAATTGCATGAATTTACATATAAAAATGTGAGACTTTTATGGTCTTCCTGGGAAGTAGCTCTGCCTGCCAACTTATGTGGTTCAGTCTAACTAATGTACTTGTTTAAAACTGCCACCTTTCATACTTGGTAAAAATTAAAGCCAGGTATTTCAGTGCATAGAACCTTAACAACAGTTTGATATACTACTCTCATGATCTTCTTTTTTCTCACATTTTCTCCTATAGCAGCTGCTTTGCAGTCCTCGGTCCTAAATTCTGACTTGCAGTCATCCCTCCCCATCTTTCAGGTGACTAAGGCTTTGTCCTGACAGCCTTTGAAAAGACTGGAATCTGGGGTGAAGGGAGACTGGATTCAACCCAGGGTGAGCAACATGAAGTCCAAGCACCGTTCACTTGGTCCACTTTATTGGATTTAGGATATAGCTGCAAGGGGAACCATCTTGACAGTTGCATTGTTTTCACATTGGGATGATATACCAATGTATTGAAAATGTCTAATTTTCAGTCATATTTCTCATCTATCAGAGAACCAAATTCATGGAAGTTAGGTGTATCAATGGCTACTAGAATGGATTAGGCTGGAGAGGCTAGCAGGGAGTCAAGAACAGGTGAAGGTTTTGCCGTTGTCTTCTTAAGATTCAGGATGTGCGCAAATATTCGTAACATTCAAAATTCATATTAATTTGGACATTCAAATTCAGCTTGAATGCTTTGTAACATTCATATGAATATTTGTTACATTTGTGAACCTGGGGAGGTGGGAAAGCAGCTGCCCCAGTTACATCAAACATTTGTATGAAATTCAAATCCTACAACATTCGAAGGGGATCTATTTGAACAAATACAAATTTCCTTGCACTTGGTTTGATATGAATAAAATACAAAACAAAAATACAAAAACACAAACATTTGTGCACATCCCTCCTTGAGGTTGGATGGTGGACTAGATATGCTGTGGCCTAATTCAGCAGGGCTCCTCTTATATTCTTATGTTTTTATAACCAATTGATGCAGAAATGGCAATAGGTAATTTACTTCTTTCACTTCTGTGCACTCACATGGATCTCAGCCTTTGCTGCTGGGAAGAGATGTGCCTAAAAGAAAATCATGTGGTCAGTTCACCACCATTGAACCTAGAACCCAGTTGTTTGGTTTGATGGTGAACTGTTAATCGACAAACAGTTGTTCATATTTGATTTTGAATTGGTCCAAAAATAAGAAGTACCATTTTTCTGTGGGAAAAAAATAGCCCTTTTCAAGGACAAAAACATGGATTGCTTGACCAAATAGTTCAAATTTGGAAATGAGAAACTGGTTTGGTTTGACTGACTTTTTGGATATTTGGGCAACCAAATGTTTAGTTCACTTTAAATATCCATGAGCTATCTGATTCGCTGCAAATCATGAACAGACCAAAATGAAAACTAGGCATAGCTCAAAGTTAAACTGAAGCTTCATACGTATGAACCTTCAATAGGATCTGGAGGAGGAAGTGGGAAAGCTTATGTTAAACAGAGGGAGTTTCACTCTCCAGAAGTGCCTAGAGAAACTGGATCACTAGTCAGTATTGAATGGCACACATTGTACACATGCAGTTTGTGGTCACACCTTCACTTTAATTCTTCTTTAGGCCATCTTTGGCCTTTCCTATCAGAGTGCAAAGGGTGTTCTGATAGAGGAGAGGGGTGGAGATCTAAAAAAAAGTCTTATAAAGGTGTCTCAGGACAGGAGCAAAAAGGTGTAAACATAGTGAGCCAAACTCAGGATGAAAGGATTTTCAGGCATTGGCTGTGGTTGGAGTTAGTGCATTTTGAGTCCTGGTTCTTAATAAGAATGACTATTTCAGTAAGGGCCATGGCCCCAGAGTTTTCATTCACTGCTGGGAGGTGTGTCAGTCAAATATTGACCCCCAAACAAAATTGGCTTCTCTCACACTCAGCTTGAGATGCCCATGTTTGGCACAGACCTCTTTGCCTGCCCCATCCTTCCAGCCAACATACGTGCTTCCACAAAATTTGATGCTGGGGAGCCAATGTGGATAGCTTTGGAATGTGCATATTCAGGGAAGATAAGATGATCAGTGGCTGTTGGCTTTGTGTAAGCACAGGTGGAAAATGCCTTTATGCCTATGCTTGTGTGCTGTCCATAGGCATTTGGCTGACAGTTCTGGGTACAGAATGCTGGTCTAAGTGGTCCTTTATTTGGCCTGACCCAGTAGGCTACCTTCTTGTATTCTTGCTGCATTAGAAAATACTGTATTAGAAAATATTCATATGAATCGATCAAGAGAGATTTGTCAGCATATGACGAACGTAAAAGATTCTTTTTTTTAAAAAAAAAGAAATATATCCTAGGTATTGAAGTTTCTTCTATGGTAAATGTAATTTAAATGATAAAATGTGCTCCAGGTAATTTCCACAGTCATAAACATCTAAGCATTTCCTATATGGTAAGTTGTTTGATTAATAGCCCTCCAGTTAAACAGGAAGGATATGACATTTTTCAATTACAAGTGGAACCATTTGCAGTTGGCTATATTAATATGTGCTCTGCAGATTATATCCCATATGTTTTAAAGACTTGCTTATGATGTTTGTCAGTGTATGCATATATCAGCTCTTGGGTTGTGGAGATGCTTCTCTTCTGAGCAAGGGAAAACCTCTGCTTTGCCAGTTTAGATTCCCTGTGTATGCATAATCTGCCACTTCTTATCTGTATCTCTGTTGGCTGCTGGTTAGTCACGTAATCACTTTGATCCCTAGCTCAGGCCTTGATCTTTTTCAGAAGGGAGTCCTGATATATGAATAGTACTCTAATTGATTCAGTCCTTCCATTTCCCCTTCTTATTTACAATCTTTCAAGTCTTAATTTGCCTTTGTGAAGTTTCTTTTAGATTCCCTTTATATTTTGACACTCAAGTGACTGGGGGGCAAGAAAAGACCCACAGTTCTTTTCACTCAGGTTAAAGTGACTTGTCTCCTGATGATTTAAAGTTTCCTTAAGTGAGCAAAAGCTTCTGGGTAGGAGGGTGTGCCGGCCCACTCCCCTAGCCCAAGATGGGTTTTTTCCCTGCCCCTTCCTCCTGTTAAGAGGCCTGAATATATTTAGATTTGGTAGTGAAAAGAACAGTGCTGGCCATGCCTTCCCAGCCTCGTGTGAGAGAGCACACCACCCTCTTCTCCTTTCTCTATTGAAGCAAGCAGTAGGCGTTTCTAACCGGCCTCCCTGCGGTTCACTTTCTCTGGTTTCTGCTTTCCATGCTTCTTAAAGCTATAGTAGCCCTTTTAAAGTTGTGTTCTCCTTAGCTTTCTAATAAATCACTGTATGCAGTACTCTTCTTTGTAATAAAATAAAATAAAACAGAAGTCTCAATCTTTATTGGTACAATGGTTTCCAAAGGTAAAGTAAAACAAATAAGTTGTGAAGCATATCAGTGTTCATAGAAAGACCACACACATACACTCCTCATCCCCAAATGCCCTAGGCTATCCTAGTCTTCCCTTCCTGGCTTATCACAGCCCAAGAAGTATGGATCAATGCAGCTAAGTTTCCTTCAGAGTGTAGATCAGTATAACCTGAAACCGCCCACCCCCAAGTCTTCCCAGCAAAGAACAATGAATGTTTCTTTCCCTTGGCAGGTGGCTTAAATACCTCCCACCTGGCATAAGCCATTCCTGTGATTGGCTGCTCCTGGGGTATTCTCCCCCTCCTTTATGCTAATTAGAATAACTAAGCCCTGCTGCTTACCTGTCCTTGCTAACTGAGCATGTTACATAGGCAATTTTTTTTACAATAAATACATTCAAATACATTACAGTCAACATAAATAAACATGTTAAATAGGCATGGGCACCACAGAGGGCATGCCATCATTTTAGCTTATCTTCCTTCATGTGGTGATGATTTTTATTCAGCAGTGCAGTTTAAAAAAATATTGATTATTTCAGACATAGTCAGTAAAAAAAAAGAGCGGAGACTGATAAGGAAAGAAAACTTGCAGATTGGAAAGTATTCACTTTCACTCCTCCATCATTTAATTTTTTTATTTTTATTTTTTGGCAGACTAGGAATGTTCCCCCCCCCATTTCATGCTTAATGGATTTTGTTTTTTCAGACCAAATTGTTTGCCTTTTCCCTCTGACATGCTTCTAGCCTCAAGAAACCTCTACTTCCATTAATATTCTTGCTGTTCGCACTGAGGTAACCCTGTTTTGTTTCCACAATCAGAGCAGAAAACTTCTCATGCACAGATTTTTCCCCTGAAGGCTGATTCTCTTATTATTGAGGGCCTGATTGTGCCGTAGTGCTGAGTTTTTTCAGTATAAATATTTGAAGGTTACCTCTGTACCTTGTAGCAGATGCTTAATATTCTGCAGTATTGGGTCTTTTACCTAATGTTAAGGATCTATTATTTGTGATAGCTTAATGTATATCTGTGTGTGTGTGTGTGTGTGAGAGAGAAAGAGTGCACCTGGAAAAGAAGAGCAGAATTTTCCTCTGCAACCTTTTTTTCATTTATCACCATGGAGCCCTGAGTTTTGTCTGTCACAGCTGACCTTTTAGTCTAGCAGACTTGTTACCATTTATATATATATATATATATATTTAAAGCTAAAAATGTGCAAGTGTAGCTGATAGTGTGATAACTCAAAATTATAAATTTCCAATTGGGCTTAGCCTGGTATGACTTACATTTTCCCTTTGATGTAATGGAGGAGTCACCTAAATGTCATAGCATTTGTGGTAGCATTAATAAATTAAGCTTCTCGCCATTTGGTAGTTTTTCAATTTTTGTTGCCTTGTGAGAAGCAGTTTGTTTAAAAACATTCTAAAGATGCACATTTTTCTGACAGAATGGAAATCTCTCCCACTGGGTAAAGGTGATTATGGTGTCAGTACTACTCAGTCTTCCTATTCAGGATAGTCCACAAATGGCACAGTCAATCCTTTCTATTATTTCTTTTACACTGAACCTGAAAAATTGAGGAAATCTGCTGTTTGTGGCCAAGCACAACCTTCTTTTCTGGCAGTAATTCTCTTGTAGGAGATCTGTACTTGTAGGACAGGAGACCTATGGTAACAGCTCACTTGGAAGCTTTCCTTGGAGTCTGCTACTATTCTCAGTCAGTGATGGGTAACAAACAGAGCTCTGTGCATACATAATATGTCCTCCCCTGCCTCCAAAAGAAACATCTGAATATTTGATAGCATTTTATTGCAGCTTTCAGGCAGGTCCTTCCAGGTAGGCAGACATAATGAGGAATGAAGAGGCACAGGGAAGCATCACCTAAGAACATTTTGCCATTACAGGCTAATTATTCCTGGAAACCCACAGCACCCCATTGTTTCCACCAGCTTTTCTCCTCACCTAGCTGGCAACTCTACATCAAAGAACAGTATCTCACATCCTCCTCCAGCTGATCAGTGATCCTGGGAAGGTGCTGGTCTTTAAGACTAAGGCATCATCCACATGGGCATAGAATGCATCCTTCCTGGGCTGCAAGACAGCAGTGGGCAAATGGATCTGGGCCACAAGCTCCCCCAGCCCCATTTTGTAGCTTGCTTGCTTGATGCTGCCTAGTTGTATCTCATTCTTAAAGACCATATGGATTAACTTCATGTGGCTGACTAGTCTTCAGTATCTTTCTTAAGTCAGCCAATGTGATTTTCATTGTTGTTGTAATTTAGGCTATCCACCTACAGTACTACCTGCTGCCCTGTTTTACTTCTCTCTCCTGCTATTCTAAGCATCACCAAGTTTTACAGGATTAGTCTCTTCAATTATGTGTCCAAAGTGTGACAGTTTAAGCCTTATCATTTCTGCTTGTAAATAATATTTGGATTTTATTTGCTTTAGAATCCATCAATTGGTCTTACTGATGGTATCCTGAGGAGCCTTCTCTGGCACCAGAGTTCAAAAGAGTCTATATGTTTCCAGTCTTGGAAGCAGAATAGGAGAACCAAAATGGCCACGTAGATCAGGATAGGGATGTGCACGGATATCTAGAAATTTGAAAATCCAATTCAAATCCGTCAAGTGTAGTCATTTGAATTCGAATTGGATTTCTGAAAATCCAAATTTATGCATTTGGACGAATTTCAGATTTTCAAAAATCTGATAACAGATTTTTGAATTAAACATATTTGTGCATATAATGCGGGATGAAAACGGGATGCATACAGGATGAATATGGGATAAATACATATTTGCACAAATTTTATGTTGGATACAAATCTTATCAACATTCATATATCTGGATCTGAATCAGATTTTAGAAAATCCAGATTTTTGAAATTTGAATTGAATTGAACTTTTGAATATTCAATTCAAATAGAATTTGAATGCAAAAAATACATTTGTGCACGTCCCTAGATCAGGGCAGCAGTGGACCTGTTTTTTTAAAAATAGTTTTATTAATTATATTTACCATTTACAACTTAATGCACAAATTTACATATATTATATTGAAATAAACTAATAAACAATACTAACTATTTCAAAACTTGGGTTGTGTTGCTGGTAAGATATGAAGTTGTATAAATCTTGAATTGGCACTGACTATAATTTACATGGGATACATATATCTTATAGTATTACTATATAATATTTATATCATTTCAACAAAAAAATTAAGGCATTTTCTGATAATGTTAATTCCTCCATATTATATGTTTTAACAGGTCCACTGCTGTCCCCTCCTGAGTAAACTGGCCCAGAGAAGCGTGTGGAAGGATCCATAGCTTTTGTGTGCCAGTTTAACGAAGAGACAGGTTTCAGTGGTGCATTAAAATTGTGCCACCAAAATGAATCTTCCCTAGATTTCTGAGGCCAGCAACTTTAGTTCCTTACTGTTGGAGTTCCCTCATCAGGCTCTGAAGCTCAAGTGAGCTTTGGAGTGATGGCGTGACACAAGAAGCAGTTTGGGGTGGTGTGGGTTTTGGGTGCCACACATCACAGGGCCTGTCTCAGAGCAGGTCATCCAGATGTGTACAGCCTTTCTCTAAGGCAGTGGGATTGCTCCAGCTGTGAATGGTTTCTGTAGGAGTGTTCTTGCTAGAATGCTCCAATTGCCACAAGTGCTGGGAAGCCTGAGTCTCATCTATGCAAAGATTTCCTCCAGTTTTCCTTGAGCAGCAATTATGTACATAACAATGTTTTACACTACATGGTGGCTTGTTGGAACACACCACAGTGTCATACAAGGGACAACTGTACTGTACAAGCAAAGCCAAATGATTGTACTTGAAGTGCACTCTATAGAGCCCACAGTTTGCAATGAATATAAAGCTTGCTTTTATGAAGAAACTTATAATTTAGAGCTTTTCCCAAGGTACAATTAAATCAAAAGATGGAGAATCTCTGGGAAGATACACGGAGAAGGGCACAGGGCAAATTTTCCTAAGGCTCCTACTAATGCTAATCAAAGTTTTGCCAATTAGCCTATATTTTTTATTCTGGTATTGAATGATACATAAAACAAACAAGACAACAAATAGTAATAACTGAGAACTGTACATTTACACATGCATCCGTGTGTCTGTGTTTGTGTGTCATACATATATAAATCAGAGGTAGCTAATATTGATATTTTCAAGTGAGAACTCAGATCTGTTCAAGTGATAGTTTTACAGCAACATTAAATAAGGATGTCAACTATTCCTACTGTATTTTTGTTGCTGTATCCTTACGTAGGTGGTGCACAGAGTATATTTGGTAAGATAAAACATCACAAAATACAATTAAAAATAAAAACAATACAATTCTTAGAAATACAGAGTCAAGCAATTTTTTAAAAACGTACATTTCAAAATACTTTAATGAAGGAAAAGATCTTCATCTCGCACCTAAAAGATCAAATTCATGGTGCCAGATGGATTTCTCAGGAGATCCTGTTACATAATCTGGGTGCTTCTGGCAAGCAAAAACACAAATAAGAAACTTTTCTTTGTGGTCAATGTGGGCAAATCTACATAAGCCACCAACAAATGTAAGAAAAGTTCTGCTTGATTAGATCAGTACCATGTTTAGTTTAGCTGCCTGGTCTCACAGAGCTAAATTGCATATGAAATCCAATAATGAGATAACTTATACAACTTGACTCCATCCACATGGGTGACATGGGTGGAGGCACAAAAGGATATAGCATCTGCATGCAAGTGGTGCCAGCCCTCAAGCACCCTCCGAAACATCCTTCCCATAGTGTAGGAAGAACTCTGAGAGGGACACCCTTGCCTCTAACATGTAGTTATTGTTGGAAATGCAGCATTTCGTGTGTGTGTGTGTGTGTGTGTGTGTGTGTGAGAGAGAGAGAGAGAGAGAGAGAGAGAGAGAAGCCAGCCTAACCTGCTAAAGGGGGGAGGTGGAGCTTGGCCTTCAGTTAGTTTGTTTAGTACTTCCTATTAATATGGCTGAGAACAGATCAGTCTGTACCTTGTTGTTCCAGTTGTGTTTTAAGTAAAGTTAATTTCTATTTCACTAGTCTTTTTGAGTGGTGCTTTTCTGGGATCACTGCAGAGTCTTACACTGCAAACTGGGAAAGTCACACAAGCTTGATTTTCCAACAGTTATGCAGCAACCATGTGAGGACTTACTGGTGCAATGATTCAGCTAGAAGGATTTTCCTTTGACCCCACAATGGAAGTAGTCCTGCCAGATCCTGAAGCACAGTATTAGGAGGTTGAGCAATATTGGCTCAAAACTATATTATGGATGTGGCTGTGTAATGCTGCAACAGGAGATTGATCTAATTTGACTGTGAGTGTCCCTTTAAGATCTCTGGCAGAAACCTTTGTGAGGCTTGATACCAGAATCATTTTCACTAAAGATTTCAATAACCTTGAAAAACAGCCTGGGAACCATGGCCTTTCTGTATCTTTTTTCCCTTTTTCTGTTAATAGTACTTCTTGCTGGTTTTGTCTATTCTGAGTTTATTTTAAACAAAATGGAGACAGTTTAACAGTCAGAGTTAACAGTTTTATTTTGTTAAGTTGTCAGGAATAGCTAGTAAGTATTAGCTAAACGCTATACCAAACAACAGGGACCTCATCTCCAAATATGATTGCTATGGATTTTATTAGCTGCTGGAAATAATTTTTTTACAATGCAGGGTCATGTTAGGTACTCACTCCACTGCTATTCATGCATGCTAGAATGCAGGAAAAAAAGCTAGGTTCTCTAAGTACCTTCAGGGAAGTCATTATTCTTCCATCTTTAGCTACCCATCTGCAATTTGGGGATGATATTCCTGATTACACTTAGAATGCTTGAAATGTGCTACGGAAATTGTAAGTATTATTAAGGGATCTGAAATTGGGCCCCAGAGTTTCGTTCAGTTGTTTGACAGAGTAGTTTGTTCAATTAGGTTGACGGGTATGGCCTACTCTCTTTCCTTAGCAGAACAATTCAGTCTTCCCTTTGTGCTTAATTGAGAACTACACACTTGGGAAATGAAAGGAGATGATCTCATTAAGAAAGGACCTCTAGACTGGTAATTTCTTTTGAAAGGGACACATTATGATATTAGGATGCCCTTAATTTGGCTCAGATATTATAGTCACTTAGGCTTTGCTTTAAATACCAGTGAGGGTGGCTTTTACCAATTGAGAGTTTTAACTCCCAAATTAAGACAGCTTTAGCCCATTGGTAACCAACCCTAATGACCATTTAAAGAATATCTTTTTTAGATTCCTCATATGCTTCAGCTGGACTAACAAAAAAATACTGATAATTTCCTTATAGTGTTCTAGGCACAATTCACTGGAACTACCGTTTGCTAGAAAGAAGCAAAAGTGAGCAAGGATGGGAAAAATGGTTTGGAATGTGGCATAATTTTGATAGCAATACAAACAGTAGTAATGAAATTCATCACACAAGGTATGTGGGTTGGCATGAGGATCTGTATATTAGAGGCTGGAAATTTTGGAGTGTATACTATTTCAGCTTAGCGGAGTTGGCTCCAGCACATACACAGCAGATAGGTGTGTGTGGAGTTCCCAGCAATGACAAAGTCCTTAATGCATACCAAACGGAAGGTATACATGAGTGAATAAATGCACGAGTATATGAAAACAGTAAATCAGATATATGAACGAGTATATAACTTGAATAATAACACACTAATACACGTTAACTACATCTTCAACTTATTTTCAACTAAACATTCATTATGGAGTGAATACACATGGATACAGAGAACACATTGTACCACATGGATACTTTGAACGAATCCTAAAGTAGGATAGTTACTAGTGTCACGTTGACCTGGTTCTCGTAACAAAAACGTCTCTCACAGTGTTATAATATACTAGCAGGAAATAGAATAACAGATTACTATACAGCTGCTGTTTTCAGCATGTAGTGATCTAGAGGACCTAGTGATGTGAACTCTGATCCTGCCAGTATACTTCAAGTAGAAACGTCTTGACAGAAAATAGGTGAAATAGGTTCCCCACCTAACTTACTTTCTTTCAGTTCAGTAAAGATCCCCAAGTTATCACTCAGCTGTTGCCAGCCAATTAATCAATAAATGGAAGAAATATTCTTTTTTCATTTGTTCACATTCAACATGACAGTGCCTCAGTTTTTCGAATGATTCTGCACCAGCCAGAATACTGAACCAGCAAGCATACTGGAAGTCTCTCTTCTACATGCTGGTGTGGTTTAAAAGAGGTCCTGGGCAATGCCTCCCTCAGACCAAAGTAGCATAAGAAATGCTCAGAGTACATTTACTTGTCCAGTATGCTGCCCAGTGCAGATCTGCCTTTTGGCTTGCATCCAGGCCCAAGCTTTTGGTGCAAACATTATCAGGAATCAAATGAGCAGCTCTTAGATGAACTACATTAATGAAAACTGTTAATTTGTCCTAGCCCCATCTTATCCCAGGAAAGCTACAATTACAGACCTGCTGTAATTTTTTATTGTTATTATTCTGTTAGTCATAGTTTTGTGTGTGAGCATGTGTTTTTGCAGTCATCAGATGGGGAAACTTAGTGGGAATTAAATCAGATCACTGCTGATTGTTTAGGAATGTATGTTAGGGACATGAATCTTAGGTTTCTGAGAATGACTGGACCAAAATAAGCCCTGAAGGCTATAACAAATTATCTATTTTCAGCGTAACTTCCTATAAAGTGCTTTCACACATCACATTTTCACTATTACATGCTTTACCTTTCTTGACCCATCTCTTCTTAACTCACCCTGTTTTCCCCCATTGTTCAATTTGGCACCTTCTGAGAGTGTATTTGAGGGTGGGGATGGATGGAGGAGGACAGCTGCCAGAAGATGTAGCTTCTCTCAGAAGGACCTTCTGTACTTCAGGAAAAGTGTCAAGGGGAAATCAGAAGAAGCCAGAAGACAAAGAAGAATTAAAAGCAGAGACACAGATAATGCAGAGCTTGCTTGCCAGAAAGCCCTCCTGTGAAGTCCTGCCTTGATTGAAGTGTAGGGTACTCTTCATGATCTCTATTTTCAGACAACACATCATTGTCCAAGGAACTAAGGCCCTTTCTGCTCTGAGTGTTATTCCAGATTATATCCCAGAATAGAGGCCTGTCAGCTAATGTTAGTGCAGGCTATGGGAAGTCCCAGGTAATCTGCACCAGCATGTGGATAACAAGTTCCTATTTCAGGATGAATTCAGGAATAAGGCTCAGTGCAGAAAGAGCCAAACACTTGTGGGATGAGAATATCTTACTTATATTTTAAATATTTGTATATCACTTCCCATTATAAAATTTTCAAATGGAGAAAATAACCAATTATGTAATGCATGCTTAGAATGAGGTGTAGAGGGTCCATCCGTGTTGGGAAGGGTTGGTTGAACTGCATGTTATATATTCCCATTGATATAAATGTTGCATTCTTTGTTACATCTTTAGTGTATATGGGGTACCTTGATATTTCAATATTCTTAATATGTGTGAATCTAAGCACTGAGGAGGCTATATATGTCAAAACATGTCTGGCTGAATCAATTGTCTGTGTGCAGTCTATCTCCTCAATCCACTTACATACAAGTGATTTCTTCACAATGATTACCTTACTGATACTCGCTTTACACACACTCAATTTCATATGAATGGATTTTTATGACCCTCTTCAATACCTTATATTTCTTCAGTATATGTGTTTTAGATTTTGCTAGATAGACTTAATAGTTATACTTCATTGATACATTCCATTTACAAAAGGAATCATACACCCAGCCTTTTTGTTATTTTGTAACAGTATGTCTTTTTAAGGTGTTCTAGGTCTGTTGGATATATGCTACTACTAAGAATATCTATTGACTATTTTTTGAATAATGTTAGTATTCTTTCCTTTGCTGATTATGGAATGATGTCTGCCAGCTTTTAAAATGCTTCAGAATCTTTTGCTTTGTTAATGATGAGGAGATCACTTTGTGTCATTTCAATATTTGAGATGGTGATCTGTAATGACTTGCTAGAAGTATTTATTTATATTAAAGACAGAAATACAGAAAATAATGCACTAGAGAAAGAATATATAAGATGTGCACATGAAAATAACCAAATCCCCTGGTTTGGTGTATAACATTCTTAGCATATTGAAATTTTCATTTATTAAATGTTAAGGCCTAAATAAAATAAAATCCCGTTGCCTAATATGCTACTTAGCATGGGAGGATCCAAGTCTAAGTCCATCTGTCTGGGATGGTTTAGGAAATCCTGCATTGAGCAGGGGTTGGACCCGAGCCTACAGTAGAGGTTCCTTCCAACTCTATTATTTTACGATTCTGTTGTTTGCTTAATATTACCTGATTGCATATCCTTAAATTTTAAATCATATTTTGCATTTAGATATAGTTACCACAAACTATAAGCTTAATCCAGACAAGAGTTTACTTATTCTGCATTATTTGAGTAATCTGGAATAAAGCATATCCAGAAACATTTTATTCTGCATTATCCAAATAATGCAGATTAATTTAGTGCTGTCTGGATGAACTGTCTCACTAGTAATTGTTTAACCAAAAATTATCAATATTACAATTATCTTTTTATTTCCATGTATTTATCTCCCATGCATCATCTGAAGGTCTCAGGTAGGGATGTCGAAGATCCCCCGCCCTCCATTTGCTTTGCATTGAAGCAAATGGGACTGAACTTTGCATCATGTGAACGGAGCCACTTTGAATGCGCTAGGCTTTGAATTCCCTTGAAATCCCTGCTGCTACCAGTCACACCTCTGAACCGGCTCCAAAGCTTTGAACGAAGGCACAAAAGCTTTTGTGGAGGTCAGTTTTCTGGTACAGCCAATATTCAATTAGAATGTGAAGTTTTGAGCTTTCACAATTTATACAGCTTATGAAGGTGATGAACATTTTTTGCCAAGCCCTAGTCTCAGGGTGAGGTGCAGTAAATTTCCCTTTGTATTTTTCTGCTGTTTAATCGGTGGGCTGGCTTCACTGCTACAGTCCTAGTTGTAGGATCTTAGGCCTAGCAATAGCTCCAGCAGATATCCATCAGGATTGGTTGATGTTGGCAGCAGTTTTCACTGGCAGGTGGCAGCAGAAGAGACCTTGTCCTTATTACAGCCAAAGACTTTTAGTTTCATTTTCCTTCCTCTTCCCTGTAAGCCACTCCCTATAGTAAGTGGGATGATAGTTGAGAGGGAAAGAGTGCTGGGAAGCATTTGCGAAGTTTCCTTCTTTTTCCTAGAGGCAAGAGCACAGAGGATAATTAATATCCATTAATACTTCACAGCTGATTTCTTTTCTCTCTCTCCAGAATTGTGTATTTTATTCTCCCTCTTAGTTTTTTTCAAAAGAAAGAATTGCAGTTAGGATATTTTCTCTTAGGAATGGGCAATCTACACTGCAAATCCATTATTTTCCTTATCTGCCCTGTTTAGTATCCATTAAGAAATAAGCCTCAATCTGATTTTTTAATATTGCTATTATTGAAAAGATTTTATGAATAATAAGAAAATTGAAATTGTGGAGGCATGAAAAGAACACAAATATCAGTTGCCTTAGGGGGAAGTTACCGAGGATATGTGAAAGATGTGCAGACTGTGGAAAAACAGTCATTTGGAAAGCCTTAAAATAGAACATTGTAGGTAAAATGCTTTTGTGTTCTGATTCCAGAGTCTTAACTTATTTTGTGATCCTGCAGAAAAAGCTATGATAAATATAGTAATCCTTAAAAATTCTCCAGGGTTTGGTTCTTGAAAAGTATGTGATTTTCAAGTCTGTGAATATTAAGAACTGGAAGTTTATGGGGAGGAGGGATCAGGATCTATCACAGAGGTAGCAGGATCTAGCACAAGAGCAGAGCGAGGAGGAGAAGCAAGCGACTGTGTGTTGCTGTAGATTAGGATGGAGGGGCACCCAAAGCAGGGTGGGCAGCAGCCAAAGGGGGAACCACAGAAGAAGGAGCATTTAAATACTGTAAATGCATCTGGTTGTTTTTCTTGCAAATCCAAAGTAGGACGATGCTGCCCAAGCAGATCCCACATTTACAAACTGTGCTTTTGGAAAGACTTGTCTGATTGCTAACGGCTGCTGAAGTGCACCAGGCAGGTTCCCGCTGGCCGCTGTGGCAGAGGGAGACCAGCATGGTACTGATCCATCTCAGCATGTCACAGGGTGAGTTTGATCCTCCCCACACTGGCTTGCTAGCTGGTGCATCATGGAACTTGTGATGGGGCCAGTGGTGGCCAATTGCAACAGCAAGGAGGTGGGTCTCCTGGCGTGTGTCAGTGGAGGAGGACCATTCACATTTCTGTCTGGTGAGGAGCGTCCCACCTGGCCAGAAATGCATATGGTCCTTAGTGCACAGCACACTACCAAGGTAAGTGCAAAGAGGACTTAGGTGTGGGTGTATGTATAGGTGAAATTATCAAGTAAAATTATGTTTCAAAAGCCTATTGTAAAGAGACCAATTTTTCCATGTCTCTCTAAATATGTACAAAGTACCTACTGTGTTTCACCGAAAATAAGACAAGGTCTTATATTAATTTTTGCATCTAAAAATGCACTAGGACTTATTTTCAGGGGATTTCTTACTTTTCCATAAACAAGAATTCACATTTATTGTTGAACAAAAAATCAACCTTTATTAATAAACTGTAGTCATGTCATAACATTCTGAAACATCAGCATAACCCCTAAAAGTATCACACTCAAAAGACCCCACCAGGTCTACCCACAGATTCAAAACAATAAGGGCTGGCAAGTGCGTGGCTCCCACACACGAGACCCAAAACAAAAGGGGCTGAAACCTGTGAGGATTTCTCACAGATTGACCCTGTCAGTTTTACTGGTGCCACATACATTGAGTATATACCAGGGAACAGCAGCCCAAAGGAATCAATTTTAAAGCCAGGCCGAGAAAAGAAGGAGCTACCTGTGGGAGCCTTCATCCCTGGAGGAGGCACAGGCTTTATTATCGTACTTTTAAGTAAACGCTGCCAGCCAGTGTTGGAGGAGCTCTTTCCCAGCCCCCAGGGATAACTCTGGCAGCCCCAGCAGGCTCTGAAGCAGCGAGGCGAGCTGTCTAGAGCATCTGAGGAGCTCTTTCCCCCCTGAGGACACCTCTGGAGCCTCAGCCAGCTCTGGAGCAGCAGGCGAGGTGCCTAGAGCACGCCCCAAATCCCTGACAAGACTCTGGCCTTCATGGATGCTAGGAAGCCAGGCCTTCAACACCAGGCATATCCAGCAATGCCCTAGGGCTTATTTTCAGGGTAGGGCTTATGTTTCTTAGCTTTAAAAAAATTGTAAAAATTAAACTAGGTCTTGTTTTCGGGGTAGGTCCTGTTTTCGGGGAAACACGATATGTGGTAATAACTGTTATTTCAAGTGTGCAACTGAACTTTAGGCCTTTGATAAAGATTGACAGGATGAAGGATTTAGGAAGTGTGTGTGAGTGGAAATCACTGCTATCTTTTTCTCTCTCCCATAAATGTAAAGTTAATTAAGAACATTTAATTAATTATAGCTTTAATGTTTACGAGAAGATGAAATTCATAGTACTTTCAATGATACATTTGCTGTCAGTAGCAAGGAAAAAGGACCCTAATTATAGAGTTCCTTTCTGCTTTTTTTCTTCTGTTAATCAGATCCTTGAACAAATTGGAAGGCTGCTTCTTCCTATACTGTAATCCTGTAGTTGAACAATCATCTTATTTCTGAAGGCAAATCTATCTTTAAAAACTGTCTAAATTTTTTTCATTTTTTAACTGTTAGACTGTACGCCAAAGTCTTCTTCAGGGTCTGTTTCTTCTGCGCCAGAGGTGTCCCAAACCCTGCTAGGGCACTCCCTCTACATTGGATGGAGCATAGACCAGACTAAGTGGTCCAAAGAGTGTGGCTTCTAGCTTTGCTTCTGGCGCTGACGCAAGGGAAAAACCTTGCTCCAATAAACGGCCAGCAAAGGATCTGGGCTGCAATCCAGCCTCGGAGGCTGCCGCTCTAGCTAGATTCGTCTATGACCCGGTAGGGGAGGGTGTGTGCCACCCCACAAAATATGAAGAATTGCTGCCATTGAAAGAAGGAAAAACCAGCCATTTTCTCCAGCCGCAGATCCTTTGCTGGCCGTGTATTGGAGCAAGGTTTTCCCCTCACATCAGCTCCAGAAGCAAAGCTAGAAGCCACACTCTTGGGATTAGCAGGTAAGGCTGCCATCTCCCCCCAAGTCTCCGAAGCACTGGGATGTCCGAGGCGCCGTTTAGGCTGCGAATCCCAGTTTTGCAAAATCTCCATTTTAAGTGGAAAAATTGTGGGTCGTCTTATACACCCTGTCGCCTTATACGCTGGAATATATGGTACTTGTAAATCTAGGGTATTTGCTTCAATCAAAGACTGTGGTCTTGACCAATGGGACTGTACCAGTCAGGATAGCTGGTCCAGATCCCAGCATAGTGTGCTCTGGAACAGTGTTATCTGCATGACAGCCCTGGTGCAGAACAGCCCCTGCACTGGCTTCAAACCTCGCATGACCTTTGAGGCCATCCTCTGAGGACTCCAAAGGGCGAGGAATGAATGTTTCCCTGAGATATCCATTTCAGTGGTATGTTTTGGTGTGCTGCTGAAGTGGGTCATCCTCTGCATGCCTCTGTGTTCTAGAGCGGTTCCCACTGGCGCACTGATCAGGTTTCCTGCCAATCCATTTCAAGTTCTCCTTAACCTGGATTGAGCTCTGTCCTATGCAGATTGAGCATACTAGCAGTGGGCAGGGCCTCCCTTGGATAGATACAGAAGGAAAGCCCATAGTCTATAATTTTAGATTGTCCCAAAGGCAAGTGCAGAGATACCCTAAGCCAGTGGAGGGCCCTATCTTTTCGTCTGATCTAATGCCTTTCCCTCAACATGATTGGACAGGAGATTTAAAAGATATCTGTACATGTGTGGCCCTTTGGATCTGGAGAGATACTTATTTTCTTCTGTTAGTAGTGTTCCTGTCAAAGCCATAAAACAAACTGATTCTTCCAGTTATTTTATGCTTACAGAGGGCTTCTGAAGTAATTTGTAAATGCTTTATTTCAAAAGATTACCAAATTCAAGAACCCATGTTGCAGCTAAATGTTGCAAAAGTGGGATAAACACACACAAATATTTATTTAAAACATTTTAATACTTCCTCCTGTAAAGCATCTCAAAGCAGTCTGAAATAAAGGATGTAAACAAGAGGGGATCTTAAGTCGGTACTAGAATAAGATTAAAAACAGTACCAAAGCAGCATGAGTTAATGGAGGATAATCAGCTTTTTTTTGTGAGGAAACAGAGGAAAACCTAATCTGTAGCTGGAAGAATATAGCAAAAACAACCTATAAAGAAAGAAATGATAATCTGTAAACCTGATCTGCAGCTGCAAGATGTTTTAGTGATCCACTGGAACATCTGTAAATTGTTTAATTAGCCAGCAGACAAAAATTGGTGGAACCACATAATCGAGGAACTGTTGTGGGATTTCTGACTAGAAACTGAGAAACATTTTGTATACAGTGCCCTTGACCCAATCATGGTTGATATCACAGTACAGTGGTACCTCGACATACAAGTGCCTTGACATACAAGTGTTTTGAGATACAAGCCGCCGAGCGAGTGATATTTTGCTTTGAGATGAGAGCAAGATTTGAGATACGAGTATGTAAATACAGTACAGTACATAACAAAAACAACTGAGGTGGTGTTTTGGGAGCTGGAATGGATTAATGGGAAAATTGCTTTGAGATACGAGCGATTTGACATAAGAGCAAGGTTACGGAACGAATTAAACTCGTATGTCAAGGTACCACTGAACCTGAGATTAGTAAAGTTGAGAAAAACAAATGGAAAAAATCCCCAGATAGAATAGTCTGTAAACTGAAATGAAGTGGCTGTGGCAAAGGAAGGTGACAGTTATACCAACAGTTATTGGTATTCTTGGTGCATTTACAAAGGACTGGAGTGACACCCTAATGCCCTAAGCATTGGTGGACTCAATTTGTCGACAGATGGTGAGAGGAATATGTGAGATCTTGTTTAGATCCTGCAGTTTCCTCTTGCCAGCCCTGCCAGATGGCAGTGTGAAATCATGGAAATCCAGACCTTAAGTTGTCTGTCAGAACTCATGTAACTGCACAGTGAGAGCTTCTGAGTATTTCAATGGCACAAAATACCCAGAAGTGAACCAGCAGGGGCCCCCATGCTTGCATAGTGGGCATTTTCAGTTTGGTTTCACCCATGTATGGTGGCCATTTTCTTCAAAATGAATATCAGGACAAGTGTCCAGACTAAGTAACCAATAACACTCAGATTGGGAGTTGATTTCTCTGGACTGGCGATATGCCAGGATTTCCTTTCTGTGTCCAGGAAAATCCCAGTGTATCTCTGGGATGCTCCTGGGGGTTTAGGCCCTATCTGGAAACAGCCATACTGTCTATCAGCTACAGAAGACAACACTTACTAATGACCTTCTGTACTTACAGTGATCTGGACCAGTGATGCCCTCTGCTGTGGACCACAAGCAAGGACAGATCTGTAAGAGTGCTACTTGCATGGAGATGCTGGTCCAGGCCAGCCCCTGCTAGTCTCCAAGAGCTGTAATAGCCAGGAACAAATAATTCCTAGGGAACAGATTCCCAGTAGTCTTGAAAATGGAGGAGTGCCTTTTGCTGTGATCTGGACTGATCCGAGCTACTATGCTAGTGGACCTATTTAATTAGATCCACTGGCAATCTAAATCAGGAGCCTCCTGATCTGGATTATGCTTCATCTAATGCAGATGGAGTGTACCAGCAACAGATAGGGCCTCTCTGGTAAGCACCAACATGCAGATAAGAGGCGCTGAACATGACCATGGTCCCTTGCCCCTGATCTAAAGTAGTGCATTAAAGGCCCTAAGAACAGCACACATTCTGCACTGATATATTTGGTTATCCTGGGTTCTTGGGAGTACCAAACTAGCCATAAACACTTATAGGTTGTGTGACACTGAAGCAACAAGAAGACTTTCCCATTTCATCTCATTTCTACTTAAAATTCTGCTCCTGAAAAGTAATCTTTAAGAATAAGGATTCATATGAGATGAGGTGGTCTTGTGTCACTTAGTTCCAAGCTGTTTATGGCATTGCAGTAAAAGAATGATGCTGCACAAGTGTACTGCTTTAATTCATTTCATCTGTTCCTACCCAGTAGGTTTGGTTATGATACGAGGAATACCTGACATCTACAAAGCACCATTATTCATAGGTTGTCATTGTACCAGCAGTTCAATACGTTCATTTTTTTTCTGGTATCAGTTCAGTTCAGTGACAACTTGCATGAGTTGTCTGGAATTGTGAAAAGCTTGTTTATATTGTTTAAAACTGAAAGCAGACTGTATGGAAATTATGTTTTCCAATTATGAAAGGAAGAAAGAAAAGTTTAAAAATTCAAAACCCATCTTGTGCCTAATCTTACTGGAATGAAACTAATATGGAATTTAAGTCGCTAGTTTAAATATCAAACAGCCTACAGGGATAAGAGAAATAATTGCATATTGTTGTTGGTCAAACTTAATTTTTGTGTGTGTACTGGATTATGTGCTGACAACTTCATTTCTTCTATAGTATTGATCTTATTTCTTTTTAGTTTATCCCACACTTTACTATGCCTGTATTCAGGCTTTTTTAAAAAATTACCTACATTACTTATATTGCATTTCTCTCTTTGTTTACACTGATCTTGGTCTGTATTCCATACAGTGTTGCTTAGGGATGCTCTTGGGTGCTTGCTTTAAACCCCTTCTTAATATATTTATAGTCCTTTATTCATTTGTGTATTTGTGTTCTGCCTATTTTTAGAGGATTCAAGACATTCTAACAACAAAGACAATTCAAACAAAACTAACGTAGTCCAATGGCACAGGAACACCCCCCCCCTTTAAAATTAATGGTTATACAAACTGACAATTGAGAGACCAATATCTCAACAAGAATTAAGTACAGGCTGAGTATAACAGGTTTTTAACATATTTTTTTAAATTGAAGTAGTGACTTCAAACGTCGTAGATGAGGTGGCAGAGAATTCCATAGTTGGCATTGTACAGTAAATGAGGAGGTTCTCATTCCTTTACCTAAATGTTGGACCAGGGATCTGCAAAAGGTTCTACTGGGACCAACTCACCAGGTGCGAGCTATTTAGTTGAGAGATGGGCTCGAGATAACTTGAAGTCATACCCTGGAGGGCTCAAAAGGTGATAACTAATATGTGATACTGAACTTGGTAAGAAATAGGAAGCCAATGCAGGAAAGGAGTTATGTAATGGGGTTTAAATTGCTGACAATTTAAATCCAACAGTTAGGGGAAGCAAGGATCATGCTGGTACCTCAAGCATAATTTGTATAATGTAGTGGTTTCAAGAGTGGAGTTCTAAATTAGATAGTGAAACAACTCTGTTTATTTAAAACATTCATATAGTGCCCTCCCTTTTAAAATAATCCTAGGTTATGCATAAGTAGGAAGAATGAAAATTATCATAAGAAAAGTATAACTAAAATCAAACCAGATTAAGTCCATTAATTTGGCTAATATTGACAATGCCAAATGGATCTCTCAAATGATAGTATTGCTGAAAAGTAAATAGAAAGTATCCTTTCAGATGCCATTCACCCAAGTTGCTTAGTACTGAATAGACAACTAATGTGTTCCTCTAAGCAACAAATATAGCACAGAGTTTCCTTTAGCATCATAATATCCTTGAAATTTTCATCCAAGCTTCTTGATGTGAAGTGCACTCCCACTGGCATACACTAGCATTCGCATTTGCAAATGCTAGTGCATGCTGTTCCTCTCTTCATGTGTCTGCAGGTATATCAGAGGTCTGGGCACGTGTCTGGGTGCCACCATCTTTGGCTCAGAGGCTGGCATGACTGTGTGTGTGCCATCACTGGGACAACAGTGACATGACACATGTGTGCTAGTGTCCCAGGTCACCTGACATACCAGCACACTTGTGTGGCACTTCAGATGATCTCCAGCACCAGAAGAGGTGCAAATGCTCTTTTGGGTGGCTGGGAAAGGTAAGCACACAGATGCGTGTGTTGCATGATTTTGTGCACCACTGCTAGTGGATGTTGGGGTGGCTTCTGGGATAGCAGGAAATGTTTCTGATGTGGAAATGTCTCTTGCAAGTGCAGATGGTGCTTCTCAGAAGCTACCCCAATGTGCACTAACAGGCTAAGTGCGAAAGGACCTTTGACAAGGCAAGTTGGTCCAGAAGCTGCATGGCAGCATTAGGAATGAAGAAGGCCAGTGCTTTCTTTTGCAGACTGTGTTTTCCTGCTCTGGAAAAGCATTCTTGGGAGCAGATTCTTCTTCTGGGAATGGTTTGAGTACCAGTGATATGTGGACTTCTGTATGCCGTTGCACTCCACCACGTAGTGACATGCACCATGTAGTGACATGCAGTGAAACCTCTTTTGGCATGGTTGCTTTAGGCTGTGCAGATTCTAGCCATGGTGGAATCTCATCTGAATTGGAGATTTGGGACTTCCTCTTGGGCATCAGGGCTGAGATCAACCAGGAAGCTTTAGTACAGAAGAAGCTGAAGAGCGGGCGCTCCTCTTTTACTCCTGAGAGACAGGAGAACAAATTGGGTCTGGATCTGCAGCCCCTCCTCAGCAGAGGCAACAAGAGCCTCTGCGAGAAGGAGAGAGGAACATTATCATCATTCCCGAGGTGCTGGAAGATCAGCAAGGTCAGCCAAACCCTTCCTTTTAAAATTAAGTGTAATAACAATTAGATTTGGAAATAACTAACTAGCTGTTTGGAGAGACCTTCTGAAAACATAGTGCTTCATTTATATTGGCATGCTGACAAAAGGTCAATTAAGGCAGAAGAACATATCTTTAAGATACAGTAGAGGGGAAAAGTAACTATCTAAATTTAAAACAAGCTTGGGAACCCAGGAAAAATTGTTTACAAGTTTACTTATCTGATAAGAAACAATGGAAGAGGAGAACTTTTTATGTAACGGATATGACAGAAAGGGTCTCTTGAGTTGCTGCCTCCTCTGGATAGAGAAACCTTTTCTTTTATAAAATCTGTTTAAAAGACTAGTAGCGTAATGACTAGTAGGTGGCAGCGAAGGATAAGAGATGGCATCTTTGAAGACGTTTGGTGGTCTTCCCCCCTTTTTAAAGACTACAAATCTCTTGCTTAAAATGTCTTCAGATTGATCTTATTTTTGTATGATGGAAACTTGAAGACAAGATAAGCAGCCTCCAAGAAGAGGTTCAGATTCTGATATTATTTCTTCATTATCAAAAATGGATACCAAAATGCTAGAATCATTTTCAAAATTAGATGAGAAAGTGTCTGATGTTCAAAAAGATATGCAGTAATTGAAAGGTGGAAATATAGAAAATGAAATCTGAGCTTAACAAAATTAAATCAAAAGTTCATGTTATAGAGACCAGAGTCGCAATACAAGAGACACAATGGAATAGAGTGGGACAAAACCAAGGTATGGTGGAATATAGAGCATCACAATTCTATTTAAAGTTTTAGAAATATTTCAGAAGCTATTTCCAATATATGTGGATGGATTATAGAAAACTTGGCTGACCTGTTACAGATAGAGGAGGAGAATATTACGATGGAAACAGACTGAGTCTACAGAATCAATTCACAATATGCAAAGTCCCTAGAGATGTAATGTGTTTTACAAAGAAATGTTTTCATGATTGGTCCTACAGAGGCATTTTGAATCACCTTTACATACCAAAAACGGAGAAGTGATTATATTTAAACATATCCTATGTGAAATATTGCAATGTACAAAAGAATTTACTAAATTGATAAATCTACTAAAGAATATCTCATTCAGCTAGGATCTTCCAGACGGAGTGATTTTTACTGTTTTGCAACCAAGATACCATCTTAATTTGGTTGATTAAATACAAAATTTTCTGCTGAAACTTGGAAAAGAATTAGAAGAGATGGAGGATAATCAGCAGTCAGAGGGAAACAAACCAGAAAAAACAAGAAGTTGAAGGAGCTTCATTTCAAGCAGCAGAATCTAGTAACTTAGATGAACAAAATGGAGTGTAAATTCCTAACTGTGAATATTAATCACGACAGTTCAGTGGATATTTTGTCAAGGACTCTTGCAGACTGTAATCTAGTCAAAGTGGTAATATTGAGGAAAGAGAGGGTTAAAACCTCATTTTAAAGCTGAAAGATGAAGATAGATAAGGAATTGTCAACAAATAAAAAATATACATGCATTATAAGAAGAGAGAAGTAAATGAAGAAGAGATCAAATGATAGCTAAATGAACAGAATTTGCCTCAGATTACACAGCAAAAAAGTGACATTAAATGCACCGATATCCATAAGAGAATTGACTGAAGCACTAAGGAACATGAAGTTAGGAAAAGCCTCGGGAGTGTATGGATTATCTGCAATCTATTATAAGACTTTTCAAGAAGAACTTATTCCATTATTGTTAGGGATAATGAACAATATTTTGAATAGAAGCAAGATACCAGAAATGTGGAGAAAAGCCTTTATAACCTTAATCCTGAAGGAAGGACAAGATCTAATCCAACTGAAAAATTATAGACCTATTTCACTGTTTAATAGTGGTTATAAAATATTTACAAGTATAATGGCCTCAAGATTTAAACAGATTTTACTGTTTCATACATGTTGATCAGGCTGGATTTCTGCCCTTTAAGACAATGAAAGACAATGTAAGAATTGTGCTAGATATTATTTAACATTTGGAGAAACATAATGAATTAAAAGCAGCTGTAATTTTTTTGGATGCAGAAAAAGCATTTGACAATGTAAATTGGACTTTTATGTTTCAACTTTTAGAAATGATAAACTTTGGAGAAAATTTTCAAAAAGGAATTAAAGCAATCTATACCTGACAATATGCACAAATATTAATAAATGGAGAAACTACAGAAAAAATTGCCATTCAAAAAGGGACCAGACAAGGGTGTTCTCTTTCACCTTTATTGTTTATAATGACATTGGGAGCCCTAAATAGGGCTATTAAAGGAATTAAGATCAACAGAGAAGAATACAAGATAAGAGCCTTAGCAGACGACTTAGCTATTATTCTAACTGAGCCGAATAACTCAATAGAACCACTTATACAGTAGGATGACCTACTGGCAAAGCACTTTTGATTTACAGGAGTTAGCATGGAGTGATAGCTGGATTGCCTCCCTCATCCCATGCTGACTATTAGGTTGGGATACCAGGCTTCTACCTAAGTGCCATCTCCAGTCTCTCTCTAGTGTTGCTGGGTAGAGAACTTGTTTGTGTGAGCAGAGTTCTGTTTTCAAAGATAAACAGAATCAGCCATAATGTTAACAGACTGGCCAGTCTGAATCCAGTCTGTATGTTGTGTTATATAAAAGTTTATAATCCAGTTTATACATTTTTAATACCAGGATCAGAGTTTACTGTGATTTAAGTCATGCATATGGATACCACAAATGAAATACGTGTTAAACTCACATCATTTTGCACTAGTGTAGACAAACTCATTAAACTACAGTTCATCCCTGACCACAGTCAACAAAATTTCTGGTTGGCTGATTGCTTTTTATTGCTAATGCAATGAGCTGTATCTCTATGGAAGTTATCCTGAAGTGTATATCAAGATTTCATAACACAAAATGCTTCTAATTAGATCACTGTGTTGTTTTTAGAAGTCATTACGTGCAAAGTATGATCTCAAGCTAGATTGAATTAGAAGCCTTTGAGGTTAATGTTTTTTTCTATTTCAATATACTCTTCTCAAAATGAATGATAAGTTTGTGGTGATTATGTGTTTACTGTTTATTGCTTCAGGTAAAAGCAAAACAAAATAAACACAAAAAAAGTTAAAAGGGTCTCAGAAGAAAAAAGAGGGCCCATTGTATTACTTGAAATATTAAGTTAACCATTCTGTTTTCTGCTTTATATTACCTTAGCCAGTTGGTTAGTATGCAACTCAAGTTTTTATAGTATGAATTTTAAGACTCATGGCCCTAGAATTAAAAGGTTAGTCATACTGTGGGCACTAAGGACATGAAGGAAATCTCTTGGATCTCCTCAGTATTTATAGATCTTTTTGTGAAGACTGTTTTTGAGGCTAGGGTCTACTTGACAACAGGGACAACTTTTGCATGGGTTGCAGAGGAGAGATGCCAAGATGGCCACTCAAAAAGATGACTCCATGATTTTGTTTGGAATGTGGAGGTGTTTCACTCAGTGATCCAAGGTGGGAAATCAGACCCTGCGAAACAGACACTCGAATGGTGATTATGGTCAGAAATGGTACTTCTGTAAGGTACTTCTTGCTGCCGTGTATGGTGAATTGGCAGCTAAAACATTTTACCAGGGTGCCCCTCAAGGTAAGTAGAGATGTGACCTCAGACTTAGAATCCAGTTACACTAGCCACCAAATAGAGCTGCTGATATGTAGCAATGAGTCGTTGCCAGAACGGTATGGAAGGGCTGAGGCCAAAGGGCTGGGCTACAACCAGACCCTGGAATTGGAGACATTTGAGTTGGTATCAGGCTAACCTGATGGACATAAATGGCTTCCATGTCAGCTCCACCAAATCCCCTTTTGGCAACTGTTGTGGCAGGTAACTGCATCTGTAATAGGGGCATGCAACCACTCTATCTACCATGTGACCGAATGTCACCTACCGTGTGAATGCAACCTTCTTTTATTATTGGAAAGCAGAGCCATTTGATGCCTAGCAAAAGACTATTTAGCGACCTTTTGAGATGGTTTCCTAAAAAGAACTCTCCAAAATCCCCCATTACCTTTAAATATTACAAAAATTGAGTTCTCTCTCTCTCTCTCTCTCTCTCTCTGTCTAAGGGCGTATCCCCATGGAAGCTGGTTGCTTCCTTTGTGACGCGTGTCATAAAAATCTGTGTTGTAACTTGCAATAAAGCGTCCCAATGTGGCTTGGGACAATGTGGATTCAAATCGCACATGCCTGTCCCCATGGGAGCCGCAGGGTGAACTCGCATCTTTTTCTTCCCACCCATCCTCTCCCCTGATAGGAAGCCGGGTTGATGTCACCATAACCCATCCCACCCGCTGCAGTGATGACAGGCAAACAACAGCTACAGCAATGACAGGCAAACACCTCCACAAACACAAAGATCATTCCTGTCCTTGGCCACCACAGTTAAAAGAATAAAAGCAGATCATTCCCTTCCTTGGCCGCCACAGGTTAGCGGAGGTGCGCACATCCGCATGTTTTTATTGCCCTGCAATTCTGGTTCTGAAATTCTAAATAGAATCTTGAGCAGATTCTATTCTAATGATGGTTTGAGCTGCCACAAACCATCATTCAAGTTTTTTTTTTAATTTTTTAAAAGATGATAGCTTTACTAGCTATGGAGTTGAGGCTTTAAAGGAAAACAACAAACAGCAGGAACAGGGAGGAGAGGCCACCAACCTCTGCCCAAATAACCCGGGAGCATCCGCATGACCCCAGGACAATACATGGTAGCCCCTTATTTTGGATGTAGTACACTTGCTAATTGAGGGTTTTTTGAAACATATTGTCTCGCATGTAGCCCATATTAGGGCTTTGCATGGAGACATGTCTGAAGCAGCCTCAGAATAATTTTGGAATATTTTCAGCATGGGGACAAGCCCTAAAAGAAGTTATTTCAAAGCTGAGGAAATTAAAGTCTTCTTCTTACTCTTTATGTGAGACTGGACTCCTGTACAGCACTAATGCTGCTGGGTTTTCTTTTTAGCAATAACAAGATCCATAATGAGTAGCTTCCTGTTTGTTATGAAAATTGGTAGAGCATTGTTTTTTCTTCTGTAATCATCATTTTAATTCAAGCGTATCATTTGACAGGGAAGACACATATTCCAGTTTCAGGCTGGTGAATTGATTTTACTGTATATTAAAAGAGTGAGGCCAAAATATATTGCTAAATCCCTCCAACGATGATGCCTTACAGTGATTTTGAGGAACTGTAACTGTTATGATGCCAAAGAAAAGCAATTACCCAAAGCATTTAAAAACTTATTTTTATTGGCTTTACTTTTTGATGACACCAAATTTCAGTTCTTTGTAGGTCTGGTGCTCATGTTAAAACACATTAAATATAAATACTTTATCTATACTCGCCTCATTTATTTGAACTAACATTTGATGGGCATATTCACAAGAACTGCTGCACTTTTAAACTGTGAGCTGTGGTTCTGAGTGGAAAAATAAAAACGTGAACAACCTATGGAGTTTCCAAGTTTCTGTAACGTCTGCATAGGTTATGCGTAGGAAGGTTTTTGTTTTGGAATAAAGACGAGTTAAACTCATTTGATACAGTTGGTGGTACTGAATTCTTGAGGTTGGATGAGAACATACATGACACAAAAGCACTTAGGGGAATTTTGGAAATGAACTGTTACCATATATGTGAAAAAAATTAAAAGAGAAATAACTAGACAAATGGCCTTTCATGTAGGAAAAATCTGTCCACCACGTTGAGTTGTTTTATGATCCTTAAATGACACAGGAAATAGGTGTGTAAGGGATTCTGTTCCTGATAGTCAGACATGTATTCTGCCAGGCTAGAGATACAACTGAATTCAATAGTTGTCTGAGAATACTTTTGAAATCTGCATGATGTAATGCTTAATAGGTAGGTTTAGCTTGGAAATGTTGCAAGGTCTGTTTAAAACATTCAGAATGGACCTTCCCCTGCAGTGTTTTCAAGTAGCTTGGTATTTGGGCTCCTGGGAATGGAGAACATAAGAACATAAGAGAAGCCCTGCTGGATCAGGCCACAGCCCATCTAGTCCAGCATCCCGTTGCACACAGTGGCCCACCAAATGCTCATGGGCACCTCAAACAGAGACAAGGACAAACCTTTGCCTGCACTCGAATCCCAGCAAATGGCCTTAGAAGTGCCCAGCTCCCCTCCTCAGCCTGAAAGATGCACCTAAGCATTCATTCTAGTAGCCATTGATACATCTATCGTCCATAAATTTATCCACCCCTACCTTAAAGCCATCTGTCACCACCTCTTCCGGGAGCACATTACATAAGCTGATGACCCTCTGGGAGAAGAAATACTTCCCTTTGTTGGATCCAACTCTCCTACACATCAGCTTCATAGAGCTTCCTGGTTCTAGTGTTGTGCGATAGAGAAAAGAAATGTTCTCTATCCACCTTTTCTATACCATACATAATTTTATATACCTCAATCAGGTCCCCTCTTAAATGTCGTCTCTCCAGACTGAAGAAGCCTAGACATTGCAGCCTGATTTTGTTTCAGACCCTCAATCGTTATGGTTGCCCTTCTCTGCACCTTCTCTAGTTCCACAATATCCTTTTTGAGGTGTGGTGACCAGAATTGTACACAATTTTCCAAATTTATAAAGAGGCAAAATGACACTTGCTGACTTATTTTCTATTCCCTTCCTAATTATTCCCAGCATTGAATTAGCTTTTTTTTTTGCTGCTGCTACACACTGGGTTGACACCTTCATTGAAGTGTCCACCAAAACCCTGAGATCCCTTTCCTGGTATGTTGCAGAAAGCTCTGACCCCCATTAATTTATAGACAATTTGGATTTTTGGCCCCAATGTGCATTACTTTGCACTTTTTAAGATTAAAGCACATTTGCCACTTGGTTGCTCAGTCACCCAATACTAAGAGATCCCTCTGGAGCTCTTGGCAATCTCTTTCGGATTTTACTACACTAAATAATTTAGTATCATCAGCAAACTTTGCTATTTTACTATGTATCTCTTTTTCTAGATCATTGATGAATAAATTAAAAAGCATTGGTCCCAACACTGAGCCTTGAGGGACCCCACTTTTTACGTCTTTTCACCCTGAGAATTTGCTGTTTATTACTACTCTCTGCTTCCTGCCCTTAAGTCAGTCACAAATCCAGGACAGAACCTGCCCTTTTATTCCATGGCTGATGAGTTTACTCAGTAGCCTTTGATGTGGGACTTTGTCAAAAGCCTTCTGAAAGTCCATATAGACAGTGTCTACTGGTTCACCTTTATCCACGTGTTTATTGACACTCTCAAAGAATTCCAACAAGTTTGAGGCATGATTTACCTTTGTAGAAGCCATGTTGGCTTTTGTTCAGCAATGCTTGCTCCTCCATGTGCGCGCTAATTTTGCCTTTAATAATGGTTTCCATCACCTTACATGGAACTGACATTAAGCTAACTGGTCTGTAATTGCCTGGATCACCTCTGGATCCTTTTTTGAAGATTAGTGTTACATTTCCTACCCTCCAGTCCTTAGGTACAGAGCCTGATGCTAGAGAAAGATTATATATTTTTGCTAGAAGGTCGGCAATTTCGCATTTGAGTTCCTTAAGGACTCTTGAATGCATACCATCTGGTCCTGGTGACTTAACATTTAGCTTATTAAGACATGCAAGGACCTCTTCCTTGGTTGTCTCTGTCCAGTTTAACTCTTCAGAAAATACAGGCTCAGTTACTGGCATGTATCTTCTGTCTTCCTCCATAACAGACAAAGAATTCGTTTAGTCCCTCTGCAATCTTTGTGTCTTCTTTAATTAACCCTTTCTGTCCTTTACCATCTAATAGTCCAACTGCTTTCCTGGTTGGATTCCTACTTCTGATGTACTTATAGAAGTTCTTGTTATTTCTTTTGATGTTTTTGGCAATGTGCTCCTCAAAATCTTTCTTAGCTTTCCTAATGGTCGTCTTGCATTTGTGTTGCCATGTTTATGTTCTCTCCTGTTCTCCTCATTTGGACGAGCCTTCCATTTTCTAAGTGAATTCTTCTTGTTTTTAATGACTTCGTCTACTGCACTTGTGAGCCACATTGGTCTCTTCTTGGACCTAGAAGTCTCCTTTCTTCTTTTAGGTATGCATTTTAGTTGCCCTTCCATTATTGTGTTTTTAAGTAGTCTCCATGCATTTTGAAGTGATTGAACTCTTCTAACTTTTTCAGTTTCCTTTTTACTAATCTCCTCATTCTGGGGAAGTTTCCCTTATGAATGTTTAAGGTCTCTGTGTTAGACTTTATTAAGAACTTACTCCTTGTTTTTAAGTTGAAGGTTATTGCATTGTGGTCACTGTTCCCAATTGGATCAGCTATAGTGACATCCTTTACCAGGTCCTGAGCATTACTTAGGATCAAGTCCAGGACTGCCTTTCCCCTGGTTGGTTCCATGACCATTTGTCCCATGGAACAGTCATTTAGCAGGTCTAGGAATTTTCTTTCTCTTTCCTGAGTTGAACAGGAGTTCACCCAGTCTAAGTGAGGATAATTGAAGTCCCCCATTATAACTACCCTATCTTTAGGGGATACCTCCTTTACCTCCTTCTCCAACTGTTGATCTCCTTCGGGTTGGGAGGACGGTAGCATGTCCCTATTATTAGAACACTTACCTTATCCCATGGCATATTCCTGAGCCTGGCAGGCTAGGCGAGTGAGGATAAGTGCTCCATAGCTGTGGTAAGAAGTGTCTGAGTTTTGCCCTGCTTTGCCAGGTGCATCCTTGTATTTTTCTTCTGGCAAGGAGGTTTCTAAACGAAGCAACAGGTGAAACACTTTTCAGGGAAGTCCGATTTTGCACCGTTGCCCCTGGTGCCTTGAGCAAACCTTGTGCTTTTAGGTGGGTGTGCTGTGCCTCTGAAAATGGAGAAGCGATGCTCAAGACTCATTCCACGGATGCTCTTCATTGTTTTCTTTTAATTGTTTTCTTACAGCCAGTAGTCGTCTACTATTGCTTTTACAGCTGCGGATTCTGGGTAACTGTAGCAGTTGCCAAGTCAGCTTTTTTGCATCACAAATATGTACTTTAAGAGGAACTTTAAAGCTAATAAAAGTAAAGAAATAATTGGTCCTTTTCCAGAAGCAATGAAGACTGGAAGTCTCACCCATGGAGTGCAAAAAATAAAAATGATTCATTCATTTTGGTGACTTGTACAGAAAAATAGCTGAAAAGTTTTATACTGGATGTGACATCTACATCTGAATGACATAAGAAGTATGAGCAGCTTTAATATACTTACTGCAATTTGAAAAATAGAAATAGTAGCCTAGAGCAGTCATGGAAGGGCTTCCAGAATGTTAATTGTTTGTGTACATGTGCAAGCTTACAAATGATTGTTGCTGAGGCCATGTTTTGCAAATCAAGAATAATGCAGTACCAGTGTAAAGAAGGATAAATGAATTATTATATTACTTATCCAGCCTTCTAACATGTTCAGGGTTTAATGAAAAGTGTCTTCAACTTACCATGAACTTCTTTCCTACTGAGCTATTTCTACATTTAAAGGAGGCAAAGAACCATTATACTAATCCACTATACCATCATATCTCCAGAGAACACATGTAAGGAATTTTGTTGAATATTCATATTTGATGCAAGATGCATTTAAAAAATCTGAGTGTTTGGCACAATATGCAGCTATAGTTCTGGAATGGTGCCAGTTTCCGCTGGGTTTCTTTTAATCGTACAATTTTTTATTTCAACCAATCCATTTACTATGCTCTACTCATGTTAGAATCAGAAAGGAAATCTAAAAGGAAAGAGAACACCAGCAGACTTTGATTACTTTGTGTTTGGCATTTATTCCAAGTTGCAGAAAATATTCCAACCATTTTTTTTTCTTTCCCACTATCAGATACGGTTGTATGCAAGACCTGATGCCATCAGAAGAGGATCTGGGGATTATGCCCTAAATATTACCCGAAGGTTAATTGAGTTTTATGAAGACTACTTCAAAGTGCCCTATTCCCTGCCAAAATTAGGTAAGCTTGCTCCAACAAGACAAGGAAGACTAGAAGTCTAGTTTAAGCAAAGCTAATGATGTGGACTGCAAGATATGAAAATAATAATATCCCTTTCTTTGTACTATTCCTGCATAATATTTCTGCCAAGTTAGGGGTCCTTGGACAATATTGTGACTTGAACTGAGACCATTAGGTATTAGGGTGGGATAGAAATATAAATAATAAATAAAATAAATAAATATGCAGCGAGGCATGATGGCATTTGACAGAAAGGACAAGTGCTTAAAATTTGATGGATCTATGTCCTGTTTGTGGTAATTGTGCCCTTTTATTCCTTAAAACTATTTCACAAATACAATTGAATAGCAGGAGAGGAAGGATTAGTAGCTTTCAGTGATGATCAGATCCAAGCCAGTGGGTATTACATTTATTTTCTAATGATTGGAGGTCAAGCTGTATTAATTATCTAGCCAATATGGACTGATCAGTAGCATTTTACTGATCTGTTAAGGCATGACACAAATAGGTAAATGTCATTGAATTTTGGCTCCATCCATAAGAATCCTTTGGGTTACACCCAGAGTGGCCACAGGTAGGGCCTGCAAATTCTTCTGGCCCCAGCCAATCCCCTGGGTTTCCACAGACCACAGAGAGAGCTACTCCAAGTTGGACTTCTGGCAGAGTCACCTTCTCTCACTGTGTGGGGAAAGGAGACAATGCATGAATATTCCACCAGGAAGCAGGATCCCAGAATGGCTGATTTTATGCCTTTTCCAGTCCTCTGAAGTGAATGTGGTTTGAATTCTTGCTGAGATTCAGACCCTCCCCCCCAATGGCAACTTTCAGGTCTACTGCCCTAAAGCAAAAACTGTATGTTTCTTTTCAACAGCTTTTCAGGCTATGTTGTTTATGTTTCAACAGGTACTAAATAACACAAAGCCAAGATAGTATTGTTTTAAAAATTAATATGCTGCTTATTTCAGTCAGTTCAAGCCTCACATAATCAGATAAAGATCCCAAATGGCTCATGTCTGATCACAGATGCTTTCCAAATTAAATCACAGGTGTCCTTCTGTGAAATTCAGGGCTTGTTTCATTAGTCATAGCCTGCTGTGAAACCTTATTCTTAGCCTTGTGTCCTGTAGAGAGGCAATGCATTAATTGATACTGTTACAAGGGACATTTTATATATTTTTAGTAAGTGTGAAATTGCATGTTTTTCCCCTCTACTGAATGCAATACTATGCAGAAAAGAAGTACTGAAAAGATTCTTGTTAACAAAAGATTGTAGTGCTTCCCAGTATATTGCTTTGAAAATTAATGTCTTCAGTTTATTCCATGTAGGTCTCTATCATAAAGTTGAGATGTGAGTCACTGATATATGGGCAGGATGATGAGGGGAAGGGAGGCCAGGCCAGGCCAGGCCAGGTCAGGAGTCTTTTGATTGCAAAATAAATTAGTGGTGTCAAAACATTAATCTGAAAATACAGTGTCTTCCTTAATTAGCAGAAATAAGCTCTGGAGTTATTAGTTTTAGATGTTTGAACATCATGTGGTAAAAAATTTCCAGCAGGCATCCATTCCCGAGATACAGAGGTTGAATACAGGCAGATGCCTTTTGGCTGTGCTCTGTTCTGAAGATGTGGAAAAGTCATCAGAAGGAGAGCATGGAGCAAAGCATTTTCCAAATGCCTCAACAGTGTTTTCCCCTACAGTGCAGTTTGGGATGTCTGTGCGCTGGTTTGGGTTGTGAAGCTATAAAATGGCACCAGCAATGGACCAGTCTGATACACCTTGAGAGTACAGAGCTGTTGCTTCAAAGCTGTTTTATCAGTGTTTCTACTGGTGTTCCTGAACACACCATAATTTCTATAAGCTTTTCAGGTAAAATTTCTTTCGGTCTAGGTTTGAGCCATAGGTTCTTATGTAAAACTAATTCTTATATGCAATCATGACTGCATCCACATAGGCAATTTTAACTGATACTTGAGCACCTGTGGCCCTCAGTGAGCAGCCACATGCAACCAGTCTCTGGGTCACGCCAGAGGAATCTAAGCCAGAGGCCAGTATTTTTCTAGGGAGGCCGTGGACCTCCTGGCCATTGTTAAACTCTGTTCTTTGTCCAACAGCTGCAGAGTTTCATGTGTGGGTCTGCCTCTGGAAACAATGAAGAGAACCTGAAACTATATTACTTAGTAAGGGACAGTAAATCCTAAACAGTGCTGTAGACTTCCTTCTCTACTACTTCTATATACTTTTTAAGTACAGGTTTTTAGTTTTAAAGTAATTTGGGATTTAGAAACTGGGCACATGAAAATATATTGTTGGGTGGAGACTCAGAAAATATTTCTCTGTCAGAAAGAAAGCTCTAAAAGTTCCTTGCTTGAGTGGCTTGACAGACTGAAATGCTTTATCACATTTATGGGCAAACAGCGCCTAATGCTGAGATACTCTTGCTTTGCTAAATAAGGAGCATAAAAAGCAGCAGGAATGGTATTTGCAAATACAATATTAACATATCTTCTCATATTTCAGTACCAAACTTACTTTCTGTATTTCTGGCAAGCAAGTTCAATGAGAATCAAAGTACTGGTGTTTCTGGCTGATCAGTGGTCATCCAGAGTCATCTCTTTATGGAATTTGCTGCCAGAAGAGATGGTGTCAGCAAACAGCTTAGTTAGCTTTTAGAAAAGGTTAGACAAATACATGTCAAAACAGTTTCGAATGTTGTTACTCAGGAATTAAAGAGTTGCAATGAGCAGCAATGAGATTCTTGTGATTCAGTCTCATGCTGTTACAGTAATTAGATGACATCATCCTAAAACCTCATGATGATGACTTGCAGTTTGTGAGCTATAAAAGTAGCTCTGTGTTGAACAAGTTTCTGTCTTTAGTTTCTTGTTTGAAGGGATGTTCGCATCAGAAAGGATTCTGAGATAAAGCTGCTGAACCTTCCAGAGAGGAAAGAAATATTTTGTCTCTGGATTTATTTGGCTGAATGACTGTCCAGCTATTCTCTGAGACTGACAAGTGATCTGACTCCAGTCCAAATCCACTATACTACTTGACAATACATGGATGACAAGTGTATCAATGGCAACAAGAATGGATGCCTAGGTACTGTCTCCAGGCTGAAGAGACAGACAGGATGTCTTTAGGCCAATTGCAGGAATTCAAGAGCAGGAGAAGGTTTTGCCTTTGTCTTCTGCTTGAGATGCCAAGAAGCAATTGGTGAGCCACTGTGTGAGACAGGATGCTGTACTAGATCCAGCAGGACTCCTCTTATGTTCTTATATTCTAACTTGAGAACAAAAAAGGGGTTCTTACATTTTGTTTTTCATAAGATGCCACTGTTGCACATTTCTCCTGAGCTGCAAACACTGCACAGTATATGGCCTAGTTCAATTTGTTGGTTCTAGACTTAACAGATCTGCCCCAGCATATCTTAAAGACTAGATCACCCAGTTCCAACTACTCTGTTTTACTGACAACTAAAACTGCCCAGGATGTTGCAGGAGCAGTCCACTGCATCTGTGGCCAGGTTCCAACTGGCCAAATCAGCAGTGAGGTCTTTTCTTTTTTTTTTGGTATTCCCACTGCCAGCTTATAATGTGGACTTGCAGGGGGAAAACCCCCTTGCTCTTTCCCTCAGGGGAATCCCCTCCCCATGCAGTCAGTAATTGGACACTGTCATACCCTGACTTCATCAGGGTGGACAATTAAAACCCCACTCCCTATATAAACTTGTGATCATGAGGTCCTGCAGCTTTTGTTTGCAGCTTTGTCCCTCCATAGCAGCCTCTTCTCATGTTAAAAAGGCAGTGATCACTCTCTGTTTATTTAGTGCTAGAGAGCCAGAAGAGGCTGATTGAAGAGGCTAGAAGGGGAAAATCACTCAAGATTTTACACAAGCCAAGAGCTTTCACTATTGCTCAGTGATCTCTTGTTTGGATACATGTATCTACTGCTGGCTCTCCAATATCCACTTCCTCCAACCCACATCCCATTCAGCCAGCACCTAATGGCAGACAGCTGGGGAGAGAGAAGGGACGAGGGCAGGGGAAATCAGAACTTCTCATTGGGGAGGGAGGGAGGCTGGAGCTGACAATTGTGCTGGAGAAAGTCGGCAGGCTTTTGATCTTCTGTTACAAATACTGTATACAGGCTCTGTTACAATCTGCTGCTTTTCTTCTCCCTTTTAGACAGCCCATGGCAGACAGCCAGGCACAGAAATCACCACACCCCTAAAACATGGTTTCCTCCCCCCCCAAAAACCCCCCGCTTGCGTTTCTATTGCCATACAGTGAGGATTATTTCTCGATCCAGCAGCAAGACCTCTTTTAATCCAAATAGGGATTTTCCACATTTTGGGACCTTTAGGAGATCCCTTGGAAACTATCAAGATAGTTAGCCAACTTCAAGCCTGCCTAAATCCTGTATCAGAATGGGGCCTATGTGTCCATATTGCCTAACTTAACTGCTTTGTCTATCCATAATTATCTCTTGGACCACAGTGTTCTAGTAGAATGAGTTAGGGAAAACATACAGTATTGTAACTTCTGAATAATATCATGTCTAAGCTCAATTCTTGGCACATTTAGAGTGTCTTTTAAAAGTACTTGATAAGATGTTTGATTACTATTTTTATAGATCTTGTTTGACATTTAAATAGAAATAACATCATTTTACTAGTTCAATGAAACTGCCTTCAGACACGTTTTCATGAACATTTATTAGACAAATATGTGCCTCGATTTAAAGTTGATTCTTTTACCTTTATTATAAAATTTTCAGTAAGTGGGATTGATTCCAGAAATAACAGCTATATCTGAAGCAGGGATGTATCAATGGGATAGGCTTAACACCTGTTATGAAAGAAAGGTTAAGATGATCTTTGCTGCAGAAAACTAAGGAGGGGGAAGTAAAATCATAGGACTTATAGTCTTTGTGTATATTCTAGACATTTAAAAATCAAGTGTAATCAAAAGGGCAAAAATACTCATGTTTATCATCAGATACTTCCATGTATTGTTGAACTTCAGTTTCCATTATTCTTGATCATTAGCTATTTTGACTTGATCATTCTGCACTTGGAGTCCAGACCATCTACCACCAGTGATAGCTGGTGAGCATCCTGGCTGGCACAGATGAGGGGGTCAAGAAGGCAGAGCCAGAGGAGATCTAGAAGGCAGAGGGGTCAAGCATCAGAGCTCAGCCAAGTGGTCAGAGTCAAGAGCATCCAGAGGTGTCAAGGAGGTGAAGGCAGATGTCAAATGATTAAATTAATTAAATTCACAAAGTAATTAATAAATACCTTTAATAAAACATTCCCACAGGTCAAACACATTTTTAAGAATATTTTTGTCATTTCTTCTTTCCCTCCAGTATTTATTCCACATATGGAGGTCACTGGATTATTTTATTATACTAAAAAGATTTGGGATACACTACCAGTGTCTCATTCTGACTTCTCCAATCTTAGCGCTGGCTGTGAAGGATAAGGATCGGACTAATTAGAATCGTAGTCTTGCCTAGGGGTGTGCACAGAGCCATTTTTCCACATTCTATTCGAGTTGAATACCCCTCCCCCAATGGATGTGGGGGGTTCTCGGATCCGGACATGGATATTTGCAGAGAAGTTTTTTCTCCTCTGCAAAATGTATTCCAAGGCATGTATTCTGCCCATGAGAGAGCGCCAAAGTGGGTGATATGTGATCACTATTTGTCTAGAACTATGGCTGCATGGTCCAAGAGAACTGTGTCAATCCAGCACAAGTTTGAGCATACACAACGGTGGGTTGTGTGCTGGAGAATTAAAGAAGGCAAACAACAAATGCTGTTACAAAAGTGTATGAAGGACATATCAAAAGGGCAAGCATTTAATAAACTAGTCATTGCTGGTGAAATCCAGCTTTGTAGTACCTACGAGTACCAAAAGCAGCTTGAAATGGACCCAGAAACAAAACTAACAGCTTATCAAAAGATCTTATGAATGCTGTAGTAAGACAGCTTTTGTTAAATTTCCACCTTTGTTCACCACTCCAGTGTTGTAGTTTTGTTTCAATATTAAACAGTGAGAGTATTTGCTCAATATTGGTTCAAACTATTATACTATTACAGTTTGTGTTCCAAGTATTCACAGACTGTATGTAAGCAACAGACTTGAAAGGATTGGCAAGACAGGAAGAAAATGTTTTGATGAAGTTTTGCTACTGGGCACAGATAAGACACAGGAGAATTGACTTCCTCTGTAATCTACTCAAAGGTTGAATTTTTCTGAATGCTGTTGGCTGGTCCATTGCTTGTTACTATTCACCAAGTTCCTTTGCTTGGCCCTAGAGGGTGGATCAAGTAACAGAACCTGGTGATGAGGAAGGCTCTGGGCAACAGCATGGACCCAAGGAGGAAAACAAACAGTTACTGAAATCATGCAGTTCATTTCTTCCAAGGCTCACGCTGCTGGCCAATTCCTCCCTCATCACTGGGTACCTTCACTTGACCCCCCTTCTAGGGCAAAGCAAAGGAATCTGGTGAGTGATGACAAGTGAGAGAGCAGGCAGAAGTGTGTGACTGGCAGAATTTTGGTCACTGTTGGTTTTCTTTCCCTGGGTGCATGCTGCGGCCCATTCCCTCACTGACCACCACTTAATTGATTCCCTTGCTTTGCCCTAGAAGGGGGCCAAGTGAAGGAACCAGGTGATAATTACGGTAAATGCCTGGGGGGAAAACAAACGGGCTGAAATCACATAATGAATCAGTGAAGCCTCTGTGCCCCAACAATACTGCCTCTGTGCCCCAACACTGTCTGCTCTGTACCCAATAACACTTATGTTCAACAGCACCACCTCCATTCTCCAATCCTGGCTTGAAAATCTTTAGACCTTGCAGTTGCTATCTGGGAGTATAGCATTTGATTTACATATAGAAGGTTGCAAGATCAGTTCTCAGAATCTCAGAAAAGACACAAATGAGTTTTGTAGTGTCTCCAGGAATACCGCATAGTTGTATCTATGTGTATAACAGAATTCAGGCTTCATTTGACTGTGCTCTTATTTTTACCTAATATGTTATGGCAGCTTTTCCTAGAACTGGTTGCATCTTTTGGATTGGAACTCCTATCTGCCAAACCCATCATATCTAAGTATACTAAGCTGGGAATTGCCACATGGTACTCTAATAGTGTAAAATATCCTGCTTATCCACATACATACATTATATAACTATGTTGTTATAAATATTTGATGTTCCAAAGTAATAAGATAACGGGTGTTTTTCCACTGTCACTAGAAGTACCTATTAAGTACCCATTAATGGGTACAAAAATGCCATTTAGTACCCATTAATGGGTACAAAAATGCCATTTAGTACCCATTAATGGGTACTTAATGGGTACTTCTAGTGACAGTGGAAAAGCACTCAACGTGATTATTGAACTACCAAAGTTTTAAAGAAAAAAAATCAGGTTCTTTTCTGAATATGTTCTAGGGCATTAATGATGTAGTATTAGTTTGCAAGATTATAAATGGTGCATTAAACATGAATAGTGATTATTCATGCAGTTTAATTAATGTGCAAATTTTATAAAACAGAGTGCTTTTTACTTGTAATCCAAAGATTAAGGAAAGATTCATCGAGGCCTAGAAGCAGTAACACTGTTAATTCCACTGTCCAGAAAGTTAGTGGAAGAAATCATCCTTCAGAAACTGGAAGTCTTGTCATGTTGGAGACGATGAAAGAAAAGATAAAACTGGTCAAAGAAATTCAGAGTATTAACATCTACTGGACTAAATGCAAAAACAGCAGCAGTGGCGGTGGCAACATCAACAATAATAATATCAACTTTTCATTTAATGTAAGAGGTTGGCATGGATACTGTTGGGGTTTCTTTGGGCAATAGGAAAGCCAAAGGTGAGATAAAAGTGAGAAAGGAAGTTACAGAGAGATTAAAATAGTTGCTTGTATCTGTTTCTGCAGAAGAGAGTTTTTTGGGAATCTGAATCATTTTGTCACTGAGTTTGATAAACTGTAACAAATAGTGATGAAAATGGTGAAAACAAGATTGTCAGTGAGCTTGTTGGCTGTGCAGCTACTTCTAGCAGGGCTCTGAAGGTCAGTTGTAGGAGATCATGATCAAGACATTTGGCCATTGTGGAAACAAGCTGCTGAATTAGGTGGGCCACTGATCCAATCAGGAAGGAATTTCCTGGGTTCTGATATCTTAATGACATTACAGATTATAGAGCTACTTTCCTCACAGATTGTCATTTGCTAGAGAAGTTAAGAACTGTCTGATTTGTCCATTGTTTGCTTTCACTGATACTTTCTCTACTTTTACTGATACTTTCCTTCAGACCAAGCACACCTAATGTTTTGCCTTTTAAATATTAATAACAGGAACCTCCAGCAGCTTCATTCTGCATGCCTAGTGATAGGAAATGATGAAATTTACAGATTAGAACTAATTGTAATTGAATATATTAGATGTTCAATTTGTAATCTGCTATGTGTAAAATGGATTTTGTCCCACTGTGGCACCATTCAAATATATTGTCAATAAACGGACTCTTTTTTGAAGGCAGTCTGCCTTTGATTTTGATATTTTAAAATTGCCATACAGATATAAAAGAGAAAGATGTTTTCACTTGCATAAGCATGGTGGCTTTGACATATTCCCTCTTTTGCTCCTTTTTTCTGTCTTCTGTCTTTTTTGCTGCCATGCAGGGATTGGTTGGTAGTCTGCCAAATCTTGTTTCTATTACACCCACGCAAGTATAGAGTGGCAACATGTTTTTACCACAAAACAATGTTTGGCATTACTCTCTGTTCCCCAACCCTTTACCTCAGAGAGCAAAAGAGATAATAAAAGTGAGGGTGGAAGTGATGAGGGTTTGGCACAGTCAGAAGGAGAAGAGCAGACTCAGCCAATGTTTTCTTTTCCACATTGAATAAATCAGGCTTCCCAGCATATGCTTAATTGGTCAGCAGCAGAAACCTCCTTAAAAGTCTCATGCAAGTCCAAATGGTGGTTGGAAACTCCACAAATAGAACAGATAGAAATGAAAAGGTATGAGCAGTCAGACCTGAAGATGGACTGAAGGTTTAAAATGAAGGTGTGGCCACAGCCAGTGAGTCACTTTCCAATTGTTTTTCCTCTCATTTTCTCAGTGCCGAGACTTTAGGATAGCACCATGATAACAAATGTATTTGACTATGGCTGTGAACAGACAAAGCAAAAAAAGAAAAGAAAAAAAAGTGCTGAGTACATGGACAGTGCTATAGAAATAATAATAATAATAATAATAATAATAATAATAATAATAATAATAATAATAATAATAATAATAATAATAATAATAATAATAATAATAATAATACAGAGTACTGATAATCACAGAAGTGTAACACCTTTAAAATATATCTGTTTACTGATAACTGTTAATAGAGGGTAAAACTGCAGTTCTCTGAAATTTGCCATTAGCCATGCTGGCAGGATCCAGAGAAAGTTGTGGTTCAGAAACATACACAGCAGCATAGTTCAAACACCCTAGGATTTGGGGGGTTGAGAAGGTATATGGCACCTGTCTTGAGTATGTATGATACATTTATTTGTGGTGATGTGCTATTTAACTTTCATTCTAAACCAGTACTACAGATCATAATATAAATCATCCTTCCACGTTTTTATAGAAAAGGTCAGAAAAACTTAATTTTCTGTTATTTGTTAAATGTGGTGTATAGAGACCAAATGCTAACAGAGCCACACAAATTCACACAAAAAGATAAGGGTAAAGGATACCAAGGAACTCTGTTAAATTATAGAGAAATGAAAATGCTCAAATGGCAGCCTTTCCACTTTTAACTGTGTGAGAAAACTGCATTCAGATGTTTTTAATCCTATGTTATTTATAGATCTGTTTTGAAAGCCATTGTTCACTTGTAGCATTCAATTGTAACAGTAGTGATATTCTGAAATAGGACAAAAATCAAACTCAGGATTTCATATCCAAAAATTGTTGTAGCTGTGAAAATTCTAAAAGTGTTGAAAACGAAAGAAGACATACTAAGTTTTTTCTTGATTGTACAGATGCTGAAAGTATTTAACGCCATCAAGACTCGTGTGTATTTACAAATTTGCTCCAATATAGCAATATCGTTTTTGTACCATTCTCATACATTATGTGAATAGATAAAGTTAGCTGTTTACTTTTTTAAAAAAATCTTTAAAATTTACCCTTTTCACTAATATTTTGGTGAAGTTTAATGAGTTGCCTGTGTGGAGATTGTAGCTCAAAGACCCTGGAAAACAGAGGGTTGCTGGTTTGTTCCTCACCCTCTTCCTGGAAGTAGACAATGGCAAACCCCTTCTGTATCTCTGCCAAGAAAACTGCATGGAGGAGTCATGACAACAACATTGGAATGATCATGATTAGTTCTTATCTGCATCTTTGTGCTGTCTCTTAATTTCTTTTTGGGTTTTTATTGTGCTAAATATACGAAGGACAGTCACAGGTAAGAGAGGACACATTTTTGGTCAGTTCATTTTGAATTGTGTTTTTATATTGCTTTTAAAAGAAACCTCTGGGTAGAGGGCTGAACAGCAATATAATAAATAATTTTTGCTGCTGTTGTGCCTGAGGGCAAAGTTTGAGTGAAAGGTGGCAACTTTAAGGATAAAGAAATTAAGGCCAAACATTACTGGCTGTAGGAGCTATTAAGCACAGGACAATTTGCCTGAAATTGATACCTTTCCCTAGAGATTTTAAAACAGCAACTGCATAGCTGCCTGTTGGGAATGGTTGAACAGAATCCCCCTACCCAAGCAGTGAGTTGGATTGGATGATTCAAAATTGTGTATTTTTTTAAAAAAAATCTCATTAAAACTTGGGTTCTAGTAACACCTTTGAGTCAAGAGAAAGAAGTTGGTAGCATGAGATTTTGTAGACTAAGCCTATTTCATCAGATGCAAACATATTTGTCCAAGTATTTTGTTTTCTTCTTTTAAATTATATTGGCCATGGCCATGTAGTTTTGCATCATAATAGATATATCTATATGTGTAAACATTCATATGGTTTCTAATCTAATGAAGAGATGCGCTTTAAAAAGGTGTGTTCTGTAATGCTTTGTATTGATCATGTCAAAGGGAAATGTAAAAAGCATATGCCTCTTTCTCTCAAGTTTAATCACCCCAGGGTACACATCCTTTTGCCGATTTCTGTCTCCATAGAAATGTTGTCACACATAAGTAGGTTAATAGCCTCTGTGCAGATTTACCTTCCAGACATTGAAGCTGAATCAGATACTTGTTTGGGAATTTAGTCCTTTAAGCTTTAGTTTTAATTAAATGCTCTCCAGTATTTTTCTGGAGGAGTAACATCTACTTAGTATCGTAGGAATAAGAACAAGAAGAGATGGTGCCTCCAGGTCAGAGGACAGATTTTAATCTAAGACTTTCCTCATGTCAATGTGTTTTACTTTTTATCTTTTTTACGTTCACTCAACATTCCTGAACTGTACAAACCAGGAAATGCTAAAATAATAATCTGTTGGACCTTTTGCACCAGGATCCTTTAAATATTATTGAATGAAATTTTTTACTCTTGTCCTGGTCAAATGTGTGCTATGTAGTAGCTTCAAAAGAATCTGGCAGCCTTTGTTTCTATTGATAGTGAAGGAGGCTTAATCCAAGGCAACTTAGACCCTTTCTGCATGGGAATTATTGCCATGAAGTATAGGCTGTGCCTCTGCATTGAAGGCCAGATACTTTTGACAGACCTGTGAGGAGGCCAGTCTTCATAACACCGTGTGCATAACGCTTCTGGCAGGAGACTGCAGTGCTCAGGAGATGTGTCAAAGATGGCTGAGGCATAATACATAAGGAACCACACTAGGATGGTTTCTTGCACACTACTAAGACTCTCCGGCCCTTTCTCCATTGCCCCTTATTCCAAATCACATGTAGATTAAAATAAGGGGCAGCACATTTGCACACTTGTGCAGATTAGGTCAAGCTGTGCACACCTCTCACACTTTGTTTACATGAGATGAAGCATGAACTGGCCTAGGGTACTGAAAATGGCACTGGATACCCAGTAGAGCTGAAGACCTAAATATTGAGGCTTTAAACTGTTTGTAGACCTCCATACTCACGTTTACAACTGATCCAGGGGTAGTATACCAGACTATGGAGGCATGCCCCTGTGGCCTGGCATACCAGGTGGGCCTTCTTTGGTGGCACTCCAGGAAGTGCTGCCAGAAATAAGTAAAACTGCCCAGGCCAGAAACTCCAAAGACTATGAATGTTTGTTTCTTGCTTTTGGACCCCTTCTGGCTGCTGGCTTCAAGGGATCTTTGGAAGAAATTGCAAGGACTAGAGTGGATTGGGCTATGTGAATGTGCATAACTCTGTGTTTTGCTCCACTGTTAACCTGTCCCTGCTTATTCGAGGACAGCCAGCCTTCCCTTTCCAGGAATTGAAGCTATGCACTGAAGTGCAGAAAGGCCCTACTCAGTCATGCAAAATACAAGTGGAACAATTGAGGTGCTCAGTGGTGCCGTAGGAAAGGTGTTTTGAAATACCTGCCTTCTCCTAGGTGTCTGCCACAGTGTGCTTTGAGAGATGTGTGGATAAGGGCACACCCTTTGAGTTATAGAAGTAATGGAAAGGTATAGCAGTCTCAGGGTTTTTTCCATTAGCACTAAGTACCCATTAGGGACCCATTAAGGGGTGTTTTTCCACTGACCCTAAGTACCTATTGAAGCATCCATTAAGGACCCATTTGGCTGAGAGCCAGATGACCCCATTTCCACCACAGACCCCATTAGGGACACATCTGTTTCCACCACAGCTAGGAAAATCCAGATCATATGGGTCCTTCAGGACCTATAATCAGGATTTTGGGTAGACCCCGTTAAAGGTGTCTACAATGGGATCTTCAGCCTTAAAATCCAGATTGTAGGGAGCCTGTTTCCATTACAATCTGGCAATGGGGTCTAGAGGAGGCTCGAGGGAGGGGGAGGCACCCATGGGGGGTCCCCAAAGTCAAGACATCAGAGTCCCTCCAAAGGCAGCTCCGAAATCCCTCTGAAGGCAACTTTGGAGATTAGTGCAGGCTCCGAAGAAAAACCCCTTGCCAGAACAATTTGGCATTTTATCAAGCCCCCCCCCCAGAATATATAATCCACATCTGAATATTAGCTGCATATATAACCTGTGTGATACCAAGGCCATGGTCAAACCATCACTTTAAACCTCACTGTTCACACCTTTTAAAATTATTTATAAATTTATTATTAGTAGTAAGCCATTTGCAGCTGGCAGCATCAGTCCGGCTTCCAATGAGGAGAGAGGGGGCAGAGAGGAGGTGGCGCTGCTCCCCTGTGCCAGGGTTTGGCACAATTTGCATGGGAACGGGTGCATCTGTGCCCAACCCACACCCAGCTCGCATCACCAGGAATGGCATGGGGACGAACTGGGATTGATCTTGGTAATGCTCCCAGTCCCATGTGTGCCCATTCTGCACCAAATGGCATGCATGGGGACATGGCCTATTAAGTCCTGATTTTTATATGTCTCAAGCCATTACAGAGTGTTAATCTATTTTCATTTTTGGGGTATGGTCAGGGAAGAGGTCTAAAGGGGACTGAGCCATACTATAGTGTGTGGATACTTTGTGAATTTGCTTTCCCTTTTGCCCACTGTGTGATTACATGCTGTTGAATCACAGGATATTTATCCTATCAGAGTGCCGGGGGTGTTGTGACGCCCTCAAAGTGGCTGACAAAGCTTTCTGTTTTCCCCACAACAGAACACCCTGTGAGGTATTGGGGCTGTGAGAGCTCAGAAGAGGGCTATGACTAGTCCAAGGTCACCCAGGGGGAGGGTGGAATCAAACCCGGTATTCCCAGACCTCTCCCTGACAGGTAGACCAAACTGGCTCACTAGACCAAACTGGGTGAACAAGGATTATTTGGTATTAGTCCGCCTTCTTAATAAGATGGACTATTTCAGCAAGTTGCGATCACAGCCCAAGTCATGGTTCCCCCATGGCATCTTTGATCTTCCAGACCAATGTTTGCTCAGCTCTCCTCCCCATCTTCTCTTCTCTTTTCTGTATTTCTCTTTTTACTTGCTGACCTACTTTTCTTTAATTGGTCAACTTGAGACTTTGGTTGAGTGAAGAATGAAGTCATTAAATATCAGTTCAGTACTAAGCTTTTTTGAGAAGAAGTGATCATGGTATTCATTTTTGTTCCCTTTCCAAAGCATTCCTTTTCTGTATCCTGGGATGGGAACTTGTTGGACTTCATCTCTCCAGGCAGAGTTCATGCCTGGCAATCAAGTGCTACTTCATTGCTTGTGCATAGAGGTAGTGATTAGCTGGAGATTAGTGAGGTCCTTTTCGCACTAGTTCCAGTGTGACAGCTAGAGGCTGCTCCCACACAGAGCATTCAGACTGCACTGAGTGTGCCCTGCATGTATAGCTGTAGAGCACAAAAACACACTCTACAGCTACACTAGCTGCTGGCTAGTATAGCCCAGCCCAGCTCCATTCACACATTTTTTGGGTAAATAGAGCCTGGGACAGTTCAGCCATGTTTACACACTGTTGCATGGTTGCCGTGGCAATGGCGCTGCACATACCCATTGCTGCGGTTAGGCAATCACCTAGTATACAGTCAATCACACTTAGCTGGTGCTTGGGGAAGTACTAAGTTTGTAATGGATCAGGCGTCAGAAGATACAGACTGTGGCTGAGAAGGTCTCTTCGGTTCCAAAAGCTATACAGCAGTAGTTCTCAAGTTTATAGCATGTTAGAATTATCCATGTTCCTCTATAAATCTTTTTGATTAGCAATTCCAGGTTTTCTTGTCTCCAATTACTGAAAGAGCAGCTTAAGTGATTGAAAGGCTTTTCAAACCTTGCCTTGCCAACCTTTTTAGAAATCAAATGTGTTCTAAAACTGTGAACATTATAACGTATAACTACATAGTCAAGTCATTGTGTTCTAGTAGCCCTGCTCTGGTTCGGAATTCTGTTGATATGTTAGACTGTAGTAAGAAGAGAAACAGATTTTGACCAGTTCTGTATGTAGCGAAAACAACCATATGGAATAGTTGCTGTATGTGAAACAGTCCATGCAGTACAATCTTGTATTCCTCTTCTGAATTTTGTACACTTGAAGTAGTTTCTTTTTTAAAACCTCTCTGTAAGCATGGACTAGGCATCTATTTCCTGAACTGTTGAAATGTAATGTATCCATTTCTGAAATTGTTTATGTTTTCTCCCTCTGGGGCATTTCATCTAAAAAAGCTTTGCCTGAGTGTTCAGATTTAGGCAATTCACAGACAGTGGCTATCAAAAGAGACTATGTAAACATCTGAAAGGAAATGCAAAAAGACAAGAGGTTTCCTTGTATGCTGCTGTTAGCTGTTAGTCTTTGTGCTGTGTCAAAGCCTGTTTCTAGGATGCCTATGAATTTTAAGAGCTCCTTATTTGGAGGGTTAACTAAAAAGACTTGCCCTGTGGATGAAGCTTTCTGCCATGTATTTCGTGTCAGGGCCTTTCTGTCTCTTATTTTGTGTCAAGTCCTGAGGTCTTTCTGCAGAAACCAAGGCTAAAGTATTTTGTAACTTCAATCATGCAATTCTCTATGTGACTTCTTAGCATTCCTATGGAATTCAATGGTGTTTCTAACCAGTCAAGTATCATAGCTATATGATTGCAGCCTTTGGGCATATTCCTGTGTGTGTGGAACTATGTGCTCTTCTGTGATGTAGAGCACAGATAGGTGCATTACAGGTGGGAGCACTGTTGCACAACTGACCCGCAATTTCTCCACCTCTGTGCTTTTGGTAGGTCAGTTCATGATGCTGACTATGCACAGATGTGGCCCTCCCAGTTCTTGCAAGAACACTGGATCCATGGGACAGAGATAGGGGTTTCAGGTTTGGGCTATGTTCTCTGGAGCAGGTTTGGGACAAAGAGTGCTTCACAAAAGTCTTGGCTGCTATTGCTTGTTGCTGCCTGAAAACTTTTTAATTTGCTTAGGTTTTTGTACAGAGTTGAATTAATGACCACTAATGATGGCTTTTTGCATTTTTATAATTATTATTTGCTATACTACTGGTATTTCACTTGTATTGTGCTCTTACCTAGAATCAGCAAACTGATGAAGGGCAGGATATTAAAGAAGTAACTAATACGAACCTGAAGGTCTTAGTTTGGGATGTTTTTCATATCTTTCTACCACAGGGCCTGTAAAGCGCTTATGTCATTGCTTCAAAGCAAGGTTGTGAGTGGAATATTGGGACCAGTGAGCAGAAACAGGTTGGGAAGCAAGTGGTTGAATCTTGACTTGGAGAGCAGAAGCTTGACTGGAGGCTGGAGGCTTGACTGGAGATTTGGGGACAGAAAGAGAACCAAACTGGGCAGGAGCAACTCTAGTTAGCTTATAATGTGCAGCAGTTATGCCTCTAAAGTTGCTGTCTGGAGCTGTTTTTTCCTGGTGCCCAGGAGGGCAGCACCTTTACATAGCCAGGATTATGATACAACCTACCTGAAGTTCAGAGGTGGAAAGGCTGGGTATCCGTTGTACATTTCTGGGACTGTTTCGAGGAGCCCAGTGAAGTGGCATTGGGATTCCTGTGCCAGATCCATTCTGTGCTCTAAATTGTTGTGTTTCCAGATGCTCAGTACCAAGTGGACAGGACATTCCCAATGCAAAATGATTGTACATCTTAGGGGGGGGGGAGGCTGGTATTTTAATTATGTTTTTATTTTAAAATGTTTTAAGCTGTTATTTAATAGAATGTGACTCATTGTGACCTGTCTTGAGACCATCTGCTGGAGGGTGAGATACAAATGAGTATTCCGATACAATATTTATTTATTTATTATTTACATTTCTATCCCACCCCATACCCAAAGGTCTCTGGGAGGGTAACAACCTTAAAACAACAGATTAAAAACAGAATATAGATTAAAAGACTTTAGATGCCCTATTATTAACGCTTTCAAGTGTTTCCACTGCATTTTGTTAAGGAGTGTAGTTAAAATTTACAATTGCATTAGAAAAGCTCAGCTAAAGTGATGAAAGGATGAAAGGTAGCTGGGATGAGTGCTGAATGGCATATTGCTTTAGGGTCATACTGCTGTGAGAAATATGCTTTCAGGTGAAACTGTTGTTTTTGTAGTATCTTCTGGCATAATGGGAGTTGATGCCAGGGGCTGTGTACTTGGTTGGATTTGGATATTTGAACAGATACAAATAATGCTTTTTAGATGAGAATGCAGTATAGAAAAGATACAAAGGAGGAAAAAAATATAGTGGGACAGCTATGTAATTTTAGACCCCATAATTAACTGGCTTATGTGTGGGGACTTTGAATGGCCATGCACATTTCTTTAGCTGTGAAGTACGCAACTAACATCTATTTCTGCTGCCTGATACTGATTTAGAGCAAAAAAAAAGAAGCAAGATGAGTTCTATATGAGAATGCTCAGTCCCACATTCTTTAGCTAGTAAGTGCAATTACTTGCAAATAAATATGTTTTTTGTTGTTGTTTGTAGAAAAATATACCAGACTTTTAAAGGAAAAATTGTGAAGTGAGCAGCTCCACTCACATTCATGCCTGGATGGTTAGCCTGATTCATTTAATGTTTTGTCAATTACTGCCACAGTCATCTGCAGATATTTCTGTAGTCTGGTGGTGCTGGGGTGGGGGAAGCTGGCTGTAGTCTTGTAATTTGTGAGCATATTTTTTTCAGCTCAGGCCTGTTCCTTTGAACTGGAGGTGCATATTCCTCTCTTATGCATCAGAAAGCTACGAGATAATATATATTTCAGACCATGAAGGATTGTTATTTGGCAGAACGCTGATAAGGGAAATCTGTTATTTTCAGTCTCTTATTTGGTCCCAGACGAAGATAGGAGCAGCATTGATTATGAGCGCGAAGTTGCTTATTTGCTTATCAGGTTGTTAATGTGTGAGCCAGCTGCTAACCATCTCTAAAAGCTAATTCTGTGCTTTGTAATACTTGAATTTTACTATCTGTGTGTTCCTTTTTTATCTGCTAACTTAGCGGTTTCATGGCGCTCCTCTTTCATTGGCTCAGTATGCTGTTGAACCCATCTATTCTGTGAAGCTGGTGAAGTTCAGTGCTGGGTTGAACTACCATTGTGCTTGACAGCAGATAACTCAGAGTTAAGAATTGGACAACTGGAAGTGATTTTAAAGATTTGCCTGGCTTACAGGATGAGAATTTTTCCCTACACAAGACAATTTCCTAATACTTGCAATGAGAACTCCTGTGCTTAACAGATAGGAACGAAGCACATGAGTTTAGCTGAGCAACTGCAACAGGCAGCTGGTGTGCACCAGGCTGAGGTTCTTTGCAAATGCAGAGTAGGCCTGAGCACAGAATGCTTTGAAAGAGGCGTCCCCTTTGCTACATAGCTCGATAATGCAACAATCATGGTGGTCTTCTATACAATGCAAAATGGCACCCTTCATGTGAAGTTGTTATGGATCTCACTTGTGACCTTTGCTGGGGTGGGGCACTCCTCACAGTGACCCAAGTGGGGTTGTGGCAGTTTAGTACCTTTCATCAGATGTCTGGTGAGATCAGTGGAGACACAGCCACTATCTCATCTGTCCAAACTGGTTATTTCAATAGCTGATTTAGGTGGAGAGACAAAGCCTGTCCTGGTATTCTGGCCATTTGCAGCTGCTACAATTGTTTCTTTTTTAAGAAAGGGCTGGCATAGATGGGGGTCTGTTTTTGCTTTATGAGCTTTGGGACCAGGGCAAGCTGTGGGTTTGCGTTGTACTGCAGAGTTCATAAGATCTCCACAGAATCTCCATCAAAATGATAATGCAGTCTAAAGTAACTTTGTTGCTCCACAGATTTGCAAACAAACTTCTCATTGATAAGAACTTTCTACTATTCAGGTATAACTTTTTTTTAAAAAAAGACTGTAATAAGGATTTGGATGGGAAAGATAGCAAAATTTCCAAGTGCACTTTATACAAACTTTGTAAAATTGCATCAGATTCCCTTCCTCTCTTCCCCTTTTTAAATTAAAAATATCACTTCCCAGTGGATGAGATTGTCTACTCAAAAGATTTGTTCTAAAATTGTGATTTTTTTTCAGTGTCTAGCTTCAGTGGAAATAAAGACTTTATTTTTAAAAAGAAATGTGATTCTCTGCCCTTGTTACCCTTTTGCAAGCATGTAGGGGGCAGTTTTGCTAACAAACCCCTCTGTGGTTTTTTTTGGATCAGAGCAGCAGGTTGAAAAACATGAAAAAAAACCTTATTATTTCCATTCCTCCCCCAAAAGTTCCACTGAATGTGACATATCAATACCTTCTCAGATGTTTTAAATGCTTTGTTCTTGCTATTTTACATACTTGAATTTCTTCATAGTTACTCAAAAACATCTGCTTCAGTATCTCTAAGCTTGAACAGTTCCAAAGCTATTATTTCCTTTCCACTTGTATCTGTTGTTTTGTTAGCTGGGTGTGTCATCCTGCTGGTGCTGCCAGTAAGGTGAATTCCCTCACATGCTGTAAGGCTCCCATAATTAGAGTTCTCTCTGATACCCAAAGCCAGGTAGCAGAAGAGAATCGATCCAAGCTTGTGCTCTCTCAGAGTTCTTTCTTTAATTCTTCACGTCAGCTTGGTGTGAGGTAGGAAAAATAAAAAGGCCTGAATAGGGAGGATGCTGCCTTCCAAGTGTTGTGTGTTTTGTAAACTAAAATTTGTCCCCAAAAGGTTACAACCAAAGATGAACACACTGAATTAAAAGCAGAAATGTTTGATCAGCACATTTTATATTAGTGCCTGGTCACTATAAAACACTGGGGCTATGCAGTGCTGGCGTTAGGTGTAATACTGAGAAGAAATAAGTTACAGAAGAATTATGTATCTCCTGAATAGAATTCTAAATCAGTTCTAAATCTAAAAAAGGAACTCTCTCTCTTGGTTTTTCTTTTTCTCTTTTAGTTACATAACAGCACAATCCTGCGGGTCTGGGACTTTATTACACTATATATGAGTCTACACCATTCCTACAAATACAAAGTTTAATCCTGGCTGTGGTCTTACACACTTTACACTTATCAATCTGTGCCACCATTAATCATTTTATTGATCTACTTCTGACTGTGCACACTGTGTCTAGACATTTAGATATTTTGCCTCGCTAAATCCCAGCCCCCTTCTTTGTCCATTTTATCATGTGTGTGTGTGTGTGTGTGTACTCAAAAGTGATTGGAGAGAAGATTGAAGCCTCTCTCAGTTTGGAAGGCAAAGTGTGGAACCATACTTTTTAGAATGTGCAGCATGGTCTGCTTTCAGCATTGGCTTGTGCATTGGACCAGGGAAGGGATTTAGGACTTCGTTATATGAGATAATTCAGTGCAATTATTTTGTTATCATTTTCATAAGGGCAGATTAAAACTTTCATTCTGCTATCATTTCCTACCCTTTTCGACATTCATTCCAAAATATACAGATTCTGCTTTCAATCGCTCTGAATCCACAATCTCCTTCTCGTTGTGGCTTCAGGTATTTTGTGTGTCTCTGTGTGTTTGTACACAAATGCACAATCACCTGACTGTTGGGGTGTTCCAGAGGACAGATAAGAAGGCATGTCCTTTTCCCTCTGATCCAATCAAGAGCAGCCAGGGAAGAGTCTTATCACATGGGGATAAAAACCTGTTTATACTAAGATTTCCAGCTTTAAAATACTCCAACAATAATCTCAGTATGGGTGCGTCTTCATGGCATGTGTTATTTCAGTTTAAAGAATTCGAAATAAAAGAAACGGAACAAAGCTGTCCAGACGACTTGCAAGTTGATCCGGTTCCGATGGCAGCCTTAACGCGGGATCAATACTCGGAGTCCACATGGCAGCATTGTCCTCCTGCCCATTGCCCACACTCTCTCCTGTGATTGGTTTTCCCTGCCAGGATCCCACCCTCCCTTCTCTTTGCATCATGCTCCGCCGGGAATTCCCTGCCCAATCCACCCTCCCCCTTCCCAGCAGCAGCAGCAGCAGCAGCATCCATCCACCCATCCATCCACCCATCCACCCACCCACCCACCCACCCATCCATCCATCCATCCATCCATCCATCCATCCATCCATCCATCCATCCATCCATCCATCCATCCATCCATCCATCCATCCATCCATCCATCCATCCAGGCGCTGCGGCGCTGCGGCGCTAGCGGCTTCTCCCTGGGGCTCCGCCGCCGCTTTTCCCCCACTTTGCCGCCACTTTGCCCCGCAGAGGAGGAGAGCCAAGGGGTGGACAAGAGGGCGAAGGGGGCTCCTCGCTTGCTCTTCCCCCCATGGCCGGGAGGGAACTCCGCCCCCCCACCTCACAGGGACCGAAGCTGGATTAAAACCTTGGCTTGTGGTCACACCTAAGGTTTAATCTAGCTTCACTCCACCTTCAGAGTGAGAGAACACATCAGCAAAGTGACCAGTAGTTTTCTTTCCACATTATCTAGTCTAAAGGTGGATTTTCTGAGTTATTAACCCTGAAAGAAAACCAGCTTGTCAGTTTGCTGGTGTATTCTCTCACTCTGAAAGTGAACTGAAACTGGATTAAACCTTAGGTGTGACCACAGGCAGAGGCAAAGTAGCCTAGAGGGGGCTCAAAGCGGTTGACATTCTGTTTTCACCCTTCAAGGGACTAAGTGGCTGACAAGCCTTCTCACCCTTAAGGGGGCTGAAAGCGACTGTTCCGAACCTTCAAAGGTCTGAAATTGCGCAAAATTGCAACATTGTTTTTAAGGTGTGAAGTGCTTAGATTGATACAGTGTTTCAGCTTTAAGGACTGGAGGTTTATAGTGGGTGTTTGAGGGTGGATTTTTTTCAATGAAGGAAACCCTAAACATGACGTGCTTCTAATACGTTCAGCCATTGGTTACAGTGCGATTGGGGGGGCGGGACAGCCTTAACACTGAATCTCATCCCGGAACGATACTGTCCACACAGTTAAAAAGGAAACACGTATCGACGCACGATCCGGAGTGAGACCTGTTGAGATCAGGATTTATTTCTAATCGGGATAACGTCCTTTAACACAGAAATACCGTGTTAATCCGAAGTGCCGTCTGAACTGCGCAAACTCAAAACGTTTTGAATTCGAGATAACTATGCCATGAAGACGCACCCAAAATGTTGTTCTCTGTTACTTTATTCATATACAATGAAGGGCTGAGCTGCACTGTGACAATAGGGACTTGTGAAAAGAAATTTGGAGGGAAAAGCAGCCAATGAGCTGTCAGATCACAGTTACAACTTACAGGAAAAGGGCAGACTCTAAGTACTAGCTGTCCTTTCTGTCACTCTGCAACAGAATGGTATTTGATAGACGCTGAACCTACCTATCCTGCTGTTCTGAGCAGTGGCATTGGCTTCACAATAGTCCTCAAGCATAAAATTATTGAGGAAAATATGTATCATTTTCTACAAAATACACCCTTGTACAAAAGGTGCAATTGTGCTTTTATGGTTCTCTACAAAACTGCACATATTATAAACATCAAAAAGAGTACCAGGATACAGTAACCAAACAGAAAAGTTGACCTTATTCTGTGAGATGGGACAGGGCTAGTCATTGCATGTTCAAGGCAAGTGTGCTTACAATGTGATGGTGTAAAATGAGAACAAAAGTAAAATGAACCAATGTACCTGTGATTACCCTATTTTTGGAATTAAATGGCAAATGAAACAGTAGCTAGAAAATACTGCTATAATAAACCTGTGTCTAGCAACAATCTGAGTCATAATTTGACATGATGTGGATTAGAAAATTGAGTAGTTATCCTCAAAGTGGGAGTTCCTGCCTTATCCTCCTCCTGTTCCACTATGCAAACTACTTCTGGTAATTCCAGGCCTTCTTATATTTACTGTAAGAATGCCTATGGCAGCATCCAGTACTCTTTAGCATCCTCTTTTTCACATGCTGGAATGGAAGAGAGAGGTCCCTCTCCCTCCTCAGGTAGATCCATCTGTTTTGGGTAGGAGTGAAGGCTGATATAGGTGGGCAAAGTGGCTGTCTATACCAGGACACTGGTAGACCTGTTTTTTCTGATCTGCTCACACTCCCGTGTGTGTGTGTGTGTGTGTGTGTGTGTGACACCAGCCCTGGGAAATATGTGTGTGGAAGGATGCACAGCTCCCTGGACTTGTCTAATGGGGGGGGGGAGTTTGGTGGTGCACAAGTTCAGGCTGCTCAAATGAGTTCCAAGGGGCAACTGAGGCTAGGGACTTTAATTTCTAGTGCTTGGTGAACCCAGAAGTAGATCCAGAGTTTGCATAGTCTACAGAATCAGTGCTGGGAGCTATACTGGGACAGCCTTCTGCATGCAAAAGGCTTATCTAAGTACTTTGAAATTATTTCTACTGCTGGAATAGATCTAGGCTGAGCAGAAGCTGCTGGACTGGTTGTGTAAGGTAAGCATGAATCCATCTTCTACTAATCAAGCAAATAAGAGATTTGCTTAGTATTTTTTTAATCATTATTCCACAAGCTAAGGTTGACTCTGGTTGCCATAGAGTTCTTTGCATTATTTTTTGAAATGGATGGCAGACTTTTAGAAGTGCCCCTCTTCATTTTCACTTCACTTCATTTTCATTTTCCAGGTGGACTTTTGCAAACTTGCTATCCTTGTTCCTATTTTCTTTTGGAAATGCAAATTGAGTGGTAGTGGTGGATTGCTTGAAGGGAATGCTGCTGAGCAACCTTTTGAGATACACACATATATGGCAAAAGAATTCCAAATATGGCCTATCTCATTGCTTTTTCTTAAATGATTTAGGATGCTGCTTACATTAATCTAAGTCAGAAACCAAGCAGGTGGCAGCTGGCTACCAAAGAGAGCAAATAGGAATGAATTCAGCAAGAGAAACCAAAGAAGAGTCCTCTACCATACATTCCACAGAGGGATAGCTTTATATATAGTGGAATCTACTAGCAAACCAGTCAAGGCAATAAGTGGAAGACAGGAGTGCAAACGAAAGGCAGACAAAAATGGAAGAGAAGATGGAGCCAGTAAACTTCACAGCATACAACGTTTGTGACATGTGTTTTTTCTTGCTTGAAGACAGTATGGCATATCATGACCCCCTCCAAATCATCAAAGGCAGGAGGAGTTTTGGAACAGGATTCAAGAATAATTGCAGAAGGAGAGGCAAGACAAGGAGGTCACAAATAAGAACAACTTTCATAGGATGGAAATTATGATCAGAAGAAAGTGCTGTTGGTAGCTATAGTTCTGTGGGAAAGCAGTTATTTGAAGAGCAGGGGGTTATTGGTTTGATTCTTTCTTTCACTTCTTTGCCAAGGAGCGCACGAATGTGTTTAAGGAATCAGCCTTACTATGACACCAGCACGAGTAGTTATCCTCAAAGATGAAAACATGTTCAAAGGCTCTGATGGAAGAACACAACAAGACCTTTGAAGCTGGAGCCCAGAAGAACAAACAGAAGAAGATAATATTTGTTGTTAGTGGTGATATCTGACTATAGGGGTGGGAAAGCATTATCTGCAGAGGAGACCAAACAGACCAGATCAAACAGCTTGCAAACTGTGCTTTATGGCTGTGGCACAAGATGTGTGGGCAGCCACACCTGTGATCAGGTATACTACAGGGAACTCTTTTCAGCAGCATTCCAAGAAGTGACACTGGAAATGCGCCCACTGGAAACAGTCCTGACATAAACCCTTGGCATTGCCCCAGAGGGCTCTTTGGAGTCAGCAGCAAGGTCTGAAGCAGATCAGACTGTGCAAATGTGGACAGCCCACTCCACTGCTGACCTGCCCCAGCTTGGGATGGGTTGCTTGTTTTGCAATCATTGAAAGGATCTAAACTGGTAATTAGTTAGCTGCACATACATAAACATTATTTCTTTTTTCTCCTTGTGGCTCCAAAAAGGTCTCCAAGTCTTGCCTCTTCAAACAGTCTGACTACAAGGCTAGGAAGGTGTAAGAGATAGCAATTGCATTATGCTAAGCTGGGCTGTTAATTCATCTAGGTCAGTTCAGTTTACAGTGATTGGCAGCCTGCCTCTGGCCTATGAAAAAATGCCAGGAAATGGAATTAGCACATTTTGTATGCAGAGCCACTAAGCAACAATCCTTTGTTTTGAAATAGTGGGACTACAGCAAAATGTTCTTGGCTATCTCCAGACTTTATTTTAAAAAATCTATTTATGAACCTGACAACCTTGGAACCAGGATTCCTATAATTCACTCTTGACTTTGATATGTATATGTGGGGGAGGGGGAGGGGGAAGGGAAAAGTGAAACACAGAAAAATCCAATTTCTCCACCCTCTTTGTCTTTTGCTGCAAACTTATATGATCGTTGAAGGCTATGAAAATGGAGATAGGTCTTTTCATATGATTCCACTCACACTTTTTTACATAAAAAAGTTTAAGATGTATTATGCATCAAAATGGAACTATTTAAAGAAGTCCACAAGCAGTCCATGGTCTGTATTCTGGACTATGAAGGACATGCAGACAGGATAACCTCATATGCCAGAATGCCACGAGGAGTGTCCAAGTAATGCCAATGGAAATGGTGCCAGAAATTGGTGTGCTGTTGAAATAGGCCTCCTGGCAACAATGAGGGCCAGGGAGGAAACCTCCTGGTCTCTGAAGGATCCATTCCCCTTTTTGGACTTTATCAGACTTAAATTTTACCTGGAAAAGAAGCAGTGCTTCTTTTTGACAAGATCCATATCTTCTTATGACACTGATATCACAGTGGTATCACAGCATCCTGCCAACTTACTGTCTGCACATAGTTTAACTATGTGTGCAAGAATGCAGGCTTGATTGTGAGATAGGAGATTTTATCCCATATGCGTCCTGTTTTCATCCTGTACGTATCCATACAAATGTGTACGGATACAAATAAGATGCATACGGATAGGTATGTAATGCCTACGTATCCATACACATACAAATGTCCAAATAATTCGTACAAATGATTGAAAAGATTCAAAATTCATTCAAATGTTTAAATTTGAATGTATAGACATTCAATTCAAATTTGAATGTATCAATTTGAATGAATTTGATAGAATTTTGACCTTATTGAAGTATATAAAATTATGCATGGTATAGAAAGGTGAATAGAAAAAAATTATTTTCTCTATCACACAACACTAGAACAAGGGGGTACTCTATGAAGCTGATGGGTAGGAGAGTCAGGTCTGACAGGGGGAAGTATTTCTTCACCCAGAGGGTCATCGGTTTATGGAATTTGCTGCCGAAAGGTGGTAACAGCTACCAGCCTAGATGCCTTTAAGGTAGGGTTAGACAAATTTGTGGATGACAGATGTATCAATGGCTGCTAGAATGAATGCCTAGGTACATCTTTCAGGCTGGGGTGGGTGGGGGAACAGGACACTTCTAAGGCCATTGCTGGGATTCAAGAGTAGGAAAAGGTTTGTCCTTGTCCCATTTGGTGGGCCACCGTGTGCCACAGGATGCTGGACTAGATGGGCTGTGGCATGATCCAGCAGGGCTTCTCTTATGTTCTTATTTCACTTCATGGTAGCACAGCAGTCACTCAGCAGTGGATGACTGCAAGCTTATGCTGTTGTTAAATAGTGAGTTGCCATGTTGTGATAACACTGTTATGACATGATGTGGACCTAGCCTTCAGGATGTCTTAGTTAATTGTAACATTAAGCTGAGTGCAGTTGCTCATTTTCAGGGGCATGGGAGTTTGAGAGGAAGTGTTGGGGCATTTTTGGTAAGTGGCTTGTTTTCCTGAGGATTTATTTTACTTCGAAAAAATTATTGGCATGGACTGGAATAGTAGGAGTACATATCTTTAAAACTAGGGACTTTTCTGCACTTGTGGTATGCATCTGAGCCTCTTTCATTGGCGCTGAATGAAACACGGTGACCCTAGTATCTGCAAAGTCGAAAATGGTCTCCTGGTCCAATTTACTGGTAGATCTCTCTCTCTCTCTCTCTCTCTCTCTCTCTTTTAAGGTCTACTGGCATACTAGGGAATGGTGTACCAGACAGTATACCACAGGAGACCCATTTCAGTGGTGCAACAAGTCGTCCTACTGAAATGGGTCCCCTGGTAGCTTCTTTCATTTCTTGCCTTTGGAGTATTTGGAGCCCCCCTGCACTGTTATGAAGATGGAGTGAATTGCTGAATTGGAGTATTGAAGACTGTGGGGATGATTTGTTTTCCCTATGGAGCAACTTTACTGTGAAGTAAAGGTATGGGGTGTTTTTCCACTGTGCTCCGGATTAAGGTAAATACCCAATGTGTTTCCACGGGTGGTGTAGCACCCAATAGCAATGGGTGCTAGCCTGCCTGCTGTGGAAACACCGGAGCACCCATGTGGCAAATCCGGATTGACCCACAAGCGGTCTGCCTGTCACCCCAGGTGTTTTGGGGGATAGGGGTGTAGTCTCTGAAGTTGCCTTTGGAGATTAGCAAAGGCTTCAAAATCCCTCCAAAGGCAGCTCCGCACTCCCTGAGAAGGCAACTTTGGAGATTGTTGCAGGCTCCAAAGAAAAATCCCTTGCCAGAGCAATGCAGCTGTCAAAGGCTGCAAAGGCTTCGAATGGTCTTTGGTTTCAGAGCAGCTGTCAGGCCAGTATAGAGGCTGTAAAGAGCAGGGAAGATTTCTAAAAACAGATGGGAGAGCCTGTCTGTTTTAAAGGGCTCTTGGACCTATTTTTAAAAATCTTCCCTGCTCTTTACAGCCCTTATACTCACCTGACAGTTGCCCTGCTGGGTGCCCTGGGGCAAGAGCAGGAGGAGCTAATTAATTATGCACCTCTTTCCACTTGGATGAGTCAGCCTCCTGGCAAGGAGCTAATTAATAGGCAGCTCCAAGGGGTTGCAGGGACTTGAAATTTCTCTCTTCCAGGTGGGCAATAAGGTTACCTACCTGAGAAAGAGAGAAAACAAGCCTCTGCACCCCCTTACTCCCTTGCTTTTACTTCCCTTTTGAGGCAAGCAAGTGGCTTGCCTGGGAAAGGGAGCAAAAATCACAATCCCTGCTAACTTCAAAGACCCTTGGGAGCCTTTGCAGCCTTTGACCGCTGCATTGGTGTCACAAGGGGTTTTTCTTCTAAACCTATGCTAATCTCTGAAGTTGCCTTCGGAGGGACTCTGAAGTCTTGACTTTGGGGCACCCCCCCAATGGGTGCCTTCCCCCCAAGTCTCCTCCAGACCCCATTGCTGGATTGTAGTAGAAACAGGCTCCCTCCAATCTGGATTTTAAGCCTGAAGACCCCATTGTAGACCCCAAAGGGGTCTACTGGAAATCTGGATTATAGGTCCTGAAGGGCCCATAATGATCCAGATTTACCTAGCTGTGGTGGAAACAGGTGTGTCCCTAATGGGGTCTGTGGTGGAAATGGGGTCATCCGGCTCTCAGCCAAATGGGTCCTTAATGGGTGCTTCAATGGGTACTTAGTGCCAGTGGAAAAACACCCATGCTCTGCATTTTTAACCTGAAGACTGGAGGCAGGTGAGGAGGTGAATAAGAGTTCTGGCTAAAAGACCAAAGACTACTACAGCTGGAAGGAGAAGGGCTTAGGTTTGGCTGGCATGGGTACTTATGGTATTATAAAGCAAAGGTTAATGCAGATTTTAAGAATCATTTTGTAAGAAATGCCTTGTTTAAAACTTTGTCGATGTTTAAAAACAAACTCTATAGAGAGATTCCACTCTGGGTATCATCGCATAAAGGTCTCTTAAAGGAGTTTGGGGATGGTAGACATTGGTATAAATACGAGCATATACTATATAAAAAAGACAATAATGAATTTGATATTAAATCAAGGGAACAACTGACCCAAGAGGGAAAAAATATACAATGGTTTACGTATGCACAACTAGTTGATATATATAGAAAAGATAAGAAATTTTCAGGAAGAAATTGAAGATTGGGAGACAAAATTGAACAAGGCAGAAAAGGGGCACTATTGGGTTTGTTTATAAAGTACTTTTGCAGATTGATATGGAACACGAACAGGTCAAAGAATGTATGATTACATGGGCTAGAAATTTTGGGTATAATATACAGATGGAGCAATGGGAAAAATTGTGGACAGAAAATATGAAATTTACAAATTGTATATTATTAAAAGAAAACATTTATAAAATGATGTATAGGTGGTATTTAACACCACACAAATTAGAAAAAATTTACCAAAATATATCAACTAGATGTTAGAAATGCAAGAAAGAAGAAGGAACGTTTTACCATATGTGGTTGACATGAAAGAAAGCAAAGAAATACTGGCTACAAATTTATAATAGTATGAAATTAATATTAAAGAAGCATTTTTTTTTATTTAAACCAGAATTGTTTTTGTTGGGTATAATAGATAACACTTTGGATAACATTAATGTATTGGTATCATATATGGTGATGGCAGCAAGATCATTATATGCACAAAAACTGAAGGAGAAGGAGATCCCCACGGAATATGAATGGTTAATTAAACTGGTCGATCTGGCAGAAATGGACAAATTGACGAACTTGTTAAATGACGGAACAATTGATAAATTCTTAGAAGATTGGCACCCTTTTATTAACTATCTACGCGAACTACAAGTGTCGACAGAATGTTTTGACTAAAAACGAAGAAGGCAGTCAGAAAATGACAAGAACGACAAAAGAAGCAAAGGAACAAGCGATATCAAGAAGGGAAGTCGGAGAAACGGGGGAAGTCATACAGAATAATAAGGCAATATATATTATGAGAAGATACAAGAAATTGTATGATAGATATTGTTTAATTGTTTTTTTATGTAATTGCTTTTAAAATCAATTATTTTTTTTAAAAAAAGTTGTGTTAATCTTTCTTTGTGTTGCTGTCAAAATGGGCAAGGTCTTGCAAGAGGCACAAGAAGAGCTTCTTTCATGGAATAGATGAGGTCCCCAAATGTGGGATTATCTTTTTTTGCTTTACTGCGACATACAAAATAACAAGAACAGACCTCAGAAGAAACCAGTGGTTTAGGACAGCTATTATCCTAATACTAATAAAGTTTATTTTAATCAAGAGAAAAATCTTAATGAATTAATTATACTGAGCTGATCATAATCAAGTGAAACTAAGTCACTACAATATTGTTATTATATCCATTAATTAATATTAAGATGCCTTTTCCAAGAAAAACGATAAGATATTTTACTTGCAAACATATTTTAATAGCCAGCTAATGGTTTGTGTGTGCACTATTTTTTTAAGTTGACCTAGTGACTTGCAGTATATACTTACTGATTTTTGATGGAAAAGCTCGGCAGTTATGTCTAGCCAGGTTTCTTTCTTTAAGTTAATAAAGCTGTATTGAACGTTCAGATACCTTTGAGATTCATCCATTGTCTTTACCCTTAGACTTCATTCTCACCTAGGGAAAATAAGTGACTCACAAGATTATTCCATATCTAAGTCTTCCCTTTCAGCCTCAAATGTTCATGAGAAGAAAGAGAGACAGACTAACCTGCAAGCCATCTCTAAACATCTTCAGCCCTCCTTTCTTTAACTGTGTGTGCACACAGCCTTAAAGTACCTCCAAACATGGATTAAAACCTGGGATTTTCCTGAGGCTATATTGAGATCACTGTACATATCTGCGGCAATCCCAGTACACTCTCAGAATAGGGCTATGACACTGGGTTTTCTGTCATGCCAGATTGCTTACCTAGGGTTTTTTCCACTAGCACTAAGTACCCATTAAGTACCCATCAGGGAGCCATTAAGGACCCATTCAGAGCAGAAAGACCCCATTTCCACTGCAGACCCTAATAGAACCCGATTTGTTCACACCTGTACTAGGGAAATCTGGATTAAATGGGTCCTTCAGGACCTATAATCCGGATTTCCTGTGGATCCCATTGAAGGGGTCTACAATCCAGTCTTCAAGCATCAGATCAGGATTAGATGTGCCACCACCCCCCCCAAAACGTGGTGTGATGGACGTCTTCCACTTGGATACAAATGGATGCTCCACATGGGTACTCCAGTGTTCCCACTACAAGCTTGCCTAGCACCCATTGCTATTGGGTGTCACACTGCCTGTGGAGACGTATTGGGTACTTCCTTAGATCTGGATCTTCTAAATCCAGATTAGTTGAAGGACCCATTTCTTTGATCCGGATCATCTTAGATCTGTATTAAGGGAGGTAAGTGGGGGGAAAAAACCCTAGTCTGTTATTTCCCTGTGGAATAATTTCTCTTGAAGAAGTATCCATATATAGGAAGCACATTAAAACAACAACAACCAGGAAGTGGGCAAGCGCTTCTTATATCCATGAATTTTTGCAAGGATAGTGATTCCATGGGGGAGGAGCAGACAAGGTTAGAGCCTGAGTTTGCCCTAGAATTGCCTCCTGCCACTGTCTGGAGGCAGCCTAAGTTTTACTTCCTGCACGGCAGGATCATCTCAAGTTTAAAGAATTAGCAGCTGGAGTTCTAAGGAATCAGCATTTTTATCTCTGTGTTTTTTCCCCCCTGATAATTTTTTTTAAAACTTTTTTAGGGGGAGACGAACTATGGCCATAGTATGGATAGAGTTGTAATGAGGCATCGTTAAGTTAGAGCCAGAGAAAACTGTATGACCTTTGTATGAAAAGTGTCTTTTGTGGATTAGGGAAAGAAGTGGCTGTAGCATGTACTCAAGCCTGCAGAATTACAAAAACTTGGCAGAAATATCCTCCTGAAGCAATGTTTTATACAGGCCCAACTCTATAGATAATTAATCCATATTCTGTTTTGAGTCTTGTTTGCCAAGTTACTTGAAGTTCAATTGCTGATGTTTTATATCGTAAAATCATTGACCTTGGTGCCACTGTTAACATCAGGCTGACATCTCAAGATGCATGGTGGTGTGATGTGGACGTTAATACAAATATAGAATTCTGTTTCGTTTTCCTTGAAAAGACATTTCTTCTGGTAGTTGTTTGAAATAACATTTGGAATCCTGGAGAATAAAAAGGAGAATACAATGAGGCAAAATGGCATTGGTACAACTCAAAAAGAGCACAAATACAGTTTGTGATTTTCATTCCAGATAGCTGGAGGAGGTGTGGCACTTTTTAGTGAATGAACAAAACAAACGTCGTTGCTTTGGAGAATGTGAACTCAATGACAAACCACTTCAGCAGTCAGTTCTGGTAAATAGAACAGAACAGAATTGGTTTTCAGAATATGGTTATGCTTTTGAAAGAATGATGACTACAAGAAGTGCTTTGAAAAGCAAGGTCTTCAGATTGAGTTTCAGATAAGAAACTAGGAAATTCAACAGTATGTAAGTTAGAACATAGTTATTATCACTTCTGAATTTGTAAGAAAAGATGTTTATTCTTGAATAGCACGTGACACAGACTTACGCATTATGATACGAGCTATGCCATGTAAGATCCTTGAGTTTCTACTTTGTATTTGTCCAGCTACCCAGTATCTTCAGTTCCAAGTCTTTCTTTCTTTCTTTCTTTCTTTCTTTCTTTCTTTCTTTCTTTCTTTCTTTCTTTCTTTCTTTCTTTCTTTCTTTCTTTCTTTCTTTCTTTCTTTCTTTCTTTCTTTCTTTTTCCGTCCCAAACATTTGAAAACACTACAGAGACTGCAAATTCTGTCTTCTCTGTTCAAGTGTATTTTGGATTATTTTTCATGTAAACCATGTGTCTGTTAGCAACATTGCTCTTTCTGTGTGATTATTAAAACATGGGAATTTTGTCTACCTTCAAGCTGCCTGGGCACTTTTGGAAGTGTGATAACAGAGCATTTTCTGTTGTCAAATTCAGTTGCAGTAGGTTACATGTGAATGAATATCTGGTTACGTTCTCATCACTCCTGCAGGTGTCTGTGACATTTGAGCTCAATTTTTGTGTAAAACAGGGGACAGGGGACTATAATAACTGCTAGTATATTGCTAATGAGATACAAGGAACTATCATGGGAACCTCTGTCCCTTTGCTGGTAGCAGGAATGACAGCTGCTCATATCATTAGGTTGCACATTCTGTTTTATTAAACATCTCTCACTTATCCATGCTGCCTCTCATTTCATGGTCCTTTATGTCCTTTTCAACCTAGGATTTATATAGGCTGGAGGAATGGCAATGGATTTTGCTTCCTGTTTTTGTACTGGCTGCTAGGCTTATAATCCTAGTAGGTGATACCATTCTCCTCCAGTTCCTTTAATTGATTTTGTGTCCTCGTCTCTTCCTCTTCCAGCCTGCCCCATTGTTCCCCTGGCTTCCCATTGTTGCTTTAATTTTCGTGGCTCTTCCTGCAGTGCGTAAGCAGGGTGGAAGAAGACAGAGGAATTTAACAAACTGCTTTACCAGTGAGTAAGTTTCCCTTTCATGTCTGCTGTGTCTTCTTCTAGTAGCATCCTCCATCACTTGTTCTGCAGTTGATGCCATTATACAAAGAGGAAACAGGCTGTAGCAGTTTTCGTCAGCCTGGTGCTCTGTTGCTGTTCTGTTCTTCAGCTTCCATCAATCCAAGCCAGCATAACTGGAGGGCACCAGGTTGGGGACAGCTGGTCTGTGATATAATTTGACTAATAAGTACTTAATGATATCTGAATTGCTGGATTGAAGAGATATAAGAGTTATGTGAGATACAAGGATAGGCTTTCCACATGTTTCTTTAAATATGCTAGTGGGAGAAAGATTATTTATACTACATGAGAACACATTTTTCCTTTCCATTGTATTTACATTCTGTGGAAAGTCAACTGCAAATGATTTGATGGATAGTACAGATGTCAGAATAGTTCCCCTTCCTTTGTTTATAAGCACCCTTTCAAGTTCGTATTCCTAACTGATAGAAAATATATGGATACAATATTGTCTGGAGTAACATAGGCCAATTTTGACAACCAAACATAGATTGCTAAATATTAAAAGCTGATATGTTAGTATTAATTTACAAGAAATATTATGTGAGGCACTGTGAAACTTGAAACAATTAATGGATTTAATTTAAAAAATTGAGGAAATGAATCCTTGTTGGAGATTAAAACCATTTTATAGTAAATATTCATTGTTATTACATGCAAATGAAGAGGCTTATGTAACCTCAGAACATTTTATAGTTTTTCAGCAAAAATGTGAAGTATGCCCTTCAGCTAATGAAACACCTCTCAGTGAAACCATTTTCATATCTTGTTAATTAGAAAAAAATTAAATATGTAAAGTATTCACAAAGGGGTGACATTAGCTTAAGCATTTCACGATATAAGTTAGGGCCTTTTGCTGTACTAAAGACTTCAAGACCTTCTGCTTTTGCCTAACATCCAAACCTTTTGGATAAATATATATTTTACACTAATATATTTTATAAACTTTATCATCTAGGAAAGTTTCCTTTTTGATAGCTTCCTTTTTAGAAAGGGACTGTCAATACTTGAAGGAACCATTAGTTTTATCAAATAACAGTAAAAAATGAGGAAGACTGAATGGCCAAATATCTAGTTTTTACCCTCTAAAATAAGCAAAACTCATTTCCCACCTTGAGAAGACAAACTTACTCCATATAGCTTTGGGCAACAAGGGTAGGAGGAGATCCTTTGAAATACTGCAGAGTGTAGGAGATCTAGTTTCTAATCTGCACTAGAATAACATTGTGAACAGTAGAAGAAATTATGGTTATTATTGAGGTCTACTGGTAGACTGGGTTAGGGTGCCATTTTGCATGCTCTAGCCCATTCAGTGCTTCATCTTATGTAGATGAACATGCTAAGAGCTGCAGGACATCCCTTAACCCAGTCCAGCAGGTGGAGGGGAGACTCCTAAACTCTTTTGCAGCATGGGGATATATCCCTTGTAGAAAAGGATTTTGTTTCGTTTCCGGAGACACACAGGATATACAGTATCGTGCGGAATGAAAAGTTAGCAGTGACGAATATAGTTACCCTATTTTCCAGCTTAAAAGACAACTGGGCATATAAGACGACCCCCAACTTTCCAGTTAAAATATAGAGTTTGGGATATACTTGCCGTATAAGAAGACGATCCCTGGCATATAAGACGACCCCCGACATTTGAGAAGATTTTTCTGGGTTAAAAAGTAGTCTCGTACACCAGAAAATACAGTATTTAGTTTTTACTTATTGAATCCTTTTACATACTTTCACAACCTCTAGAAGAATTGTAAAGTGGTCTAAAAGCAGGATTAAAATATATATTTTGATGAGTACTCTATTTAAAAGGTAAAGACAGGAAGCTCCGTCGCAAGCAGCAGTGGCAGAACATTCCAAGTTAAGCGCACATTAAAAAGATGCTGACAAATCAGCATCTTTTTAATGTGCATGGCAGCAGCGGGGGGGGGGGGGGATAATGTTCCACCACTACTGTGGGAGATGAAAGCAGCAAAGTCTGTTTGCTGCTTCCATTCCTGTCTGGAGGCACCCATAGTGAGCTAACTTCTTATAGAATGAACTATTCCACTTCATATAGAGAAGAGTTTAATCATTAAAAATGGCAAAGCTGTTACTTTTTATTCTTTAATTATCTCCAGAGAAATATTACAGTGGAAGCCAGGTCTCTGAATGACATCTTTTGATTTTGTTCTCTTCTGATATATGATTTGATCTTGCAACTACAAAATATTTTCTGTAGTTATTTCCCCAGCTACTCATATATTCATCCCCATGCCGCTAATTCTTTGACAAGTTTGCTATTTCCATTTTGTGAGACTAAGGTAGTAGTCATGCTTTTAGTGAAGTGGATGAATTTCACAAAAAGAACCCCATGGTACATGTTTACCGCTTGCAGCCTTGTTTATTTTTTTAAGTATTAGAAATTCTGTGAAAGTCTTAGGCTTTTATCTCTTCCACCTTAACCTTTTCTCTAGAAGTAATTTATTAACAAGGCATTGCGGATTGGCTTTTTATATTAAACAGGCTGCTAACTACAGTGATGGTGCATGTCACAGTATTCTTTAACGTGCATCCACATGCAGATCAGCAGAGAAGAGTGGCATTGCCTAGCTAAATAAATGCCCTTCCTGATAGCTATCTGTAACACTTTAGGAAACTGTTCTTGATGAAGAAGAAGAGTTGACTTTTCTACCCCACTTTTCTCACCCATTTAAGGGGACTCAATGTGGCTGACAAAGCTGTCTGTTCTTCTCCCCACAACAGAACACCCTGTGAGGTAGGTGGGGCTTTGAGAGCTCAGAAGAAAGCTGTGACTAGCTTGAGGTCACCCAGCTGGCTTCATGGAGGAGGATAGAATCAAACCCGGTATTCCCAGATAGGAGTCCGGCTCCTTAACAGCTAGCCTAGTGGTTTATACTCCATCACTGCATACATTTATCTTATTCTTCTTACTATCACTGCCAAATCAGTAGTATTTTTGGAGTATGAAGAGAAAAAATGGAATGCCTCATCAGGCATTCAATTTGAAAGAAGAATATGCAAACTGTTGTCAGAATTCTTTTATTGAGTTTATTATTTATGTATTTGATCAAAGTGATAAAACAGATCCACATCTGTTTAAAAAACAGGATTAAATTTTAAAAAGATACCTAAAATGGTTTAAATCTCATGTCCTCTATCCAAGAAGCTCCAGTAGTATGAATTCTCTTGCTTATAGCACAACTTGGTTTGTTACCTGGTGGTTTCTCCCCCTGTAGTAAAAGCTGCATTCTATATTTTGACTCCCAGAAGAGTTTGTTCCTTAGTTACAGAAGCAAGTGTTTATTTCTAATATCCACATACAACTAGCATTCAAATAAAATGTGTGGAAACCATCTGTACTTGGTTGACTGTAGATAACAGAGGCTGCCCCTGATATAAGCCCCATTAAAGCATTGAATCAAATTGTTCAGAACAAACTACATGAATGCCTTCCTAAGATCTTTAACCAGGTAATAGCCTTGACATTTGAAAAAGCAGCCATATCTATTTGCATGCTTATGTCTTTGAATTTTTGTTTTATACAGTTGTTGATTGTGCACTGTGTAGAAAAAGTCATCTAGGAGTCCTTTGGTCTGAATCCTAGGAGTCCTTTGGTCTGAATCTCTACTCTGCCAGGGAAGCTCATTGGATCTTGGAAACATAGCCTCACTTTGCCTCGTGGGAAATGTAGAATCTAAGGGAGTAAGTCCAGGTAGAAAAACTGTGTAGAACTCCTGAGATGGCTGATTGGATCACAGCTTATCTCTTCAACAGCTCCTGTTGCCAATCAAGTGGCAAATACTATATTTACACTCCTTTGGATGCACTGGCAGGGCCCACAGGGAAAACTCTGAAGGGCAGACAATTTGGAATTTCCATATCTTCATGCCTGGGCTCTTTACATTGTCTTTGCAGGCAGAAGAAGGCCAGCATGTGGAGGAGGCCAGACTAGGGAATAAGAAAAAGGCTATCTTGTTAAATCGCTGAGTTCTCGATGAATTCTTGATGCATCACTATGCTCTATTGTTTTTGTTTTGGGCATCTTGAAACTAATAGTGTTGCAAGATTGCATTTTAGCAAATTATTTTCTAAGTACTTAATCATACATTTAAGCTGTTTCTGTACTTACCTTCTTGAACCAATCAGAGTGTACTGGTACATGCAGTCCACATAAGCTGGGATAGATTGCTCCTGGAACAGAACAAGACCATATGTGTTGGGAAGGTCTTTTCCACTTCAGCTCCCTTACTGCCTTATGTTGGCTTCAGAGCCAGCATGGGAGGCTACTGAAGGCCAGGAAGAAAAGTTCTTCCTCAAAAACTAGAAGCAGCTATGGAACTCCTAAGATCACATTAGCATGCAGAAAGGAGAGCTACAGATCAGTTCTTGGACTGGTCTGGCAAGTGTAAAAAGCCTTTCAACTGTTTGGTAGTTAATAGTATTGCTTGGTCTGGTTGTAAAATACGAAAGCAGAATTTTTGTAACATGGTTTGTTTTGTTTTATTTTAAATGAAAATTGTTATCAAAAAGGAAGATAAACACAGTCCCAAAATGGGGAAGAGACTGCATGCCAATCATCTTGAAGACATGAATGACTGCAGTGTTAAAACAGCTAACAGAAAAAGTTTAAACAACAAGCTATTGTGCACAATCCAATTGTTATTTCCACGCTTTACACCTAAGCGGTGAAAATTATAGGATTTTCAAGGGGATTTATCTTTTTACTCGGTTGTGTAAATAGAGGATGTACAATTACTAAGCCAGGCCAGTACCAAGAAGTTGAAAATGTGCTGTTGCAACAAGATATCCTCAAACCAATAAAAGTAAGTCCTGTATCTCAAATTAAACCCTGTACACTTCATCCTAACCCCCTTGTGCTTCTAAGGTTTTTCTTTCTTCTAAAAAGTGCTGCTGACTGTTGCTTCTCAGAGTTCTTTTTGGCAAAATCTCTTTACTCTCTTAAAGTGTCATTTATCAGCTGCCCTGGATGCATTTTTCATCTTTTCATTTTATGTCTCAGATTGTCTGGCTGACTTCTCATCTACTCAGTTGTTCTAAAGCTCTCTGCTAGTATCTATCAGCCTGTTTGGCAACTTTTCTCATTTTTTTTCTCCTTAAGAATTATTAGTTTGTTTTCCTTTGCTTACACTTGCACCTAGTTCCTTGTCGTCTTTTCTTGTTTTTAATCTTCTTTTCAGTCTCATGCAGCTTAAAGGATGAGTCAGTAAAAAAATTCAGATTAATGTTGTATCTCCAAAATTTTCACAAGGTCCCATTTTATCCAAACAGATCTCATTCCCATGAATTATGTTTATGTTACTAACTTGTAAATGTATGCCGTCTGCATATGTATATGGTACTTGTACAAATGCTGCTGACTTCGACAGTGAACTAGCCACAACATGAATAGAGTTCTATTTGAGTGGAATGTTATATTCAAATAGAATTCCATTCAGCAACCCACAAAGAAGAAGAAGAAGAAGAAGAAAAAGTTTGTCTAAGGCACTAATGGCCTGGTCTTGTGGCAGCAGGAACTCATACCTGTCAATATGAGGTTGCAAGCTTTCTCATTTTGCTGCCAGGCTCCCAAAAATGGGTCTTCTCTGTTTACCTTTGTTTTGGATCTTACTTGTCTTACAAAGTTCTTGCCTCTGTTAGCTATTGCTTGTATTCTGTCTGCACTAGACAGAGAATATTCTGGATCAGGGAATCTACTGACATAATAGGGTCATGGGGGACCCATTTTGGTGATCCACCTTGTTGCATTCTAACAGCCTTTAAGGCCAGCTGGTTGGCCTCAGCCTCAATGCAAGTTCGTCTCTCTCCCTTCTGCAGCTATCTACATAGCTAAAGTCAGCTGTATAGATTTTTTTTAATAAAGACCTATTTAAAACATGTAAAATCCAACAAAGGAGAGGGAAATGAAGTTCTAGCTGCCTCCAGCCCATTAAGCTCTTATTTCAATAATTGCATGAATCAATCTTCCTTTTAGATTTATACTGTGTCAGAGCAGATAGCTTTGTGTTCTACCACTGACTGGCACTTGGTGTTCTGGATTCCAGACAGAAATTTTTCACACCCTGTTTGTGGATCAGCACCTGAATATTTTGCAAGCAAACTGTATGATTTCATGGAATTATGATTGTTTGACCTACTGCAGTTATGCATGAGAGGTGAAAATAAACCACATAAGGACTTCTTGACTGTTCATTCCAGTAAACACATTCCTATCTCTTCTGCTTGGGAGCCTCTTTCTTTGAAGCTTCAAGAAGAGTCCTTTGCAAGAAATATTACTTAAAACCTTGATACCACTCATGATTATTAATAAATAATTGGCTAAATACAATTGGGAAAAATTTATGGTGTAAAGGCATTATCTTGGGCCATGAGTTTCTAAAATGGGGTGCGATTCTATCAGAGCTTTAAGATTTGGTCTTAATTGGAATAATAGATGCTTGACCATTTTACCTTGGAATTATTATTAATTACAGTCTTGGAATATGAAATATTTCTAAAAAGCAAACGAAGGCTCTGTGACATTTTAAAAATACATGTTCTTTTCTCCATTCAAGAGCTGATGATGCAAACATTCCTGTTGGCCTCTAAGTAGTGCTGGAGCCTGGTGAGGCACTTGAGATGATAGAATCAAGAACATGCCTGGATGCCGGCACAAGAGCAGCACAATAAACATGGTCTATTGACATGGGTTAACGATTGATCACTGAGTCCTAAGAGAGAAGGATGTCTTTTGTTTCAAGAAAATAATTGGAAATGCTTCCTTGGAAGTGGGTCTTATGAAGATGTGCTGAGTTATGTTTTATGTTTGTAAGGATCTGCTGAGTTCATATAAGCTATCATCATTATTATACTTTAACTTGGAGGAGAAGGAAAGGAAATAAGATAAGAGTTGCTCTCAAGGAGACATGTTAACATAAGGGGATTAACTTCTTTTGGGTTACAACTCGGAGACCCAGTTTTTACCTCTCAGAAAGGGTCAGAGTACAGATTGTTGGGGATTGGCTACACTCCCCTACAAATGTTGATCTGAGGAGTCTCTATCCATATACATGCGACATTACTTTTTGTATAAATTTAATTTATATTATATGAATTATAGCATATTAGAAATAAAAACACAGCATCAAGATAACCATGTAATCTCAGGTTGCATAACAATTTCAGTTCCTTTAATACTTGCATTCTTCTGCTTATGTTCTTTAAGATAGCATATTCATATGACTAAATATATTTTATCTCCAATAAGACAATTTGTACAGCTGACTGCAAGTATTTGATTTAAAAGAATTTTTCTAGCATCAGATTCCATATATCCATCAATAATTCTTTCTTAATTATCCTTTGCGTTTTATTTCTTTGTTTTGAAATAAACTCATCTGTTGCTGTAGCCTGTGCATCATTATAAATTACTTGTCTTAAATCTGGTTCCCAAGATGCTTTAACTCTTGCTGTCAAGGTTTCTGAACTTGATCCTAGTATTTCATATATTTATGATGTCAGCCCCTTCAGGTTTTCTAAGTACTTTTCATATGTTTGTTCAAAAGGGGCAAGTGACCTCGTTGCTGCTTCAGTAAGTCCTGGACTTTCTGAGAAAGCGATAAGTGAATTGAAATACACCCATTATTATTATTTTGATGTAGTGTACTCAGAGTTCCCTTAACCGTGTGCTTTTAGGTGATTTTGTATTTTTATGAAAATAATCTCTGTTACTAAACCCTAATGTTCCAAATCTAACAAAAACGTCTCTTAGAACTTTTTGTTTCAGATCTGGGTGTTATTTTGTCTTTATTAATGGATGTGTTATTGAAAGGATTTTCCCTTGCCATTTCCTCTATACTGATAGTGTTTTGGCTATTATTGGGTTTTTATGTAATATTGCTTTTTTGTCAGATTGTTTACCAAGCGGATTTTGTTTAACCCTGGGCACAGGTACTTCTCAATTTTTGTTAGTATATGTGAATAAAAGGTTAACTGTGAGGTTATGACATTGCTGATAGTGATGCATCAAAGTGATAGCTTACTTCAAGGTAAATGACATGATACTAAAATAGACTGGAATTATCTGTCATGTGGATATGACCTTAGCAAATTCTATTTTATACTGAGACTTTCAGTCTCCATGAAATGTTGTATGAAGATGAATGTATATGGCAATCTATTAATCTCTGTAGAACAAGCAAATTATTATAAGTTAGAAAATTATGGAAAAACCTTGAAAAGTTAAGGGAAGGAGGAACCAGCTTAAGTTTCAGCTTAAGTCCTTTTCTTATGCAACAGAGTGATAGCACAATGGCTGATGGAAAAAAATAAAAATTTGTCAGTCAAATATGTTGTTGCTCAGAAAAACAAAAACAAAAGCTCCCAAATTGTTCATGAAAACAGGTGACAAAATTCAGATTTCAACAAACCACTTGTCATGGTGAATGGCTTTTTCTCTCTAATGGATGTGATTAGAGTCAGGAACAGTTTGACAATTTATCAGAAATTGTTGGCAGTTTCTCAGTCTTTTTAGTTCTGCTGCTGGGCAGCTGTATAGCCATGATGCTTGAAGAGCCTGGGCCTTTCTGTACCAAGCTGGTAATCCCTCTCCTTATTACTCTTTACTTTGGGGGCTGGAAATCTAGCTACGTGGTGACTATTGCATTGTTGTTGTTTTTGTGAGTACCACTGACTTGTGGCCAGCTCATAGTTGACTGCATGGGTACCTCCATAGGCAGAGATGTGGAAGTAGTTTGTCACTGCCTGCTTTTTGATGAGAACCTAGGGATTGAACTGGCAAGCCTCTGCTCTCCAGACAGTTTGCTGTACTACTGAACTACTATTTGACACTTCTGCATAAATGTTATTTCAGCAGCTCCTCTTATAGGCTTGTCCTTTCTGTACTTATCTTACTGGGCCATTGCCTTACTGGTAGTTTCGGTGGAAGGCTTTCTTGCTGCAGCTTCTCATACTGGTTCTGGAGACTGTGTTCTCAGGAGCTTCTTCTTCTAAGTTTGTCAAGCACTAGGGACCAAGGACCTAGCCTCGGTTCTGCTTTGTGAAAACAATTTCAGCAGTACAGTTTGGTGCACCTCTGCAATCAATCCCTGTTAAACCGGGCTGTCCCTGGATTGCCAGTAGAAAAACGGCTACCCAGTGTATTGGTATAGGAGGCTATTTTTGTGCCCAGACCAAGCCCCTCTGTATCCCAGTGCAGATGGATTGCTTTAGGGAGGAGGTGGAGCCTCTCTCTTCCATTCTAACATGCAGAAGACTGGGTTCTGATGAAGATTGACCTCCAGTGCTGGAATGGATCAATGGTAGTAAAAAAGGCCCTAAGACAGCCATTAATCATTTGGCTTCAATAAAGCAGCTGTCTTTCCACTGTTAGTCATTTTGTGTATTATGTAGGGTATGGCTGAATGCTTCCTTGTTCTATAAGTTTTGTTAGAAAAGCAGAATATTTTTGGGTGAAGGTTGTTCTGTGAACATGTAATCAAAACAAAAGCAGTGTATTTGAAATAAAATACAAATATGTGACTGAAATGTCATTCCAATGTTAAGTAGTAAGATCAAGCAGCATAAGAATTTTAATTCTTTTTTACCGGGTTGATTTTATTGTTACTTTAGACCTGTACATTATATTTTAGTAAATGAAAATTAAAAATAGTTGAGATTCTTTGAAGTTCACCTTATAAATTAATAAATAAAAATAATTCCCCTTATAATTGGATAATTCTTGTTTCTGTCTTCTTTACAGCACTAGCAAATAAAGCCACATATTTGGTTACATCGTTATCTGTATTGTATATCAAATAACAGTTTCAACAGGAAGAACCTGCTGATACACTATACATTTCTTACACAATTTACAATATAAAGGTAATGAATCAGATCTTCTGCTTGTAATTCAGTACAGATACATATTCACAAGAATACCCCCATATCTTCCATCTAAATAAGCTGAGGAAACACTCTTTAAATAGTTCAGTAAAAGTCTTTCTTATATGGGAATGAATCAAGCTCTGGAGATAAGCTACCAATTCCTTTGCACATTTAATAAACCCATACATTTTAACAAACTTGAAACTCTATATCTTGGTAATAACCTCTGCTAAATAGGATTTCCCGTAATTTTATAAAGAACTTTGTTTTGTGCTTCTGCTCAGAATCCAATGAAAGCTGCCATATTAACTTTAGACAGATATGTTCCAATCCTTATTTTCATTTCCATTTTTATTTGTATACTGCCTTTCCAAAATAAAATTTTGCCCATGGTGGTTTGCAACAAACAGAAAACATAAAATGCAAAGTAATAATCAAATTATAATAAAAAATACATTATAAAAACTGCACATCATACAAAACATTGTAAAATAAGCCAAAACACAAACACAAATTGAGGCAGCTAAGGCTGAATGAAGTCCAGAGCAGCTGACTAAAGGTCCCAGTCCATTTTCATTTTTCTTATATAGTCCTTCAAAAAAAGTAAGAAAGAAAGAATGCTCAAGGAACTTATAACAAAGAAAAAATACAATGCAAAATGATTTCTTTATAAAATTATATAACATTTCATACATTATAAAATAGTACATTATAAAATCACCCAAAACTGTAGGGGAAAGGTAGCAGGCACCTCAGTGCAGTAGCTAGTTAGTTCTTCCTCCTCCAGCCACAGTTCTTATTCCTCAAGGAAGAGTGGTGCTCAGGCAGCAAATGCCCAGGTGCAGAATCTAGCCAGTTGCTCTCAAATTCCTCTCAAGAACACTTTATAGCTAAATTATAATCTGGCATTTGTACAAGTTTCCTATAAAATAATACAGTCAGGCTGCATTCTCACTTGTGGTAAAGAGTGATTTGAAAACAATGTGAAATTTCTTTGTTCCCATTACTAATTTGGTTCCTGTGTTTTCTGAGGAATAAATAGCAATAAAAAACACCTGAAAATATACCCCACTTTGCTGCTAAAGTGCTTTTTCTTTATTCCTTTGGGAGTGGTACAGAAGTATTGGGGCAGATGTGTCATGAAACGGGGTGGGGGTGGGGTTCACCCTGTGTAGGACAACCCCTTGCCAGATTTAAAGGGTCAGAAAGTCTTTTTCCCTTGGCAGAGCACTTCACGTTTTCATTTTCAGCCACTTCACACTGATAACAAGTAACAGTTCACCCACTCCACACTGATAACAGATTTTTCATTTTTCACCCATGTTTCCCCTCACTTTCACACTTTTAGACTGGGCTGGCTCTTTCCTCTGTGGGTGGGTGAGAGAAAGGTGCAATAAGGGAGAAAGGGAGAAGAAGACTTAGGGAGGCGATTTTGTGCAAGATCATAAAATGGGACATTGGAGGAGGGATGTTTTTGAAGAGTTTTCTTTTGCCCACTGTTCAGTCTGAGCACCCCAGCTGCAGCAGCCTTGTCCGTGGAGGAGGGGCATTGGAGGAGGTGATCCCCATGGGGAAGGCTTAGGGAGGTGATTTTGTGCAAGATCGTAAAATGGGGCATTGGAGGAGGGACATTTTTGAAGCATTTTCTTTTGCCCACTCTTCAGTCCGAGCATCGCAGCTGCAGCAGCCTTGACTTTGGAGGAGGAGGCATTGGAGGAGGGACGGGGGGGGGGGGGGTCTGGAAGTGATACCCATAGCCATGCTCACTGGAAGGTTTGGCGTTGGCAGAAGCAAACAGCAGCAGCAAAAGCAGGAGGGGAGGGGAGGAGGACCTGGGATTCCCACTCTAGGCCACATCATCATGGGATCAAACCCACTTGGGAGAAAGGGGTGGGCACCCAGTGGGCAAAGGGCGGGGAGGAAAAGATCTGCTTTCCCCAGTGCATCCTTGAAGTGTTTTCCTTGGGAACAGTAGATTTTAGATCAATCAGGATTGACATCATTTTAAAGGCATTGAAGTGGGATCAGTCAGAGTGCACGTTTGCATCGGGTTTTGTTGTAGTGTTTTAAAAAGCATTTTATAATGTGAGTGGGAACACAGCCTTATCTTAATTACTCTTAACACAAATAAAGGACGTCACTGTAGCTGATCCAATTGGGAAAAGTGACCACAATGCAATAACCTTCAACTTAAATACAGGGAGTAAGTTCTTAATAATGTCTAACACAGAGACCTTAAACTTTCATAAGGGATACTTCCCAAAAATGAAGAAATTAGTAAAAAGGAAATTGAAAGAGAAAGTCAAAAGAATCAAATCACTTCAAAATGCATGGAGACTACTTAAAAAGACAATAATGGAAGTGCAACTAGAATGCATACCTAAAAGAAGAAAGGGGACTTCTAGGTTCAAGAAGAAACCAATGTGGCTCACAAATGCAGTAGATGAAGTCATTAAAAACAAGAAGAGTTCATTTGGAAAACGGAAGGCTTGTCCAAATGAGGAGAACAGGAGGGAACATAGACACTGGCAACACAAATGCAAGACGGCCATTAGGAAAGCTAAGAAAGATTTTGAGGAGCACATTGCTAAAAACATCAAAAGAAATAACAAGAACTTCTATAAGTACATCAGAAGTAGGAATCCAACCAGGAAAGCAGTTGGACCACTAGATGGTAAAGGACAGAAAGGAGTCATTAAAGAAGACACGGAGATTGCAGAGAGACTAAATGGATTTTTTGCTTCCATATTCATGGAGGAAGACAGAAGACACATGCCAGTAGCTGAGCCTGTATTTTCTGAAGAGTTAAACTGTACAGAAATAACCAAGGAAGAGGTCCTTGCATGTCTTAATAAACTAAATGTGAACAAGTCACCAGGACCAGATTGTATTCATCCAAGAGTCCTTAAGGAACTCAAATGCGAAACTGCCGACCTTCTAGCAAAAATATATAATCTTTCCCTAACATCAGGCTCTGTACCTGAGGACTGGAGGGTAGCAAATATAACACCAATCTTCAAAAAAGGATCCAGAGGTGATCCAGGCAATTACAGACCAGTTAGCTTAATGTCAGTTCCATGTAAGGTGATGGAAACCATTATTAAAGGCAAAATTAGCGCACACATGGAGGAGCAAGCATTGCTGAACAAAAGCCAACATGGCTTCTACAAAGGTAAATCATGCCTCACAAACTTTTTGGAATTCTTTGAGAGTGTCAATAAACATGTGGATAATGGTGAACCACTAGACATTGTCTATCTGGACTTTCAGAAGGCTTTTGACAAAGTCCCACATCAAAGGCTACTGAGTAAACTCATCAGCCATGGAATAAAAGGGCAGGTTCTGTCCTGGATTTGTGACTGGCTTAAGGGCAGAAAGCAGAGAGTAGTAATAAACGACAAATTCTCAAGGTGGAAAGAAGTAAAAAGTGGGATCCCTCAAGGCTCAGTATTGGGACCAATGCTTTTTAATTTATTCATCAATGATCTAGAAGAAGGGGTACATAGTAAAATAGTAAGGTTTGCTGATGATACTAAATTATTTAGGGTAGTAAAATTCGAAAGGGATTGCCAAGAGCTCCAGAAGGATCTCTTAGCATTGGGTGAGTGGGCAACCAAGTGGCAAATGTGGTTTAATCGTAACAAGTGCAAAGTAATGCACATCGGGGCCAAGAATCCAAATTATGTCTATAAACAGATGGGGTCTGAGCTTTCTGCAGCACACCAGGAAAGGGATATCAGGGTTCTGGTGGACAGTTCAGTGAAGGTGTTAACCCAGCGTGCGGCAGCAGCAAAAAAAGCTAATTCAATGCTGGGAATAATTAGGAAGGAAATAGAAAATAAGTCAGCAAGTGTCATTTTGCCCCTTTATAAATCTATGGTGAGGCCACATTTGGAATATTGTGTACAATTCTGGTCACCACACCTCAAAAAGGATATTGTGGAACTAGAGAAGGTGCAGAGAAGGGCAACCAGAATGATTAAGGGTCTGGAACACCTCCCTTATGAAACCAGGCTGCACCATCTAGGCCTCTTCAGTCTGGAGAGACGGCATTTAAGAGGGGACCTGACTGAAATATATAAAATTATGCATGGTATAGAAAAGGTGGATAGAGAACATTTCTTTTCTCTATCGCACAATACTAGAACCAGGGGGCACTCTCTGAAGCTGATGGGTAGGACTGTCAGGTCTGACGGGGAAGTATTTCTTCTCCCAGAGGGTCATCAGCTTATGGAATGTGCTGCCGGAAGAGGTGGTGACAGCTACCAGTCTAGATGGCTTTAAGGTAGGGTTAGACAAATTTATGGATGACAGATGTATCAATGCTACTAGAACGAATGCCTAGGTGGATCTTTCAGGCTGGGGGGGGGGAGGAACTGGGGCACTTCTAAGGCCTTCTGCTGGGACTCGAGAGCAGGAGAAGGTTTGTCCTTGTCTCTGCTTTAGATGCCCATGAGCATTTGGTGGGCCACTGTGTGCGACAGGATGCTGGACTAGATGGGCTGTGGCCTGATCCAGCAGGGCTTCTCTTATGTTCTTATGTTCTAAATAGTGGTCAACCCACTTCTAGTCTATGGTACAGAGCAAGGGTGCTAAGTGGAACTTGTAAAATGGCTTTAATAACTTTATTTTGTACTACTTCAATAGTACTACTTCGATACTGTCTAATTTACCTAAATTCCAAGTGGATGCTCCATGTAATAGGTGCAACTTGTTACAGTTTGTGGTTTTTAACTCAGTGTTTTATGGTCCTTCTTTGAATTGTAAGCTTTCTGAGATAGCTGTGGTGTACTTCAGCAGATATGGTTGATCAAAGAGTCAAATAGAGCTTGGGTTTTTGAGAACAGTTGCAGTTTTTGAACTGTACAGGCTGGCTGGCTGGCCTTAATAGTAATCAAATATGGGACATGGCCCAAAGGTTTGAAGACCATCTCTTGGTCATCAACATTACAACTGGAAGTTACAAATGGAAGTTACCAGAGGCCTATTTGCACTACGGCCTCTAGTGCATGATTAGTGAACCTCTGGTGAAGAGCATGCACATGCGGAGTAGGCTGTTACCCTAACCAGAAGTTGATTAATTGTTGTTTATTTATTTATTTATTTATTTGTTTGTTTATATTTCTATCTCGCCCTATACCCGAGGCCTTAGGGGGAGTTGCAATATCTTAGACAGGTCCCTGCTCTCAGGCTTACAATCTAAAGAGTGCAGAGTGTCAGTGTCATCAAGGCGATGGCACTGACACATGCGCAGTTGCGGAGGGTGCCGCAGCCAAAATGGGAGCTACCAGAGGAAGACCAGGCCGCACATCAAATAAGGTAAGTATTCGATTGCAGGGGGAGGGAATGGCCCAGGTTGACTAGCACTCCAGCGGATGGGAAGTGAAGTGCAAACACACCCCTCGACTGTGATATTTATGGCTGGGGCTGGTACATGGCCGGTGAAAAGCATCTTATTATTCATTTATTTATTATTTACATTTATATCCCGCCCCATACCCGAAGGTCTCTGGGCGGGTTACAACCTTTACACAACAGATTAAAACAGAATATACATTAAAAGACTTTTAAAATTCAACAACTTTAAAACAATACACATAATGTTTAAAATGATAGTGTGTGGCCTGGGTGGGAAATATAATCAGCTCAGCCAAGGGCCAGGGTAAAGAGGTACTCTGCTTAATGTGTTGGGAAGAGGCACTTTCCCCCACTATACAGCCCTTCCTTGCCTTGTTTATCAGTGAATTGGTAGGATTGCAATTTCTTTTTATTCCTGTATCTAGTTTTGTCTTAAAAGAATTCATGGATTTAATTTACAAAGTGTGAAGGAACAGTCATTGTTTAGATACTTTGAACAGTCGAGTGATGAGTTGTAATATATGCATTTCAGTAAACAAATACATTACACAAAGGAACATGGATGACATTTAGACTGAGCTGTATAAATTACTACATCATTTCTAATAATGTGTTGTGTAAATCCCTTTCCTGAGAATGTAAATAAGCAGCAGCAGAAGAGATTGGAAAAAAAAAACATCTTCTGCCAGATTTCCAATCCAACACAAATGTGCCATTAAAAGCATTTTAAGCATCTGAGTAGACAGTAGTTTATAAGCATTAAGATGGCTCATACCACCAATTTTATAAGGATAAATTGGCTCTGTTCAGCTTATTTCTTACAATATTGCTTCTTAAATTTTTAGAGGTGTCATATGGGAGAAACAAAAGCATAAAATTCCTCTGAGAAAATAATTAGATATGTAAAATAATTATTAGTTGGTTAATCTTAAACAATAATGTAAGAGCTATATAAAAATTATGTGTACTCTGTGTGTGTGTGTGTATACACTTCCCCCCCTCTCACACACAGAATCAATACAGTGTAGGTGGGCAGTAATATAAACATGATTCTAAATATGTTTCTGTTAAAAATATTGACACAACAGAATTTGGTAAAAAATTAAAAAAGGGTCATCATACCAAAAGGTTTGGACTTTTCTGAGTTCCTTTGTGTATATGGAGTAATCCAATCTTTGCAGTGCAATCTTTGCAGTGCCGTGTATACTTTAATTTGGTGGCTGGTTCCGCTTCTCTAATTGAGCAAACTCATCCACAGTGTTTTTGGATGTCTGCTTCTCAGTCTTTTGTCATACTAAAGCCAGGGCATTTCCATTCTCGCTGCTTCTTGCATTTGACAGAGAATGGACTTGCTGGCATCTAGTATTATCCTGGAACAGCACTGCTTTTGGTAGTACTAGTAGTGGTGGTGGCCAGTACAGGTAAGCACAGCCAAAAGCATCTCCATCACTGTAAGCTAGTCTGTGAGCTTCCTTTGAAGTCTACATGGCATCAGTGAATCATCTTTTGATCCAACGTGAATTCATGGTGCTGCATAGACTTCAAAGAAAAAGCAAAACCAGAAGAATATTATTTTCCCTGGATGTAAAAAATGTGAATACAAATAGAACTGGTTACATGGTGTTTATTATGTATACAAAACTTATGTTTTGTTATGGACATAAAAGCAACATTCTAGCAGTCTGTATCTGAATGTGTTAACACACATCAGAATGTTGCAGCATAGAGCTCATAATGTCAACGTGCAAAACATTCCACTTCCGTTTCCCTTAATTTTCTTTTACGTGTCAGTCAATCAGCATCTCGCTTAGCCCAATCCACTTAAGATTTCTTTACTGATTTTAATTTGACTGTTTTCCTGTGGGGCATGTATGTTTTATTGTCATTGTTTGTTTTGTTTTGCAAACATTAAACTTTGCTTGCAGGATTTAAAACTCCACAAAGCTTATGATGTTTTCATCTTGTACTTGGATTATGGTAATCAGAAATCAAATAATTATTAAAATATATAATGAGCCCACATTTATATTCATCTTCATTGAAACTGAGATACAATACTTTTGCAGATTTTCAAACAGCCAACATATCACACAAAAAAGGCAAATACAAACTTGCTAGAGATAAGCTTCAGTGGAAAGGTGCTGTCCTGACAGCATGTTATTTACCCATTTTAAGACTGCATCAATAACTGATGAAATTTTCTAGGAAGAATACGTAAATAAAACAGAAAGTGCATAGCTCATCAACTGAAGAAAGACAGCTCAAGTCAAAGTCATCACTATAGCTACTGGTGAACACAAGCAGAATAGTGGGATGTGTGTCTGTCATGAGCACCCTTGGATATACCCTCCAGTCATGACATGATCCTTCCCCAGTGTCCCTTTAAAAGCAAAATAAACCTTTTGCCTGGCATGAAATAAGTGAGTGTATGCATTGCCAGATTTCTAGTGGTTTGTGAAGCAGTAAAACAGAAGAAAAACACACAGAAGTGTTCTTGAATTGTAATATAGCCTTTGAGCATGCTCATTCAGATAATAACCAACTTCTTTAAACTTTAGTTTGTATAAAGTTTAAAAATTATTCAGATTTTTCATGGGATTTCAGCATATCAATAGAGAAGACATATTTCATGTTTAAAGCTGCAGGCCCATAACACCTGGGACATTAAATGCCAAAGGGATTGGAAACCTTATTTATGTCTCCTCAAACCATGCTTTACCTGTTATACTTCTCTCCTACTCTGTGCCCAAAATCCATGAGCCTCTGCCAAGTTCTGCTTCATTCAAGAGGTCACTTTGGCTAAACCGTTCATGTTAGTCCAAACAGTAAATAAAGGTTAATTTGTAATTTCCACCAGAATGTGAAGAAACTGGAGACTTAGTGAACTACCCAGCATAAAGATGAATGATCAAACATCACAAAACTACAGCTTCCCAGGATAAATTTTGTTTTGCCCTATTTATTTGCCCTGTTATTACGTTACAACAGCAAGCAAATCTACAAAGTACATTTGTCATATTTGTCTGAGAGCTCCAACTAGTGAAGACTGAAATGAAAGAAAACAGGAATTTGTGGTGGGGATGATAGTTTACAAATTATTCCTTTATGGTAGAAATTGCCAAGCAATTTCATAATGGGTGTTACTATTCACAAGCGGATGTGGCTTCAGTTTTCTCAATCAATTGCATTTTGATTGCCACATAGAACTACCTGATGAGGAATATGAATTAAAAGTAGCAGATGATTGCCTTTCTTCCCCCTCCGAGTTCTGCTCTATAAGCATCCTTCATGTAAGTGAAGAAATCATAGTTATTTTTATTTACTTGTATGTATGTGTGTGTAGTTTACAGGAAATATACATTAAACAAAATATTTTATCCCAGCAACGAAAAGATTCTGATTTTTTAAAACTGAAAAGGTATTAAAGCAGTTTAAATATGTTTAGTTTTCAGAACTTTTCACAGTTGTATTGTCCAAAGCTTTTAATATTTCTGGTTATTGATTATCATTTCAGCTCTGGAGTCTTTTGCAATTTGTTCCCAATATCTTTATTCATAAAAAACATAGTTTCAGTTCATCCTTTTATGCAGAGCTGGAAAAAATATATCTCAGCAACATCTGGTAAATCTGCCTTTTATAATCTGCTTTAATCTCTATTAAAGATGACAGAAGGTTGTAATTTATACTTAAATGCATAATACTCCGTTCTTGCCCACAATCAGTGCTAATGGCATTTGGTCAATTTCATGAATAGAAAAAAACAAGAAAATAACTGCAATGGAAAATAATCTTCCATTGTGGACATTCCATTCTGCAAGGATGGCAGGAAGACACCAGAGCAGTACACACAACTGAGCTTAGACTAGGCATAAGCTCAATACACGTTAATTAGATCTTGTAGTAATCATGTGAGGCCATAAGGGTTTTAAATCACAGAAGTACTTCTGTTTTCATCTGTGAAATGTCACAGCTTATACTGTGTCTATGAAACAGTGCTTTAAAAAAAAAAGGGTTATAGGGTCCTTAATTTCAATATGTGGATGGTATGGATGTAGTGATCCACTGAGACCTCTAAGGAATTGTCTCTTTCCTATCCTTGTCAATCAGTTCATACCTGTTCTGTCTCTCTCTTTGGATTCCATGAATTCTCAGGTGTGACTGTGGCATTTGCACTCTTCGTGAGATTCGCTCTCCTTTTGTCTAAAGATTTTTATTTATATTTATTAAATGTATTACATCCTGGAGTATACAGTATACTTAGAAATGACATAAGCACTAACAACACAACTTGTACAAGCCCACAACAGTGTAGAATAAAATAACAAAAAGAATAAAGCAAAGATTGAAGGAAGACTTTAAAATTAAAAAGTGGAACACAAAAAGAAAATCAAAATACATCATTACTTTACCAAGTACCACCAACTCTTGTGTTACATTGAAGCAAGGATTCTCTTGAATGTTCTGTATCCGTTCCCTAATCAATAAATGATTTAAAACTTGTGTCCTATAAGGTCTTCTTTTTATCCAATATTACATTGGATAAAAATGAAGAAATAGTATCTAGGAAAAGTAGAATTGATCAAATTCAGATGACGATGATGCTTTATTTCCTTTGCAAACTGAACTCAAATCAACCCTTCAAGGCAGTGGAAACAGCAGCAGTCTGAAAGTTTCTCTCAAAATCTTTGTAATAACATGACTATTGTATACATTGATTCTCTTTTCATATTGCACTTTTAAGATCTCTCATAACGGTTTGGAGGTCAGACAATGATAAGGGGTGACAAATGCTTCCCCCTCACACCAAGGCATTGAGCACCTTCTGTCAGGCTGACAAAGAAAGACAACGAGACCCTTTTGTTTAAAAAGATGAACAGTGATTTATTTGAGCTCAGCATTAAGGCATGTCTTGTTGAGAGCAACTTGGAACAGAAAGCCCAGCATGTTTATATGTTTCATAGCTGGGCAGGGTTTGGCCTTCAACCAATCAACAATAACTATTTTTCAAAACTCAGTTTAAACTTGGAGCCAAAATGTATCGCTCGACCCCAGCAGGGATGGGGGGAGTCAACTGTCACTTCCAAAACAACAGGCAGATACTAGATACATATATACAGAATCACCTAGGTGGCAGAGATCTTGCATTCAAATATTATGGCAGGCAGCTAGCCCAGCCTGACACCTTCAAAGCTTACAATGTCCACAATGGGCCATTTTTATCAAGGCACCTGATCATTCATGCAGCTGTTGCATGTCTATATGGTGGCAATGTGGACATCTGGGGAGAGTGGATACCTTTAGAATTCTTTCTCCCACTCTGTAGGAAGACCTCTGACAGTGCCCTGTTGCCTACTGGTGATTTAGGAATGTGGAGCCACACACCTGGGCTCTCTGTAGGGCCTTCTGCCCAGTCATATGGATGCTGGCTTAGTCCTGTTTAAACTTCCTGTGCTGTAAAAGACATTTAAAGTAGTTCAAAGCAAGCTGAGTATTTTTTTGTGGGTTTCACATGAAAAAAGCTGTGTGTGGTTAAGCTAAATTTAAAAAAAACATGGATTATCTTAGAACAAAGGTACATTCCTTAATCCGGATCTAGTAGATCCAGATTAAGGGACGCACCCAATGAGTTTCCACGGGAGGTGTAGCACCCATTAGAAATGGGTGCTAACACCCCTGCTGTGGAAACAGCTTTGCACCCATGTGGGGAATCCAGATTGACCCCCAAGGGGCCGGTCCGTTACCCCAGATGTTTTGGGGTGCAGGGGGGTGCAGTCTTCGAAGCCACTTCAAATTGACTTCAAAGTCATTTCGAAGTCATTTTGAAGTCTGTGCAAAACAGTTCCGGAGTGCCTTTGAAGTCTGTGCTGATCTTCGGAGTGAACTTCGAAATGACTTTGGAGTCACTTTCGAGTCACTTAGGAGTCACGCCGAAGTTCACTCTGAAGATCAGCATAGACTTCAAAGGCACTCCAGAGCTATTTTGCACAGACTTCAAAATGGCTTCGAAGTAGCTTCAAAATGGCTTCAAAGTGACTTCGGAGCCTAGGTTTAGGGGGGGCAATGGGTGCATCCCCTCCCCCTAGCCTCCTTTGGGGTCTACAGAAAATCCGGATTAAAGACCAAAATGTACCCATTAGATCTAGATTTCCCCCCATGGCAGTGGAAACAATAGGGTCCCAAATGGGTGCCATGGTGGAAATGGGATCATCCGGCTCACACCCAAATGGGTCCTAAATGGGTGCAAAATGGGTACTTTTTGACAGTGGAAAAACACCCTTGAACTGCTTCTAGCTACCAAAATGGAGTTAGTTTCATTTGCTTTCCAAGCACCATAGCTGACATCCGCTACAGTATTCCTTTTTTATATTTGGGCCCCAAGTCATTTAGGGCCTTATACATTATGATCATCACCGTGGATTGGGTTCAGTAGCGAATTGGCAGCCAGTGCAGTTCTTTTAAGACTGGCATGATGTTATTCAGCCTGCTATTCTGGTCAGCAGTCTAGTGGCTGCAATCTGCACCAGCTGCTTCCAAGCTGTCTTTAGGGACAGCTTCATATAGCATGCATTACAGTAATGCACTCTGGAAGTTACTATAGTATGGATAATTTGCAACCTCCTTGTAAGAAAACAGCAGCTGTGATAAAATGAAGTAAGATGCAGGGTATTTTGAAATACTCAGACTCATAAGGAACAGGACCAGATACATTTTATGTAGGAAAATTCTCTGACGATCACACCACTGTGCCTTAAGTCTGTTTTGTAGTTTATGTAATGTAATATTTGCTCTTGTGTTGCATACCTATCATGCAGTATGGATTAATTAACATGTCAATTCACAAGGGTGTGTTGGTTCCTAGAACGTAACCCAGATGTAGAGAGTGGGTTTATCCAGTGGAAGAATGCAAAGAGAAGATCTAGCGAGAAGTAGAAGTAGATGAAGTGAGCAAAGTATGTTATTTGAAAGCTGATGGCTTTTATTTACTACTTGTATTCAAGTATCAGGGAAAATATGTAGTAGAAAAAACAACAGCTGTGTAAGGAATCCTGTGAGGGCTCTTGAAGAGAAGTAAAAAAATCTAGGGCACACCTGCTGCAGGTAAGTATATTGCAGACTTCATTTTCAGTTATGCCTGCTTGGTAATTTTTAGAACTTTATATAATTAAAAGACAAGCTAAAAACAATCTTTACATATATAATGTGTGCCTAAAGACAGATATAATATTACAAATATTATTCTAAGGTCACTTAAAACTGACTAGCTGTAAACCAGTGGTTTTCTCTTGCACCATTATTATAACAACCAGGTATCAATCATATGTTCATATCCAACTCAAGTAATTAGGACGCTTAATTAAGTACTTGGAAACAGAGTTTCAGACTTTACATACAAATCTTGCTAAGCAACTAAATACATACAGTACATTCACACGCACAATAACACATATTTTTCATCATGATGGGATGCTTCCTGATAGGGCAAATGAACAAGTTGAGGTCATATCCTTATTTGCTGTGTAGGAAGTCATACACTGTCACATATCCCTACACTAAATTTCATATTCTAGAGCATGACAGCCTAGTACCACTTCTGAGCTTAAAGCTGTCCTGTCTTCAAATTGCAATTTTATGTGTTACTATTTTAGTTACTGAAAGTGTGATTAAGCCTTTCCTATCGTGCAAGGATGGGGCACATGAAATTACAGCTTTATAGTCCAAAATAAAAGAATTCACAGAGTTATCATTACTTTACCTGTGGATGGACCCTATTCATGGTTGGCCTGGATGATCACATTTTCTGAGAAGATTGCTTGTGTGTTTGTGTTTGTGTGCATACATGCATGCCCTGTTCTTGGAAATTTCAGTGTCATTGACCATGGCACACTTCTGAGTTAAAGTGGAATGTCTCTCCCCATATAGTTCAACCTAAATTTTGTGTTCAACATTTAGGGGCTTTTTAATGTTCCCAACATGCCTGAAGTCAGCAAAGTAGAGAGCAAGGGCTTTCCTTCACTTACCTTGGAGAGATCTGGATCTTAGCAATTGCTTCCAAGTCTGGGACAGATTGTTCTTAGCCTGGAATGGCACCATTGGCACAGTGATGGCATGTTCCAGAGCAGCCCCCTTGCTGGCCATGAGGCTTATATAAGCTTTGTAGCTGGTGCCCAAGGTTCTGAGGGCCAGGAATTAAGGTTCCTGTCTTTGGAACCTTTGGGGACCTATTTAAGCAGCACAATAAGGTCTCCCTATAAATTATAACATGGAGGTGTTCATTGTCTTCATGTCTCCATGATCCAGATTTACTTCTGCTAGAATGTCAGTAGACCTTGAGGTCTCTGGCAATCCATATCAGGAGCCTCTGAATCATGCTTTGTCTGATACAGATAGGGTGTAGGCCAGAGCCTCTCTAATTTGCACTAATGTGCAAACAAAAGAGACCCCAAAGAGGACTATGAGGAGCAGGCATCCCTACCTGGGGTAAGTTCAGATGATAATGTCTAAAAACATGCATTCTCCCTTGAGGTTTTTTCTTAACAGAACTTTGAAAGAGTTTGACCAAACATATGGGTAGGAAAGATCAGATCAGAGGCATCCATTTATACAGTGTTGGCTACATGTTGCTTTAAACCATTGTACTAAACATTCAGCTGTAAGATCAGGTATTTTAATTCACTGTGTAGACACACTCATTTATTTTGGTAGGGCTGCAATTTTCAAGCGAGATTTCCAAGATATGTTATAGCATTTGGAGACTCTTAAGATATGGCATGGAAAGCAATGAAGGTAGATCAGAAGTGACTCTGCTAATCAAAATACTTTTTAAATGTGTATTGTTGCTAGGGAATATAAATTAATGCCATTTTTACAGTTGTTTAGAAAAGAAATTAATAGTTTGCATTTTTTTCCTTATCGAGAATTTAGAATGTAAACAATTCCACATTGCTGTTAAAAGTATACTCAATTTTCTTTCTAGATCTATTAGCTGTACCTAAGCATCCATATGCTGCTATGGAGAACTGGGGACTAAGTATTTTTGTGGAGCAGAGAATACTTCTGGATTCAAGCATTTCTTCCATATCATATTTACTTGATGTCACCATGGTCATTGTACATGAGATATGCCATCAGGTAGGAAAGAAATTTACCACTTGTGAGCATGTTACTTAAAACTGTAAGAACCCCCTTCCCTCATCTCACCCCCACGTCAGTTATAATATTTTTTCTATGTTGAAATTCAGGAAAAAATAATAAATCAGTTGTTACTATTTATACTATTATTACTATGTTATGAAAATGCTAAAAGGCTGAACAAATTTATTGGGATGATGAATATGGAGAGCAGGCTGAGATTAATAAACTTTCTAATGACAATATAAACAGTTTCCCACTAACATCACCAGCTGGGCATTTGATCAATGTTAGAATGGTTCCTTTCCTTTGGATTGCTTGAAATGAACTTTTGACTTATATTGTGAAGTGTAGTGATAGTTTTAGGAAATCATTTATTATGGCATTATGGTTTCAAACTGAGTTTCAATTTCCTTGCAAAATTTGCATTGGTTGAAATCAGTTTGATAGTACCTCTTCTCTAAAGCACTGTTTTTCTTTATGAGCTCTTTTGTCCTTACCTAGGCTAAGCCACTTCAGCTGAACTGTTCTATTGCAATAATTGCTAGTTGGAGCAGGCCCACTGTCTTAGAACAGGGCTAGCTGTCTGTACTTGGACAGCCTATTAGGGGACAGGCCTATCTTGCCTGTTCTGAAGCTTAGCCAAGACTATGGAGCCTGCTGTGAGGGTTCTTAAAACCAGGAACTGGAGTTCCTGGACTGAGAACTCCTAAAGGACTCCGTTTGGTGGTGCAATCTGGTGTGCCACTGAAATGGATCTGGCCAAACAGACCCATGGATGTGTGTACCCTTCCATAGATGTCATTAGTCCATTTTACTTGTGAATAGGTTGGCAGTAGACCTTTTCAAAAAGGCTTGCCAGTATTCTGGGCTAGGTGGCCTAGACCAGGCTATGCTTCGTCCAGTGTGGATGGAACATACCGTGCTAGCAGGGGGCATGGCATTTCTAATCACACCAGAGTTTGGAAGAGTAAAGTCCAGGAGGGGTCTAGACCTTGCACTATAAGGGTGTGCACAAGTGTTTTTTTGGCATTCAAATTTGAATCGAATCGAATATCCAAAAATTCAATTAAATTTGAATGTTATAAATCCGAATTTTCAAAAATCAAATTCGAATCTGCATTATTCAAATTCGTATTTAAAGATATGAATGTCAACAACATTCGTATCGTTCATGCGAATCTGCATGTATTCCATATGCATCCCGTTTTATCCTGTATGTATCCCGTTTTCATCCCGCATTATAAGAGCAAATATGCATGATTTTCACACAAATTCAAACGTGATACATACGAATCTATACTTTTGAATGATTCAAATATCCATATCGGATTTTCGGAAATCCAAAAATCCATTTGTCTAAATTTAAAGATCATTAAATTAGTTTTGAATTTGAATGTTGGATTTTCAGATTTTCACATGCATCCCTATTGCACTCTACCATTTACCAGTAAGTGCAGAAAACCCCTGTTTGTGCTACGGACCTCTGTTCATAAATTGTGGCTGCATCCAGACTCGGTTGAAAGCCACACAGCTTTCTTCAGCTCGCAGCAGTGGCGCAGCATTCGACTGAAGTCAAAAGATGCTGATCAATCAGCATCTTTTTACTTCACTTTTTCAGGGATACACTATGGCCCTGCTGCAGACAATGGTGCGTCCCATCTGACCAATGGGGAGCCACATCAAAGGGAGAGCACAGCTTCCGATTGCCCTGTCAGGCAGACTGGAAGTGACTACACTTTCCCTGCGTGGTTTCCAATTGTTGCATCTGTCAGGCAGGAAGCAACACCAGCAGGATGGCACAGTATAGGGTAAGTCTCAGTGTGTCTTGCAGTTTTCTTAAATCCAACATTCCTTGCCTTTTAAGATGTAATGGCCTATGAGACATACTTGTAAATTGGCAAGAAGTATTTAGGAAAAATAGATTTTAAAAATTGGATGATAGGTGATTTTAGGGGAATATTTGAAGGTGTAAGTTATATGGCTTTTTTTTTTAAGCATTTTGGTCTATATTGCAGTAAACCCTTCACATTTGTTTTACATTGTTCTCTATCTGTCACTGATACCTTCTTTCTTTGTACTAAATATATTGTAAGATTTTAGTAATATGAGCTAAATGCAAATGTTGGAAATAATACACCATTTTCTCTCTGGAAAACACGGTAATTTTAACTTATCAAAATTCTGTTAAATTTTATTAAGTAGCCTCATATTTGTGAAATTACAAAAGATCAGTTTATAGATAAAGGAAATGAAGTGTATAAATAAAATACAGTATCAGCAAATTGCCCCTTTTCTTCCTCTTTTTGAAATCTGTTGGGGTTTACTCTCAAATAATTGGATGTAAGATTGTAGCTTGTATCTTTTGAAATTGATTGTAGGTAGAAAAAAAGGCTTTGCTTTGCTCAAATTGTCCGTGTGCTTAGGAACCATTTTATTTTAGATCAAGGATTACCAATGTGATGCCAAAAATGATGTGCCCTCAAAGGATGTTCATAAAAGCTCTGAGCCATCTGTTCTAGCTTTTCATCTGGGGAAACAGGAAAACATAGTAGAGAAGTGTTGGCTATAACATATTCTCAGATTCCATACTGATGACATATTCTGCCCTTGATTTTGTTGTATAAATTTCATAATAAATAAGAATAGAGAGTATGTAATGGAAGATGAAGGCTGCATTTATATCACAGGGGTGGGACTTGCAAAATTCATACCTCACATAATTTGTATGTTGCTCTCTAAGACTCTTAGGATCATCAAAGGTCTCCAGGTTTGAAGGGAGGCTGCCCATCACACTGGAAATAGCCTTGAATGTGGGCCATTTTCAATACAATGTTTGTGCAGAACAGACAAGGTAAATTGATGGCTGCATCCAGACCTGTGGAAGAAATCCGAAGTTAAACTAGCACAGCAATGACCCACTGTCCAGCCTAAAAAGCAGCTCCATAGCTTCCTCCTTGGAAGCTGCAAGAGCTGAGTCAGTCTGTGCGGTCATGTGGGATGAGGCAGCCAATCAGAGTTGAGCTGCCCTCCTGCTCTCATTAGTCTCTTCTTGCTCTCCTGCCTGGACAGGCAGGAAGATTTGAATTTTCTTAATACTGCGAAATGAGTGTCCTTAATCCAGGATTAAAGTAAATGTGCAGTCATGATGGGATAATGCATCGTGATGACAATCCATAGATCATTGTGTGTGATGCCCCAATCATGACTGCACATTCCACTGTGCGGTATTAACATGTCTGGAGGCAGCTGATATTGCTGCCACTGTGTACACAGTGATGGCAAGAACACCTGGGAGAATTAATTGCTTTCAGAGTGCTGTTTCCCCACCCTGGAACTGTTGCAGACAATGCTTATCAGACGTTGTCAGAGCATCATATACTGTTATGGAAAGTTTCTTTATTGAAGTTTCAAAGAGACACATAGGGTGTTTTTCCACCGCAGCCCTTAGATCTGGATCTAAGAAGATCTAAGAAGATCTAGTAGATCCGGATTAAGGGAAGCACCCAATGTGTTTCCACAGGAGGTGTAACACCCATTAGCAATGGGTGCTAACCTCCCTGCCATGGAAACACCTTTGCAGCCATGTGGGGAATCCAAATCAACCCCCAAGGGGTCGGTCCATCACCCCTGGTGTCTCTGGGGACAGGGAGGTGCGATCTCCGAAGTCCCAGTCATTTCAAAATGACTCTGAAGTCCCTCCGAAAAGATCGCCAAGGAGCTGTCAGTGTGGTCCATGTGCTATTAGTGCAGACCACGTGGACTCCCCTCTGAAGTCCCTCCGAAGAGATTGGCAGAGACTTCGAAGCTGCTCCGGAGTCCCTTCGGAGAGCCTTCGAAGTCTATGCTGATCTCTTTGGAGAGACCGGCGGCGAAACTCCAAAGCCTCTGCCGATCTCTTTGGAGGGACTTCGGAGTCTCATTGCCAGAGTCTCGGCAGGGGGGTTAGCACCCATTGCTAATGGGTGCTATACCTCCTGTGGGAACACATTGGGTGCTTCCCTTAATCCGGATCTACTAGAATGATTTTGAAATGACTCCGAAATCACTCTGAAGCTGGGACTTCTTGGCTCCCCCCCCCATGGGTGCATCCCATCCCCCTAGCCACCTCTAGACCCCATTGCCTGTTTCCAGTTGAACAGGCTCCCTTTAACCCATTTTCTGGCAGAAGACCCCATTGTAGACTCCATTAATGGGGTCTACAGAAAATCTGGATTAAAGGGTAGAAAGTACCTATTTGATCCAGTTTTCCCCCATGGCAGTGGAAACAATTGGGTCCCAAATGGGTGCTGGATCCCTTTTTGAAGATTGGTATTACATTTTGCTAGTCCTAGGAGAGGAACGTAAGTTTGCCTCATCTCTGGAGTATTCTTAGCAATGTGCTTTCCCTGCCCTTCTCTGAAATCCAAGCACCTGCACAATGCACAATGCATAGGATGAAGATTAGCTCTTGTTGGCTATGTTGGTCTTTGGGATATCAAGAGATGTAGTAGTAGAACATTCTTATACTCAGAAACATACCTTTGGTGTCATGTGGGAAAACAGGGATGTTCAGGTGGGGAAAGGAGCGCATGGAAGATTGAGTAACTTTCGGACATTCCAGAATACAATAAACAAGCTGTCTCAATTCAATTAGTTATTAAATTTTGGTGTCCACATCAGGCTGGTTCTGTAGCTCGTCTCAGGAAAGGTGTGAAACTCTAACAGTTTAAGTGTTATTTTCCTACCTAGGATGAAGTTGTGACAAAAACAATTTTTAACAAAAAAGTTTTTTGGTGGGAGTACAGGCACAGTTGAAGGTTTGAATCAGCAGTTGTGGGAGGATGCGTCAGGATAACTGGGGGGTTCTCACCTGTGTGCAAGATGTCTCTGGCACTGTTTGATCCAGATCCCAGCCTAACAGGTAGCAAAGAAGGTCATGGCCTAATAATGCTCATAGGTTCTCAGTCTGTAATTACTTGGTCCTCTTCCAGATTCCTGCCTCCCAAATGGGAATGCTCCCTTAATGTGATTAATGTTTCCTTTTATTTCAATGGAATTATTTAAACAAGAAAAAAAGTCAAAGATACAATAGTTCTCAAAACTCTTAACTTTTTTAAGAACTACGAATACAGGAATTGTAACCAAAACCTGCCTTTACAGGAATACTTAGCAAGCTGCGTAGGAGTTTTATCTCTCTTCTTCTTTTTTTAAGCCAAGGTATTAACAACAATGATCCCTGGTTTTTTTGTTTGTTGTAATAGATAAGCATATTGAAGATTTTCTTCAGCAGATGTTTTCTGGATTTATATTGTATATGTATGTGTGAGAGAGGGAGTGTGTGAGAGAGATTAATGATTATTTTTATTTTCAGTAGGTTTTATATATTCAATAATTTTTTTCTTTTAAGAATGCACTTTACTCATGTAGACTATCCCTCTGTGATTTCGAATCAAGATTGTAAACTATTGGGTAGTCCTCAATACATGCTGTAGGTTCAATTTTTCACTCTTCCAAAGATTTGGAAAAATTAATTCAGAGAGGTAAATAACTCAGGAATTTTTACTTTAAAAAAAATACTTTGGTCAGGAGAAAGTCTTGTTGGGAAGGACGGCAGCGGAAAGATGTTGGTGTCATTGTTTTTCCACACACTTTCTCATGTCCATGTAGAGGATAACATAATGCTACAAACTGCTCACTAATGGCATGTTGCAGCTATTTTCCATCCCATAAAAGAAACTGTTTTAAATTGCCCATGGAGTTTGGCTCCTTTACAGTTTTATCTGACCAAAGATTTTGACTTTTATACAACCTCTCCATAAAACTGGTCAACTGATAATACTCTATTACTAAACATTATATTTTTGGAGCTGTGTTGATGGAAACTTCCCACCTTGATCAACTGTCCATGTAAACATTTCTTCTTAACACAGAACACATATTTATTTATTCGTATACAGTACTTATATGGCATTTATATCTTGTATATATTCCAGCGAGTAAAAGGCAGTGCAGGCCATTCTTCTTTGTATTATTTTCTCTTCACAAGGACCCTGTGAAGCAGGTTAATGTGAGAGTCAATAACTGGCCCAAGGTTACCTATCCTTAACGCTGGGAGAGGTTGATGCTGATGCAGAACAGGGCCATCTGTGTTTGGCCAGACTACTCTGTTCCAGCGCTAGCTACTGCATCCACAGGGCCCTACGAAGTTTCCAGCCAGTTTGACCCACTTCGGGTGTCACTTCCCTTGGAATACTGGACCATAAGGATGTGCCATCTGCATGCGTTTGTGGTCCGGTATACTAGCCCTGGGCTAAATGTAGACCCTGATATCAGGGATTTTGGATTCTCTAGCCCAGTTCACACTTCATCCAGTGTGGAGAAAACATTATTGCAGCAAGACTTGCTGTAGCCCACACTAGCTTGAGGGCAGCAAACTCTTGTTCCACGATTTATTATGAAAGAAGTCCCAGTCTGGAAAGGGCCCCAGTTAGCTTTCGTAACAAAATGGTTTGTATCCAGGGATCCTAGGAACTTTCCTCATGAGATACATTATCCTTTGCCATGTTGGCCTAATCAAATTGCCTGGCCCATGATGGGCTGGCCTGCTGTTGCCCCACATCCCAGCCCAACTTCAAAAGATAGAAATCAAAATTCCCACACTCTTAAGTTGCTGGCTGAGTGCCCAGAAGTAGTGCTGCTTCCATTGCTGGGTCAGCCCAGGCCAATACTCTAGCCATTATAGAGCAGTTTTTTTCACCAAGCCTAATATTTTAAAAGGTTAGTACTTACACTTAAAGCTTTATTTGATTTGAATATAATCCTACAATCCATTTTTAGTTCCCTCCTTTATTTTATTATTTTCTGAACTTTTTCTACACAGTGTGCTTTGTCCTGTGCTGTGCAGTGCTGATTATGGGCTGGAACTGGTGATCTGATGCAAGACTGAAGGCTGTCAGAGCAGTCCCCAGCTTCTGGGCCAGTTTTAGCTGTATATCCAGAAGAAGCACACTTCTGGATCTCTTTCAGAAATCATCAGAATAGCACTGGACCCTGCAGACTGGATAGACCAACCTAGCTAATCTGTACTGTTTGTGGCTGTGTTGGTCTACCACTTCAAAACACCCGAGGAGCTGCTTTTTAAAAAAGTGGTCTCCACCTGGAGCAGCTTTCTATGTCATCTCACTGGGACCTGTTCCAGTGCTACTTCCCATGTGGACACGGCATTTCTGTAGGTGGTGTGGACTCTCAGTAGACGGCTTTGCAGTATGGATGGGACATTCTCTGAGGCCAGCAGTTCTGTGTAATTCCTGCCCAAAGGTCTGTGTAAAGATGTGTGCCTTAAGGGGAGGCTGAAAGAAGTACGATGAAGGGACGCCATTATTTAACTCAGGGGTGACAGTCAGATGGTATTGAACAGCTTTGTTCCTGATATCTTACCAGTAGTGGCTGGCACTTGGAGATGTACACAAAAACACCGTATTCATCAGTGGTTTTGAATTCAGCATTTTGGTAGTAGATCAGCCTGTGGGTTGACACAAGACAGATTGGGTCAAAGATAGATTTGCTACCAAATCTTATTGACAGACTGTGAAGAGGGAGCACACTGCTACAGCTGAATTACCTTATGCACAGAGAATATAAAAATTAAACTCTTTCTAGGTATCTACTGGTAATTGTGGAAGGAATGAGCTTTTTTTTTCATTTTATCATTGCACATCTGGAATTGTTTTGAGGTCTGGATTATTCTTCACAAAGAAGGTAGGGAATGAGTGTAAATTGTTACAGACGGTAGGTAGTTATGCTTTATATAGGAGCAGTTCTGTTTGTAAAAGGCTCACTTGAAATCCAGCCAGTCCACTTAATGTCTGTATTTTGCACACAGGAAAGCTTTTTAAAGTACTGTATAGCCTTGAAGTCTTGGAAAATAAAAGTTACCCTGCACTTTGAATAGTGTACCCAAGAATGGCACTTGACTTTAAGAATTCAGACAGATAGGGAGATTGAGAACTCTAGATGTGCTGAGCTTTAAGGGAACTAAAAGGTAAACATGGGTCACTCTTTTCAAGTATCTAAAAGGATTTCATAAAGAAGAGGGTTATAACATATTTTCCAGTATGATAGGTGACAGAAAAAAATATGAGTGTAAGTTGCAAACTGTTAGAGTCTAATTTAACCTTTTAAAGAGTTTTATTGTAAACTGCTGTAGGATTTATATATTTTTAAAATTGACAAATTGCTATGTAAATGATTTGAATATATGAATGAATGAACGAATGAATGAATGTCAAGAGATGGTGGAACACTTCAACAGAGGGATTGAATTCAGAAACCTCAACATACCCTTCCAACTCTATTATTATGAGAAATAAATAAAACTCAACAGCTCTTTGAAAACCCTTCTGGAATTTCACATGAGTCATAGAGTCAAAATAGATTAAAACTGGAGTTTTTCAATTAATCTTAGAATTTTTCTTTATTCATTTACTTCATCTTTCTTTCAAACAGTTAAACATTAAGGGAATTGGTCTCTGAAGGTCACTCAATGAACTTCACGTTTGAATTGTGATGCTTAGAGCAGCATTTCTTATTGAAAGCTTATCTGAGTAACTATTAAACAATATTCATTGTCTTCTACTTTATTAATAGTTTCTTCCTTTGATATGTTTTGCTTGTTTTTGATATGTTTATCACAGTTTATGTGATAAACTGTGCTTTTCTTTGTTGACAGATTTTTTAATTTTTTTTTAGATATTTCATCATATAGTAAATGGAAGCTATTTAGAAAACTTATCAATATTTAATATGTTCATTGCATTGGAATCTGAGTTTTCAGTTAGAACAACTTGATTATTAGGTACAGAAGAATAGCTATAGAAGAGAGGAATCTTGTATACTTAAAATTTCATTGTTTTCATTATTGCTGTTGTTATTTAATTTTTATTATTTATCATTCTAAGGAATCTACAGTAATGCTGTGATCCTTATAGTTGATGAAAGACAATTGGATGTTGAATGTAAAGTATCTTAAATGGGATTTAAGATACTTTACACTCTTGCTGTTATTCTTGCTGCTAAGAATAACAGCAAGGATTCACTTAAACTTTTTCCAGTAGTGAAAAGAAATTCACTTTTCTTTTCTCCCTAAATAAGTCAAAGTTTGCACATTGTTAAAATAGATTTTGACATTTTTCTTCATATCAGAAATCCAGCAAAATAAGAATTACTTTCTTTATTTAAATATTCCAATCTTTTCTTCTACTTTATTAATAAAAACATAAAATAATGACCTAACGGTATATTTTAGAATTGGAAGGTGTGAGAATTTCATCAAAAATTTAAAACATTTTGGCAGTGGTTTTTCTCTTCCTACATTTCTTATGATTGAATTCACTAACCTTGGTATACCCATTATCATGTTTCCTGCATTTCCAGTGTAATTGACTTTGAAAATCTGAAAGCTTTTTACATCATTCTTCACAACTTCCATGCTTATAACAGCTGCATAAGATACAGAGATAAATTAATTCTAATAGTACAGTAAGTTGCATTACATAGATTCTTTCAGATTATTTGCTCATTCATACCTGTTCAATTTGCAGACCTTGAAATTAGTCTAGATAATCTGTTATATTAACAGTTCAATGGATTTTTTGGGGGGTGGGATGGGGAGATAGCATTTCTGGTTAAGTATATTCATGGGAAAACTTTAGCCTTCTGCAAAAGAATAGTTATAAAAAAGAGCAGTACTTCTATTTTCATTTATTAAGGCAAAAAGTACTTTACAAACTATGTCAATGACTTTGTTACACTTGAGAATCACTTCAAAATGTTTACCTTTTTTTTATCCAATCACTTAAAATTAGTGTTTATGAAATGATTTCTTTGTAACGAGATTACCTTTAAAATTGAACATAAGGTGTTTAGGATGTACAGAAGTTTATTCTAGAGATGTGAAACTTACTAGTGATTTCAAGATAACTGTATATTTAAATGTTTGACAACCACTGATCTAGTTAAAATGATTAATAACTCTTCTACCTATTTTTACACCAATTTTACATCAGTTGCTTTAGAAATGCCATGATAGAAATTAATGTTGTTTAATAAGTGAAGTTTAATGGAACTTTTCTTTTAGTGGTTTGGTGACCTTGTAACTCCAGTGTGGTGGGAAGATGTATGGCTAAAAGAAGGCTTTGCTCACTATTTTGAATTTGTTGGGACTGACTATCTCTATCCAGGCTGGAATTTGGTAAGCTTGTGTTTTTAATTGTTTTTAAATACTGGTTTATGAATTTCATTTAAAGGTTGCATTTCTATAGGACCCCTGGTTATATCTCCAGAACACCTCAAGATTAATTACTGATATCACTGGTTAAAAGGTTCTCTGCAGTGTAGAATTAGGAGAAATGTTTCCTGAGATCTTGTAGACTCACTGCCACTCAAAAGATAAGGGTGGCCATTAAGCTAGATGTGGTACCATGCTGAATCATATGGCACGTTAAGTTACTCCAAAACTAGTTCCTATCCAAAATGAGGGCAAAGGAAGCTGCAGACCAAGTGTCTCTTGCCTGTTTTTTGCTGGCTGTATCTTGATGATGGTCTAATGGGACTAGTTGGACCATGATTCTGTAGAGTTGAGGATAAAGCAAATGTGTTTATAAATGACATATTACTGAAAACTGAGAAGTGCCAGCTGGTTTGTGCAAGTCAGATATTTAATAAATTAAAACTATTAAATGTCTAACAGTATCCCCAAAATGTAGTAATCCATTACTACAAAAGAAATAAGATTGTGTTTATCATTAACTAAAGTTAGAATAACCGTTCATTTTACATCAAAAAGAATGACTGTTAATAATTTAGCAAATTAAGTATTTGCACATTCTATCATGGTGTATAAATTTATTTTATTTAATATTGAGCGTTTATCTATTGACATTAACCTTATTTTCCTAGTGTACTCATGGATTTGTCTGTGTGGGAGGTGTGCAGAGAGAGGAAGATATACAAGTGTACAAATATAAATGTGCATGTATAAATGCCCATTCATGATTTTAAAGCTATATTTTTTAAAGTATAATTTCTTTCCTATTGCGGGGCAAAAACGACTTCTATCAAACTGCCTTTGTTTTTCAAATGTGTTTGATTCACTTAAGCAGCCATTGTAATAGAACTGATTATCATTAAGGTATTTCTCCTTTGGGAAAAAATGTTTTAAAATATACTAAAAGTTTTCTAAGTGCAAGAAAATCAGACACCTTTTGATAATTTCAGTACAATGGCATGCTACTGACTTTGTTGGCCGTCTGGACCCTTTCTACTCAGGCTCTTAATCCAGATTAAGTTTCGATGTAATTCAGATATAAGCTGCCAGATTCCTGCAGGTCTGTCTCTTGTCTGCACAAACAAAGTGAGATCATAATTAAGGAAACCCTTAATGTGAATCTCTGGTATACCCAATTAATTGGGTATACCACAGGGACCAGCTGCCCTGATTTGGAAGGCATGCCTGCATGTATTGGGACTAATGGGAGAGTTCTTTTCAGCATTGCATCATAACGTGCCAATAGAAGGTACTACCTACAGGCTATGAGGCAAGGAACTATTGTTCCTAGCCCTCAGAGAAAAGGGGTTATGGTTTTGAACTTCACGTGAGCTTCAAGGGCGTATAGCAGGGGTGATCTGGATCAGTGCCAGAACAGCTTCCATCTTGATTAGGTTCCTTCAGCAGTTCTCAAAGGTACATCTTTTGTCAACTGTCCCTGCCCATGTGGTTTGGTTCAATTGAAACACTTGTGGTTTTACATTGTAATACATGCTCAGACCTGCTGAAGTATGGTAAACATCAAGCAACTACAATTTTTGATAGCTAAATTCTGTCTAGATTCTGAAGCAAGTATAGACATGGTTTGGAAGGGCTTTTGGAAGATCACAATTTGAGAATACACCTGTATGTTATTGTGACCAGCTGTACAATTATATTAATTTCCTTTATTTTACTGTTGTTGTTTTTTACTTGTTTGCTGGTCAATTACCATAGTCAATGTCCATAGTAAATTTATAATATGACAAATAAAGAAAAATGTTTCTTCATACATTGCATGGTTAAAGTATGAAACATGGTACCAGTCACCACCTTAGGTAGATTCAAATGATCTTTAGCACATATAGCTATAAATAGCTACTTATGCTATTACCATGGGTACATCCAGACATCACTTACTTACTCTGCTTGTATATTTGGTTAATCCTGAATAAAGCACGCATTTTCTGGAATATCCATATTTTATTTTGGAGTACCCAATTATAGTGGAATAAGTAAGTGATGTCTAGATACAGCCTTTCTCTGCTACAAGACGTGATAAGCTTCTAAAAGCCAGCTGCTGGGAGAGTGTGACTAAGGCAAAATGTTGTTTCACTGACCTACCTGTAGATTTGCATGACACATGGTGACCACTGTGAGAACAAGACTGCTGGACTAGATGAAGCACTGGTCTCATCTGCCAGGGCATTTCTTCAGCTGTTTATCTTGTGTCTTTCTCTCACTAAACATGATAAATGGCTTTGGCCTTTTTATAGAATAAAGAAATGAATGGAATGCATTTCTGATCTAATGCAAATGAGGAAGTGATTTTTCCTTTTCTTGGGGGAGGAGGTCAGAGCAAGAATGTTTTCCAGTTGTTTGGCCCATCCAACTCTTTAAAAGGCCTAAAGCATGTTTGATCCTTTGTAACCCCTTCTATCAAGAGCAGAGGAGATATTTCTAGTTGTTCTTTCAATGCGGAACATGTTCTTGATCAGAGCCATACGAACAAATATGGCATGATGCTTCATGAGCCAACAGATCCCTATTTTAGGCAGAGGAAGAGAGAGAGAAAAACAGGTAAAGAAAAAAACAGTTGCCCATATTTTCTGTATGAAAAGAACAGCAGGAATATTAGTTGAGCTTTTCAGCTGCATGAGCTAACAACTTTGTTTTTTCTAAAGTCAAATCTGTGACTTTCTCATTAAATGATGTAATCCTTTTGCTTTGTCAGAGTAAAATATAAAGTGTCCTTACTTTAAAAAACAAAAATCAGATGCTGCTTTAAAATCCCAATTCTTGAAAAATGGGTTATGTGATAGATGTGTAAAGAATGAATTGGTAGCTAGTCTTGACTTCCAAATAGTTAAGTTAGGTCTGATAGTGTTCTCTGTCCTTGAATGTCAGTGTTAGTAGAACAAAGTAGAGAAGACTATGACAAAAGTAATTGCTGGTGAGTGATTTTTCTTTTCATCCATAAAATACCAAGTGTCAGAGGCCTTAGCAGGCCTTACTTCACTGCGCTGAGAAAGCATTTCACAGGGCTTCATGGCCTTCACCAATTCATTCACTTTATAAAAATTAGGCTTTGATGATAACTTTATTGGATGAGTCAAGGAGGAGTATATCAGTGCTGGCAGCTGGACTGAATTCTGGCCTTTCTCTTTTGGTTAAGACTAGTCTGTCTTTTTTATTTGCTTTCTCTTTTTCTTAAGAGACATGTTCATAGTTTATGAAGATACATACTTTAATCAAGTATGTCTATTAGTTAGCTATAAAAATGAGCTTAATATATTTTTCTTAAGACCTTACAGAATAACCTTCTCCCACAAGTAATGTAGCAAGCAACGAAAGTGCAGTGTAACTACCAGTTCTGATGTACTCTTATTTGAGTCATCCAGTGAAGTTGCTAGCAAAGCAGGACTTTTAATCAAAGATTAAGTACACAGTTTGGTGATCCATCACAGTATAAGAGCTCCATGCTCTAGTTGATACTGTCGTCTCTCCTGGAAATGAGCTTAATGCTGAAATGTGTACATATTCTAATTTTTCTTTTTATGAACGCTGTGCTGAACAGACTTGTTTAAATTTAAAAATAAATATTAATGGGGAAATGTTAAAATAAAGTTCATTAAAATAAATATTCAGAAAATCTCAAAGTGCACATCCTAGGACTTAAGAATTGCCTCAATTGCCTGTCTCCTTCATGGTAGGATTAAAATAATAATTATATAAAAAAGAGGGCTGTGATTAGACTTATGCTTTTTTCATTTTTTCTTTTTTACTAAAATGTCCTATTAAAGCATGTACCTCCTTTAGTAAAGTGTTCTGACACTTATGCAGACTCACTTACAAAACATACCAGAAGGAAAATACTAAATGTTCTGGCAGCACACTTTAAAGCATTTTTAAAAATGACATTAATATATTGGTGTGTTGGAGATGAAACTTATTTGACTCCTCTGGGTTTGTCATGCTGGCTGAGGATGGACAGAGAAACAACTTAATTGTCTCACATTGAGAAATATTTCAGACCTCTTCTGAGAGGGGTATTTTGATTAGTACCATGTGGAATTTTTATCCTTACCCAGAAATTCCAAAGATCCTACCTACAGAGAAGCACATATAAGAGCAAAGCTAGTTATAGCACAGTACTGTATTTTCCGGTGTATAAGGTGACTGGGTGTATAAAGCAACCCCCAATTTTTTTACTTAAAATTGAGATTTTGCAAACTGGGGTGCGCAGCCTAAACCGAGCCTTGGACTTGGGAAGAGATGGCAGCCTTACCTGCTAATCCCAAGAATGTGGCTTGTAGCTTTCCTTCTGGCGCTGATGCCAGGGAAAAACCTTGCTCTGATAAAGATCTGTGGCTGCAATGCAACTTCGGAGTCTGCCGCTCTAGCACGATTCAACTATGACCCTGTAGGGGAGGGGGTGTTCTACCGAGCGAAATATGAAGAATTCTGCAATCATTTTCTCTTCAAAAGCCTCTCTGCTTCCAACCCCTCCCCTACAGGGTCATAGAGACGAATCGCGCTAGAGCGGCAGACTCTTCTAAAGCAGAGAAGAGACAATGAGGGCAGGATTCTTCATATTTTGCTTGTGGAACACCCATTTAGCAAGGTTCTTTTCCTCGTGTCAGCGCCAGAAGGAAAGCTACAAGCCACATTCTTGGGATTAGCAGGTAAGGCCGCTGTCTCTTCCCAAGTCCAAGGCTCGGTTTAGGCTGTGCACCCCAGTTTTGTGCTGGCAGCTGTGGCCAGCAGGACCCGGGTGAGGGTATTTCTGGTGTATAAGATGACCCCCGACTTCTCAGAAGATTTTTTGGGGTTAAAAAGTCATCTTATATGCCGGAAATTACAGTAATTAATGGTGCTGTGGCTAAGCATACTTAGACCTTACTAGTAGCTAGCTCAATGAAAATAGTATTGAACTGGTTAATTTTAGTTAGTTTGGAACTATGAATAAATTATAGGAAGCTTTGAGTTTGTTGTTCTCTACAGATATATGTGAATAGTAGGAGATAGAATACACTGGATTCTATAGTAAATATCAAGTTTTTGTGACCATTCTCAATTTGAGAGTAAATGGGAAGAAAGTGACTAATAATAGTGATATACACATTTTTTTTAGCTTAAGATTTTTTTGTCTACCTGGCTTCTGAATCTGTCTTTATGTTTCTGGAAAATACAGCTCAGGAGACTTTGGCTTCCAAAACTCCAGGCATAGTGGAGAGCTACATCCTTGATCTGACTCATCTTCCTGAAAGTATATGGGTCATTCCATCAAACAAAAGGAATTAAAAACTTCAAATAACACTTTTTAATGATGGTGATGATATATGTTGAGAGAGCTAATCTAGTTCTGTTACATTGACTGATTATATCTGCAAAATAAAGTTATTTTATTCAAATAATATTTGAAGCAGGACGCTTCTAATGCCATTTGCTGGGATTTGAGAGCAGGGAAAGGTTTGTCCTTGTCTCTGTTTGAGATGCCCATGAGCATTTGGTGGGCCACTGTGTGCGACAGGATGCTGGACTAGATGGGCTGTGGCCTGATCCAGCAGGGCTTCTCTTATGTTCTTATGTTCTTAACAGGTGACTTAAAAATACACTTGATAGGTATTTTGTAATTATTATAAGATGTACATTATTTCCTCTTCTCCACCATAGAAATTGATAGAGTACACATGAAAATGAAAATATGTACACATTAATTGCTAAAGAGATTTTAGAAAATAATAAAAACTAGTTATTTATGTGGGAAGGGCCAATAATAGATGCAATGCACATTATAACCAACATGCTTATAAAAGTGTTCTCTGCACTGAATGAATGAGGAACTCTTTAATATACAAAGAGCTTAATATGTGCAATTCAGTAGTCCTGATGGAATTCAGGACACTGAAATTTCATGTTTTGAGGTAGAACATGGAAGATCTCTGTGATAAAAACCTGTAACAAACCCAAGTGTCAGCTTTGTTCTAATGATTATTCAGATTCACATCACAGTGGATTCATTTATCTAGTTATCTAATATTTTTGTTGATATTAGTACATTGTATAAGAGACAACATTCTCAATCAGAAGTCCCTTTTATGTTTATAGAGGACAACTAGTCAGTGTAAAATAATAGGTGGATGCAGAATTGGTTAAAAAAATGTGTTCACAGTCTTTAGCTTTCTTGATAAAGGACCTACAGAAAATCTGTGGTTTTATCTTCAGTAATACATCTGTTAAGAATGTTTCACAATGATATTGCATTAAGGTTGTTGCATCCAATCTAAACATTTGAGCACAACCTAACAGAACATAATATTAATGGCAAACTAGTTGATTTGTTAATAAACTGCAACAAAACCAGCATATAATTGAACAATTTTTTCATATATTTTGGTGCTATTCTCTAAAATATTAATAAATATAATGCTGTCAGCTATGACATAAACATTGGAAATTGACCCTGTTTACATCTGTCATTACTGAGAGGAATAACATTGACAGAAATGACAGGGTGTTTTTTTTTTAAATGTCTATTTCTCTTCCTACACCTTCCAAATTTTGTCAAGAAAATAGATGATGAAAACCTCAGAAAACATACTGATAGATCCTCCTGCAGAAAGGGTATCTGGTATATCCCAAGCTTCCAACTTTATTTTATTGTGTTACATATTAAATTATCATTCTTCGATATGTGACTCCAAACAAAAAAAGTCTAATAAGGTGGATCTAACTACACAAGGTCAGAATCAGAAAAGGATACCATTTACAACAAAATTAGATCACACACACACAAAAAGTAAAATTAAAATAAATTTTAAAAGGCTAATCTTATCTTGGAATCCAGATCACAAACAATTAGCTGTTTTACTCATTAAAAAAAAAGATTGTCATGCTGGATAAAAGTTGAAAGAGAGTTATCAGAATTGTGAAAGTCTGGAATCAGAGTCCTAAAGGAATAGTTAAGGCATTGGTCTAGGCATGTTTAGCGTGCAAAAGAGAAAATGGAAGAGGAGTATGATAGCTGTCACATTGTAGAGAGATTGGACTTCAGAGGGAGGACTGGAACTAATGAGATGAAATGTCAAAAAGTAGATATAGATTAGACTTTAGAGGGAACTTCCGTACAGTGAGAGCTGTCAGCCAGTGGAACAGATTGTCTTGTGGAGTGATATGTTCCCCTTCATTGATGAAGGGCAGAGGCTGTATGGTCACCTGCAAGGGATGCTCTAGTAAGTCCTGTATCAGGCAAGATGTTGAACTCAGTGACCTCTGACATCCATTCCAACTTTGTGATTCTGAGATTCTGTTATTATTTTTGTATTAAAGGAGAGCAGAAAGAGGAAATGGAAATGTCTCTCAGTTCTTTTGAGAAACTGTTTTTGTGTGTTTGCTGAGTGCTATTAATCACTTGATATTAAAGATGTAGTGCTGTTATAAACAGAGGTTTTTTAAAAAATCATAGACCTTAAGGTTAACATTGATGATACACTGTGGGCTATCTGAAGGGCAAACAGTTTAAATCACTTATTAAAGAAAGCTCAGGAGGCTACACACAGAAACCCATTAGACTTTCTATAATTTTAATGGATAGATGACTAGAAGTGCTGAAGTGGTTATGGACAATTAACTACTTGGAAGTCACACAAAAAAAGCTTAAAAACAGCAGTTCCAGTGAATGTCTATATCTGAAAACTGTTTTTATATCTATAGCAGTTGGCAACGTTTGAACAACAGTTACTTTTGCCATATTTCCAGATCATGTAGGGAGGACACAATATATAATTCACACATAGCTTGCAGCGGTAAGCATAAAGTGTGGTCAAGTTCTCAGACTTCTTGATAAATATACAGTTGGACCCCTGTATCCATGGGGGATTGGTTCCATGTCCTACCATGGTTACTGAAAACTGGGGATATTTGAAACATGGGGAAATTGCAATCAATGTCCCATAGTTCCTCTGAAATCCCATGAGATTTCACAGGAATTATGGGAAATCTCACTCAAAATGCACTCAATTTCCCATAATTCCTCTGAAACCTCATGGGTTTTGACAGGAATTATTGGAAATCTGGTGCCATTTCAGGTGATTGCCTGCCTGTCCCAGGCCTCAGAGGAGTTTTAGGTAGGCCTAATGGCACCCGAGGGAGGTGGAGCTGATCCAGTCACCATGGAAAACTGAAACCACAATTACCGGATCAGTGAATACAGGGGTCCGACTGTCCTGAAACTTGGATGGTATAATTTTCTTAATGCAAGAAATGCTTCCTCGACTTTACATTGGGCCTTTAGTATAAAAAGATGTAGAATATAATAATAGGACTGATTTAGGTTCTGCCCACACACTATAGGTGCATGCTATGGAGAACAGAACTAGCCTTGAATAAGTGAGTCAGAAACATGGCAGTGCAGTCTGGAGTGTACTGGCAGATGGCTGCATGGCGGCAATCTTATCTGGCAAAGCCCTGAAGTCAGGGAACTTTTATTTCCTTGAAATTGCAGGATAGGAACTATTTCCCTCTGGCCTGGAAATGGCCCCAGAAGTACATCATCTTACAGAATCTGATGAAATTTTATTTTTATATTAAAGAAGAGCAGATTCTGGAATGGAGGTGTAATTTGTTTTGCTTCCGCTAGCTATAAGCATATTTTTCGCTTCTTGGATTAGGCCAGGTCCTAGAGGTTGTACCTCTCAGGTTAACACATAAGGATACAGTTCTCATTCTCCCAGAGCACACCCAGGGTGTGGATGATGCTGGAGCAAACAAGACTCAAAAGACTATGCAGCCCCCCCAGATGACTACAGCCATTCTGGGATCTAAAGAAGATTCCACAAATGCCTCTTGCTGTCCCCTGGCAATTGTAGGCTTCCTCTTATATCTGCTGGTATTGCCAATTTATAAACCCGGGTGAGCTTGGAGCTATGGGAGAAGCTCTGAATCTTCATAGAAAAACAAATAAAAATACAGATACACACATTACTTTTGGCCAAAAAGGACCAGCACGTTTGTTAAAGGAAGCATGGTGGTTTACTGAGAAAAAGTATTAGCTTTTTATTCAGTCCTTTGCTCTCTATTCCATTAAAAAGAAAATTTCAAACATAAAAATGCATCTTTGTCCCTATTAATTATCTATAATACATAAATGACCTCAGACACCGAGTCTCTGTGTGTTCTAAGAGTTACATGACCTACTGCAGTTGTTTACATTTAATTCCTACAAGTTGCAGAAAAATGGGACAAAGGAATACTTTTATCTGGTATTGCTGTTATTTGATATCTCTTAAAACAGTGAAAATGACAAATAGCCTTTGCTTCCAATGAAACCAACTTAATATTTTTGCAAATGTAGCATAGGAATGTATTGTTTTAAATTTAAAAAATTAAATTAATATTGTAATATAATTCCGATATACTGGATTACACCCAGGACTATACTGGGAATATTGCAAATATGCTGATATTCCCAGTATAATCTCAAGACAAGCACAGGTTTTATCCCAATGTCTGGTACCCTTGGTCAGCCTAACATTATTTTGTTATATTTGTATTCCATCTATGCTTTGTAGATATGACATCTACACTTTAGTCTTTAATTTGGAATAATGTATTGACATTTGCCTACATTCTTTTACTTTCTTCTTGATTCTTTTGTCCTTAAATACTGAAATGTTGTTCATTTCAGACAAACATTCCTTTTGAAGCTTTAAAAAAAAAGCTTCTATAATACCCTGGACAGCTCCATGAAACTTCATAAGCTAGTAGCATGAACCTTAAAAATGAGCTATATTGCAGCTTTTCTTCTACCCTTAGCTTCACCTCCAGTGAGAGGAGCCTTCAGGGGCTTCAGACTCATTTTACAAGTCTTTATTCCAGTGGAGTAGAGAAATGAATGGTGCTTCAGTTCTTCTGGTTTAACAAACTCTGAAATATGAAGACAATTCTGTTTCTGTTGACTGAAGAGCAGCTGTACGGGTTTTGTTGTTTTGTGCCCTCACTGGATCTTCGCCATTTTAAATTTCTGGAAACCCCTTGCTTGCTTCTGTTTCTGTTCTCCAATGATGAGTCCATTGTATGCTAAGCTTTAAAATCTTTTGCTTAGTAGTATGCAGTTATCCACCTCATATGATAAAAAGTTCCTTCATGTTTGCCACTTTTCTAATATGCATTAGAATGGCTTTAAACATGCTAACTAATTTCTTTAGTGTCACATACCAACAAAACATCGTAATTTTTTTCCTTAAGATAATATGAACTTCAAACTCTCTGACCCCATTTTTCCTATTGTTCCATTTAAGCCCATCTTATCATATAGTCTTTAAACCGTTCAGCCTCCATTTCCATTTTCAGTAACATTTTATACATTTTGTGTGTGCATTTCATCATGAGAGCCCTCTTGTCCTGAGAGCATTTTCCCCTTTCATTTAGACTGTGCAGCCTCATCAGCTGAATAAAGAGAATCTGACCCTTAGAACATGACAAAGGAGAAGTCACCAGCTTTTCATTTCATAAGAAAAATGATACATAATAAGTCCCATTATACAAACATAACAATCAATCATATACCTGAATATTTTATGTGCGCTGGTGATCTTATAAATTGTGAAGAAGGGACAAGAATTCTAAGTAATTGTGTTATTATGTGGAGATGTAAACTTATATAGTCAAAACCAATTTACATCCTTTCCATGCTTAAGGATACTGAAAGAGAGTTCTGGATTTTAATCTTTGACATTCTATAAATATCAGACACTACTTACTGTAAATTCCCCTATATATAGAATTTTAGAAGTTGGCAGGCATCATATATAATATTTCTGAGAAAAGTCATACTTTAGAAATGGATATAATAGAATATTTTGTCAGGGATACAATTTAAAGAATGAAATGACCTTATTGAATATGGTTCACAAAATTATCTTAATCTGTGAACTAAGTGAAAAAAGCTGTTCCTTTGGCATTTGTGCCTTTGATTTTTATGCGTACTAATTTTCAGTAATGACTTCTATTGTGCTATTCTTTTATTCCCTTGTTGGCTGCAGTCCAGTTTTATCTTCCACTCTTGCACTTTTTTATTTTTTACCATTATTTCATATGTATTTTAGTAATTATTTTATGAGTTCCTGATTCACGCATTACCTTACTGTCATGTTAGCTGGCTCACAACTGTGTATGTCTAAATAAGCATTATAAAAGCAGCTTCAGGTATTACAAAATTATATTTTATTTAGCTATAGAGAGAGTCCTTTGGTTTAAGTGTTGTGCAATAGAGAAAATATTTTTACGCTATCCACCTTTCCACACCATGCATGATTTTATGTACTTCAGTACTATCTTTGAAGGATGAAGAGGCCTAGATTTTGCAGTCTTATTTCATAAAGGGAGCTTCCAGTAGCAATTTGTAAAAGGACATAATGATACTTGCTGATTTATTTTCTGTCCCCTTCCTATTTTTCTCTATCACTGAATTTACTTTTTTCACTGCTGCTGCCCACTGGATTAACACCTTCATTGAGTTGTCCATTAGAATCCCAAGTTCCCTTTCCTGTTCTGTCACAAAAAGCTCAGTCACCATCAGTTTAGAGGTATAACTGGGGTTCTTTGCCTTACTTGGCACTTATTAATCAGCAGCTTTTTATTTTGGAATTTCAGTAGAATGCTGCACCATTATGTGCTCTGTTGATAGCCCCATCTGTCAGATAGGAGGTGGTTACGCAGACTCTCTGCAGCTTTCATCCTATCTGGAGGCACCCTTAGTCCAACTGGGATGGAAGTATAGGTGAATAAGAGCTCCAGTGTTCCTACTCAAAATTTGCTGCCCACCTACAAAATCCACTAAAATAAATATACTGATGCCTGTTTTGAAAGCCATTTTCTCATTTTCACATTTTTTATACGAAACTAAAATCTGTAAGTTTGTTTTCCTGTATTTCAGGAGAAGCAGCGGTTTCTGACAGATGTCTTACATGAAGTAATGCTGCTTGATGGCTTGTCTAGTTCGCACCCAGTGTCTCAGGAAGTACAGCAAGCGACAGACATTGACAGGGTGTTCGACTGGATCGCCTATAAAAAGGTGGGAATAAGAGAAGAACTTTGATTGAGGGGGAATTGTATCTTTTTGTTCCACATTCTGTTGCTTACTGGTCTTTAAAATATACTGGGCAGGCTTTGTAATTTTTTACCACAAGAAAAGATGTCATCACTGGTTATCTTACTTCTTCCTGACCATATTCAGAGCTGAAAATGGGCAAGTTTGTCATTTGTTTTGGAAATGTGAGTTAATACAGTGGAATCCTCATTAGGATACTTTTAAGAATACTTAGTACAGGTGTGTGTTCAGTGCACCTTGGAGAGGCATCTCTGTCATGCCATCCTGAGCTGGCAGCCTCAGGCAGCCTTGGCAGAGAGCTTGACAAATTTACTACCATCATCAAAACTGTGTTGATCAAGTTGCCATGCCTGCATGTGGAAGATCTCCCCTCCCTTTGTGTACAAATGCAACAAGCCCCCTCACATGGACACAGTGCCGTTCTTTAGAACGAGGACCCAACTTAATGTGCAAGAAGCAATCTCAGTGTGGTTCCTCCTGCACTGAAAGTTTTGTGCCTTGAAAGGCCATTAGCCTCTTTAGCAGGGGTTGCTGTGGAGATGTGACAATTGGATTTGACAAATTCAAGTGTAGACATAGCATTCCTTTTGAGCAGTGTATTTAATAATACTTAAAAAAGAAACTCTGTTGCTGGTATGCACGGATAACCTTTATAAAGAATACATTATGATAGTTGTTCTAACAACTCCAAGCTGTGCCATTCATTTATGTACTGCAATATAGAATCAGAATTTCCCCTCATTCTGGTTCTGCTTATGTGACTCATCTAAAATGACTTTGGGCGGGTGTGTGTGTGTCCACTTACCTCCCTTGATCTGGATCTAAGGGTTCTTCAACAAATCCAGATCTAGAAGGTCGGAATCCTGGCAAGTACCCAGTCCTTCTCCACAGGTAGTGTAGCACCCGATAACAATAGATGCTAGGCATGCTCGCAGTGGGAATGCCGGAGTTCCCGATGTGGAGTGTCCGCCTGTCCCCAAGCAGAAGACATGAAGGTGGCATGGAGAGATTGACTGATGTGTATGTCAGTCAAGCAGTGTTTCTGAGGGGGTGATGGGGGGCAAAACTCTGAAGCTGCTAAGAAACGTCTCTGCAGCCTGGTCCAAGCGGCTACAGAGTGTCTTCAGAGCCTGGCCCAAGCGCCACAACACAGCTCTGTAAGGATTGCCACAGCTGCCCCTCAACTGTCTCCCACCCTCCTATCCATGTAGATGGCAAGGGCTTGGGGTGCCCAGGATTCTCCAGAGCATTGCCAGCATGTTGGTCACATTGTACGAGGGTGCCTGTTACGCAGATGCTCTCATCTTTGAAGATATGTGGATGACAGCTATGCAGTCTGTGCTGATCTCTGGAGCCATCTTTGGAGCCATGTTCAGAGAATAGCCACCTGCTTTGGAGCTTTGGGTTTCAGGGTGCCTACACTGCCCCCTGAGCCCACCCCTGGACCCCATTTATTTATTTATTTATTTATTTATTTATTTATTTATTTATTTATTTATTTCTATCCCGCCCCATAGCCAAAGGTCTCTGGGCGGGTAACAACAGATCAAACAGCATTTAAAAAACATATTAAAAACAAGACACAGGTAAAACATATTAACAAGGTATTAAAAACAAGGCAGAGATTAAACTAAGGTACATAATTCAAAGCTCTGATTTAAGCCCTACATCCAGTGTTAATAAAACTGTTAATAAACTGTTGACCCTGTCATGGTGTGAATGCATATCTTCCAATTTGGTCTTCACAGCTGAAGGCCGGATTGAAGACCCCTTTAATATTTTCCACGGGAAGACCGGATTTCAGGGCCTGAAGGACCTATTCAATCCAGACTTCCCTTGAATAGGCGTGAACACATTAGGTTCTAATGGGGTCTGAAGTGGGAACGGGGTCTTCCTAATCGGTACCAAACAGGTGCCTAATGGGTACTTAGTGCTAGTGGGGAAAAAACCCTTGGTCTACAAGTCATTTTAAGGGCCTTTGTCTTCTCTGTAAAGCCCACCTTCATTCCCTTTTGGGGGATATTTCATTTTAAAAATGTCTCACCGTCCTGGTAGAACAGTGAATGTGCACCTTGAATTGCTAGACAGTTAACTAACAATAAATATTCAGCTGTTTCATAACAAGATATATTGGAGAGTTGGATCTTTTTAAAAATTCACTCATGTCTTCTTCTACCTGTCTAACTTTCCTCTGATATATTTGCCTACATTTTCTTACTCAACATGTGCTTTACAGGTGTCACTGCTAAGATTCCCATTAAACTTTCTGTACAAAAGTAATCTATTATCCATATTGTAGGTTATTCTCTTGATTTTTTGTGTGTGCCTGTAGAAAGAAACATTAACATTCTTGCTGCTCAAATATCTGTAGGACTAAATGTACTTGTCATTCTTACTTTATGCTCTCTAGGGCTACGTGTGTGTGTTGAAATGTGTGAAGCAGGGTTCATAGGAAGGGTATGGCTCAGCAGCACAGTGAAAAAGATACCTTGGAACTGCACAGTAGTGTGTCTCTTTAAACGTCTTTTCATAGTATTTCAGTAAACCTTTTAAAGTCAATGTACTGAACTCGGAGTTCTTGTTTTTAAGGTCAAAATTAATTTAAAGGAAAGTGGTACTGAATGTCAGCTAAGCAGATAAATAAATAGAATTACATGACCTTTTTGCTTTTCTCAGTGCATGAGGAAGAACATAAGCCAATGTTATCTTCAAATTGGTAGCAATTGGTAAACAATAACTGTGGCCTTTTCTGCTCTTGGTCATAGACCAGCCAGTGGAGCCCCCATAATACTTTATCCACATTGGATAAAGTGTTGACCAGGATAGGGTGTGAACATGGGTCTGTAGCCTACTTAAACCATGGATGACTTGTTAACTTTCTATCAGATCAGCCAGATCAGCCACTTGTATGTGAGTAGCACATAAACAGCTGCTTCATTACACTGAGGCAGAGAAGCCCTGCACCATTGTTTCTGTCACCTGGAAGCAACCTTGGAAGCAGACCAGCCAGCTAAAATAGCTCTGGTCAGCAATTATGGAAGCTGGAAACTTTCATAGTTGTGCTGGGCTGTGCCATCCAACACGTGAAGAACCCTTGTTATGGACCATATCACTCTGTCCACCCCAAGAGCAGCCCAGAATGATGTGGGATAATATGCACTAAGTAGAAACACCTTACGAATAGGACATATTATTACCAAACACTTTCTCAAGAAATTAGAATATCTTGCAACTCTCAAGTTACGTGTCTGAAGGTAGATACAGAGAATAAATATGTGTACTTGCTAAGCATCAGTATCTAGGGGCCTTTCTTTAGTTACCTTACGGCCCAGTGGGTCTGGACCAGCAAGACCATCTGGTCTGGATCATGGCAAGGTATGGTCTGGAACAGTGCTGTTTGTGAGGTGGCACTGTCTCAGACCAGCCTTTGCAGCAACCCTGAAGTTCCTACTCTTGGATGCCTTTGAGGATCTATTTTGGTAGTGCAACAAAGTATGCCATTGAGATGGGTCTTTCTGTAACTGGAACAGAGAAGCTTCCACCTTTTGCACACCTCTGTTCCATTTTAGGACCCAAAAATTTGCCAGGAGACCTCAATATCAAGGAGCCATTTTTCCTAGTCTGGATGATATTACTTTTCTGAGTTTCTTTTGTTCACATACTGGTGTGAACAAGGAGATCCTGTGCTTGCTATTCTTTGCTTATACAAGTTGGAGCTTATTAAGGCCTCCTAGTTTGCTTCTGGTCAAGATTACTAGTAGACTTTGTATAACAATGATCAGCTAAAGGTTATGTTCCAAGTGTTAAATTCAGTTTTTTTTAAAAAAATTAATATTTGATCTCAAGAATGTTTATAACTTAATTACCGGTATACCATTAAGTGACTATTCAGAAGGTTTTTGACTTCCCCTAACTACAGGGTCTACTAACATACTAAGGACCCATTTTGGGAGCATACTATAGTCAAAATGCTTAATTGCACCAAAACAGAAAGTTTCTTTTGCCACCTTGTAGTTTTCCTCCTAAGCAATCATTTCATCTCATACCAAGGTGTTTCATCTGGTATGCTCATGAAGTAGTCAGTCTTTACTGTCTTGGGACCATAGTGTGATGGGGTAAGGAAATGGAACAATTAATCAGAAAATTCTGTTCTGTAGTGCCGTGCATTACTCCAGTAACCAAAGTGTGGATGGATGGAGGTTTCCAACTGTATTGTGTAGGGAGATTTTATGTTTGATATGGAATTTTTGTTAGATGACTTTTTCTTTTATAACAGTAACACAGTTGGTTTGTACTCTGGAATATTTGGCAAGAAGAATATCAAGAACAACAAAACAGAAAAGTTAAACGTAGCGTGGCTTTTTTTCTAGAAGAATTTGCCAGTTTATAAGTACCTGGAGATACATCCATGCACATATACAGAAGAGATGGACATGCTTCATAAATTCTAATGACTTACATGATCACTGAGAATGAAAACCACATTCCATATCAAGTTGCCCAGTGTTTAGTTGTTTATTGAATGAGCTATGAAGTGGTCAGTTTTTTCTTTCTTTCCTTTTGTTGCACTTGTAGTGGATTCAACACTTTTAAATTACTTGTCACTGAAGCTTTTAAATGGAGAAGCAGTCATGCAAGATGAAAGACTTCTAATTTGTCTCTAATATCACCATTCTCTCCAGTAATTAGTTCATTCATGTATTTGTGTAATTGTGTGTATTTCCAATGAAACTAATGCAGAGTGATTCACAAAATATAGGCATAATTATAAGCATTAGTCTATATACACAGTAAAATAATTAAATTGACATTAGTGTTGAAACAGTAAAGGGGCCGTAGTTCAATGGTAATGCAACAGCCAGGAAAGCAGAAGGTTGTTAGTTTGACCTCTGGCCTTTCCCCAGAAGCAGGCAATGGCAAACCGCTTTTGTTTTTCTGCCAAGAAAACTGCATGCAGGTATCCATGCCCATGCAGTCAACCAGCAGTTGGACATGACTCAGTGATAGCCAAGAACAACAACAAAGATAAAACCAGCAAACAAACAAAAAACAAACAAACAAGGAAAAGCTGTTTGCAGCAACTCAGCTGCCTGTTCAAGTTCAGCAGTCAGTAAAGAGAGAGTAAGACAACCTGGTTTTTCTGTCATGCAGGAATATTGCACAAGCCATTATTATTTCCACAAACTACTTATCCTGAAAAATTACATCTTCCAGAATTTGAGTGAGACGTCTTCATACAAGGAAGTGTCAATAAGGACAGGTGCAGAGTTTGCACAAAAGTGTCATTCCATTAGTATGCTGGGACTGCAGTGTCCGCATAACTTGATGAGAGACGGCAAGGCTTCCAGTTTCTACTGCCACCATAGTAACAGGTAGCATGAGAAACTCCATGGCCTTAAACAACATCCTTATGATAACCATCTATTTAAAACAATCTTTTCAGACAAATCTGGGAAAGATCTCCTGCTCAGTTCTTCTGTGCACAGATTCCAAATCAGTCTAAATTGTTGAATGTCATCAACTCTCTCCAACCTTAAGTATTTCACTGAAAGATTAAGTTATCATGAGTCTCCATACTGCTCTGTACTGCTTTAGTCAGATTCAACACATATTTCCAATACATTGTTGTGTTACTGCCACCAAAAGATGCAAGAGTTTTTGTCCTTCTATTCCAATATTCAGACCTGAAAAATCTCATTGTAAGAATATTTTCTGAGTTCATGGTATTTGGAACATTCTTTTTGAATTCTATTACTTTCCCAAAAATGTTTAATTGGGGGATGATCCCAACACAATCCCAAGTCAGTCTGTTCCCACATCCCCTCCAACATCCTTAGTATATGCGCTATATGTAATTGTGTATTACACCATCTATAGATAAGCTTAGTAAAGGTTTATTTAGTTGATAGTGAGGTGTGTCCTGTTGTTTCATATTTATTATTTTGTTCCATTCATTATCAGATATTACCTATTGAATATCAGTCTCCAATAGCTGCTTAAAAGAAGTCATGGGCCTTTGACTGAAGTAGTTGAAAATTGCAGAAAATGTTTCCCTTAGGTGCCTAAGTCATGGAGGATCACTATCTGAACTTAGTAGTCCCTTGATTCATAAAGTCCCAAGCGTAGGGACTTTTCATACTTAACTTCCATGGGAAAGTGTCCCATGGAAGTAAAGTATAGGGACAGTGGCCGGCATTCTCATTGCAAATGCTGGCTCACTCCCAGCCCTACCTGTCACTTTCCTGAGTGCTACCGAAATACAGATGTTCCAATCTGGAAGCATCTGCCACACACAGCAGTGACCATGTGTGCTAGGCCATAGCTACAGCACTTGAACAACACAGTGCATGCATGAATGTACAGCCGCGCTACCCCCATGCAGCTTTCACATGGAAGTAGATGTGAAGGCTGCATCCAGGACTGTACTAGGAGTACCATCAGCTTTCCCAGTATAGCTGGGGAACAAATTTTACTCTTCCACAGCTATCAATGAGGGAGATAGCCACACACTCTAAGAGCTGCTCTGAGATAGGAATGGCTCCATGGTGTGCAGATGCTCCATGCTGGAGTGTCTCTGGGCCATCCCCATCTGCAAGTATGAAAAGATCCATGCTAAATTAATTGTATAACAAAAATTCAGTTATCTTCAACACACTTTAAATGTTGTGCTCCAAATTTTTTTAATAGTTTCTTTAAAATCTACAATAGTAAATTCAGATTTTTTTATGAAAATGATGTTTGGGCTAAAGTTTATGTAAAACGTAATTATACTATTAAGTGTTTGTTCCAAAGGTTTTTTGCTTCCTCACCTGCCAACTTTCAAGAATTATCTTGGATACTGTATAGTGCAGCCACAATCCTACTTTATGCAAGAGATTGTTTTGCACTGTGTTTATAGCTAAGGCCCTACAGTGCAAGATTGGGTTATGTTTCTAGCAACTGTCTGTTTCTGGCAGTTAATAATTTACCAAGCAATAAATAAATACATGATGTCCCAAGCTAGTTCTGACCTATTCTACAGTTGAACTGTCCTCTTTGATTCTTTTGGAATGTGAGGTGTGAACTTTTAAACCCTATTGACTTCAACTGCATACCTCCAAAGCAACATGCTGTATATAGTACGATTCTAGGGACCTTTGGTTCACATAGTGATTTTTGGCAAGCAGCCACATTTTATCTCTTTGTTTCTAATCTCCTTTGTTTGTGATATCCTATAGTTAACTGTTGTGACCTAAGTGCTGTGAACGTTTATGGTTTTCCCTGTGTTTCCACATATGACCTTTAGATATTTTAATCTTTCCCATAAATTGACAATCATTGTATGTAAAATCAATGTAAAATATGCTACAGCTTTGTGTGCTCTGTTTCACGAATAAGTATGCGTCATTTCTGCGTTTTTACGAGTCCTGGACTGCTCAAGCTAGAACTGTTCCTACTTTGGACAGCTGTTACGACAAAGCTCTCTCACTTCTTCACACTTCTTCCAAGCTCACGTGAGCTTTAGAACCTGCTGTGGGGGCTTCAGTGGCTGTGGAGCCCCTGGTAACCCATTTTGGTGGTGCAATTTTGTGCACTGCTGAAATGGGTCCCACTGCTAAACTGGTCGTTCTCTGGGTTTGATTCATAGACCAAACATGGGGGTTTGGCATAGGGATGGTGTTTGCAATGAGAATGTTGGCCACTGTCCCTATCCTTAACTTTGGGATGTTTACTTGTGAGTTGACTGTGGTAGGACTTCTTTGGGTTGCCTAGTTTGGTATATGCTCTGCCCAGTGCAGATGGAGTAGTCTGTTGAGGCAAAGTCTCACCCTTCTTCTCCAGAGTATATAAAAGAGAGGTACAGAAGAGAGCTAGGCCTTTCACTCTACTGCAGTACCAGTAAGTGCAGAAAGGGAAGAAGCACTCACAGGGTCTGTATCAGGGCAGTCGTATATTTAGAGTTGTTGACTTCAGAATTGTTAGGCTACTATTTTGCTTTAAGTAGCTGTTTTATAAATACTGAATGTTCATACCACATTTCAAACTGTCAAGGCAATGTATAAAGAAGATGCTTCCAAGGCTTTGGCATTACCAAATTCTTTTTGTTTTATCTCTCTAAGTAATTTAATACAGGTTGGAATATTTTTTCTTTTGTTATAAAAATGATCAAAACATACCTTTGCTGCTGTATACCCATTTTTGTTATAGATTAGTGCTTTTGGGATACTATTTTAATATGTGGCTTTAGTTTAATATCTAAAGTAAGCTAATAAAACAGCAGAAGCTGTGAAAGCATGTACGTAGCATTCTCATTCAGTACTGTACTTGAACTTCAGGGATGTCCCATCTGTATAAATAATTTCATCAACCTCCTGTGTTTGCCCATCCTTGAAGAGTTTCTCATAAGAATGCTTAATGAAAAAGTATATTGTGCCTTTGTCCTTGTCAGTGATGTCAGAACATATGAGAGAGGTCTTAGTTGAAGGGCCAAATAAAACTGCTGATAGTCCTAGGAGCATTTTATCTAAGTAGGTTGTAGTTCACTGCTGCATCGATGGATGGTGATGGGAATGCATTCAAGTCCATTTGAAGGACAGAATGGTTTGTATTTATTTCCTGATGCTAGAGAAGCATTGACTTTAAAGAGCCATTGGCAATTTATACATTACACTGGAAATTTGGGGGACGCAGTGATTGACTCCTTGAATTTGATTGTGCCAAACAGACAAATATGTCTGGATTCCGAGATTCAGTAAAAGCTTCTAAGGATACTGGATTACCCTGGGGCTTACCCCCTTGGGCTGGTCTCCCCCAAACCTGCCCCCCCTCAGGGCCCACTTACCTGCTCCAGTGGCACTCTGGGCCTCTTACAGGCCTGTATTTACTTTCCAGGAAGCCTGCTTACGGTTCCAGAGGGCCCTAGAGGAGCGCTCCCGCCCACCTCCCCAGGGCCCACTTACCTGGGGTGGCACTCCGGGCCTCTTCCAGGGCCTTCTGGAACCGTGAGCAGGTTTCATGGGAGGTAAGCCAGTTTGGTCTAGTGGTTAGGGAGCTGGACTCTTATCTGGAAATACCGGGTTCAATTCTGCCCTCCCCCACAAAGCCAGCTGGGTGACCTTGGGCTAGTCACAGCTCTCTTTTGAGCTCTCACAGCCCCAAATACCTCACAGGGTGTCTGTTGTGGGGAGAAGAACAAAAAGTTTTGTCAGCCGCTTTGAGTCAGCTTAAATGGGTGAGAAAAGCAGGGTAGAAAAGCCTCTTCTTCTTCTTCTTCTTCTTCTTCTTCTTCTGATATTCACTCAAATAGAATGTGGAAAAATGGCTCTGTGCATAGCCCTACCTAAAACTGGATTAACACTTAGGTGTGAATAATTTGAAAAAAATACTTCCTCGTGTTGGTCCTAACTCTCCTGTCCATCAGTGTCATAGATTAATTCCTATCATACAACAGAGAAAATAATTTTTCTCTAACCAGCATTATTCTTTTAATATTTCATAAGAACATAAGAACATAAGAGAAGCCTTGCTGGATCAGGCCACAGCCCATCTAGTCCAGCATCCTGTCGCACACAGTGGCCCACCAAATGCTCATGGGCATCTCAAGCAGAGACAAGGACAAACCTTCTCCTGCTCTCGAGTCCCAGCAGATGGCCCTAGAAGCGCCCCATTTCCTCCCCCCCCTCAGCCTGAAAGATGCACCTAGGCATTCGTTCTAGTAGCCATTGATACATCTGTCATCCATAAATTTGTCTAACCCTACCTTAAAGCCATCCAGACTGGTAGCTGTCACCACCTCTTCTGGCAGCACATTCCATAGGCCGATGACCCTCTGTGTGAAGAAATACTTCCCCCTGTCAGACCCTACGCCCCTACCCATCAGCTTCATAGAGTGCCCCCTGGTTCTAGTGTTGTGCGATAGAGAAAAGAAATTTTCTCTATCCACCTTTTCTATGCCGTGCATAATTTTATATACTTCAATCAGGTCCCCTCTCAAACGCCGTCTCTCCAGACTGAAGAGGCCTAGACGTTGCAGCCTGGTTTCGTAAGGGAGGTGTTCCAGACCCTTAATCATTCTGGTTGCCCTTCTCTGCACCTTCTCTAGTTCCACAATATCCTTTTTGAGGTGTGGTGACCAGAATTGTACACAGTATTCCAAATGTGGCCTCACTATAGATTTATAAAGGGGCAAAATGACACTTGCTGACTTATTTTCTATTCCCTTCCTAATTATTCCCAGCATTGAATTTGCTTTTTTTGCTGCTGCCGCACACTGGGTTGACACCTTCATTGAACTGTCCACCAAAACCCCGAGATCCCTTTCCTGGCGTGTTGCAGAAAGCTCAGACTCCATCAGTTTATAGACGTAATTTGGATTCTTGGCCCCAATGTGCATTACTTTACACTTGTTAAGATTAAAGCACATTTGCCACTTGGTTGCCCACTCACCCAATGCTAAGAGATCCCTCTGGAGCTCTTGGCAATCTCTTTCAGATTTCAGTCGTACCATCTCTTAAATTCCAGCTCTGAAGAGACCTGGATGTTGCAGACTTATTTCATAAGGAAGGTGTTCCAGAACCTTGAACATACTGGTTGCCATTTTATGTACTTTTTCCAGTTGCACAATATCTTTTCAGAATTGTTCACAATATTCCAAATGTGTTCTAACCTTTGATTTATAAAGAGAAATAATGATGCTTACTGACTGATTTTTGTTTCCCTTCATAATTACTCCTAGCATTGAATTTATAATCCTTGCAGCTCCTCTGTTTTGACTTGGAAGCTTCTGCCATTTATGCATACGTATCTGTATGCGGTCTTGTGGTGAATGTTCATTCCTGTAAGGCCGTTTGAATTCTTAGACTGCCTATTAGAAGAGTTGGCTGTTCTACCCTGCTTTTCTCACACATGTAAAGGGACTCAAAGCGGCTAACAAAGCTTTCTATTCTCCCCACAATAGAACACCCTGTGAGGTAGGTAGGGCTGTGAGAGCTCAGAAGAGAGGTGTGACTAGCCCAAGGTCACACAGCTGGCTTCGTGGAGGAGTGTGGAATCAAGCCCGGTATTCTCAGATAAGAGTCCAACTCCCTAACCACTAGACCAACTCAGACTATGCACATAATTTTAACCCTCATCACTCAAATGTACACTTTCTCGAATTAGATGCTGTCTAGGTCCCATTGGTTTCTCCCCTGTGATCTTTATAATGTTAAGCTTCTGAGCTCCACCTGTACAGCTGACCCTGCAAGCTCTGAGAATGCCGCTGTAGAGGTCCTGGACTTCAGTCAACCTAAATTTGGCTTCCAGGACCTCCACCTTCCTTCTCAATATCACTGGTATCAACATGTACCCCAACTACTGACTCCTTCCTAGGATTGTCTACCAGTCTCAAAGTGAGAGAGCATATCATTAAAGTGCACGGACTAAGGACCTTTTTGCACTGTTATGACATGATCATGAAGTCCACTAGTCCAGATTATGGCACAGTGGATCTGTCTTGAATGGTGCAAAACACTGTGCAGAAATGCTGAGGAGATTTTATGCAAACATAGAAATGTGCTTTACCATGTAAACTCTTAAGTTCTTCCAGTAATCCAGCAACATGCAATCCTTGTTGTTACACAGTTCGTATATAGTAGAGTCCAAAACATGCTTAGGAACATGTTTAGCCTTTCTCTTTTTCTAGAATCTCAATACTGAGAGTGTGGTTTAATGTTTCCCCATATCTTCATTTCTAAAATCCTTTTCAGAAGTAGATGTCCTGATTCCACCCGTTTTGAGTGGAAGAAAATTCAGTTCCATTTTTCAGTTTCAGGTGCCCCTTACAGTTTCTAGATGTATTTATGAGTGCATCCAGATGGGATGAAAATAGTGCCATTGCATTGCTGCTATGGTGGGGTCACCTTGCATATCGTAGGCAATCTCACCATTGCTCCACTTTTTTGTCCCTAAAAGCCATTAAAATTTATTTCTGGAAAACCCAGCACTGGCAGTGGGTTTTCCAGCAACAGTGCTTCTTAGCAACGCATATAGCTTTCTGGATGGAGCAGCAGTTAGAGTTTTGTCCAGCATGCATGCATGGAGGCTGCAATAGCTGACTGGGAATTCAATGGCAGCCGAATTGCCTGGATTGCATGTGATCAAAATGTTAAAATACAGTGTGGTGCCTAGCAGTGTCGGGATACAAAGCAATAATGGAGGGAAACAATATCCTGCATTATTGCTTTCTATTGGTATATCAGGCTGCCATCAGGACGTGCAGTGGCCATTGAGAACTTTCATAAAGAAAATGTGTTTTAGGAATTACTATACCTCATCTTCTTTTTCAATGTAAGTATTTGCATATTATCTTTAGAGACTGGGATTTAGTGGATCACTACTAAGTTTACAAATGAAATGAGAACTCATTGAGGTATGTCTAGCTCATAGTTAGTGGTCTTAACACAAGTGCACCACTAGAAAAATGTATTGGTTAAGAACATGATTGATATATATATAATATAAACTTGTTTCTTCCAGATACACTGTCAGATTGTATTCATGAATTCTCTTTCTGATCATTTTCTCAAAGGGTTTTTTTCTATCTTTAGAATGTCAACATCCATCCCAGAGAGGAATTGTTCAGTACTGTAAAATGTACGAGGAGGCAGAGCTGTGTTCTTTCACTCCCTGTCAGATAGATTTCACTGCATTTTCTCAGATAAATTGCAGAGCAGTGTTTTAACTAGCCTAGCGAAAGCTGTTTCTTTTTTTTTTTTCCCCCTGTGAAATAACTGTCAGGGTTCTGGTGACAATGCCATTCATTTCAGCATGGAAATTATTTATTTATTTAAAATCTATTGATTTAATTTATTATTAATGCTGGTATTCCTTCAACTGTTGTCTTTATGGAGACAGATTTTTTTCTTTCTTTCTGTGGTCATATACCTAAATATCCAGAGTTCAAAAAAAGAATGTATAGAAGATTGAAGAGGTTCCTTGGTTTCTTGAGCACCTTTAATTGGTCCTGCCTCCACGTCCTCAATAGCTTAGCTGCTCAATGACTGATGGTTCCTCCCCCTCTTTTAATGCTCTTACTGCTAATGCTGCCTAATAGGAGAGTCTCACCCTTTTACATTTTTAACTTTTACAACTCGTATTTGCTTCATGGAAAACTGTACAGGTGTCCTCTTTGCCTTGCTAAGGTGATAGGCGGAACTGAGCCATATCCGTATGCCTTGATAGCTCATGCCCAAACAGAACTAGAAATTTTGGCTTGTGCACAATAGAAATATACACAAATTTTTTCTAGTTTCATTTGACTTGGGCTAAACCCCATCAAGTTAAAAAATGCTCAAAACAAACTTTAGACTTCCCAAAGAAGCTTGAAGTTTGGTCCAACTGTTTGCTGAACAGTTCCACACAAGAAATAAGGCAAGAGCATGTGTCCCTGGGAGACCCTTGCCAGATTTAGGGGCAATCAGATACAGCTTTGATTTTTTAAAAGGAAATTTCCCATTTGTTCCTTTGGAACAAGTAGTAGATTTCAAAAAATGAAAAAGAAAAATTGGAAGAGACTTCAAATGTTGTACTAATGCCTTCAAACCCACATACCAGTTTTGGAGGCTCCAACTCAAAGTTGACCATGCAACAATATTGTGCAGAGTTTGAGCTGGAGACTCAAAACTGGCATGTGGGTTTGGGAGACCCACGGTAAGGCCCCTGACAAAAACATCATGCCAAATAGGAAGAGATATTTTCATAGTTCCAAGGCATAGAACCTTTCTTGTCATCCAGTGCAGGATAAGGGGAAAAGCAGAATACTAACACTATTATAACATCAAAATCTTTTCACCACTACCAATGAAGAGAAAGCAGGGTGGCTGTGAGCAGAGATATGCCTTTTTAAAAACAAAGATACTTTGAACTGTCTTTAGAACAGCTCACTGAATGTTTCTAGTATTCATTCCAATATCAAACCCTTGCTTCGAATGTAAACATGGTTCAGTTTAAAAACAAATCCTTTTGTATGCCCTGTCTGCTTATAACCCTATCTGAATAGAACTAGTTCATCTCTAATGCATAGCCTAAATGGAAACCATGGCTGAGCAAACATTTATAAGACTTTGATCTGGCCATAGATGGTGGTGGTGGTGGTGAATGATGTTAGTCCTAAACAAACAATTACAAATGTGTACATCCTTCAGGCCTCAGATTTCAATGGCACAGATAATTGTCTATATACATTTACTCTGATATATGCATTTCTCACTGATATTTTGTGAAAATGGTGCCTGAGTAAACAAAGCTTTAAATTACCTTCATTGAAACAAAAAAAAATAAATCACAGTGGTTTCGTTGAAACTTCCTTTTATATAAGAAGTATTAGGCTCATGAGCAACACACCGTTTTAAGGAGTTCACAAAGGTGCTTTGAGTTTAATTTTTTAATTTAATGAAAGGGGGTTTTTAGTGCCATTTTTATGGCACAAGTTTGACACGCTTTGTTCTCTAACTTTAATTCATGCTGTGAGTTTCTTAATAAGCTAAATTTCATATTGGCATCCAGCTGTGTCTGTCTAGTGTCAACAGAATGATTGTTCTGTAAAAGTGACTTGGATATTGCTTGATGGCTGCTATTCAGATGACAGAAATAATGTGCAGTTTCTTTTGTGAGTGCTTAGCAACATGTTGTCCTCTTATTGTTTTAATGGATTTGAGATTATAGGGCAGATTAAATTCCTAAAAGAAGAAATAGTGCTTAATGATTTCAATATTATATTGTTTTAGTAATAAAATGAAGGAGGATTCATGTAGTATATATGCATTTCCAAGTATTGCCTCACGTGGGAGCTAAAAAAACCCTTATTTTTCCTCCAGTAGAGAAGGAAACAAAAAAGGAAGCTGAACCCACAATGGTGATCAAGCTACTTCACTCATAGATTTAAAAAACCAAAACAGTGTAATTTAACAAGGGGGTTCTGGGTTCACAGTAGATTTTGCAGCATGAAAATTGTAGCAGAATTTTTATTTATGTATTTTTATTAAGAAAGATGTATCACTGGTTTGTTGGAGTTTGCAGTAGTATTTCTGTGTTAATATTGAATTATTCCATTGATTCAGTTGGTCATCATGGTTTATTTTAATGGTTTTATTTAGTCTTAGGCACCTTACATCATTATGAATTAGGTGGAATACAAGTACAATAAATTAATAAATATGTGATTTCAAAATTCACAGGACCATGCCAGATGTGGATTTTAAAGGTTGTTACCTGCCTGCCTGCCTGCCTGACTCACTCACTGACTCACTGACTCACTCACTCTATGGCGGTGATGGCCAACCTATGACACGCGTGTCACAGGTGACACACCAAGCTCTTTTGGGTGACACACATGGTCACCCTGGCACCTGGACATGTAGTGCTTGCTTGTTCTTGAAGTGTACGAAATACCAACTTTCAATTGAATATTAGCAAATGAAGTTCAGCAACAAAAGTCACTAATGTAAAGAATTATTTGTTTTTGCCTTTAATAAAATATTACTAGAGCTACAAAATTCACAAAATTATGGATATTTCTAGATGTGACACAGCACCCGAGTTAAGCTAGGTTTCTTGCTAATTTTGACACACCGAGCTCAAAAGGTTCACCATCACTGCTCTATGGGGTCCACACACCAGTGCATGCTACAGTAGTCCATGGCCTCCCATGGAATGCTGTGGCCACATGACCCTTATCCTGGCCAATTCCTGGGTGTGGAAGAGTTATTTAGCAGTAGACCACTTTAGAGCCCCTGGCATCACCATAGAGACAATTAGGGTGCTTCCGCACAGGTCCTTTAACACCCATTAAGCACGCATTCCAAAGCGCGCCTCTGCACACGGGTCGCTATGTAGGACACTTCCGGTGAGGGGTGTCCACACAGCGAGCCCGTTTTTAATGCGGATTTCAGCAGCAAAACCAGTTTGCTGCCGGAGCGTCTGCATTACGGGGGGCAAATAAGCACACTTCCGGTGGGTGCGTCCGCACCTATCCGGACTTAATGCGTGCTTAAAGGGTGTTAACTGCACACCACATATCAAGTGCTTTTGCGCTGTGAATCCGCATCCGCCGCTTCTGGGGCGAGGGCGAGCCGCAGCGGCGAGGTCCCCCGGCTCGCCAGGCTTGGCTCCAGCGAGCCAATTGTGGCGGGCCGGGGGTGGGCCCTCCGTTCCGGATTGGAGACGGGTGCTGTGTGTCCACACAGCACCCGCCTCCAATCCGGATCAGCGCCGTGTGTGTGGAGGCATGGGCGTGGGATAGATCCGCAACTCTCAGATGCGGATCTACCCTGTAAAACTGGATCTACCGTGCACCCCACGCTATTAAAACCGGTTCCCCTAGGAGCCGGTTTTAATAAATCCGGGTGCCGGAGATCTTGTTTTATTTGCCCCTATGTGGAAGCACCCTTAGTGATGGTAGAAGTAGGGCTCTGGAAGATGGTCATATTCCAGGTCCATTTCTGGAGACATGGCTTTGCAAAATCAGGCCAGCCATTGTGTGGGTGGCTGCCAGTACATTACAAATTGACCAGCATGTTCCTAGCTCTGAATGCTTTTCCTGAGCTAGGAGCATGCTCTGCATGATGCATCCACAGCACACATGTGGATGTTATTCTATGTAAAAGGATGTGTTAGTTAAGTAACGTGATTGAATATAGTCACGAGTTAAAAAAAAATAGAAATATTATATTGTCTCTGATTAAATCTGTATATAGCCTTTCTGGACTTACCTTGCCTCGTTCCAGGCCACTGGGTCTGGACCAGTGTGGGCCATTGATCTGAAACTTCGCAAGGCATAATCTGTAATAGTACCATCTGCATTACGGTGCCACTCCAGACCAGCCCCTACACTGTCCCAAAAGCTCTCATAAGCTCCAAAGAACAGCCTCCAAGGCTCCAAAGAGCTAAGAATTAAAGTTTCTGGCCTGAGAGCTATCAGGGGACACATTTTTGCATATTATCTTTAGAAACTGGGATTTAATGGATCACTCTCCACACTCAGCATTTATTTATGTTTCAGGCGAAATAATTTCTTCCTCTGCCACTGTCTGTGGCAGTCTGCAGGCAATGCTCTGTCTCCTTAAAGCAACAGTGTAACATTAATTCTCATTTCCCTGATGACATGACCTCTGACAAATTCAGTCAGACTCTGTGAAACTTGAACACAAGAACTGGCTTTATTGTTACAGCTGTTTCAGGTTTCACTTAAGAACTCTTTCTGTTATAGTTTCTGCACCTCCTACTCGACTTTAGACTACTCTCAGGATCCCCTCCCTAACTCTCCTCATAGGTTTCTGCAGGACCCAGTGCCTATCCTACCCACAGACCCCATGCGATGTTTGGATAATGACTCCTATTTACACCTACCACCCCCTTTTTATATCCTCACTCTTGATGTTCTTGGCCCCTCATTGGTTTAGCACCCATTGGTTTAGCACCCAGATGTGGCACCCATTGTTCACAGTGTGAATGCCATTCGCCTTCCCTGATCTTAACTGCGGTGGGATACACATGGCAATTTAAGTGTGAGAAGGCCCTTAGTTTTAGAGCATTTGAGAAGCTGCAATAGAAACTCAGAAACTCAGTTCTACAGTGGAGAAATTTCTGTCATAGTTGTTGCCAATTTCCCACTCTGACAGGTTAAAATGTTGTTGTGCAGCTTGGAAACAGTGAATCCTTTAGATTTTCCTTATTTGCTACAGTCTTCAGGAAAAGCCTTTTTAGTTTTGCCATGGCATGCCATAATCTGTCTACTAGCAATGTGGAAAAAAGTAAGAAACAGAAACAATATAGTATTCTGACTTCTACTCTCTTACAAAATGATATATAATGTATAAATATTTTTTAATACATATGTGTACATGTAGTTACAGCTTTTGTGTAGTGATAACAGGCAGTACAATACATTATAATTCAACAGTTAAATGTAAGGTGCACTTCTGACCCCAGGAGGTTACTGCCATTTTTATTAGAGCAAAAAGAGATAGGTATAAATGGAAAGTACTTTATTGTTCTTTTGGATGATCCACTTGTTCAGATGGAATGTTTGGAATTCTGGGTGTTAAAATATAGGTGTTCCCCTTTGCAAGGCCCTAGGGGCCTCTTTTGAGAGCAGTCTTTATTGCCAAGAAGAGATATAGTTGGCTTTTCCCCATATCCTTTTAGCAACAGTAGAAAGAAGCCAGATCAGCTATGCAGCATTTGCTGCCAAAAAGGAAAATAAATGTGGGTGGGAGTGTCTCCTTTGAGTAGTTATTGCTGTTGCTGAAAGAACAAAGAACAAAAAACTTTATTTTCCTTTCCTTTTCCACAGGTATAAATGGAAGATCAGCAGGTTTTTTTTCCTTTTCTTTCAGCAGCAACCCCTGCTACTGAAAAAGAGAAAAGGAAAAATACCTTCATTTTTTAAATTCCCTTTTAAGAGCAGTTATTGCCCCTGAAACTAGAAAAAAAAAACCCTTTACACCCCTCCATTGATTGATGGGCAACAGGAAGTGTCTTTACCTTGGAGTCTGCAGTTCCTGTTCTTTTGGAACTTGGAACTTTCTGATACAATGTGACTTGGGCTGCCTCCAAACTTGTGGAATAAATCTGCAGTTAAAGGCAAAAGCGCAGCTTACCTACTATGCAGCGATGACTGGCCATCCCAACCTGAAATGCAGCTTCGTGGCTTCCCATTGGAAGCTCCAAGAGCTGAGTGGGTGCGCACAGTCATGTGGGCTGAGGCAGCCAATCAGATTTGAGCCATCCTTCCTGCTCTTGCCATGTTTCTCTTGCCATTCTGTCTGGAATGGAGGGAAAACTCAAATTTCCTTTATACTGTGCAGTAAGTGTCCTTAGATCAGCATTAACGTAAGTGCGCAGTACCGATCTGATAATGCCACACCACGATGATCCATCGATTGTTGTGTGTGATGCTTCAGTCGGAACTGTGCATTCCGCTACTCAGTAAAAACAAGTCTGGACGGAACCTTTGTTTTGTTCCAAGGCTGAGTTAGGAAAATGCCCTTTTCTTATGTAGATTCTGTGCAAAGGTTTGAGCAAACTAACACCTTGAATGTGAAATGTTTTATATGTGCATAAAAAGAAGATTTTAGTATCTCCATTGTCTAAGCGCTTCCTTTCAGTGATTTTTCTCTAGAGCTTGGAGTATCTTCTATTCTGCACTGTGGGCTTCAAAATACTAAAGAGTCAAATGAATACCAGCTCCTGCATACATTCATTTGTGCGTGTGTGTGCATGCGGGTCCACACACCAGTGCATGCTCCAGTAGGTCATGGCCTCACAAGAAATGCTGTGGCCACATGACTCCTATCCTTGTCGACTTTTGACCATAGAAGAGTTCTGTAGAACTGTTCTTTGTCCTCAGAAGGCTCAGAAAGAGGAAATGCAATCTAAAAATTCTGAAGTTAGATGAAATCTTTCTCTTCTGTACCTATAACCTCTAAAACCCACAAAAGGGCAGGACAGATCAAAGAAGCCAACGGCATCTTTGTAGATGAACTATGCAATTTGGCTACAGAGTGTGTGCTGGACTTCATAGCTGCTACATAAGCTGCTACTAAACTTTATTTCTCTGCCGTGCCCACTGTTGATGGAAGTAGGCCTTGAGTGATGTCCACACTGGCCAGTTGCACCATGCTACATTCACACCTTCTGCTTAGGGAAGAACGGATGTACCTGATGGGTGCTTCGGTATTCACACTGTGACTCTGTTTAGCACCCATTGGCACTGGGTGCTAGACTGCCAGGGGAGGAACATTGGGTCCTTGCAAAGATCCGGATCTTCAAGGACTGGATTCATTGAGGACCCCGTTTCAAAGATCCAGATCTTCTAAGATCCAGATTAAAAATGGTAAGTGGAGAAACACCTTAATGTGAGACTACCATTACTCTCAAGTCTTTGTAGAGGGATCTTGTTGAGTAACTTGGATTTTGAACAAAATGTTGTATGTTCATATTGTGTATTAGACTAAAGAAAATACTTTTTTCTATGTAATGCAAACTCATAATTATTTCTCAAAAAGTATTGGAATTATGTTTATTACATATATTGGCATTACTATAAAACTGTGTACTATATATTAAAAACAATCCAACATTTTCTTTTGTGAATTGTGTTTGCAGGGTGCAGCTTTAATTCGAATGCTGGCTAATTTTATGGGGCACTCAGTGTTTCAGATGGGCCTGCAAGTATGTAGAAAATATTCTTTCTTTTATTGTGTTTGCTTGTGCTGTATTTGTGTCAGTGTATTTTTCTTGCATATATTTCTTCAGTTTTGTGACATGTCAGTTGTTGCTTTATAAATACAAATCTGTAACTACATTTAACAGCAAGAAATTGGATTGTGTAGCATAAAAGGTTATGTCACTGCAAAAAATGATGGTGGTTTGTGCAATTTTCAGACTGTCAGGTGGCTGCTCTTTTGAATTCATTTAGCACCTGTCATGAATTTGTAAGACTTCAAGAAATGTTGCTATTTTTCATTGATTTTTGTTCTTTCTTAAAAGTAATTCTAAGATGATTGCTGATATGTGCGTACAACATATACATAGATTGCATTCACTAACTAAATAAATCTGAACATACTGCTTGTTCGCACTTACCTTGAAGAAGTGGCTTGAGCTACTTTGGGGGCAGTTCAGTCACATGCGCTGCTGCTGTCCTGGAGCATTCTGGAGCTACCCAAATCCTCCTTAGCTGTGAAGAAGTAAAACTTCTCCGCAGCTTGACTGGGAACAGCTAGAATGGTCTTGGTTGGGAGCACTCACACCTGCTTCCAGGTGTGAAGCTTCCAGGCGGTAGTGCGGTGCAGCTGTGCAATAGCCAGGTGGATGGTGGAAGTTGCCATGGCCATTGCTGTAGCAATTCAGACAATATGGGACAGGTCATCCATACTGTGAGCACTGGTAGACCAGTTGGGGACTGCACCAGTGTTCAAATGCAGTCAAGTGACCTGAACTTAACTTCAATGTAATGATGCTGTTAACCCACTCCACACAATTTAGTGAAAACAGTCCCATATTCTCTTCAAAACAACAACAAAAACTCAAACCACATTATCTTTAAACTATCCTTCAACAAAGTCCATATTTTGCTTGCATTTTTTTACTTCTGTGATTTTTTTTAATTGCCTCAATATTTTTTTTTAAACTCATTGGGCAATTATGAAAAATTTATTACTAGCACATCTGGTTGAAAAGTGAGTCATCTTGAGTGCAGATAAAAATACAAAACAAAATAAATTTAACTGAAGAGAAACTGTTTTATCAGTGGTTCCAGCCAACGAAATTAATGTTTCTAAAAGAATTTAATATCAAACAAACCTTAACAGAAAAACAATGTGTCTTGCTTTATTCCACTGAAATCTGTTTTAAGTAAATCGCGTAAAAGGCAGCTGTGATGGATGAATTATGTATGATGCGGTCTGTTATTTAGAGGTGTCCTTTAAAGTAAATTGATGTTCACCTGAAATACAATTATGCTAAGATAGAAAGAGCAATCAATCTTACCTGTTCTCAGTAAGCTTTTCAATCTGAAATTTAAATACACTACGTCTGGGATCAGGTCATATTTTAACATAATAATTCTATCTTCAGTGCAATAGACTAAAAGGTGGGGTATAAGACAAAAGTTAAATAAACATACAATATATACTATATAAATATATATTTAATATGACAGTAATAGAAATGATATCTTGTTTTCCTCCCAGAGGAAACTTTGGTATGGCTGTGAGTGAGTTCTGTTCAGTTGCTTTCAGTTCTCCACTTTTCTTTTAGCTGCTATGTTTGCATATAAAAATTATTTTCTAGACAAACTGTACCTAGAAAATAAATGCCCACTAGAAAGCTTCAGTACACAATACTGTATTTTATTTAGGGTTTTGTGTTTTTTTTAAAAAACAACCTAAGCAGTTATTTCTTTTTGTATTTCTTTTATTTATTTCTTTATTTCCATTTCTATCCCGCCCCATACCCGAAGGTCTCTGGGCGGGTAACAACAGATCAAACAGCATTTAAAAAACATATTAAAAACAAGACACAGGTAAAAAACATATTAAAACTGGATGATTAAAACAAGGTATTAAAAACAAGGCACAGATTAAGCTAAGGTACATAATTAAAAGTTCTGATTTAAGCCCTACATGTAGTGGTGTGTTAATAAAACTGTGACCAAGGGGGGAATGAGTCAACCTTGGCCAAAGGCTAAGGCAAAAAGATATGCCTTTATAGCCCTCCTAAATAACAACAGGGAAGGGGCATCGTGTATCCCGGAGGAGAGACCATTCCACAATCTGGGGGCCGCCACTGAAAATGCTCTCCCCGGGTGCCCACCAACCTCACTATCGAAGGTTGTGGAACAACCAGGAGGGCATTTTCTTCGGATCTTAAGGCATGGACAGGACGGTATGGGAGAAGGCATTCCTGTAGATATTTGGGGCCCAAGTCATTTAGGCCCTAATAGGTCAGAATTAGCACCTTGAATTGGGCCTGGTAGCAAATTGGCAGCCACGAAGGGCAAGGGTCTAGAGAACACATCGTCGGCCGCACCCCCGCAAGTAGCTTGTCTGCATCCTCAGGCCGCAGTAATTGAAACTGATCCAATCTAACTGGACCAGACAGTTCTCTGGATACCTCATTAGGACTATGCCCAATTGTGACATCCAATCCCCTACGAATCTGAGTGACTTTGTCCTCAAAGTACTTCGCAAATTTGCCACAGCAGATATTGCTTGGCCCTGGCTCATACTTGCTTGAGCTCAGTTTTATCAGGCCTTTAAGTACTCTAAAGAGCTCTGCTGGACGACTATTCGAGGACGCAATGGTGGCGGAGAAAAACTCTTTTTCGCCACCATCTCAGCCACGTAGTAGGCACAACAGTGTGCTCTAACCCGTGTTCGGTCAGACTCATTGCCGGATTTACGCCACCTGTGCTCTAGCCGTCAACCTTCCTGTTTCATGGCCTGTAGCTCCATGGAATACTAAGGAGATCTGTGGGCTCTATAAGCATGGAGTGGCTAAGCTTGCCTTATTTCATTGCTATGCTGGGATGGTATGCTGTTTCTCTTTTTGATACCCCTGCTTTTATTGTTAATTCTCCTGGAGTAATCCTGGAGGTTTATGGTTAAGTTCATTTGTGTTTACACATTGGAAGCTTTATCTGTAAAGAAAATGAGGTGGTGATGGATATTATTATCCAACAACAATGACAATAAATATGAAGTACAGTATCTTATAACATAAACAGTAAGCCTTGTTAAACTGTGGAGCTTTTCACACTTGGCTGAAAGAAGAAATCCAGGTATGTCCCACTGCTTGGAGCTTCTTCTGTCCCAAAAGTAGCTCCATGCATGACTGATCGAGTCCCAGAACACTAAAAAGTGCTCCACAGCTATGCCAGCATGCACCTGTTTGCACCTCTTTCAGGCAACATGTGGTGGGGAGGTGCAGCACAGTTGAAGTTGCATGCCATATTTGCTGGTGACCAAGGCAATAGCCAGGACGCATGTCTGTTGCTGCCTTTGCCATGGTGAGGTGATCTCCTCTAGTATAGAGGTGATTGCACTTACGTGGTGCTTGGGGATGTGTTGGGTAGCTTTGGGATAGAGCAGCATGCAGCATACAGATGCCAGATCCATTCCCCATCATCACTGCCCTGCGACAATTTCCCAGGGAATTGAAGGTGTGAATTCTCCCCTGCATCTGGTTCCACTGGTACTGTAAGGAGAAACTGGAAGAATTCTGCCAGTGTAGGAAGTTGCAGAGTGAAATTAACATATATTTTCTTTATATGCTTTAATGGGCAAAGGACCTGTGTCCCAAAGAAATATTAAAACTTTTATTTAATGTCCGAGAACTTGGAACAAAGTCAGAGGGCTCATTTGTTTGGTTTTTCCTACTTGATCTCCCTATAATTCCTTGCAGTCAATTTAGTTAATCGGATGCAAAGTCATAAATTCGTTATTTTTTTTAAAAAAAACCCTAATTATTCTCTACTCCTTTCTTCTCTTTTACACATATGCAGAGAGACGAATAAGACATCATTGTACATATTAATAACTTTATTTTAAATAGAAGTTCTAGATGCAGTGCTTGGAAACAAATATACTTTAGGTTAGTTTTGTTTAAAGAAATCTCTTCCATCATAATTTACTCCTTCTTACATGAGCTCTAGCTGTGAATCTATTTGCATTTATCTTATTCCTAGACCAATGTATGTTTCTGTGAGTTTGTCTACATTACATTTCATTTCCTTTTGGCAGCTCATTGATCATATAGATCTGTATCCTTTTGAACTTCAGTTGGTGCTATATTTGTGTTCATCACTCACATTGATTTAGTGCATCATCAGCAGTTTACATTAGTTTACTGTGGGATCTCCTGTCTCTGTGATGAATTAACGTCTTTTGTGGTGGAGGTTGTACTGTATACATCACGCCAGGAACCTTTTATCCATTTCTATAGATAGACACTTAAAGCCCTAGTCCTAAAAGGTCCTTTAAATGTTAGCTTGGCAACTTAGGAGCTATTTTTTCAATTAATGGCTTTCAAGTGCCTGAGAAATTTAATGGATATTATCAAATTAGTTAATTATATGGGGCTTCCTTATAGAACTTGTAAGCATGAGTAACAATTTCATTGTTAGGCTTCACTTGCCTCCCCCCTCATATACCTGGTCTATTTATAGTATTCATAGTAAAGTTGTCCAATTTCAAATTGCAATTGACCCTTCTTACTGATTTCGTATAGATGTTGAAAAACACGAACTAACTATATCTTTGACAAATCCTGTAAGAGAAGTACTGTGACATCCAAATGTAATCACCACACTGTGTAAATGACACATTAGAGTCCATGTCAAGAGTTTTCATGCCTGCTAGCTAGTCCTGAAAAATTCCAGATCAATAATTTTGAAAGGCAGTTTTCAATCAAATTCATCTGAACTCTCATTTTGGCTGTGTTTCTTAAACCACTTAATGACTCCACACTAGGAGAGAAGGCGAAATTTGTTCTGACTCAGAAAAATCTCAGAAACTTTCTTGTGATTCGTATACTTGCTCCTAGTTAGATAAAACACTTCTATGCTTCCTACAGAAAGAAATGATGCTGTTTACGGTCAATACCAGTACAATTAACATGTCTGTTGGCAATATCATTAGAAAGTACTTTGTTCATTCTCTGGAAGAATGCTGTGTGTGTGGGTATGTAAAATGTAAGTATTGTTGCTCAGTGTCAAAGTCTGCTTTATACAAAAGAAAAAGAAATCAGGAAGTTTATGGAGGATGATGTAACACATTTTAGCATACATTTTTAAAATTAATAGGTACCACCACAACGAGTAGATTATATTCAAAGTAATTTTTAGGCTGCCTCCAAACAGCAAGAGAAAAATGTAAGAGCTTGTTTGCATCTTACTACTTCCAGACTATGGAGCAATATGGCAGGGAAAGTGTAGACCAGTGATGGCCAACCTATGACACATGTGCCACAGGTGACACAGCAAGCCCTTTTGGATGACACACATGGTCACCCTGGCACCTGGGCATGTAGTGCTTGCTTGTTCTTGAAGTGTACGAAATTACCAACTTTCAGTTGAAGATTTAGCAAACAAAATTCAGCAACAAAAGTCACTAATGTAAGGAATTATTTGTTGTTGCTTTTAATAAAATACATATATCAAAAATATAACTTTTTTACTAGAGCTACAAATATTACAATATTATGGATATTTATTGATGTGACACAGCACCCGCGTTAAGCTAGGTTTTCTTGCAAATTTTGACACACTGAGCTCAAAAGGTTCACCATCACTTGTGTAGACACTTACCCAGCTCACATGATGCAGCTACTTATGGTTATTTCAATGGTTTAGAATACCAGTAGTATTCATGCACTGGCTCCTATGCATCCATCATAGCCACTAATTTAATTGCAGGTATGACTCTCCTACAGAGAGATTTGGGGTGAATTTGCATTTACCTATCAAGAGATCACTAGGAGCACATCAGTGCCTCCAAGGTGTGTTGATGTAGGGCAGTTCGAACTGCACTGTCATATGCAGCTCCGTCTGGACCTCTCGTCTCAAGGAGAGGTTCAAAGGAAGTTGGGGGAGGGTTGACCCAAGGACAGTTAATGCTGTGTTGCCTCATCATCATGGCAATGGTACCATACAAGCCTGTTGGTACCTTAGGTGTTGTTCCACAAATTGCTCAGAGAAGCACTGGCAAGATTAGGGAGAGGGTCAGAGTCTGTGAATGTGGACACCAGAACTATCTCCTGTATTCACTTTCGGGGGCTGCGTCCCCAAAAGACTTATTTACTTCTCCACTGTCACTCTACTGTCACTCTATTGAAGTGGACTTTAAAAGTGCCATGCAAATCAGGAATAAGTGTCCGCATGAGGCTCAGGAAAATGTGTGTTTTTAACGCACCTTCCGTCCCCATAGGATCCCTGTTTTCTTTGCGCGCATCTTTTTCTCCCCGCCCCTGCTCTTCTTCATAGGGTGCCAGTGGGAATGGGGAGGGACTGCGCTCGGTGTGGCCACAACCAGGAAGACAATCCCTGACAAGTGCAAAGGAGAAACAGCGATTGGCTCTCTGTTCATCTCCCAGATTCCCCCCCCCCAAATGGCTTCTCGTGCTGGAAAACATTCACTCTCACCACTTTCCCTGTTATTGTTGTCAAAAATCCACCCTGTCCAGTGCACGAGCACTGATTCACTCCACTTTCCCTGTAATTGCTGTCAAAAATCCACCCTGCCCAGCGCACGAGCGCTGACAATCCCTGACAAGTGCAAAGGAGAAACAGCGATCGGCTCTCTGTTCATCTCCCAGATCTCCCCCCCCCCCCCGAAATGGCTTCTCGTGCTGGAAAACATTCACTCTCACCACTTTCCCTGTTATTGCTTTCAAAAATCCACCCTGTCCAGCGCACGATCGCTCATTCACTCATCACTTTCCCTGTTATCGCTTTAAAATCCACCCCTAGCAATAATCCACCCATTTCACACCTCACAGCGATTGCAACAATGTTGCAATTCTGCGTGATTCTGGCTCTTTAGTTCTGAGCTTTAGAAAGTGAAGCTGCTTGTGTTTCTGCTGTGTGAGCAGGCGGCAATCCCCGCCCCTTTTGCCACAGAGCGTCCTCAAGGTAAATGTAGCGAGGAAAACCCGCGACTTACAGAAAGAGCGCTGGAAGAGTTGTTTAAAGTGCATGTATTTTGTCGTGCGATTTCCACGTTTTGTAGCGCTGGAACCTCGTTAAAAACCCTGGCTTGGGGGCGCTCAGAGGCAAAAGGGGAGTCTTGGCAGACTTTTTATTCCTTGGGGACAGCCTCTGGGGGAATGTTCTCCAGAAACGAACATGCAAAAAGGCTCTTTGATTGCTATCATTTTGCTACTGTTTACATTCACTTCTGAAGGAAATAATTATAAATATGATTCAAAATAAGAATTGAAGGTATAAAGTAAATCCAGTGTTTTTACAATACATCGTAAGCAATATTCTGTTGCAAAGGACATTTGTACGGAATACCAATCTTTATTCAGCCAGTTATAGGTTTTATAATGGTTTGCTTCTTTTAATCTGAAGTACTTGCTCTGCTTGCAAAATCCATCATGGAATTCTGTATGCCCCTTTCTTCCTTTGAGGGCATTTTTCATTACTACTGAACCAGAAACTTACTTTGAAAGCGTTAATATTGGCATAGACAGATAGTGGCTTTCTTTGTATATTCTTGTTTCTTTGAAAAGAGTGAATTCTGGTGGCAAATAGGCTGTATGTGAAGAACATCACAATTAACACATTATTGCCATTAAAACACACACACACCTTTCATTAGTCATGAGTCATATTGTAGCTGATGGATTGTTATTGTCCTTTTTAGTCTCAAGCTCCCTTTTGATCTGCATGTAAAATATCCATCAGTCTCCATGCAAACATGTTATTGTTGGTTTATTTGCAATACTTTTGCTACTAATAACAATTTATATATATAAACTGGGTGTCTACACATGTGAACTCACATGTAGCTATTTCCATGTTGTGCCTGGGTTACTCCATCTAGTGCCTGGATAAATCTCTCAGTGGAGAACTCTGTCAGAATGCATTGCCTCCCTTGTCCATATGGCTGCACCAGAGAAAACTGAGGTGACCGCCTAAACCTGATTTCCACCCAGACCCATTTTACGTTGGAATAGAAATGACTGACCTCTGGCGACATTTTCAGTGTTCTCTGAAATTGGTATGGGTGGAAACATGACTGTGAGATTTGCCCTCCCCACACTCATGAAGGCTTAAAGTTGTTTGCTTGCCACAGCTCCAAGATCTGTTCTGACTTCTAGAATGCTTGCTTTGGAAGTTGTCACAAGAATTGTCATGCAGATGCAACTACTGTTGCCCCTTCACACTTTTATTCTACATTGACAGAGAATTTGCAGAAGAAAATGCAGGGCTATGCATGCTTTCAGAGTGAAGGGTTGTAAGTTCCATTCTAGTCCTTTGGATATTATCCAAAGAAAGCGTAAGCGCTGGCATTACTCCATTCAGCCAAGATTCAGGATGGTTTAGGGCTCTCAGCCACATGAAAGAATTCTGTTTGATTCTGTTTCAGACCTTGGCAACAACATTGATACCTAGGGGATGAAGCTGGGAAGTTATCCATGTTGGATGACAGAACCAGAATGCAGAGCACTTTTTCCTCTTCTATCCATTCCATGGGCCAGTGGATGCAAGTCTCTGAACAGTACTATTATTACCCTTTTTTGTAATTGCTAATGCAATAATTTAGAACAAGTACAAAGTTCAGTGTATGAGGTTGGTGTAAACTCACTGTGGAAAAGAGATATTATCTAATGCTTATGTACCCTTGTGTATTTAGAATGATGTTAAACATTAGCCAATTATTGTTAATTAAAGAAACCAATTAGAAAAAGTGCCAAGTACAGGAATGAAAGGTCATTTATGCACAGAAGGGAAAAGCCTAAAGCACCAAAGCATGCTGTAGTGCTAAATATCCAGTTTTTAATTCACTTGAATAAAATATGGCAATTAAAAATGGTTGCTCCATTTTAATAACAAAGAGCTTGCAGTGTATTCATTGCTATTGCTTTTCTTTATCTTTGGCAACAGATAACTATTTCTTTTAAAAGCTGCTATAATTTTGTTGTAGATTTAGGTATAATCAGTATGACACCTTTATGCAGATGTGTTGTGTGGATGCAGTGTCTGCATGACAATGCACTCTCATTGAAAATTTAATACAGAGGGAGAGCATAGTGTCTTTCCCTGCTATCCCACGGTAAGCACACTATAGTTTAAAGAGCCCTGAGAGCTCTTCAGATATCTCCTTTGCACATGTCTGGTTGCAGTGTTATGAGTCATACTTTACACATGTGTAATATGTGGGGAAATTAGCTTGTTTTATCACTGACCCAAAAGAATTGAAATACTTATGGCTTGAATAATGATAAATTGGAAGGTATGTCATAAAAGCAAGCAGGCAAGGAAGATAAACTCCAAAAGCCAGTTTTGTCAATAAAGAAAAAGATTTTATTAAGAAAGCAATAGCAGAAAGAGAAAAGCAGCAATTTCAGTCAGGCCCATGCCTCTATAAAAATGTGAAGTGAGTCTGAGTATTATTGCCCTGGCAAGAATTCTTTATTTACTGGGTCTAGGGGCACCGCTGAAACTCGGTTTCAGATCTGAAGACATATCCATGATCACCTTATTTGGTAAGTGGTGACATGATTTATGTCTGATATTTTTGCCTAGTGGGTAATGTTGAATGAATGTTGGCCTGTGGACCAAGACTGCGGTAGAAGAGATGGGTAGCATTGCAGCTGAAAAGCTTGTATTTACCCCTTTGAACATGGACTTCATGCACAATGTATTCATTGGGTGAAAGTGAAAATTTGGCATTAAACTGTTTCCTTTATTTCTTGACTCCACAATCTTGAATTGTGATCATCAGCAGGATGAAAGGCATCTAAAGCCACTGCTTTAATGAATCTAAGGAGGCCTGAAAACCAGGCCCATGTCTCTTTAGGTTCTCTAGTGAACATAAGAAGTGTTTTAACTGTGTTTATATAGCTTATATAGTAGGCATGTAAGAAATAGAAAAAGCACAATTCACAAATAAAGAAATAAAAATTCCATAAAAAATATTAAGGAAAGTTTTATGGAAGCGATACTGCAGGAATAGACCACGATGAACCAAATAGAAATCAAACAAATGGAGCCAGAATCTAGAGACTAACATTAAGTAAGAGAAAAATTGTGTTACCCCAATATTAATTGCATGCTATCCAAAGAGAGACAGAAACTGTAATAGCTAAAGGAATAGTTTATATGGGACTTCTGCATGTTTAAACTAATTATCGGTTAGGATATAGTGCAGGTGGTACAAATTATGTATGCTGGACCAAGTCTTTGAACTATTTTAAGTAGCCATTGATTGGCAAATCTGAGGGAGGCAGTAGCAACTTCAACCACACTGTTTTTGTTGTAGTGGGACATATTTCATACTGCTGAAACACTTGCAGCTTTTGACCCAATATGGACGTGTTTTATTCTCTCTTGTTATGACTTTGAGCCACCATCTCTCACCTCAATACTGCCTGAGACTGTGTACCCACATAAATAGAAAGAGGGCTAGAGGACAGGTATTTCTGGATAGCCACAGGAAAAGTTGCTTCCACCAAGGACTGGTAATTGTGCCTTTCCAGGGAAAGTGGCTAATGACCAGTTTGTGCCTTTTGTTGGGATGGTGAGTTACTCAAAGGGCTCCTCTTGCCACTGTGTTTAGAGATGTAGAAGCTTGGCTCTTTTTTTTAAAAAAAAGTTCCCAGGTAAGTAGAGACCAGAGGTGTTTTTGCACCAAGGCGAAGACGCCTCAGAACGCTTCCCCCCAAATGGGTTGAGAACACTTTCCCGTTTACACGAGGGCAGGTAAGGAACGCTTTGAGAACAGTTCCGTTACCTGTCAGTGCGAACAAGAAAGTGTTCTCAACCCATTCGGATGTGTGTGTGTAAGACTCTCCCCCAGGCTACTCCCATTAGCTCCTATGAACCCAGTGTGGGCAGCCTGGGAGCCTTCTTTCCCCGGGTTCCTGCTTGCTCTTGAACCCCAGATCGGGCTCCAGGGACGAACAGGAACCCCAGCCAAAAGCCCCCAACCAATCCCCGGGGTTGCACATGTGCGTGAACGGGCCTTACCTTCACTTCCCGACTGATTCTGATGGAATAGGCTGGGCCGTTCTGAGCATGCTCAAGGGGGCGGCCCCTCATTGGCCATGCACACGAACATGCTCAGATGGCCAGTTGAGGCCAGGTGGGTGCTATTTCTGTGAATCAAAAGCTTCTCTACTTCCTATATTTAATCACATTACTCTGTATGTTACTCATAGCCATGTGACTTTTCTTGTGTTTCTGCCAGTGTATTTAAACAGAGCCCTTTCTCATACAAGAATCCATATAATTATATGAGCAACTGCGTTGATCCACTGAATAATCATTTGTTACATCTTATGTCTTAACCCTTCTTATTCTCATATCTGCCTATGGACCACAGTCTTCTATACAACCTTACTTTCTGTTCCTCAAAAATGGTAGTCTATCATCCATTCAGTACCATTTCATTAAAGGTAAACTAAATATTCCCACAGCAGCTACCATTAATTTTTGTTTTTCATGGTAATGGCCTTTTCAAAGATTTGAAATGCTGATGGTGTGAACTATGAAGTTTCAGTTCTTCTACAAGGTAAGAACATAAGACGAGCCCTGTTGGATCAGGCCACAGCCCATGTAGTCCAGCGTCCAGGGCATTCCCAAACAGATCCCTGCAAGTGATCTTTAGAGCCATGTAAGGTATCTACAAGGTGTCTAAAAACTTAAAATAGGGACTCCATTGGTCCTTTGTGCATTGCAGGCAACTGGAAGGATTCCTTTGAATTAAGGAGGAATTAGCTTAATATTTTCCTTCTGTTTTATGAACCTTCTTGAAATCTTATATTAGCATGATTTAGTATTTTCCTTATGCTGAGTTGAAAAGGGACTTCTTCAGTATAGGTAGACATCTTTTTTTTTAAACACCGGAGCACACTAAAAAGGACTTGGAAACATAACCAGTAACATTGTTATTAGAAGCATCTGTCAAAATCGTTAGGCTATTTTCTTGTGTTTCCTCTTCTGTAAGTATTCAAGCTCTCTGTCTCAATATCCAGGTAACATACCAACTAGATAATTTAAGCCTTTTAATTTATCTTTAGAGATTGGCTTTAATTTGACACATTTTTACAACTCACAACTGTATGTTTGTATATTTACATTTACTGAGAAGTATTTTTTTGCTGTAGTAATTGTACTGAGATTCTTCTATTTTGGGAAAACACATACAAAAAAATTGTATTCTGTTTGGTTTTGGTCTGCTGTTTGCAAACATATGCAAATAGTAGGCACAGTTATTTTAAAATATTTAGAGTAATTGAGTGCAATTTAGAGGAGTGCACAGAGGAACTGGGAGGTCAGCAGAGGAGAAAAAATATTTAATTGGAGTTTTATGTTTCAACTCTCTAAACTGTTCATTAGCTGTATCTGCACACATTAAAAAGCAGTTCAAGAGCAGTTTTTAGAAGTGTTCGCATGGGATACTAGCGTTCCCATCTCACCTCTAAGCCACATTGACGGTCATAGGATGCATTTTGGAAGTGCATTTTGGCCATTAATGGGAATCAAGATACTAGCTTGCAGATACTACCACCTCCAGGCTGATTTTGAGCCACACTTCCCCTACAAACACACCATGTGTGAATGAATACTTGATCCACAGCACAGAATCCCAAAATATTAAATGGTAACATCATATCAGCATAATCTCAAAGAGTAATCTAAAACAGAAGTAAATACTATATCATTGTTGAAGAAGAAAGAGGCTACATTCTTAATTTGGCAACTGTTCAAGGCTTATGTCCGAATAGCACAGTTTGGGTGAGGTTTGAGCAGTGTCAGGAACAAGATGTGTGTCCCTGGGAAAGGAATGCAAGACTTAAATGTTTGTTCCATTTCAGGCAGAACTCTTTGTTGGGACAGTGAGGGCCTTTTTCCACTAGGGCTTAGAACCCTTCTAAGACCCCATTAGGCACCCAATTAGTACCTGATTGGTACCAATCGGGAAGGCCCTGTGTCCACCTGGACCCCATTGAAGGCCCCATCAGCAAGGCTCTATCCCTACAAGGGCAGGGGAAATCTGCATATACTGGATCCTTCAGGCCCTTAAATCTGGATTTCATGTGGACCTGATTAAAGGTGTCCACAATGGGACACCTTTAAGATCTGGATCTCCAGGAGGACCCCATCTCATAGATCTGGATCTTGAAGATCCAGATCTTTGATTATGCATAAAAAAGGGGGTGAGTGTGTCTTCCCCAGAAAAATGCACAACATGGTTTTTTCTTGACTGGGCCTTATTTTGGATTATATTTTGTAATAAGGACCTTCAATCCATGTGCTAGTGTAGCCTACAGCAAGCCTTGCCTGATGCAGTCTGCAGTAGCAAGTAGATAGCAGGTCCCTTTTCTGGGATATAATCTGGAATAAGACATAGTGCAAAAAGGGTTTAAGACAGATCCTGAATTATGCAGGCCTGTATGGACTGAATATTCTTGAATAGAGCATGGTGGTGACACACAAGAAGGTGGTACTGGTATTACATAGTATGTTTCTGTCAATCCTGCCAAGCATCCTGATAGTTGAATTTCCACTTGCTGCACCTTCTGAACTGTTTTCAAGAGAAGCATACCCACAACTCCTTTTCTTAGAAGGAGCACACTCCTCCCTGTATTCTAGAATAAAAGACTCTTTTTGAAATATAGACTACTAAGCCATTCAAAAGAGCATGAGAAACATCAGTTGATAAGACTGTCATAGTCACAAAGTACTTTGATTTCTGAAATCACTCTTTCACTTCAGAGTGCATTAGAACAAGTAGTCTTCTAATGCAAACAAGGAAACAACTCAGCATTTCACTGGAGTCTTTATGAATATAAATGATTTTGGAAAAAGAAATGAGATACAAAATAAGAGCACTACAATGACAGATTAAACCTATAAGAAACTTTCTGTTACATTTTATACACTGCTAAAAACATATAAGGGAATACTTAAATCACACATAGGATCTTGATGAATGAAAAATTCAAGTTAATCTTTACTGGCATAAAGTGTGTAATTTATTGTAAACAAAATGATGTATCAATGTAAACCAAAATCATTAGCCCACCAAGGCCCGAATTCCAGATTACCCCAGCAATCTCAGGTTGATCCAATTTCCCTGAATTTCATCATGTCACCTAATAATGTGATTCAGTAGTGTTTATGGCCCCACACACCTACGTGCACTTCTGACCATGTCTGGGCATGTTCCTGATAAGACTGTAAGTAAAGTCCTAGGAAATCTTCTCCCAAACTTGGTTCAGGCCATTAGTATGCTCCTGGAAAATCTGTGGCACCAACTTGTAGCCTCAGATGCACCGATACATAATGCCCCAGATGCTCTTAGTTGGATTCATGTCTGGGGAATGTGAGGGCCAGTCAATGGCATCAGAACCTTCACAATGCTTTCATCATACAGGAACTGCCTATATACTCTGGCCATATGAGGCCAGGCATTATTCTGCACCTGGAGCTGTTTGCACTTAGACCTCTGGTGTGCAATTAGGACAGCTCTTATACAGATACCCCGTACCAGAGCTGTCCTAATTGTGTACCAGGGGCCTAAGGGCCCGTCCCCATGCTGAAAATATTCCAAAATTATTCTGAGGCTGCCTCGGGAGCATTTCCATGCAAAGCCCTAATATGGGCTACATGCAAGACAATATGTGTCAACTCCCCCCCCCACACACACACTTAGCAAGTGTACTCCTTCTGAAATAGGGGTCTAGCACGTATTGTCCTGGGTCATGCGGACGCTCCCGGGTTATTTGGGGCAGAGCTTGGCGGCCGCAGTATTAGCAGGCAGAGTTTCACCTCTGCTTCCTGTTCCTGCCATGCGCACTGCAATCAGCAGCCACTTGGGGATTTCTTTAAATAAAAGGCTACAGTTATTACACCCCCCTTCCCTGATAGCAAGTCTGGGACCTGGACTGGGAGAAAATTTTGAGCCGGTTGCGAGTGGGGGATGCCTGCTGTCATGCCTACTATCATGCGGATGTGCGCACCTCCGCTAACCTGTGGTGGCCAAGGAAGAGGAATGATATGCTTTGAGTTATGCTTTCAACTAACTTTTGATTATGCTTTTAACTGTGGCGGCCAAGGAAAGGAGTGATCTTTGTGTTTGTGGAGGTGCAACTGAGGTGTTTGCCTGTCACTGCTGCAGCTGTTTGCCTGTCATCACTGCAGCAGGTGGGGTGGGTGGGTGGGTGGGGAGAAAAAGATGTGGGTTCATGCTGCGGCTTGCATGGGGACAGGCACGTACAATTTGAATCCTCATTGCCCCAAACCACATGGGGATGCTTTATTACGAGTTACAATGCAGATTTTTATAACACCCATCACAAGCGAAGCAACCAGCTTCCATGGGGATGCGCCCTAAGTGAAAATAGGCTTCTGAAGGAACCCAGGGCTTATTATACAAGCATAAGGTTTAACAGTGGCTCTGAGGGTTTCATCCCGCTACTTAACAGCAGATAGGACTGTTGGCTATTACATGGAGGTTTGTGTGACCCTCCAAGAATGTGACTCCCCAGATCATCATTGACCCACTGCCAAACCAGTCATGCTGGATGATGTTCCAGGCAGAATAATATGCACCAGGACATCTCCAGACTTTTTCACATCTGACACATCTGTTGCTTGAAGGTTGTAACCCACCCAGAGACCTTCGGGTATGGGGCGGGATATAAATGTAAATAATAAATAAATAAGTGTGAATGAAGAGAACAGGGTACTAATGGCAGACTTGTCAATTCCGGGATTCTCTGGCAAATGCCAGTTGAGCCACATGTTGCTGGGCTGTGAGCACAGGTCCCATTTCGGGATGTCAGGCCACTGCCATGGAGTCTGTTTATGACAGTTTGATCAGAAGCATTCACACCATAGCCCTGTAAGGCTCTGGCAGTGCTCCTCCTGATCTTCCATGTAAAAAGGAGATATTGTTCCTGATGCTGGGTTGATGCCCTTCTATGGCCCAGTTCTCCTTGTGTAATGGCCCATGTCCTGGAATCTGCTTCATGCTTTTGAAACTGTGCAAGGAGAAAATCCAACTTTCTTGCAACAGCACATATGGGTGTGCCATCCTGGAGGAGCTGGGCTACCTGTGGAGCCTGAATGAGCTTTAGGTACCACGTCATGCTACCAGTAGAGACAAGGACACTAGCAAAATGCTAAACTAGGGAAGAATCAGTCAGGAATTATAACGAGTGAGTATTGTCTATGGTCACCATCTGCGAAACATTCCCTATTTGGGACTTGTGTTGCTGTTGCCCCTTCAGTGCACCTGTTGTCACTTTCATTTGTACCAAAGGAGATAAAATTAATTCACAATTGCTTATACTTCCTAACTGGACAGATTGATATCCCCAAAGTTTAAGTGACTTGGAGTTTTTTGGTTTTTTTAAGCAAAACTTTGTCGTCTGTTCTGGTCAATTTTCACAAAAGGTATCTTTTCTGTGAAATGGACAGTGCCTCATAGAGTACTCTGCTTGATAGAGGGCCCATTTGTGGAAATTATGGGTACATTTTAGGTATCCTTATGCTGCAGGAAGCTTGTTTGTCTAGAATGGTCTCTTGAGGGGATAAGATACTATTGACAGCTGGCCCGGCAGGTGGATGAAGACATTAATGTGTGCGCCTGTGTCTCAAAAGATAAGTTAAAATAATGTGCTCTCTACTTGACTTGTACTTTTTCCTTGTAACTTGCTAATTTTAATTTTGCATCAACTTTCCATCATTTTGACACACACCTCTCCACACCTCCTGAACTGAGTTGTCAGGCCACCTTAAAGCAGATTGTTTTGTTTTCTAACTAATTCACTAAGAATTATGCTCCCACTGATCCAAGATCAGCCTTTGCGGAAAGAGGTGAGAAGACAGAATGTCTAGAGATTTATGGCAAAGAAAAAATAAAATCTTCAGAAGAGAAAAAAGTTGACAAGAAAGTTTCTAAGCCCTTAAATGTTGATGAGTGTGATATGAAGTGACGGAAGCCTATTAAACAAATGTGTTTTTTCATGGAGGTTAGTTGCTGTGTCTACCTCAGTCTAAGGTCTTCTACAAAAGACCTGTGAGTTTAAGGGTCCCATGCAGTATCTAAGCTATTCTTAGGACTGCACTTTTCTGAATAGAGATTTCCAAAGTTTATTCTGAGTCTATTTATTCAATTAATGTATGTCTGTTGCATTGATTGAGAGTAGTGGTGACTAAACTTTATTACTCCAGAAGCTGCTAGACCCAATGAAGATGTAGCAATAGTGGATATCTTTTCAGATAGAGGCAGGTGTGGTGAACAAGTGAAGTCATTGCATACAAGGTTATATGTGAGGAAAGAGAAATAACAAATGATGCAGCTCAAAGGAGAAAAAAATGGAAACAAGTTCTTTTACATAGGATTGTTGCATCCCAGTCTTCCTCTCTTCCTTCTTATTTAAGCTTAGATTTCAGTCTCAAAGGGCATATCCCTGTTTCTGAGTACTGCTTAGATATAACCTCTGCTTTAAATACTCAGGGCCTTCTAGGTAATCATTGCTGCACAATATCTTCTGGTCTGGATATTTTCCTGAACTGTAATGGTAGTATAGCAAACAGTAATATGGAAAGATAGCACCATTCAGATTAAGATAAAAGCAATAAAAGAGCAAAAGAATCCAGATTATTGATAAACAATTATATCCATTTCTCTTTGTTGAGTGGGATCACATTGAATTAACAGCTTCAATTATACTCATAGCAAAGACTGAAGTAGGCATAAACTGAAGACAAACTCAAGGATTTTACAAACAAGTTGCAGCAACTTGGCTTATGGGTTCTAAGGCAAATGACTCTCATAAAGTTCTGAGACACTGTAATATGGTATCTTTTCCTCCCTGGATCAGGCAATTACCAGATGAAAGCTCAAAAAGCTCTTATTCACACAATCTCAGCCTCTTGGCAGCTTTGTCCTTGCAAAATGATGTTTATAGGCTTATTAAGAATGTCTGAGATTTATGCAGTGTGAAAACTTATATCAACTTCACATAAGCTGTGTCCCCATGCCGCTTTTTAGTCCTGGTTTAGTCCTGCTTGGACTATTTTTAAACATAAAAAACAGGACATTTAGCAACGCCCCCTGCAAACCCTGCCTCCAATAAAAGCACCAAGAGCTTCCCCTGCCTCTAGCTGCAGTCAGTTTTTAAAAAGATTTCTAACCATAAATACTTACTTTTTTGCACCTCTCCCTTTTAAGACTACCAGCAAATGTGCACTCAAGCAGATCAGTGAAGGACTGAGCACAATGTGATAAAATGTATCATTGCAAAGCATTTCAAAGTATTTAAAGTATTTAAAAGCATTGCAAAGCTCAAACGCATCCTTTCTGATAACAATACAAAAAAGATACAAATTTTTCCAGTGAAACTGTTTTAAAAGGCAAGCGGCTCTTCCCGCTTTTTGCCTTTTTGAACAAGGCTCTAGCATTGTGAGCCTCGCAAGGGAAGAGGGGAGCTTTGCATCTGTAAAAAATCAAAAATCAAAAAACACCCACAGCTGGCTGCCATTGGCCAGAAGGCTAGACCTCAACCCAAATAGCCTGGTATCGTCCCCATGTAGGTGAAAATAAGCAGACTCGGCTCTAAAAGGGAGATTGAGTCCTGTTTTCATCAGGACTTTTTTTCCCTCTAGATTTAGGCAGGATAGTCCTCATAAAATCTGGATGCTGAGTTACTAAGTCATAGGGACAATCCTTCCCAACTCTATGTTTACTCAGTGGATGTGGGAATGTAGAGTTCCTGCACCTTGACTATTCTCATGGAACAATTTCAAAACTGTTGAGAGAAGATGCCTCTCTGACTTTCATTATAGTCTCTTTTTGTGTTGCCTAGGCTGCATCCCCAAGCAACTTATTTCCCTCTCTAGTTTCCCTCTACTGTCCCTTTATTCCAACGGATTTTAAAAGTGCTGTTCAATTCCGGAATAAGCGTCTGAATGAGGCTTGGCAAAACGTCCCCACAGAAGCGTGTTTTCTTTGCCCGCATCTTTTTCTCCCTGCCCCCTCCCTGGTTGATAGGGTGCCAGGGGAATGGGGAGGGACTGTGCTCTGCATGGCCTTAACCAGGAAGACAACCCCCAACAAGTCCAAAAGAAAAATAGCCTTCTGTCCATCTCCCCCCCCCTTGCAAAGGCAACCGGGCAGCAGCCAGTGCTTGGGCAGAAGCAGTTCATTAGGCTATGGCTTCCCATGCCAGCAAAGACAACAGCTGCAGCCATCGACCGCATGAACGTTTGCTCATTCACTCTCAACACTTTCACTCTGATCACTCTGGGCTCTGATTGGGGAGTGAAAAATAGAAAAATAGCCATGGGTATATACAAGTTCTCTGTTTGTCTCCCCTGCCCTTTGCTTCCAAAGGTAGTGATTTCACTGTCAAAATCTACCCCGTATAGCAGTCATTGCATTGTAGCAATCCACCCACTTCACACCTGATAACAATGTTGCAATTCTGAGCAATTCTGGCTCTTTAAAAGTTCTGGCCTTTTGAAAGGGAAAGGAAGGGAAGGTGCTGATGTTCTGGGAGATGTGTGAATGTTTAAGATTGTGTGTGTGCAGGCAGGCAGCAGAAGCAGAGCCAGGGTGCATTTTTTGGAGATCTTGGCCACCAATCCCTGCCCTTTTTGCCACGGAGCATCTCCATGCACAATGTTGCTTGGAATACCTGCGCCTTCCAAAAAGTGCGCTGGTGTCTTCTTTAAAGGACAATCTTTTTACTGTGCATTTTCCTCCTTTTGTGCTGCTGGAAGCTCGGAGAAAAGCTGGGCATGGGGGCGCTCAGAGGCAAAAGAACCTTTTTAACAGACTTTTTATTGCTTGGGGACGGGGCCTCAGAGTACCTTGGAATAGCAAGAGGAACCATCTTACAGTTACTAATTTTTATAAGCCATTCATTGTTAAAGGCAGAGTGTGGAACAAAATCAATCTGGCCCTAGAGCAATTGAGTCTTGCAAAAATATTATAGCTTATAATGAGTAGTGCTTTGTGCCATAATTTTGTAGTTTGAATTTCATTTCAGATAATGTATGTCTATTATTTTCTTTATATGGCTTGACATATTCTTACTAAAATGGCATATTTGAAAATTAAAAGGAAGATTCAAATTTCCAGTGACGATTGTAAGGAAAAAATGGACGTGTGCAGAAACATTCTTATCTTGTCACAAACATTATGGAGAAGAGATTGAAATGAATTATACTGGCTAATGTAGGTGTTTCAGAATGATTCAGTGACTTGATTAAGTAAATTTTGGGTTTTCTTCACATAATTTGTGTACAGTAAAACAAGGTGAATATACAGTTCAAAGCTGCATCAGAGTAATGTTCCCTGGCAGTAAAAAATTAAAGACTGTTCTGAGGACCTTAGTTCACAAGTTTTTGAATACTACTGTAGTATTTTGTATTTGAAAGATATTGTATATTCCGGCGTATAAGACGACTGGGCGTATAAGACGACCCCCAACTTTTCCAGTTAAAATATAGTTTGGGATATACTCGCTGTATAAGAAGACGACACCTGGCGTATAAGACGACCCCCGACTTTTGAGAAGGTTTTCCTGGGTTAAAAAGTAGTCTTATGCACCAGAATATACAGTACTTAGCCGGTTTCAAGACGTGAGGCTTTTCATTTGTTTGGTAATAGTAATGTACCATTGGCACAAGTGTACTGGTTGGAAGTGCTTAAACCTTAAGTGCACATGTTAAAAGGCAGAAGACATAAGACATTGCTAGCAGCAGTTGTTTGGTCAACTGGATTCCTGATGGGTTATAGTAGGTCTTAGTAGGAAGTGACATCAAAAAAACCTTTTAAATAAACACATGAAAGATCCAAAAGACTGTTTCTAAAGCTTTTTAAAAATAAAAGCAAAAAACCAAAAAGGACTATGGCAATAGATGAATACACTTATTAGTCTGTAACTAAAGTGATATCAGTTACTTAATGGCACTTCCACATTGACTGGTACATTAAACTAGTGAGTGTACTAGGATCCCCCTTCTCCTTAGACTGCACCAGAACGCAGAAGGGAAGTTCCTACAAGAAGGCATTGTCTATAGAATATCTTCACGTTGGAGTTTGAAGATGCAATTTGGCTTGCATTCTGCAAAAAGAAAATTTCTTGCAATGGTTAGAACAGATGTGAGTTCATATACCAATACTGGCATTTACCAATACTGGATGTAGTGCACGAAGGCTAGGACACACGGAGACAGATTCCCTATACACATCTAAGCAGGTAAGGAACATGTGGGGACACATCCCTGCCTGCATAGATGCAAATGGGGAATCCATTCCTGTGTGGCCTAGCCCAAAAAGGCTGGCACGGGGGTGGGATGCCCTTCCCAGGCCTGCCACCATTGGGTCAGAGTCAACCCAGGGGTGGGAAGGCCGGTCCTGTCCCTTACCTGGGTTCCTCCGGGCTGTAGCAGACCTGACTGGGTCAAATACATCTAGCAGGAACCCCCTGGGCACACACACACACAGGACATGCGCCTCCCCGGACACGCGTGTGCAAGGAATTTACCTTCTCAACGCCGGAGTTTGGACTGGGAAGCCCGGGGGCAGGTGGTGCTCTGTGTCTGCATGCACTGCTGGCTCTGATTGGCCAGCGGCCCACGCCTGTGCAGAATCCCCAGTTCGATGCCAGGCATTCTGCACAGGCATGGGCCACTGGCCAGTCAGAGCTGGCAGCGCATGCAGATGCAGACACAGATGCAGAGCGCCACTGACTGGACCCCCCTAGTCATGCCTATGGCAGTGAGGAGTTAAGTCCCTGGGTAGGCCCCGGCTCTGGGTGGGGGGTGGTCCCAGAGGGTGTCCACGGGGCTCAGCTGCCTAGATCTAGGTGGCTGAGCCCTGCCGAGGCCAAAGATCCACTCCTTTGCACTGGCAGATGTGCTGCTCCATGTGGTAGATGGGGCCCACGCTGTCAGCACGTTGGAATGGGGGCATGCACAGTGTCTACCATCACGAGTGCCTACAGTTTGATGCGCTGACACCGTGATTTCGGTCTACCACACGGAGCAGTACATCGCCGCTGCGGCGGGGGGAGACCGAACCTTGGGTGTCCCACTGACTGCTGCAGTCCCGATTGGACCGCAGCAGCCGACAGTGAACCCCTAACGTGTGCGATGCCCTCTTACCTTGCTGGGCCCAGGGTCCAAAGTTTGCATGGCCTCAAGCTCAATGTGCCATGATTTATGCAGGTGTGCGAGCTCCAGTAGCTCAGCCCCACACTCACCTGACGGGTCAGCGTGGGTTCGGTCTACACAGATTGTGGCAGATTGCTCTCAAGGCCACACGAGGAGCACCCTGGGCCCGGCAAGGGAAAGTGATTGCATGGGCCTGCCAGCTCTTTGGTCAAATTTGGTCCAATAGCAGCAGCGGGGGTCGGAGCCCACAGCTGTCCAGGAGGGAGCGTGTGAATGCTCTCCTGGAATGCGAGTAGGCTGCCCTGGGATGGGCTGGAGTGGTTCTGAATGGAACTGCTGGCCCAGCAGAGTATACACTCCATCCCAGGGTGTCCTACTCGCGTTCTGGAGGCCTGGTGCTAATAGGCCTCTGGTCTAGCATCCTGTCTCAGATTGTGGCTCAGCAATTGTTTCTGGGCATTCTCAAGCAGAAGACAAAGGCAAAACCTTCACCTACTTTAGACTTCCTACAAATGGTCTTTAGAAGCATCCTTATTTTACAACACATACAAACAATGCAGAAAATGCAGTCAGCACATTTCCCCTCCCCAGTTTTAATCAGCTTGATACATTTGTCAACTGTACCTGCCAATAAAACTGATGAACTCCTAATTTCTACTTATTAATTTAAATATTTTATCATCTAGGTCAAAAATCCATCTTGCTGTAGATATTTTAGTACCATAAAACTCTAAATTAATACAGTCCAAATACAATCCAATAAACCATCAGGAGCTGTCGGTGGCCACAAGGTTTAAAAGCTTAGGAATAGAAAGAGCTACAAGGACAATTTAAAAAGATATTAAATAGGCTGGAATCTTAATTGCATCCTTTGGAAAACATTTGGATTTTACAGCTGTTGTCCTAGGATAAGATTGAAACTTTAACATTTGTGAAACAGCTGTTTCATTTGATGAAGGCTGTTTCTTTTAAAACAAAGAAAACGTGTACATGATAGGTTGGTATAACTATCTAATTCATAAGATGTGAAGATACATGATCATTGTTTGAATTAGACTAAAGGCATTTGTAAATGATTTTAAATACATAGTAATAGATGTTGTTATCAGCCGAAACTGGGAGGTATTAATAGCATAGTGTGCTTTAGTAACTGATATTTATAGCTGGAATTTTTCTTAAGAGTACATAGACTTACCAAAAATAGATAGTGATGTTACACACACACTCTAGAAATGTTAATTAATCTTAATTAATGTAGTTTAGAAACTAATTAAATTAGTTTAGAAATATTAATTAATGATGGCAGTGATGAATAGAAAAATTAAGTTCATTTATAATATGCAACTTTGAAAATTGTTTACATACTGAAAACTACCTTTGAAGGCATTTTTCTAATTTAGGTTGATTTTAATGTGTTTGAAACATGGAAGGAAGAGATTTAAATTATTGATTTAGCAGCACAGGCTTGTTTGAGATAAAATGACTGTTGTACAATAAGGACTGTTTAATATTTTTTATAGGATTATTTGATTTTTCACAAATACGGCAATGCTGCCAGAAAGGACTTATGGAACACGTTGTCAGAGGTAATGTATTTTTTTCCATACTAAAAACTCTTGAAGTTGTTGGCTACTACTATGTGAGTGCTATGGAAATAAAAAAGTTATTGATAAACTTAGAAGCTGACATAGTTAATAATGAGAATTTTTGATGATTCAATTAAATTTATTCTAGTCTATTTTATTTAGATCACTTTCGGTATTTGAATAGATTGTACATGTTTACTCTTCCCTATGATACATAACTAAATTTCATTTCACGCTTCTACAAAAGTGGATGAAATATGTTGAACTTTTATATGAGCATTGAGTTAGCTGCAATTAGGACAAATCAGCAGAATTTAAAGTCATTAGTACAGATTTTGTGCGAAGAGCTAGTATGCAGGCATGGAACGTGATATTCATTTGAATTCATGAATAGTTTGCTGCTTTGCCTTAGAGTATTAAATGGGCTTTTTTTTGTTTTAAAGGCACTTAGGAAGGTTGGAAAATTTGTGAATATCCAAGAAGTAATGGATCAATGGACACTCCAGATGGGTTATCCTGTTATCACCATTATGGGAAATGAAACTGCAGACAATATTATAGGAATCTCCCAAGAACACTTTATTTATGACCTTGATGTTAAAACAAGAGAAACTGACCAAGGAAACAACAGGTACAGACTTTTGCTATAGTTATATTTTATTATTTTGAGCAATCGGAAGTCTCCACAGGAATGCTTAAATAACGAAGATCCAGTAAAATACCGCTTACATGGATTTTTAAATATTTTTCTGTTATGTAAAATATTATTTAAATTAGAAACCAAATCATCTACAAATGTTTATGTTTAAAACTTATTTTATTTTTTATTTTGCTGTTAAACCTATCTCATATTATATATATCAGTTGTAATACAGACATAAACTATTTCTAAATAGAACCCTGCAACTTTAGAATTTTGCAAATGGGTGCTTTAAAAACATTCAAGGACATTAGTTTTTCAGAAGCCATAGGATGCTAGGACATTTTCACAAGTGCCATGGGAAAGAATCCCATGACAGTTAGGATCAGGGACCCTGGTCGGTGGTCATATTTCAAGTGTTGGCCCATCCCAAACTTCACCCAGACATACACGGTTCTTGGTGAAGTGAGGATGGTCCTGTTCCTTCTGCCTCAGCAAAGCAATGGCCATGTGCACCAGGCCATTGCAATAATGTTGGCAATAATGAAGCATGACTGTGCAGCTGCATCTGTGTTGTCCCACCACCCTGCAGCCTATGCATACGGAAGTATGCAAATGTTGTATATGGTACTGTTTACTACTCTACAGCTACTGAAGATCAGGATGGCCATATGTGCTCTGAGCCACTGTGAGCTCCTCCTCTAAACTGCCTCTGAACATTGTAGCGGCTTTGGTTAGCTTTTTACCTGGCAAACTTCAGAAGCTGCTTCCTGCGATTGGTGAGTGGGAGTGGAATAAGGGTTGTGGGAAGAGGCTTGTGTGACAACAAGGGCCAGATGACCCCCCTTATCTTTACCTGTCAAACTGGGGCAATTAGTTCTTTTCCGTATGCCCAGCAATCGGACTGTAGAGAGAAGAGGCTCGTTTCTGTTTGTTCACTGTTTAAAAATGGCCAGCAGTTGTGATCTCCAATGCACAGGACAGGAACAGTGGACACAGGATGTGGAACCCCACCTCCTAATGACACCAGAGTCAATCCCCTCCCCAAATAGTCCAGGACCATCCCCCATGTGCGGACTCGGCCCCCAAAATGATGCAGACTTGGCTCTGAAACCGTGCTGAGAGCAGAGGCCTTTTCGCAGGAGGGAGTTTTGAACACCTGTAGAATATGCTGGGATGAAGCATTCGCTCTTCAGATGTGGCGGCTCTGTTCCAAGCCGCCCCGGCCAGTTCCAAAGTGTCTACATGTGTTCAAGTTTCAGAGCACAAAAAGGTGCTCTCAAACCGTCCTTGCACATTCGGCCCGTCCCAGCAGCTGTACCAGAGGGAAGGCATTTGCACACTCTCCCTCTGTGACAGCTGGGCCCCTCCCCCAGGCTGCCCTGATTGGCTTCCTTCGAGCCAGGGGTGGGCAGCCCTTCCCTGGGCTCCTGCTCACTCCTGGGGCCCAGATCGGGCTCCTAGGTTCAGCAGGACCTACATCTAAACACCCCGCCCCAGGGGAGCGCACAGTAACTCAGGTGAGGAGGCTGGCTGCATTTTGTGCCTACACGCCGGGTGGTGCCTGATTGGTCAGGGGCCCGCCTGGCTTCAACTGGCCATGTAGATGTATTCCTGCCTCCCTCCGTGTGAATGGAGAAAGCTTTGCTGCGTGTCTTAGCCTTCTTCACTCAGAAGAGGCCTCAGTTTTCTAGAGGACTAAATTTAGTGCTGATTTGGATGATTTGGTCTGCATATAGTCAGGTTAGGGGGCTTTGCATGGATATGTTCCTTACCAAATTCGAATTCGATTCGGATTATATAGTGCATGGGGACATGACCTGTGATTCCTGTGAGTGAGATACAGCTAAATATAGGAGAGGAAGAGAAGAAGTAGGACAGGACAAGTTGTGTTATATATTAAATGCACATCTACAGAAATCTAAGAAAATGAACATGATGACCCTCAATATGATGTTGAGAATGTTATGTTTCACAGAAGGACATTTACAATATTTTATAGAAGCATGAATTGATAATGCCTGGGAAACTCTGCTAAAATTTTCTACAAAAGGTGTGAATGTGCTTGTCAGTAGTTTACTTCAGCTGGTAAAGAAAGTCAAAAGGGGATCTTCTATTCTTAGTTTAATCCTGAAGTACAGTAAGGCCTTATTTTAAGTGAATTCAGTTGCACAGTTTCAGTATCACACTTTACTGAGACCTTGTTTTCCTTTTCATGTGTTTTCCCTGATATTAGAACACATGTTTTGCTTTAAAGCAGCATTCAGGCGTGGCTTACTTATTCTGCTGTATTTGGATATTCTGGAATAAAGCATTAATATTCTGGAATACCCATGTTATATTCTGGAATATCTAAATGTAATGGAATAAATAACCAATGTCTGGATGCAGCCTAAGTGAGAGCTTGCTGGAATGTTACTCTCATGTTAAACAAGTCCTTAGTATAACAGAGATTGTTTGATGCTGGAATTCCTTGAGCTTCAGAAAAGCATCTTGAAGAAATCATAGTAATGATAAATAGAATCCCTTGGCATCGAAACTTAATAGGAAAAGAAGCTGAAAACAGGTGGCAGTTCCTAAAAATGGGAATGCTTAATGCACAGTCACAAATAATTTCAAGGCATTAAAAAAAAAAGGAAAATGACAGCGTGCCAGCGCAAGAAGTTCAGTGTGATAATTTCCAGATCAAAAGGAACACCTATAAGAAGCAGAAAGAGGAAAAGGTCAGTAATGGAGAGTACAAACACATTGCTCCAATTGTTGAGTTTGTGTCAAGAAGGCTAAAGCTCAGAATAAGCTGAGGTTGGTGAGGGAAGGTAATAACAACAACAAAAAAAGCTTCTTGAGATTTGCTCAAAGAAAAAAAGAACTGCTACTCAGTGGAGATGGTAAAAAGCTAATAGATGTCAAATGATGGAACCACTCAATTCCCATTTTAGTTCAGCCTTTTGGGAAACCACTCTGCTGAGTAAAGATTGCAGTTTAAGAGAGCACCATATTACTGAATCAGGATTGCAACTTAAGATGAACAGATGTATGGGACAAAAAGGCCTTTTTTCTTTACATGAATTCATGCATTTTAGGCCAGATGAATTAATTGGAAATTCAAGCAACTTTTACATGAATTACTTAGACATTGACAGCAGTGAATACCCTAGCCCAGTGTTTTGGGCCATAAAAGCATCAACACAATGATGGTTGTTTAGTTGATATATGGCCTAGCTTGGCCTAGATTTGAAGCCAGGTAAAAACAATGTTTCAAACTGAGGACATTTCCCTCTGGCTCCAGCAAATGTCCTAGAAATAATGATCTGTGGGCTGTTCTTGCTGCCTTTAGGTATCTGCACAATGGCAGCAGAGGAGCCAGCCTGGGCCATAGTGAGCCTACTCACTAGCTAGATTGCTCCTGAGTGCACATTCCATTCCATACCTGATAGTGTGCCACAGGAGACTCTGCCCTCCAATTGCACATGCTGGCATGTGGACCTCATGATTGTCATGTCTCAGGCCAGCCAAGTTGAAGACGCAAAACATGCACTCACACTCAGGGCTAGTCCCCATTGGCCAGCCACGCGCCTGGCTTCAGCAGGCCCTCTGCGTAGGTGCCTGTGGCTGGCCAATGGGGAGGCGCATTGCATGTATGCGCAAAGCACTCTGGGCCCTGATTCTGGCTGCCTGCAGGTAAGGAGGGGAATGTGTATGGCCTGGGGTGGGTAGGGGGGTGTAGGGTTAAGCCCCCACCCCCGGCCCCAGGAGCCACGATTCTGGCTTCTGGGGCAAGGGGGAGCCCAGAGAATGGAGGCCCCTGGTTCTTCATGCCTGGCTCCAGATGAGCCAAATGGGGAACCCAGGGGGAGAGCCTTGGGAGGACGGATTGGGGTGGGTGCTGTGCATCCGCACTGCACCCATGCCAAATCCATTTCCCAGTCCGTCCCTCCGTGCGTGTGCGGACACAAGGGGTCCTGTAGATCCGTCACAAATAGTGACTTGTTAGGCTGTTTGGCTCATCCAGTTGATACCTGTAGTCTTTATTTTAACTTCCATATCTCTTTTATGCTGCTACTATCAAAATGCTACAAATACCCTCTAAACAGAAGATACTCACAGGGAGACTCACACCAGAGCTTAGGGTGTTTCCGCACTTACCGCTTGAAATCATGATTAAGGAAATCCGTTTTTATGAAATGTGTCTCTACCAAGATCTGTTTCAAATAGATATGGATCTAAATAAGGCCCCATGCTTCTGCACTCACATGGGAAGGACGGATTGTGAGGAACACATTATGCCTTCTCAATGCAGACGCAGTAGCACAGATTTCCAGACGAATTTGGCCTCCCAGAGGCCACGCCACCCCAGGAGCCATGTGATTGGAGCATTCAGCCATCACTCACTGCTCCTTTCCTGCCATGCGTGAACCAATCAGCGGTGTGTCCGAGATTCCGTGCTCACCAAAGCCTGCCTTTTGTGCATGGAATCACTACATTCAGACTTGCTGTCCCTCTGCTGCCATAGCTGGGCGCCTGCCCGATGCGAAGCCCGTGTGAGAGGGACTTTGTGACTGGACAGTGTTTCTCCTGCCTCTCTCAACATGGCAGCAGCTGCCATCACCTCTTTCAACATGGCAGCTTGCTGCCACCCCCTCTCTCAACATGGCGACTTCCTGTCCCGCCCACATGTGTTCTCTCTCCTGCCCATGTGCGGAAGCATCCTCCATTGATGTGGATTTACAGCACAAAGACTGATTAAGAACGAATTAAGACTATCTTCTTTCAGGTCTTCCCGGAAACCGGTTTTAGCAGCTCCTAGACCCCATTAGAGATGGGTCTCATGCAAGCCAATGTGGAAGCGGACTCCTCAAAGTGTCACTAAGTGTGCTGCAATGTGGAAGACAACTTGGCAAGTGTTTTATATCTGTCCTTAATCTGTCTTTAGTGCGGTTTAAATGGCCAGTGCGGAAAGACTCTTAGTGTCCTTTTAAACATTGATAGCCATTATATTGATACTTCTATCTTTTTAATATTTTTTTTATATAGGTAACAGTTAGCTAACTAACTAACTAACTAATTAGACATATATTTAATATGTATACTGCAACCAACTAGTGGCCCAAGTGTTGCTGTGTACATTAGGCAGAGCATTTAGATTTTTTCCCCTGTGAATGGAGCAGGAAAAATAGCGTGGCTTGTTTTGGAAATGAAACTGAGCAACACTACAGAGTGTTTGGAATCAGGGTATATTTTTGAAGATTAAGATAAATAGGAAGCAAAAAGAGATATAATTATGCAAGCATTTGCTTCCCTTATGTCATGCTTATTGTTCAGTTTGAGGACAAATTGCTGATGGCTCTTTTAAAAATGGAACTTATTGGTTTTCTTGCTCCTGTTTCCATCACCCAGAATGTCTGTGCCACAAAAATATTATGTAATGCTATATTTAATAAAAGTTCCATCAGTGCTGGCATCATAACAGCAATACTCTGGATCCGTTTATATGGCACTATTAATTGAATCAGTTGTTGCTACTCTTCATTGATGCAGCTCCAGAAATAATTAAAAATCTAAAGAAGCAGCTATTAAATATTAGGGATATGAGTTCTCAAAGTTCGTAATTCCATTGATCTTACTTTGCAGTAAACTTTTCATTATGTAGAAAAATGCTAATTAAACTTAGCAGTCTTATTACTCATCACCAAGAGGGACTATATTTTAAATACTTGATTTTGATTTATTTATTTTTACTTTATTTTAAGATTTAAGGTACTTTTTTATCAGAGAGGTTCTTTGGGCACTGAATAATATAATAGGATTTTCTTTCATAATATATTAATATATTCTTTTTTCTAGATATAAAAACAAAACCTGATCACACACCTACCTTACATGGTCTATTTATTATGCTATATAAATCTGAGTATAAAAAATGAGAATTAAATAACCTCATTCATTAGCAATCAATCTCCATTACTCAGTGATGAATGTTAAAATAGCTGTAAATAATGAATGGTGTATAATATCATTTAGGAACCCGTACTTTCTGAATATGATGAACATTATCCTGTTCTACAGAATCTGTTTCTCAAACCTACTATTCCCTCAAATCCATACACTCTATATCTACTTGAGCATAAATGCCACATCCAGTAATATGAAAAAAATAAATGCCAACCCAATAATATATAAAAAAATAGATAGCAGCACAGTAATTGAGTTTTTACAATATGTTTCAAATGCCATTTTAACTTCCATTAATAATTTGATAATTTCTGATTTTGAATTGGCTGTGTATCTATGAAAACAATGTAGATGGAACTCTGAGTATGATTTTCATGCTCTGAACATTATTTGATTTAAATTAGCAATAAATTAATGAATGAAACATAAGTATTCCATGTTCAGGTTCCATGCTGCCAATAATTAAGGTTTATATAGGCATTTCCAAAACTTCAACCATTTGTTTACCACCTTTATTATTTTTACCATACTGTTATTTACTGCTACATATACAAATCAGTGCCTTTTTAATTAGATAGTGTTATTTAGAATAAAAGTACTCAACTGTATATCACCTAATAACATTAGTAGTATGCATGTCACACTTGAGAAATGCCGGATTTGACTATGTCACTATGTGCACATGAAGGGGAAGAATGATATAACACTTTGCCCTTTTGCTCCTGCAGAAGCAATCACTTCTCCTGAATCCATAGCATGCTTCCCACATTGGATGCCCTCACAAAATTTCTTTGATGAAATTCCCAGTTGCATTTTGATGGGGGTGGGGCATTCCCCCTTCCAGTTGCAGGGTCAGATGCAATTTTGAGAATGGAGGAAGGGGAAAGTAGCATCTAATCTCTAGTGTCAGAATTACAGCAGATCCTGCTATAGAGGTTAGGGGTGGGGTGGGGGGTAGAACAAAGTCTCCCATGCCCATCAAAAAATGCAGCTGCCACTGCAAGACAGAGGGAGCTGTTTGAAAAGCTCTGAAAGATCTTCAGACAGTCAATGGAATAGGTTGCCAAGGGAGGTCGTGAGCTCTTCTTCACTAGGGATCTCCAGGCAGATGCTAGCCAGACTTCTGTCTGAGATGGTTTGGGAAATCCAGCATTGAGCAGGGGGTTGGTCCTGATGACCCTAGAAGTATCTTCCAACTCTATAATTCTAAGATTCTATAGGCTCTGCCACTAAAGTGTGATAACTGCTCTTATGGCAACATAGCATGGGAACAGTGTGGCATCTATGTAGGTGCTGTACTCCCTCTCTGCATTGCATGTGCAATGAGCATGCAGTATCATGCAAACATTACACCCCTTTACCATGCATTCAAAGTGTTGGATGTAGATTCTACCTATAATTTGATGATGAATAAGGAAACAGGATGACTTTTAAAACTTTTTTTTTCAGATATGTTTCTTATAAGCTGTTGTCAGTTATATCAAAACACCTTTCTCTTTCAGACAGTGGCTGCAGGGCTGCTGTGATGTGTACAATTAGAAACCTTTATTTGATTTCCAAAAATTGTGGTGTTAGCTGCTGTGCATCAGAGCATACTTTGGAACAATCAAAAGGAAGCTTCTCACTTTTCAGGCCTCAACCCCTCCAAGTCACGTCTCTGTGGTTGTAGTTGTTGGAAATGCAGCATTTCATGTGTGTGAGAGAGACAGAGAGAAGTCAGCCTAACCTGCTGGGGGGGGGGGGGGCTGGGGAGGCGGAGCTTGGACTTCAGTCAGTTTGTTTAGTTCTTCCTATTAAGATGGCTGAGAACAGATCAGGCTGTACCATGTTATTCCAGTTGTGTTTTAAATAAAGTTAACTTTTATTTTCACTAGTCTTTTGAGTGGTGCTTTTTTGGGATTACTGCAGAGTCTTACACTGCAAACTGTGGGAAAATCACACAAGTCTGATTTTCCAACAGTAGTAGGAGACATCTGAGAGTAAGTGACTCTGAATAAGCACTTTTCTTCTCATACTGCCAGACATTTCTGGATGCCCACATCCAGCCCAGCAGATCATCCAAGGAAATGGCTGCCAAGGGAGCACAGATTTTCACCCTTTCTCCCATGCCCTTCAAACTAGCAGTGTTTCATGCTGCCAAACATCCAAGTCCCTACATCAGATGTTTTGCTGTGCTGGGATATTTGGAGCCATGCATAAAGACACAGTCCCAGACTTGACCCATAGGATGCTGCTGCTCCTAGGAGTCCACGGTACAGGGCATTTTTGTGTCTCCAGAACTTGTCAAGATTTGTCACCTAATAAACACTGCTGAGAAGCCGGTGACTATGGTATTCATAGAAGCTTCCTAGCTAAAAGAAGACTACCTGCTTTCTTTCATGGCCCCAGATAGTGCAAAGACCAGCAGATAGGAACTTCAATGGCATTCTTTTCCATCTAAGACTGTATCCATACGATGTGGGATCACAGCAACTTACCAACTTGAGCAGTTTCTTTATGACCTATGCCACTTTCAAAGATGATGAATTAAAGTTTCTCTGCTTCAAAGGGTTTTTCCATTGCACCAGATATGCCTCCATAATATGGCTGTTTTTTCTACAATGAAACATCCTTTTGGCTGGATCATGGCACCAGTAAGTCTTCCTCACAAACACATGCAGGTGTCATTGCCATCCTCAGATACCTTTGGTAGATTGCTGTATACCTTGGAGCTCCTGGCATGAGTAAGCCACACCCTTCAGACTTCCAGTGGGCATCTTTTGTCAAAGAACTACAGATTAAACTTCCCATTCCACAGCTCATATTGATCCTAACACCCATTATAGTTAAAACATAGAGCATTTATCCACTTTTCGGAGGCTGGATGGTTGAAAGAAGAAAAGCAGGAAGCCCAGTTTTTCCATTTAATTAGGAAACTATTTATAAACTAGCTTGGCTTTGCATATGCAGTTTGTTGTGTGCATAGTATTTCAGAGTGCATGTGCCATTTGCTGGTTGTTAATACGAAAAGTCATTTGGGCCACCCTGAGGAAAATCTATATTGGTATGTTAATCTAAACTGTGGAGAAGAATTGTTCTAACATATGAAGCATTCTGAAAGCATATTTTCAGTTTGGGCCACTTCATTAAATACATGTCCCAAAAGCAAGCTGGTGGAAAAGAACATAAAGGGGACCTACTAGGAAATGGTTTTTATTGGCAGAGTTTGTAACTAGATATTGTGGGCGCTGCAATATATAGAAGGAAATTTTTCAAACTCCAGTCCTTGATGCGTGACTTTTCTATCAAATGAAAATACTCTCAAGCTTCTATTATTTATTTATTTATTTAATTTACATTTTTATCGCGAGATCTTACAGCACGGCAGGTTGATATGGGAGTAGACAAATGTAGATATTTGGTTCCTAAGTCATTTAGGGCTTTATAAGTTAAAGTTACTACCTTGAATTGGGCTCAGTAGCAAATTGGCAGCCAGTGCAACTCTTTTAAGACCAATGTGATGTGCATCTGGCCAGCTGTCCCAGTCAGCAATATAATAATTCTATATAATGATTTGAATATGCAGTGTATATTCTGGCGTAGTTTTGTTTTGTATCCTCTTTTATTTGCTTTTCTGAGATTTTTTTGGGGATCTTTATCAGTTTCTTAATCTGAGAACTGTTTTCTAGATTTTAGGGAATGAATTTAAATAAGTCATAACTCTGCTTCCCTGCAGAAATATTAATTTGATATGTACTTATTTTACTGCAATATGTTTATTGCTGAACAAATCATAAAATGGAATAAATAGAATAATAAAACAAGAATAAAAAATAGGTATATGTGGGAACATGTGGGTTGACAGTACTTCAAAACAGTTGCAGATGTTCAGCAGGAAATCTTGCAGCTGTTATAGTTTGACCTCAGCTGCTGTTATGCAATGGTAAAGTAACTACAGAATCAACATTATTTGTTTTCTTAATATAAGCTTTGACTTTGGAAGGTTTTACTGCCTTTTTAATGTAAAAGTCAATGATGTAGGCGAACATATTGTTGGGTAATTATCTTCAACAATTGTCTGAAAATGATTAATCATTGTATTAGAATTCACCATGCGTCGAAATGTTGATGCACAATTTATTTAGTATATTCATACACATACTGCTTTAATTCTTTATACATTTTTTTGGATGAATTGTATAGCCCAAATTTGTGCCTTTGGTTTAGTCCATAGTGACTGTGCTTTAGATTCAGCTGATATCTCTGCTAATGAAAGAATTGGTAAGGCAAATTTTGGCCTTTCTTATCCCTTAAAAGGCTGAAGGAAGGAACAAAAAGCAGAGGGTAAAGATGAGAACTGTTGAAAAGTGCTTGGAAAATCTGGGACTATAAAGACCACCTTCTTCCTTTTTTACATTGCTAGAAACCCTATCATGAGTACAGAGACACTAGCTGCCTTCCGCGCCACATTTAGCATCTTTGTTTGAAAGCCACAATGCAATTGGTATGCCACCATAATTTATACTAAGCTTGGTAGATATTTATATCTCCCGTACTATGTCTGTAATTGCTGTTTTAATACAACATAAAGTGCCTTTCTGCATTTTGCTACCCGTCCATGAGACGGGAATAGTGCAACCGCACTGGCGTGCTCAAGCATTCGGATTTGCAAATGCTAGTGGATCCCAAACGAAGCCCCCTTGCACCCAGGTGTTGACCTGAGTCCAGGCACATGTTCAGGCATCATCTGTGTGGGTTGGTGCAACTGCCCATGCACAGGCACTGTCACTAGGATGATGATGATGATGATGCACCATGCACCTGCAATCATGTTTCTGGTCAGCTGACATGCCAGCACGCTTCTGTGGCATGTCGGTTGACCCCTGGCACCGGAAGACGTGCAAATACCCTCTCCAGTGGCCAGTAAAGGTAGGTTTGTGGACATGTATGTATCCAGCTAATAGCCATTGGGATAGTTTCTGGTATAGCAGGAGACATTTCTGAGGTGGAAATACCTCCTGCAAGTGCAGATGTTGTTTCCTAGTAGCTACCCCAGCCTTCATTAGCAGGCCAAGTGTGAATTGGCCTCAGGTTGTGTTTGACTTACCTTGATTAGTTGTGCCAGTAGGCCTTCTGTTAGATTTTATGTATAATGATGTGTATTACCCCCTTCTTTACTTTTGATATAGTCTAATTGGACTAATCAGTAAACGTATATATATCACCTTGATTAGTTTGATGTGTTTAAATAGCTTGTGACAATATCTAAGAACTTCCCTAAACAATTCTGCTTATGTGTTCTGCTCCTACAGTTTGCTCCTTGTTTAAAAAGGTGTTTTTTTTTCATTCCATATTTTATTTCCAAAGGAATGGTTCACATAACCAATTGGACACTGGGGATATGAGTTTTGCAACCTCTTTCAGTTTGACATGTGATGAAGCATTTAGGCTCCGTTACATGTGTTGAAAATTAAGCTTATACTTTGTGGCACATTTGTGGCTTTTTGCTCCATATTTATACAGACTGTGCACCCACCCACATCCAGCCATATGTTATTTAAATAGTCTTCATTCAACTTGCACAGAACATCTTGAGGAACTGCCAGATGCATAATAAATAATGCCGGGGCCGGCAGACTGGCATGACACTATGTTGGGTGCTTGTCAGCCTTTCCCTCTGTGCTGGCTGTGATTGGTTCACCCTGTCTTGGCACAACACTGATCAGTTTAACCTTGAATTGTCTTGGCGTCAGAAAAAAACCATATTGTCTGAATATTCAAAATATAGTCTAAGATCTGTCTGTGGCCCCTCAGGAGTTCGTCAGTTCATGCCGTTTCTGTTCTCTGGATGGTTAGAAATAATATCAGTTTTAAATCTTGCAGTCCCCGTGCTTACAAGAGGCATCCTCTGTGGCCTCCATGTCAAAAAGCTTTGGTTTGAACTGAAGTCTACAGTTGTTATGGACTCAGAATGTGTGAAACTTCATACAAAGCAGGGGTAAGAAGAAGAAGAGTTTGTTCAGGAGCCTCCAAATGGTGTGATAATGCACAAATGTTTGGGACCCAATTTGAATGCTGACACTGATTGTGAAGAAGTGCTTGTGAAAAAGAAATTTGATTGTGTATTGATATACTCTAGGAACATTTTGGTAACATGAACTTTCAGTTCTCATAATTGTTTCCTATTTTTTAATGCATGACATTGCTTATGAAACATCATAGAGTCAGAAAAGGAACTTTTGGAACACTATCAATTCTTATTTTGGAATTCTGAAATATAAACCTTGAAACTTCTGTGCCCTGATACCAAGATTTCATATGTGACTTTTTAAAAAGTCTGCATATGCTTTCCTGCTGAGTATGTTAAAGTATTTCTGAAGCTGTAATCAGTGAGAACTATTCCTGAAAACTACGGTATCTTCTGTAGGGACAACTCTGGCCTTTTCTTCACTGGGCCTTATTCCAATTATATTCTGGAATAAGACTTGCTATCAACATGCTAATATAGCCTACAACAGGCTCTGGGTGGGACCTGCTGTAATTTGCACAGGCATGTGAATGGCAGGCTCCTGTTCCAGAATGTAATCCAGGGGTGTTTTTCCACTGCACCCCTTAGAACTGGATCTAAGAAGATCCGGATCTAAGGAATGGGTACATTTCTTAATCCATAGGAGGTGTAGCACCCACTAGGAATGGGTGCTAACACCCCTGCTGTGGAAACAGCTTTGCACCCATCTAGGGAATCCAGATTGACCCACAAGGGGTCAGTCTATTACCCCAGGTGTTTGGGGGGGGGCAGGGGGGGCAGTCTTTGAAGCAACTTCAAAGTGACTTCAAAGTGAATGTGAAGTCAACTTTGAAGTGACTTCGAAGCCAATGTTGGAGGGGGTCTCAAAGGTACATCCCCTCCCCCTAGCCTCCTTTGGACCCCATTGCCTGTTTCCAGTGGAAACAGGCTCCCTTTAATTCGGATTTTCTGGGAGAAGACCCCATTGTAGACCCCTTTAATGGGGTCTACAGAAAATCCGGATTAAAGGCCAAAATGTACCCATTAGATCCGGATTTCCCCAATGGCAGTAGAAACAATCGGGTCCCAAATGGATGCCGTAGTGGAAATGGGGTCATCCAGCTCACACCTAAATGGGTCCTAAATGGGTGCAAAAATGGGTACTTTTGACAGTGGAAAAACACCCCAGAATAAGGCTAAGTGCAGAAAGGGTCTTTGTATCTATGTACCAGAGTAGATGAACTGAGCAGCTGTTTTAGTTAAATAATGGGAGAATCATAGGTTCTTTTTGCATTTGCCCTTAACCCAGATAATATCTTAAAACTGGGATCTGCCGTGCTATGGCCATAGGCATATGCACTGGTTCAGTTCAGAGGGGCATGTAGGGAACTTCTGTGCTACATGCTTTGGCATGTAGTGTGGAGGGTGGTCTTGGTCTGGATTGCTCAGTCTTGGCGATATTGGGATGGGGCATGGTGGAAGGCTGTCCATTCTACTGAATCCATGTTCCCTCTTTGGAGATGGGGCCTTTCATTGCATCTCTGGGGCTGCGTCCCCATGCTGGCCATCTGGTACACTTTGGGCACTGTTTGGGCACGTATGGGCCAGGCAAGGAACCAGGAACACATTTTGGGTATCCCCATGAGATTTCTGGCAACACGGAACAGGTACGGGTTGGGCATGGATGGAGATGTTCCCATGAGAACCGTGCTGAATCCTGGTACGGCGGAGCAGCACCACCTCCCTCTCTGCCCCCTCTCTCCTCATTGGCAGCCAAATTGTCATCAGCCCACCCTTGTGCCACATCCCCCCCTTCCCTTAGTGGCACGGGCAGCCAGAACTGGCGTGGGAGGCATGGAAACAAGTTAAAATAAAGCTTCATTCATAAAAATAACTTTTAAAAAACATTGAAAACATTGAAAGCCACTACAAGGTTTAGCAGCAGTAGGCATTTGAGCAGTTGTGCGCACCTCTGCTCCACTGGGGACCATGAGAATGGCCATAGACTGAAAATCAAGACTTTATTTATGATCGCCTTGCAGATCGGGGAAACTGGGGTTGCAAATGGAACAGAAATCAAACCATTATGCACCCTGTCTTGGCATTCTTGACATGGGATTGGAATTACCTCTGTGGAAATGGCAGAAAATTTAAAAAGCAAGCCGTTCAACAGCCTGCCTTTGCGATCTGCATTTTAAAATGTCAGCAGCCGCATTCTTCAATGGACAGCAAGCACACCCCACCTCCCAATGATGTGAGCGCAAATCTCCTCCCCATTAGCCCACTAGTGTGCCCATGTGCGTTCCCAGTTCACCATCTTGCTTTTGGGCATCGGAAGCAGAAGACCTGCTCATCCCTGCAAAGGGCCTTTAGAGACATCCTACCTGTCTCTCCATCCTGGAGGTAGTACCTACATATCCATGCTAGTAGCTGTTGGTAAACTTGACCTCCAAAAATTTATGTAATCCTTTCCTAAAGTTATCCAGACTGGTTATTTCAACAGAGCTGCAAAGTCCCTTTGAATTTCTCTGTAATTTCACATTGCTTGCCTTGAAGTTTAAAATGTAAGATTGACCAAAGACCCCAATTTAGTTTGACTTAATATCTTTTTAAGTTCTTTTTAAAGGATGCAACTATTATTGGTTTAGGCAGGGAAACTGCAATAATTACAGAATTTTATGCCACTGTTATGTGAGTAACCAGATTCATTAAAATGATTATAATAAATAGGAATCATCAGTAATTTGATAATATTCTCTAATTAGGGAAAATATGAAAAAAAAATGGCTTTGAAGTAGGATGGAGCTTGTAAGAGGAAAGCATAGCATTCTCCAATGAAAAACTAATTGAGAAAAAATTGCAGACAGGAGCAATTTAAAAGAGAAAATGAATTTGTCATTCAAACACCTTTCTTGGCAAGTTGCAGATTTCCTTTTGAGATCACACTATAAGGGTAATCTAGGATTTTTCAGCTGGGTGAATACCTGACTATCCCAGTATAGTTTGAGGTCTAGACCCCTATGGACCTCTTACTAGCATGCTCCAATTGCATTAGATGGAGTTTATAATGGTCTAGGCACTCCAAAATGATGGCCTAGACTGGGAAATTTATGGATTTTTTAAAAAAAGTTATAATACAATCTGAATCATGAGTAAACTAGCCCAGGAGGCATGTGGAAGGGCACACATGCGAACTAGGAGTGTGCATGAAGCCATTTTCCACATTCAATTTGATGCAAATTGAATGTGAGAAAATTTGGTTTCAGCCGGCCTCCCCCAACCTGAATCTGTGGGGGCTTTGAATTTGTGCACAAATATTCAGGCGAATATTCATGCACGAAATGAATGGACCCCCACTCCTCCCTTCTCGCCCCCCATTGCCATAGCACTATTGAGTTCCTCAGGATATGGTGGGAGCTGAGCGCGCAGGCAGTGATGGCGGCAGCCAGGCAGTGGCTGGCCACTGGCTGCATCAGTAGCAGCAAGTGGGTATGATCATCACCGCCACCCACCACCAATGTCCTGATGCCAATGCAGCCACATTGGGGGATGGCAGCAGGAGCAGTGGCCACATTGATGCAGCTGTGGTCACCTCTGCCACTACTCCCCTGATGTGGCTCCATTGGGGACAGTGATGGTGGAGGCAGTGGCCACAGTCACCTCCTCTGCCACCACCTCCTCTACTCCCCCAATGCAGCTGCATCGATGGGGGCAGCAGCAGGGGCATTGTGAGTAGCCACATGGGTGGGCATTGGAGGTGGATTTGCCAGTGGCAGTGTGACCTAAAGTAAGTGGGATTACAGGGGGTGATGGGGGTAATGGGAGGCTGTGGGGAGTGCAGGAGGACACAGGGGGGTGAGAGGCTCTGGGGGTGGGTGAGAGGCTCCTGGGAGGCTTCTGGTACCCACCAAAGCTTTGATGAATACCGGATAAATACGGCCTATGCATGTTGGCCTAATGAGATTCATCCACGAATATTGCTATTTGCACAAATTTGTATGAATAATGAATAGCACAATTATTTATGCACCCTAATGTGAACCAGTTTAGCAAGAAACCCATTTCAGAAGTTGACAAAATTGTGCCACCAAAATGGGATCTCTGGGAGTTCTTAGACCAGAAACCTTCATTCCTGGCTGTTGGAGCCACCTTAGTCATCTCTGACACTTGATCTGTCTTCAGACAACTGTGGGGGCTATTATCAGAACAGAACTCACAGTTGTAGAAATCTCTGTTTGGGGATAGCTGAATCACTTCAAGTATGGAAATACCACAGTTTTGCACATCCATGAACAACTTTTCTATAGCTATGATCTTTTAGATAGTTTGATCTAAAAGGTTTCTTGTATAGAATGTCTTTTGCTTTTGCCGTTAAAGAGAAAAAGATTACTTTTGCTAATTTTATCCTCTTATAGGACTTAGCTCCTGTTCTTACACTGTTAAAAGGAAATACAGATCAATTACAACCAAATTCTTGCAATGCAAATGACAGTTTTTTATATAATAAAAAACCTATTACGTTACAAACTTAAATTACTGACAAAGGTTAATTAATCTTCAAAAAGAAGGTGAAGGAAACAGGACCCATTAAAGTAATTGCATTTGATGTAATTGCCATATAATGATGTTTTGGAAATTACTGGTTCTTGTTTCAGTTTTGTTTGCAGGGCTGTTTTTATTTGAAAGAAAGTAGCCTAAAATTAAATTGAAAATGGTAAAGTTTTTATGTGCTTTCTACAGTTTATATTAGATGTTTTTGTCACTTAAGTTTTAAGGAATCTGCAAATACAAAAATATCAACTCATTCAAAATTAATTACCTGTCATCAGGTACAAGTCATGGAAGAATATAGACTTGTGTCATCAAGTGAAACTCTCAGTATAAGTCAAAGGTTATCATTTAGATCAGACCTCTTAGCAGCCTTGTGGAACAGACAGATATTGTTGAATCATGCATTATATTCTTAGCAAACCAGTATAAAAGCAAGTTTATCCTTGATTTTGAAGATTAAGTTATACAAACTCTCGTGAGTTGTTATGATGAAGTTTATACACAAACTAAATCTTCATTGTACATTTTCATAAATTGGTTCAAATAAGAACATCAGAATGTAAGAGAAGCCCTGCTGGATTAGGAAACAATCTAGTGTAGCATCCTGTTTCACATGATTCCCCACCATTTGCTTTGTGGCATCCTCAAGCAGAAGATGAAAGTGAAAACTTCACCTGGTCTTGACTTTGTAAATGGCCTTGTGAAACATCTGATCTATCTATAACCCAGTGGCAGTACCTAGACATCCATTCTAGTACCCAAAAATTTGGGCAGCCCTTTCTTAAAGTCATCTAGTCTTGTGGCTGTCATCATCCCCTCTAGTAATAAATTCTATAGACCAGTGATTCACTGGGTAAAAAAATACTTCCTCTTGTCAGTCCTAACATTCAGGTTTATCAGTCTCATAAAATGACTCCTTGTTCTTACACTATGAAAGGCCCTAAATAATTTTTCTCTATCCACCTTTTCCATATCATGCATAATTTTATAATTTAGCCCGTAAATATTTTTGAGATTGACTAGCCCTAGATGTTGCAGTTTGATCTCATATTTTCCAGTCCCTGATCATCGTGCTTGCCCTTTTCTGTGCTTTTTGCAACTTCCACAATATCTTTCTTGAAGTGTGATGGAACCATAATTGTAAACAATATTCCAGATGTTGTTTCACAGACATCGGGTTCCGTTTTTGAATGCCTCTCTGCCCTGGAGTTTGGTTAGGAGGTCAAACAGACAAGATTAGGTGCCTAAGAGTAGATAAAATGCAGCTTCTTTCTTTCAGCAGTTGCTACAGAAGTGTATTGGGACATATTTTTATCTATTCCATCATTCCAGTTCCAGCACAACTGGGCTGAGAAACCTTTGCACATTCAGATATTGTTTTGACTGAGATTTCCATAATCTCTGGACCCACTGGTCATGCTGGCTGTGACAGATTTCAGATAGAGATTAACAACATGAAGAAACTCTCAGGTATCTCCAGGTTGGTGATGAAGACTAGCCCAGTACTCTAGAAAGCTTTCAAGTGTTACCTAAATGCTATGGTCGCTTCCCATTGTTTGTTCATCTATTTGTACTGGATGGTCACCTGCTTCTGTAGCCTCTGTTTTGCTACTCAAAACCCATTTTACTGTCAGAGTAGTTTATCCCACGCTGATTGTTAAAACCCTTTTGGCACTTACTTGCTATTAATCCAGATCAGTGCCCCCAAAATAGCCTGGGCCACTGATCCGTGTTATGGGGAGGTATGGGCTGATGACATTTGCACTGATGGCACTGATCTGGATCACTTGTGCATGTTTTGAAGCCACACCCCTGTGTATTCTAGGGCTAGGAATGGAATTCCTAGCTTTAGGGTCTTGAGGGAATGTTTTTCAGCAGTTCTCTATGGCGCACTGCTGAAATGCACCCCAGCCTAATAGTCATGGAATGTGGAGGAACTTCTTCTGCAAGCCTTGATGTTTCCAATCAGGTCCTCTAGTCTAATCTAGTCTGGATCAAGAGCCTTCTTAATCTGGATCTCACTCTGTCTTATGTAGACAGACCAGGTAAACATCGGGTGTGGCCTCATAGATCCATGCTAATGTGCAGATCTATGAGATTTAGAAGTATGCTGCATGGATTCTTAATATGGGTTAAGGGTCCATGAAGAAAGACTCTAACTCTCCTCTGTCATCAGATGGGGCAGGAAGTGATAACATCTGTGCATGGTTATTTGCCTGCTCCAGCCTCAGTAACCAGTCATCAGCTGAAAAGTGAGGTGTGGATGGTGCCAATATTCATCACCCAGTATCCACAAGATGATGATGATGATGATGTAAAATTATTAGAGACATATTGTGAAACATTGAAGTCCTTTAAGCATCTTTTTCAAGTAATAAAATTTACTCTAATCAACGTTTATAGGAGTGATAGATATTTTATAATATAACTAGATGCAATTTAAAATCTGTTACATTGTCCTTTATTTTCAGGTAGCAATAAAAGATGGGCTGCTGTCCAGAATAATCAATAAAGTTTAAACACATAGCCATGTTCTGAACTGCAGCCATTGTAAAAAGCTGCCCATGCCAATATGTGGCCGTGTCTTCCCTTTTATTGCTTTGCATTTTAATATACTGACTAGTTAGCTATTTCAGTCCTTCCTAATAATCCAAAGCCATTGACCTCTCAATAAATTTAATAGCATTGTTTCTTTTCTGCAGATCCCACTTGGCTCATCATTATCCTTTCACTCTGGCATAGAGGGCAGGGCGCTTGAGAATAATATGGTCACATATTTCTTTTTTAGTCACAAAGAGCCAAGAATTGGAAACTGTTATTTCCCTTATTGAGAACATTTCATCCTAGGAAGGTTAATTGGTTTCCTCTTAGCTGTACTAATAATAAAAAAAATCATTCTGTGAAATCAAATTTCAATGAGTCTGGACAGAACTACACTACATCTAGTTCCATATCTATCAGCATAATATTCACGTGCATTGAGGTGGGACTTGAGGGAAGTTTGCCTTTCCCTTAACTTTTGAGTTTCCCTTATGTCTTCTTAAATCCCTGTCACATGTGCATGCACAGCAAACAGATCTTGTACAGAATTAAATCTTTATGGCTGCTTTTACATGTTCTCTTGGGCAGCATTATTGCAGGGTAAACATGGATTTTGAAACCGTATGTCTTCCCCAAAGCATATAGTTGTGCTTCTAAATTTCCTGTGTCAAGAAAAAGAAAAGCCAATGAATATGACATCATTAAAACCAAACAATGTAGTGTGGACCAGATATAATCTTACAGCCAGCACTATGCTTTGATGATACTATACCTATGATATCCTAGGATGTATCTTCACTTACTTATAGTGATATTTGGATATTACTGAATAAAGGATGGATATTCCAGGATATCCAGACATAGTGCAATAAGAAAGTGACATCTGGATGCAGCCCTAGTCATCACATGAACTATTAACTGTGCGGAGAATGGACATGATTTGTCACCTGATCTGTTGAAGTGACTGAATACAAGAGTTTGGAATTATCAGAGTCATTACTGCATTCAAGCCTTGGACCAATAAAGTTTAGCCACTTTACTATATGCTTTTCGGGATTTTTTACTATCATTTGGATTTTTGTGTGTGGGGGTGGGTACCAATGCTAACGGATTCCCAAATACAGTATATTCTGGCATATAAGGCTACTTTTTTATATAGCGAGTATATCCTAAACTCTATATTTTAACTGGAAAAGTTGGTGGTTGTCTTATACACCCAGTCGTTTTATATGCCACTGTCCAGGAAAAGATAGCTAATAAATCTCTTTGGACCAGGCTACAGCAGATCTGGGTAAGGCATGCTCATTCAGATGTGTATGAACTACAATTTCTACCATTATTTACTACTGATTAGTCTGGCTGGTCTCATAAGCGAGCACTAGTTCATCTGTAACAAGGGATGCAGAAGAAGACTTGTTGGGCTATAACTCCCTTCATCCCCTAACCCTGCTCATGCTACCTGGGACTGATAGTTGCATTCTGTTCTTACAGTGCAGTTCTGGATCAGTAGTTCTGGATCAGGCACAAGCTGGTTCTAATTTGTTATGGACCAGCCCCCACACCAGACCCAAAGGCCAGAAACAAACGTTCCTGCCTCTGAGCCATCAAAATAGCGTCCCCATGGCCCTAGTATGCTGATAGATCACATTATTGAGGTCGACTGGTATGTTTGTCCTCTTGATCCAGAATATGCTCCATCTTGTGCAGATAGAGAATATTAGTGGGGGCAGGTTCTCTATAGTCTCTACCAGCAAGCAGTCTAGAGCCCCAGAAGAAGAGTACCATTCAGACCAGAGGTAAGTATAGCAAGACCCAAAGATCCAAACTATAACAGTGCCTGAAGGGTCACCTATTTCCCCTCCCTGGGCTACAGGAATTGCATGGAATGTAGAAGTGTTGAGAAATTTAGAGCAATCAAAAAACTTTCAGAAGGAATGAAGATGATGCTTAGGGAGACCTTTTAAAGACGGAAACAATGGACATGCTCATTTTTCTATATAAACTTTTCACATGATATGCATTTATATATCCATAGGTTTATACATACTTGTGCCATGTTTTTCTCTTGTTTTTTTTGGAGGATATCAAATGATTTTAGAAACTAGACAATCTTGCAAGTTATTTCAATTATATACGTAAATCAGCCTTTGAATCAATCTGGGAATCTTGCCTTTCTGAAATTTCTTGAAATTTCTCTCTCTCTCTCTCTCTGGGTGTCTTTCCACTAGCACTAAGTACCCATTGAAGCATCCATTAAGGACCCATTAGGCTCAGAGCCAGATGACTCCATTTCCACTACAGACCCCATTAGAGACACCTTTGTTTCCACCAGAGCTAGGGAAATCCAGATCATATGGGTCCTTCAGGACCTATAATCTGGATGATTTTGTGTAGACCCTCTACAATAGGGTCTTCAAGCATTTAATCTGGATTATAGGGAGCCTGTTTCCACTACAATTGGACAGTGAGGAGTGGCAGATCATTCAGGAGATTCTATGGAGCGATCTGCCACTAACTTCAACGATCCTCCGGAGCCTTTGACAACAGCATTACTCTTGCAAAGGGTTCTCTTCGGACCCTTTGCTAATCTCCGAAGGCAACTTCAGAGCGACTTTGGAGCTAGCTCTCGCAAGGAGTTCTCTTTGGAGCCTTTGCTATTTTCCGAAGGCAACTTTGGAGGTTGCACCCCTGTCCCCCCAAACACCTGGGGTGACAGGTGGACACCTCGTGGGTGCTCTGGTGTTTCCACAGCAGACAGGCTAGCACAGGCTAATGGGTGCTAGACCACCTGAGGAAATACATTGGGTACTTCCCTTAATCCAGATCTGCTAGATCCAGATTAAGGGAAGTACCCATTCCTTTAAAGGAGCTCAGTGGAAAAACACCCCCCCCCCTCTCTTTCACTCACTCACTCACTCTCTCTCACACACACCCTTCTCTCTTTCTGGCTGCATCCACATGGGCAGAAGTGTACCCTCTTAGGAGCTTTAGAGGCCTGTTATTCAAATGCTCCAGACCTGATCAGCCTCTGTAGGAGTAACTTTCTCTACCCCCACTCCATGTTGAAACATGGAAATAAAAGAAGCAACACACTAGTTGCCATTTCTGAGCTAGTCTCATAGCCCCATGGATTACAGTGTGTGGTTCAACAACTTTCCATATATAGTAGATGTCAGTCACTGGGACAGCAACTGTCTGGGATGCAGAGGTTGCAGGTTCAATTCTCAGATTCTCCCTTGATGAAAGTAACAACAAAACACTTTTGCATATCATTGTGTTGGTATGCCTTTGTAGTCATCCAAGGGTGGATGAGCAGGTCAGGAGAGACCAGATTGCCATAGATATGACCATGGCAACATCTGCCATGTGTCTGAACATTGTCGTGGTGATTAGGACATGACATGCAGCTGCTCAGCTGCAGTCACACAGCCATGCTTATTCACAGCATCACATGCAAAAGAGGATACAAACAGTGTTGCCTGGGAACCACCTAACCACTCTTCGTCAAGCTGTGGACAGCATTTTAGCGGTCTACTGCTAGTTAGGACTGGAAGAGATTAGTGAGCCCCAGGACCGCAGCGTGCAGATACATTTAGCCAGGGAGTAGAGAGTCTGTAGGGGCAGAGTCTGTAGTAACTCAGTGCATCAGACTTGATAAACATTTACAAAAAGAGAATGTCCTTAAATATGAAACTATTGCCTGTGTAGTGCCTTTCCAAACAAGAACACTTGACTGTATTTATTTGTTTCTTATGAATGTGGAATGTTTATTTCATCTTACCACAGCCATCTAGAAATAATATTTACTGTAAAGCAGACCCTGTAATAAACAATTATATAAGCTTCAGATTCATTAATTTATATATGAATTTTGGTCAGATAATGTACTGGAACATAATTTTTACATCTATATGTTAGAATTTTTAATTTAAAGTGGGTATAAATGCTGGCATTTACGCTTGATTTATATGTCTATAAGCAGTTGTATGTTAAATTTTATTGTCAGAAATCTTAAGTAAATTCTAAAGATGCCGTTGCTAGAAACTTAAATTATATCTTTAACTAAAGCGTATGTTCAATTTAGAATCTTTTGTCTTTAAATTAATTTACGTCAAATGCTTCTTACTATTGGAAATAATTCCCCTCTGTTTTGCAACTTGTTTTATTTTACTAGAAACTATCTTGTAACGATAATATGCTGTTGCTTTTTTAAAAAAAGACATCAGTATTGTCTGTCTTTTTTTGAAAGATGAATGACTTTCTTACTGCTTTGTTGCCAATAGCAAATTCATTTTAAAAGCAAGTATAACTCGTAACAATCAAAATCTTTGCTCTGCTCCTGAAATTGCTTGATTCCTGTGATGTAATCCCTGATTGCTGTGAAGTGAGAAGAATCAGTTCAGTATTTTTGTTCTTACATTCTCCCTCCTTTGTCTTACAGCTACTTGTGGCAGATTCCATTAACAATTGCAGTAGGAAACTCAAGCCACATCTCATCAGAGGCAATTATATGGGTATCTAACAAATCAGGTAAAACTAAACTTTCCTCCCAATGGAATCTCATAAAGCATTCATGTGTTTTCCCAAATGATTTTAGGAAATGTATTAGTTGTGCTAAATTTCCCCCCCTGCTTTTTAAGAATGAATGGTAAGAAAGGAACTTTTGTTGTTCTTAAAAGGTGATAAGGAAATTTGACTGTCATTAGTTTTAATGAAAGTTAAAAAATAAATCGTTAGCCACTCTAAGCTGAAGAATACTCAAAGGCATTTAAAATTCTGCTTTTGGTGTACTCCTTTTGATCTAAGGATGGATAAAATATTTTTATTGTTAAACCTGTAAAACAATATTGAATAGCACACATGAAGTGCAGTGCCTTAGCTTTAAATTTAGAAATTCTCTTTTCTCTTCAATCATGTGCTTAATGATTCTGTAGAAAAAATGCACTTCCTTCAATTTTTAATTATTTAAATTTATTTGATAGTAAGGTTATTTTATATCATTAAATAAATTGAGATATTTTTCCTCTTGTTCTCTGAACGTAATCTTATAAACTCCTACAATTTACTGTCTGGTATATTTAAAATCAGAAAGGAACATTTGTTCCATTGCTATAACAAAGCAAACTGTTTCTTTTTCCAAGATAGCAAAAATTATTTATAGTGGTCATTACCTGGCAGAACTGTGGCCTTTTCTGCACTTAACCTGTTATAGATCTAGATCAATGGGTCCAGAATCACTGATCTGGTTTGCAGGGAGTCATGGGCTGGATTAGTGCCACCTGCACTGATGGCATTGATCTGGCCTACACCTTCTTGTGGCTGTGAAGCTTGTGAAAGTTTGCAGCCACCCCACCCACCCACACCAATGATGGCTAGGAACAAAAGGCCTTTTTGGTGATATGCTATGGCACTATGCTGAAAAGCACCCCCAGTAGCTCTGGAACATAGAGACATGCCATCTACATGCTTCCCATGTTCTGGAACAAGGACTATAGTCCTCTTCTAGACCTGATTCAATGGGTCTACCAGAGATCTGAATTAAGGGCCTCTTAATCCAGATCTGACTACAGTGCAAAAGTGGAAGCTCTAGATCCAACTTAAGAGGCTCCTTGATTTGGGTCTAAGGTAAATGCTGAAAAGGTCAATATGATATTGGTTACCTCCAGATAGGGACAGAAGCAATTAAATGACTTCACTGCTTCTTTACCCCATAGGAGGAGCAGGGCACTCCCCCACCTAACCCTGTGAAGTAAAAAGATGCTGAATAACCAGCATCTTTTTACTACACACTAAGGGCGCGTCTACATGCTGAAAATACTCCTGATTTAAGCTTGTTTTGCCTTGGAGCATCTCCATGCACAGATTTACTTCGTGCTACATCAGGGGCAAAGGAGGAAAATCTGTGGCAGAACCCCCCCCCCTTTCAAACAGTACTACATCCAGAGTTGGGGGAAACCGCAGATTATCCTGGGAGCATGGAGACGCATACAGACTTCTTTAAAGTGTCTATCCAGCTGCATTAATTTTCTCGCTCTTTACATGTGTGTGTGAAAACATTCCTTTCCTTGGCTGCCAAGAGTTAAAAGCATAACCAATGCTTGTAACAAAGTTACAAAGCATTACTAATGCTTGTAACAAAGTTACAAGCTCTACTAAAAGCAAATTGCTCCCTGCAGCCTGTCAGCCAGCCAGCTGTCACATCTAGCCTCCCTCCATTCTGTTTAAGTGCACAAACAGAACACTGAACTCTTTCTTTTTAAAACAGATGTTTCCCCCTCTGTTGTTAAGATAATTAGCATCACTTTCCCCTGATAGCAAGCACAGAATTTCTTGCCCCCTCTCAATAATTTGAAAGAAAGAGAGAATTTGCTGGACAGCTTCTGTGCACAGGCAGCTGCAGGGAGTTGAGCTGCTTTCAGTTTTGCTTGTAACTATGTTACAAGCATTAGTTATTGAGAGAGCTAGCTGCTTTCAGTTATGCTTTTAACTATTTGCAGCCAAGTAAAGGGATGATCTGTGTTGTGGAGGTTCAATTGAGGTTTTTGCCTGTCATTGTTGCAGTGGGGGGGGGAGAGAAAAAGATGTGGGCTCACAAAAAGCGGCTTGCATGGGGACAGGAAAGTACGTTTTAATCCGCGTTGCCCCAAACCCACATCGGGATGCTTTATTTTGAATTACAACCCGCATTTTTAAAATCCAGAGCAAGGGAGAAGCAAAAAGAGACCATGGAGATGCACCCTAAGGGGAACTTGCTATGCTCCTGCTGCCATTGACAGAGCTTCCTGTTTAGTGGATGGGAAGCAGCTCCACCTGAAATGGGAAGCTTCTGAACCTCTAGTTTGAAGGACCTGAAAAAGCTTCCAATCCTCCAGTTTGGGGGACCAGAAGGAGCTTTGCTTTTAAGGTGGAGGAAGGGGCATGTCTGGAGGCACCCATGAAGTTCTGCTAAGTTCACATTGGTATACCATTTCTTGTCACCATCACTCATTTTAGGTCTGAATTCAGAAATGCTTAAAGTTGGATTCAAATACTTCTGTGCTACCCTAAAGCAGAAAGGAAATAAATTTTGGCAATTTGTACATTCTGATGGCTGTTTTTTTCTTATTTTTACTGCAAAAGTTATATTGCTGCTCAACAGGCTAGATCCTTTTGAATGACAAGATTCAAAAATGGGGGAGGGGTCCTTTCTATGGGAGCCAGAAAAGAAGGGAAAAAGAGAATTTCACTGAATAGAAAAATAACTTTTTCTTCTAGAAAAATTGGATGAAAGGAAGTAATCACCAGCCCAATATATCTTTTAATTTGGTTTTTTAACAGCTATTAAGTGGCAACAGTATCATAGAGCGTTAACAAGCTTGAATTATATAAATAAATAAAAAACACACAACTTGGGTATAAGGCGAGATTAAAATATAAATAATACATAAATAACTGACTAGCTGGATCAGATGTCAGGTCAACATGTGTTGCTCCACTACCTTAGGTGCATCTAAGGTTGGCTTTCAACTTACCAGGTAGTGCTTCAGGTTTTGGGTGCATGGGATAGATGTCATAATCAAGAACTAAAAAAGACACCACTGTGTCTCAATTTGTGAAAACGGAGGTGTCATTTCCATTGGCTGATTGCAACACCTCCAGGACATGAAATCAGATGTGCCCTAAGTTGGGTTCTACCCACTAATGATTGTGTGGACATATGATTCCCTATCTTATAGTAGGTGTTTCTTCAAGCCTTTTATGAAGGCAGTAGCAGATGGGCTCATAAACCTTTCTCAGGGCCTTGCATGTCTTATGAAAAAACAAAGATATCTCCCCTAATACTTTCAGCCAAACAATTCCCCTGCCTTAAAAAATCAACTATAGCTTCGACATGGATCAGTTGTTAACATATATATATCTAAAGAAGTATACAAGACATTAACTAGCTGTGAATAAAACCAATTCATTTGAAATAAATATTTATTTAGGAGAATTTCTTTCACTCCATTTATATGCTAATCAAGAAATAGATAGCAGGAATAAGGGAGAAAGGATTTCAGGATTAGATAGTGTCTAACACAATCGGATCTAAGGCATGAACACAATTGAAATTTGTAGCAGTAATATTTTAAATGCAAACTGGGTAAATGCAATGAATGCCTGATTGATATAGCCTTGTAATGTGTGAATAATACAGCAGAACTTCATTAGCAGAAGAAGCAGATTAAAAACTGGGAGGAAAGCAGGAAAGGTGAGAATAAAATTATTTTCCAGAGCTGATAGATGTACAAATTCATAGGTTCCTGCTAATAGCACAATTAAATGCTGACAGTGAAACCAGAACAAGCATCTTGAAAGAGTGTTTTATAAGAATTTCTGTGTTCTATTGCACAAATAAACAAACATTTTCAGCATAAAACTCTTTATGCACTGACTGATAAAACTGTATTTTTGTTCATTTAAGGAGTGGCATATCTTCTAGAAGTGTTTGAAAAAGTAGCCAGAGACACTTTCTGCTCTGTGCATAGCTATCCTAGGGTGTTTTCACGCTTTCCTTCCCATCCGCCGGATGGGAAAGAAGCGTGATGACCCAATGTTAACTAGCGCTCACATTTGCTAGCGCTAGGTAATGACAGTCTAAGCCCCATGCAATTGGCCACTCACCAGAGACCAATCCCAGGGGTGATCCTCTTCTGGGCACCATTTTAGTAGTGGTGCCCTCCATGATTTTGCGTGCATCAGTGCTGTCGCCATGATGATGATGCTCTGCACCAGCACAGTCACGTCTATGGTTGTCTGAGGTGCCAGAGTGCTTGCACGGCACCTCAGACAACCCTGGCAACCAGAAGAGATGCAAATGGCCTCTATCTGGTCACTCCACGTGAGCTTTAGGTCAAAGTTGGTAAAGGTGTGGAGCACTATTTTGTGCTCCACACCTAGGGTGTTTTTCCACTGCAGCCCTTAGATCCAGATCTAAGAAGATTCGGATCTCAGAAGATCCGGATCTAGTAGATCTGGATTAAGGGAAGCACACAATGTGTTTCCACGGGAGGTGTAACACCCATTAGCAATGGGTGCTAACACCCCTGCTGTGGAAACACCTTTGCACCCATCTGGGGAATCCAGATCTACCCCCAAGGGGTTGGCCCGTTACCTCAGGTGTTTTGGGGTGCAGGGGGGGTGCAGTCTTCGAAATCACTTCAAAGTCATTTCGAAGTCAACTTCAAAGTTACTTAGAAGTCAGTTTGAAGTGAACTTCAAAATCACTTCGAAGTGACTTTGAATTGAATTTTAATTGAATTCATAGCCAATTTTTGGAGGGGTCCCAAAGGTGCATCCCCTCTCCCTAGCCTCCTTTGGACCCCATTGCCTGTTTCCGGTGGAAACGGGCTCCCTTTAATCCGGATTTTCTGGCAGAAGACCCCATTGTAGACCCCATTAATGGGGTCTACAGAAAATCCAGATTAAAGGCCCAGAAGATCCGGATTTTCCCCACAGCAGTGGAAACAATCGGGTCCCAAATGGGTGCCCTAGTGGAAATGGGGTCATCCAGCTCACACCCAAATGGGTCCGAAATGGGTGCAAAAATGGGTACTTTTGACAGTGGAAAAACACCCCTAATCAACAATTTGTGAACTTCTGGGAAGGCAGGGAGCACTTGGAGGCTGTAGCATCCTCCTCCAAGTAATTTCAGTAATTGTTGACTAACAGCCTAATTGTGAATAGGCCCCTACTCTGCAATGAGCCTGGGTAGGCAGCCCATCCCAAGATGTGCTAGGCTGCAACTAGGCTCCATTTTCTCAGCCAGGCACTCAGAAGTGGTGCATTTATAGCACTTCTTCTGTGCACCAGACTTGGTATACAAAACCATGGCTGGTACACTGTCCACATGCTTTCCATTATCCAGTACAACAGGATAGAATCATTGCATACTGCTCGTAACCATTCCACAGCTCTGGCTTCTACAGGACCATTTTCATGCTGAATCTCATTCCAGTGCCTCATCTTGTGTAGATAAACTGGCCTACTTGGGGTCATGGCCTCCCAGTAAAACTGGTCCATATTGCAGACTTGCCCACAGAGAGTGCCACAAGGTCTTGGTGTGAATTTTTCAAAAATGTCACTAATAATCACTAGAATTTTACTTTTCCTCTCATCTGCTGTAGGTCCTCAGCTTTTAAAACTGTTGCTATTGTAGAAGAGTTTCTGGATACTGAAATGTGTATACTGCTAGTTATGCTTTCTTCATCCAGTAGCATGCACTATATATGCTTGGATAACATCATAATCTCCTTAGTATCAATGTTGCAATGATCAAGATAGGACAAATATGAATGTGCTAGTTTCTGTATAAAGATGATAATTGTGAATAAGATAAATAGAACAGATTGGACATTTTGGAAGGACATACCACATCAAGTTTACAGCCCCCTCTTTTTCTTTGGACTGCCTATTGGTAAAAGAATGAATATAAAGGATAATAAGAAAGGCCCAATGTGATGCCTGGTTTTTCTTTTTTTAAAGAAATTATACAATTGAATGATTCATATGAAAAAGAAGGAACAGCTTCTACACAGTTAGATTTTCTAGGAGCATGATAATTATTTGTTAGTTCAGTGCTTGGAATGACAAATTCCTTTTGAACAGAGACCAGTACTGGGAACCTGAGGCCTTTAGGCTACGACACTCTGGGACGCTTTCCCCATTCACATGTAGGCAAGTAAGGAAAGTGTCTACATGCATTCCTACCTGCCTAAGTGTGAAAGGGGAAAGCGTCCCAGAATGTTGTAACCTGTAAAGGCTGGCCGGGAGGCAGGACGCCACTCCCAGGCCTGGCTGCCATTGGGTCAGGTAAGACCCAGGGGCAGGCAGTTATGGTGCGGTACCTTCCCTGGTTCCTGTGTGTTCTAGGGGACAGGATCTTGTACCCTAGGGCCTATAGGGACCTGCATGCCTTGCCCCCCAGGACGGGCCTAAAGGGGAATGTGCGTGCATGCAGCACCAACCTTGTCCTCACCAGCTCCCCCGTCCCCATGGGGGTGTGTGTGTGCTCATGCGGGTCCCTGCAGGCGCTAGGGGACAAGATCCTGTCCCCTAGAACCTGCAGGAACTGGATCTGCATCTGTCAAGGAGGGAGGCGTGTGAACACTTCCCTCCCTGAACAGCTGTGGAACAGCAAGGGATGGGCCGTCATGCACTGGGCCAGGTGTATAGCACAATTAAGCGTTCTACACCCGTAACATGTGTAGGACACACTGGGATGCGATGGGGCCGTTCCGAACGGAACCACCAGCCCAGAGGAGTGAATGCTCCATCCCTGCATGTCCTACATGCATTCCGAAAGGCCTAATGAGAAAAGGACTCTGGTGCTGTTGAAATTACCTAAGTACTCTGATCCGAGGTAAGCAGACAATAAACGGCCATAGCTTGGATTCAAATTTGTGAATGTTTCCTCCAGATGGTTGAATGCATTAGGAATGCAAGTAACTGATATTGGATCTTGTGGATCCAAAATAGTAATGATATGTCAGCTGAATAAAATGTTGAATTACTGATTGTCTTCTTGTACAGTGTTTGAAACCCACTGAATATTTCTAATCTCATTAAAATACTCTATTTTTACAAAATTACACAACACAGTTATGTGCCACACTTAAGGCCTAGCATGCTTGTTATTCTAAGTTATTCCTTGAGGCATTTATCCTGGCCTTGCTAGAAAATATCCTCTAATTTTGAGTAAAACATTCCATCCTAAAGTAGAACATATTTTCTTCAAGTTTTAAGATTTAAATATGCTTTATTTGATTATACTCTGATATCGTTGGGTAGAAGAAATACTTTAGTTGGATTTTTAAAGAAGAAGGAATGAGTTACATTGTTGAAATGCATAAACTTGCTGAGATAGCTTTATCTGTCTGTAATAGCATGGAAAGGATAGGTGTTTACTTATTTCAAACTATCATAGTAATCATTTGTCCATATGGCCATTTCCAGATTGTTGTCCTTCATTATAAATAATAGCTAGCAAAATATGGTACTGCCTCTTTACTACTTTACACTTCTGGAGTGTGTCTTTGCTGGAAAATAATTAATCTCTTTGTATTTTGTAAAAATGCTTGATAACATGTTTTTCCATGAACAAGTAGTTCTGAGTAGGGATGTGCATGAATAGGTTTTTTGGAATCCGATTTGTAACAAAACAAATGTTAGAAAATTAATATTTGTCCGCATAGATGCCCTTTGAATAAGGTAGGATTCTATTTGATAAAAATGTATTCATACAAATCTCTGATACGAATGCATACATATCCTGGGTACAGATTCTGGATACAGATCCTATACAAACGCATACATATTGATACAATATGTATCCTATACCAATGCATACAGATCAGATACGGATCAGATATGTATCCTGTACAAATGCATACATATTGATACATATCCGATACATATCCCCAGTTTAACAAATGCATAAAGTATTTGTACAAATGTTCCAAAACATTTGTATTCATACAAATGTTAATGCACGAATGTTGTAACATTCGATTCATGTACGAATGTCTGAATTCATATGAATTCGTATGAATAATGAATGTTATGAATATTCGTGCACATCTCTGGTTCTGAGTTTATATCATTTTAAATGTGATATAAGTATTCTTCCTGTTTTGAGCATTGAACGCTAAGGACCCTTCCCTTTGATTGCACCAGTAGATCTGAGCTAGCCAGGCATGCTGATCTGGACCACAGAAAAACATGGTCTGGAACTAGGCCATCTATTTAATGATTCAGAGCCACACTACCACCACACCACCCAGGCCCTGAATCTTTTATGAATTTTGGGGGTGAGTTATGACCGTTCCAAAGGAGTTACAGGAGAACCTATTTCAGTGGCATGCTTTGGTGATCCACCAAAATGGGTCTCTTGGTAATCTGGAAAATGGGGGCATGGTTTTTGCATGCTTCCATTTTCTGGCCTAGGCCAGGCTGGTCCTCCCTGATTGGGATTACACTCTGCCCAACATAAATAGAGCACTGCAGTAGTGGATGAAATCTCATAGCTTCAAAGTAACATATGGACCAGTGAGGCCCAGAAACTAAACCTTACAGATTAAAGGTAAATGCGTAAAGGCCCTAAAATTCAGTTGTGCTATAATTTATAATTGTTTTCATCTGTAGATAAAAGGTTTTAACCTCAGTTGATAATTAGAGAAATTGCACATAATTTCTCTAACAAAGCCATACCAGCAGAGCTTGGGGGAAAGAATCTTCATCTACAGAAAGCCAAAGAAATGTAAAGGCTCAAACATCAAATTCTAGTAAATTATATAGAACTCTGGAAAGTATTCATCAGGCACCCTTTGCAATAACCACCTACTTGTTTGAACTAGAATAACATGAAAAGATTCCTCCTTTCCTTTGTAGGAAAAGGTCAAAATAACTATGCCCTTGTCTGAAAAATAATAGCAGGTTGTGATTGTACTTAAAAACTTACTGAAAACTACAATAACAGAAGTTTTTTTAAAATCAGCTGTTCTGCCTTCCTCAAAAAGATACATAGGTATGAAATAAGTATTTTTAAACTATTCTGTTTGACTGCAAGTTTCACAAAACCCCTCCAGATGTTTGTAGCCCCTTATTACAGATTTTCCCACTAGACTTATGAAGGATTATATTACAGAACAATTTCAAGTGGACAGATTTCAGGTCTGCAGAATCTACTTTGGTTATTATTTGGAACATTGAATTGTACAATTTTGAGTCTAGGAATATGAGTTCTTGTGTGGTACTTCCAAATGAAAATCCAGTCACTTGCTATAATTTTCTCTCCTTCAATAACATTACTTCAGGGAGGGTCATTTTATTGTCACACACAGGTTAGATCACTGATAGTACTTTACCTTTTATTAGTCCTTCTCCTAAGCCATATTTATTTTAAAGTATTCTGTAACAACGGTTTCCAAATTGTTTGTTGCATTTCAGAAGCAAGTTGTAACAAAAAAACCCACAGTAATGTAAATAAAATAATAATAATAATTTTTAACACTGTATTGAAGTCTTCTAATGATATACTTCCTGTTAATATAGAAAATGTTCAGTTTCCTTAAGGGTATGTGTTTCTGACACCACATTATGCTCCCCTTTCTGTTTTCCTAGTCAGCACATGTCTACATTAAGTATACCTAGCAACTTTTTTCCTCTCATACTTCAAGATTTCTGTATTGATTTTCAGTTCTTCCAGATTCCCTCGATCTTTCTATTTAAAAGTAAATTTGTGCAACAGGGTCTCTTGAAATGGAAACTTCCCCACAACTTCTGTCCTAAAGAAAGTTGTGTCCAAAGCAAGAGTTAGCCAAACTGAAATGTGTGCAGATAGGCCAAGGGCCTTTTTGCACTTAGAACAGGAAAGAGAGGCTATGCTCCCTCCCTAGGCTTGCCAAAAACAAAATGGCTTCCTATACCAGGACACTGGTAGACCTGTTTTTAGAGATATACTGGACCAGCCCAGGGAAGCATGCGGAAAGATGCATGACTTTGGAGATGCACCAAATTACACCACGTAAATAGGTTCCTGTGGAAAACTGAGGTTAGGAACTTCACTTCCCCATACTCAGTCAATACAGAAGTGACTCTAGAGATTGTGTGATCTCTGGAGCCTGGATAGGGGCTTTCAGCCTTCCAGATGCCTAAGGCCTATCCCAGGACTGTGAAGCTGTTCCTGCCACTGGAACAGCTCCAGGTTTGACTGGTCCTACTGGACAAGTCCACTAAGATAAGTGTGAAAATTGCCTAAAACCACGAGAAAGTTGAGGTAGTAGTAGTATTTGTATCTTCAGAGTATTTTTGGTGGGATTTCTACTTATAGTTTCTGTCTCTCCTTGAATAATTCAAGTTTGCCTTATATTAGAAAACAATACAGGGTGCCTACAGACAGGGATGAAAGCAGCAAAGGGATGAAGGCAGTAGGAGTGCAGAATTCTACCCCCACTACCATTAAAAACCTGTGGATATATTAGCAGTCCTTTAGTGTTGGGGGTGTGAGTTAGACTGCTGCACTTTTAGGGCAGCCAACAGTAAGCAGCATTAATGTCACTGTGCAGCAGGCAATCATCCAGTCTGACAGACAGGAAGCGGCAGGAGCCTCTTCACAGCTTCTAGCCATCCAGACTGTCAGATGGCAAGAGACAGCGGAAGAACAGGACATTTTTCATCAAGTCTGGAAGTACCCATTGACTGCTGATAGCAGCAAACCATAAGCCTGCTTTAATAATCATTGGGAGGGAATCACTTATAGTACTGTGTACTTCAACTGTATTACCTTCTCATTATAATAAAATAGAGAGTGCTTCAGAATTGCTTGAGACAAAATGTGAAGCCCCAAAATATGATTCATTTTTTCCTTGTATAGTATATAAATCTAAAATTATATACAAGCAAACTGAGTATTCACAAAACTAGTTCATTCAGACCTCTACTAAATGTGGGTGAGGTAATGTTTACCTCCATACTTGCTGAAAACAGCACCATCCTGCCACTGCTGCTTCCTGCCTGTGAGAGGGGACAGTCAGAAGCAATTCAGGGATGGTGCAGCCACTTCCGGTCCACCTTATGGGCTGATTCGAAGCTGTGCCATCCTTCAGCATGGCTTCCTGTCTGCCAGATGGGGCACACTATTGCCCGCGGTAGTGGCACAGCATATCCCTGAAAGCACAAAGGAAAAAGATGCTGATTAATTGGCATCTTTTTACTTTAATAAATGCTGCACCACTGGCCACTGGCTGAAAAAAACTGTACAGCTTTGGAGGAAGTCTGGATGCAGTCTTAATTGTCCAATATAATTCACTACCCAGACCATTTTGATGAAGGCGTTGTTGGAATGCAGCAATTTAATGACAATAGCCTGGTCCCTTTGTTTCAATTGGACAGTCTGGAGAGTTTTACAAGAATTGTTAATGAGTAAGATACAGTTAAGTTAAAACTCTGCTTAAGTATGGTAGAGGAAAGTGCAAAGAAAATGAAACTGTGAATGGAATTTAATTTTAAAACTCCTCAGATCAATAGTCTGTCTTCTCTTTGTGCTTTGTTTACAGAGATTCACAGGATTAATTATCTTAGCAAGGGGAACTGGCTGCTGGGTAACATCAATCAAACTGGCTATTTTAGGGTTAACTATGACATTAGGAATTGGAGGTTGTTAATTGACCAACTAATGAGGAATCATAAGGTAAGTTCATTTCATTATGCTGCCTGAAATTTGTCACGATGAGAGAAAATCTCTGTCATGTTTTATTATCCCAAACTGTTCAATTTTTCTCCTTTGCCTTCATAGGTAATCTCTGTCAGTAATCGTGCGGGCTTGATCGATGATGCATTCAATTTAGCCAGGTATGTTTTTCTGTAGATAATCTTGCCTAATGCACATTTTCTGTAATTCTGTGTCCATATATTTCCCTGAATTATATGTTCTTTGAGGTTAAGGCTGTTTTAAAAACTGATTAGAATTTCTCCTTGCTTTCTTTGGTTTTATGGCTTTTTGTGATATGGAACACAAATATAGTCTGCCGCACTTTCTCAATTTCTGATCAATAAAAGCCTCTGGGTGTTTCTGAGCAAAGACGCTTGATTAATTTTTCATTAAAGTCACTTTAATACTTTGGAGACTAATAATCTGATCCCATTTCATTAATGAACTCTTTTCCTTTCAAAATGATTTGTGCACAATATATTATTACTATTAATGATAATATAAACTCTTTAGGCTTCAGTTTGCTCTCTTCGGTTTCCCCTGTGTTTGGTAGTTTTGTTCAACATGTATTATTTGATTTTTTAAGAGCAGAACAGGGTAAGGACATACACAGACCTGTGGAATAGATTTAAAAGTGGTACATTTGTGCATTATTTATTTATCTGTATTTTTATCCCACTCTATATCTGAAGGTCTCATACTGGGTTACAACAACAAAAACAAATTTAAAATGACCCCACTAAAAACAGTGCCTCCAAGTGTGGAGAAGCTGTCTCTCAGCCAAAGGCCAGGGTAAATCCTTACTATTTATGAAAGCACATGAGTAAGTACAATGTTGGGTTTGCATTCAAGTGTTCCCTGGCTTCAGAAGCCTACTAATGAGCTGCTGAAACTCCCTAGTGTCAAAGAGAAAAGGATAAAAGGAACACAGAGAACAGAAAGTCCACATAGAAAAAAAGGAAAGGTGGGAAGCAGGATGCAATCAAATGAGTAGGACTTTGTCTTACCAAATAAAAAGCTGTCAGAAAGAAAGCAGGTGAACAGCACTTTCCTTATGCAATTCACCTTGCGACGATGGGAGGAATTAAAAGCATTGCTTGGCTAAACCAGACATTGAGCCAGTTCCGGTAACAAGATAAAAATGTAGTTTGCGGGTGTGGGCATGAACAATCTGGGCTTTGTGTGTTTTATTTTGCCAGTTGCAAGGCAATAATCAAGCATATACAAGTAACTAAACTCATGTGCCCCTCATGGATTAGTTTGCCCTTCCCCCCTCACAAGTCCTGAAAAAGTGCCCAGCAGCTGTTTCTACATTTTATTTCAAAAAAAAGGGGGGGTTGTCTCACAACTTTCTGTTTCATCAGAGAATATCTGATACTAGTATTATGAGGCAGAAAAAAAAGACAAGCTTATGCTATTTCTGTGTGGAGTGGTTTCATATCCCTCCATTAAACTGCCTAAACTAAAATGACTGAACAGCTTATCCTCTCTATGGAAAAAAAGTGCTATTATCACTGGATTCATGTTATTGCCACCTTTTCTACCACATCATGAATCAAGCTGTCTTTGTTGCAGTGGTGCATGTGTCTTCTTCTCTTGACCAAAAACGTGTTCAAGAGTTTTAAGAACAACTGGTTCTTGAATGATTTTGTGAAGAAAGGCTTTTATTGTGTAAAATTCATTGAAGACTGAAATGGCACTTCAGGAAGAAGCTGGTGAATAGAATATAGGTTATATTCACACATAGCAAACAAAGTGGCTCAGAAGCACCTCAGAGATGGCATGTACCATTTTTGTTTTCATCTCAGCTCTAATACAGCTTTTCCACCCTACAATATTCATGCAAGGGAAGGGCAGGCTGGCATGTGAATGATCTCCCTGTGAACTACCTCTAGGCATGTGATCACACAGAGGGGTTTTGGAGCATGAATTTTCTGGGGGGGGGAATCTTCATCCCACACTTTTAAAAACACATCAACACCTGCAATCATCTTCCTTCCTCACCTCCTATAGGCTGGTGCTGGCTGATTTTCCATAAACTTGATTGGTTGCCAGCTGTAGCAGGCTAGAATTGGGGACAAGTCTCCATAATGTCTCCACCCCATACATTTCAAACAATCTGTGTTACCCCAAGAATGATATTTTTATGTCAGTAAAAATGACACACGAACAAAAGCTTATGAATATGGTAAGTTGTTTATATTGTCCTCAAGTGTGCCCTGGAGCACCCATTTTAGCATGTGATCATACCCCTAAGCTTTCACCAAGGGCTTAAAAAAACACCTTTGTATTCACTGAAGGCAGATTGACATGTTCAGGAAATGTGGAAAGAGCTTCAGATGCAGGAAGTTTCCAGCTGCGGGAGTAAACTTGTAAATTTTATTAATTGTAATAATGCATAGATCAATGTAACAATCCATATAGGATAAAAAACAGAGCAGCCTGAACTGTGGAGAGACTGTCAGTTATAGCATAGTTTGCTTCATATCTGGAAATCTCTGTTAGGGGTGATGTGGAAACATTGATATCATGAATGAAAATTGTATTTTCCTCAAGATAAATGAAAATCCTAAATAAAAATCAAAATGCTTAGAATAGTTCCTCTGTCAGACCTACAATTATTTTATTGCTTTAAGAGCATCTTTGGAAACATTTCTTGGCTCTCCTTTTTCACTGCAATGTTTATCTTGTTTCACTGTAGCATTTGTCATTATCTAATCCTCTTCCCCCATTCCAAGTTGTCATTTCCCTAGGTTAAGGGGACTATCATTCCAAAGCTGAGGGTCAAAAACTGTTACCTGATTAGTCAGATGGGACCATAATGCTCCCATTGTGGTCCCAGAATTTAAACCCAATTTACTGGGTTATCATTATTCTGGCAAAATAAATTATCATAGCACAATAGGCTGTTATTAAATAATTTAACCTTAATAGATTACTGCACAATAAGTAAAGTGAGAGTTTAGTGTTAGCTGCCATAACCCAGAAAATTCATGTTGGGAAGGTTAAGTCATGTGGGAAAAAAATATTGCAGCTAGAATGTTACTCTGCTGCTGTGGCAATTCTAAAGTCTGAAGTATCAATCTAAAGTAGAGACAATGTATGCTAGTTTTGAATCTGCTTTCTAAAGTAAATCAATAAATTGCAGAATAAATAAGTGATGTCCAGAGGGAGTCTAATGGTTCTAATCTAAATTTTGCTTCTTCTGTCCCTAAAAATTAGAATAGTTACTATTTTATTTTAATATATAATTATAAATAAAGAGGGGAAATACTGTGAATCACATGTTTAGGGAATTGTTGCTCTTTGCTTGCTATTGTTAAGTAAAACTGAATATTACCTAGCAGATTATAAATGTCATTTTTGGCATGGACTGCTGTGTGATGATGCTTTGAAGTGCATGGCCACAATTTTACTGTCATATTAGGCTATAATTTAGCTTTTCCCTCATGTAATGGAGAAATGTTATTGGGTTTACAAAATCTACAGGAAATCCCTGCAAATCTAGAGTGGCTTCTTTATACAGAAAGGTTAAAAGTGGCCAATATTTTATAGTATTAGTGAAGTTTTCAACTGACGATATTCATTTGCAACAGTATATTAAGGCCTGCTGTTACTTAGTGAAGAGAAACTTTGTAGTTAGTAGAGTCATGACAAAATAATCCCACAAACACCCCTAGTTTGTCAGATAACCTCCATTTTCAAAAGCCTTTCCAAGACCTCCTTAAATTCTTAAACACCCAGATGGACAGAAGCTTTGAAGACGCGTACCCAAAATTTAATTAAATCATTTTATTAGGATGAAAAACAATTGTTGGATGAGATTAAAAAGTTGCATGATGCAAGGAGATTACTAGGCCATTTTAAAAAGTCTAAACTGTCTTTGCTGCTGTCCTGAAGCTGCTGCCTATCTCTGAGAAAATCAAGCAAGTTGCACTTATTTGCTGTATAAATAAAAAATGAGAGGAAAAAGTCAGTTTTGATTTATAATGTTGTAGATAAATAACTTATATCCATTTCCATGTGTCTCTTTCTGCTCCATAAAATTCACCTTTCTAACAGTGCCAGTCTCACCTGAAGTTCAGTCAAGGGCACTCTGTTACAATGCTTGAAAAACCTTGTGCTTAATAAAAAAAAGCAATTTAACAATGTGGAGGGCGAATTTACCTGTTTAAAGCAACATGGTGCCAGTACTGTATATTACAGTCTGATAACGTTGCCCTCACTGTTGCTAGTCCACTCTTTCTGCATCGGGACACGAACTGATAGTGACCACCTCCCTTTAATCTTAAATCTTGCACCAGTAAGCAAATACTTAAAAATAAAAAACCAACACCAGATTGGAATAAATTCAACAGGTCCAAATATCCCAAAAGTGTCCTGGTCAAATTCCTTATTAGAAAAAAGAGTAATGAGCTAACTGTTGTTCACACAACAACCTTCAGAGAGAAAATAGTTACAAATTACACCCCATCTGGGACAATTATAGCCTACAACGACCTCAGTGCACAAATCAAAAAGGTCTTGACAAGAAATATTACATCCTCTACCAGGCAGAAAAGGAAAAGACAACAATCCATGGCATCCTGGTTTGATTCCGAGTGCTTTCTAGCTAAGGAAAGAATGAGAAAGGAATACCTCGCCTACTGCCTATCAAAAAATCCTGATTTCCTCACAAATTACTACACCATGAAAAGAGAATACAAAACTGTGAACAAGAAAAAGAAATACCAGAAAGAGTCAGGAGATATGGTCCCTACTTGTAGCTGCTTCTTTAAACAAAGACTCCAAGACCTTTTGGGTTCTGATAAACAGTGCCTTCAGAACACCAAACCACCCACCCGGCTACAGTATCCCTGCAAATAAATGAGTGAGCTTTTTCCACAGGACCTTCACTGACCATCCACAGGACGAACAAAACAATACACTTGAAACTGATTTTAAAAACCTTCCATCCTGGAAGCAAGTAACTGATTAAGAGATTTATAGACGGATTCAGCAGTGCAAACCATGCAAAGCTCCAGGCTGGGATCTGATCCCATTAGAAATTCTCAAACACAACCTGGACTGGTGGGTTCCTCTTTTAGCAGCCCTCTTTACTGCAATAAACACAGGAATGATCCCGGAGAGCTGGAATAAGGCCATCGTGGTCCCAATCTACAAAAAAGGTAAAACTGACAACCCAGCAAATTATAGACCAATCAGTCTATTATCTATAATAGGGAAGTTATATGCAAGATTTTTGAACCAAAAACTAGTTGCATATATAGAAAGCAATTCACTCCTTTCTGATATACAGGCTGCCATCAGAAGTGGCCAGTCCACACTAGATCATTGGTTACTTTTGTCTCATCTAGTGGAAAAATATTCATCCCTATGTTTCAGGTATTATTCAGGTTATCATGTGGCTTCTTTGGAGCCATTTGTACTGAACAATGCACAGGCATTATTTTGCTCCTCTGCTGCTGGGATTCGAGGTGTTGGTTATTTGCCTCAAATATACATATTATTGAGCACTGGCATTGAGTAAATATAAGATTTCATGAAGCAAATTTTAAAGACTCAGTCTTCCTAACTGCTACACAAGTCTTTGATCAGATGTTTGGCTCTGAAAGCAGTTTTTGTTTTTGAAATGCCTGGATCAATAAATATTTGTTAAAATGTGAAAGCATAAAAAAGTTGTAACTTGAAAAAAGCTATATTTAATCAATAAAATGAAGATCCATAAATACTATTGCCTTTTTAATTTACTCATGTTCATTTTAGATTTCTTTGGAAATCTTAGATAAAATAAACACTAATATTCATTTTTTAATATTTTTTTATTCTTTATTTCATAACAACCAGCAAATAATAACAAAATCAACAATTAATCACATTGCCTGAAGACATTAGAAGAATAACGGTTTCTGCACTACAGTGTTGTTTCTCCTGTATACAAGAATTATATTATTAGGTCTGGAAACAAAGATAGTAGTTTATACTTTATAGCCAAAATAAATATTCAGTTTGAGTCTCCCTCCTTGCTGATCTTGTCTGAACTGCTTTCCATGTGTGAAAGACTTTCCTTTTTTATTAATTTTTTTATTATTTTCTCAAAAGAACTTAAAACATACAGTACTGAAAAAAATCTAAAATTACACAATTGTTAGTCTTTTGATTACGTTTGTTACTTCTCATCTCCTTAATGTTTCCTTGTATCTTTAGTCTTTTGCATCCCCCAGTTTTTCTCTTCTCTTCCTCTTCCACTTTGAGCCTGGTCACACGAGTGTTTTAGGTCAATCTGAGTCGGTCTCCAGGACGTGTTACTCACATTAATTTTAGTTAAGTCATTTTCAAAGCCAGCTATACCTGTTAGACCATCCTAAAATGTAGTCCTGCTTTTACAGGACTGACAGGGACTGAGCCTGGCCTGGAATTCCAGTCTGCCTTCTGCTTCCTCACATGTGAGCTGGGGATGGCATAAAGGAGGCTGAACTGTGTTGTGGTGGGTGGTGCCCAGTATTTCCTTTCAACCAATCAGTACACATGGAGTTCATGAGGCATCTCCCCTTCAGCCAATCAGCATGCCTGAAGTTCATGAGGCACCTGCCCCTCTCCTCAGTTTATGTGTATGATTCCTCTCTCTAGCCTTTTTACACAAATTTTATTTTCATTATTCTTTAAAAAATTAATTGCAAGGAGAAGAAAAGCACATAAAAAAGGAAGGGAGCGTGGAGGTGGGGGAGCAGGGTTTACAAAGAACTGCAAACATCCATCCTCATCTCCCCTGAGTGACATAAATGGCATCCATTCAGAAACTCCTTCTTTGGGTGACATGAATGGCATCCAGTAGGAAAGGAGATGTGATGTAGCAAAAGGGGTGGAGAGTGAAGAGCTTTGTGGAGGAACCCAGGCAGATCTCTGTAGAAATATGTGACCAACATGGCCCAAGGCAGGGACACCCTCAGGACAACCAACATCAATCTACGTTTGACCAGCATTGGTACGATCTGAATTTGAACTCATGAATAGGCCATCCTGTGTTAGACTCATCTAACCAGAGCCTTTGACTTTTGCTTAGTCCTCAAAACCTATGTAGGAATGGTTTGGTACGCGAAGAGATAGACTCACGGAGGCATAATGCAGGGAAGGTAGAAAGCAAGCAAGCAAGCCTTCAAGCTAAGCTTTTTTTATTAACACATATCAAGGCTTTTATACAGTTTTCTCTGAACAATGGAAGAGTACACTCAGGAAACCCATATTTGGTTACAGGAAGAGAACTGGGGAGAACCAGATATAACAGCCTAATGCAAAGATGGTGCTATATAGGAAGTGCCATATATGGTGTTATGGTGAGGAAGCTCAGGAACCAATAGAAGCCTGTCTCTGGGCCTTGCTTATGCATGTGGACAGCTCATATCCCTATCCTTGGGTGCAGTACATTGTTTACTGTAGATGTTATGACTTCTAGAAACCTTCTTTGAGAGAGATATAGCAAAGTTACTGCAACCTAGGAATTTCTCCTTTGGCCTAGTAACTTCAGCTTAGCAACTGTTGCTTTGGCTGAGATGGGCAAATCGCATCCCCACAAACCTGCAATTAATATATCACTTTGTTTCTGTAGATAATCAATAAAGGCTTGGCAGTTCTTTGTAAAATTTACCACCAAATTGTCTCCTAACAAATTAGTTAATTTATCAATTTCTGCAAATTCCATCATCTTAGTTATCAAATCATCTACCATTGGAATATCTTCCATTTTCATCTGCAGGCATCTATATGACTGGATGCAATGATCATATATTAATACTATCCATTCTTCAAATAAAAACATTTCATGTTTTAATCTTAAGTGCATTCTTAACACTGCTTGTATTCTGTGTGGGAGACTTTTCAAAGATCTAGCTAGTGCAGGTCAAAGTGGGACATTGTAAGAATCCTGGAAGAAGGCCGAGGCAAGTCTGTTCTCTTCAGCTGCCAAGAGAATTGTAGGGATTAATCTGTGCAGTCCTTGGGGGTTGAGCATGACTTAGGGGCAAATTTGCCTTACTTTTGCCAGTGTAGCACCTGGTTACAATCTCAGAATTCCTGAGTCCAACTCCCCATTCTGCCATGAAGGCCCACTTGATGACATCACAACCCCCCAGCCTAACCTACCTCACAGGGTTGTTATGGATATAAAATGGAGGAGAGAAGAATGATGTGTGCTGACTTGTGCTCTTTGGACAACAGTCAGGATACAAATGTCAAAAATAATATTTCCAAAATTCTTTGTACAGATACAGTGGTACTGTGTATATTTGTAGGACCACAACAGTCCTATGCCTATTTTATGGGTTGACACAAATTATTGGGAATCTAAAGCTTGGAACTATATTTTGGGAACTTCTAAAGTATGAGAGCCACTAGTGTTGGGATTTATCAGACACCATTGCTCTATATCCTTTATTTTCTTATTGCTGAAATGTATTAGACTTGAACTTGTATTTTGAAAATGTCTGCTTTATTTCAGTTAAGAGTGAGTAACTGATGGAGAGTCAGAAACAAAAATCACAAAATCTTATTTTAATATATAGATATATAGGTAGAAATATACTAGTTCTTGGTAGTACATATTTTTATAACTAGGTAACTTCGTGTTAATTACATCCTTTCCCCTTGCTACTCATAATTTAGGATGTGAAAAATTGGCCTTTAAGATACTAGAAAGATCATATATTTTCCCTCTGATCTGCATGAATTCAGTACGTCTTCAGTTATGTGAAAATAGCCTAGAACCTCTGAAATCGCATTTTTGTTTTGGTAATCGTAATTCTCTGAATTTACTGGGAGAATGTATGTGGCAAATGTGTTTTTTTAGCCCAATTGGAATATGCTAGTCTTTCCTTGGATACCTAGTTTTAATTCATTACAGCATCCAAAGTATTCAGGCATAGTGAAATTAATTGGATCCATATTATCCTTAATGATGTTATTTAACACCGTGAACAAACTAATAGCCAAGAAAGTCACAGTTTTCAGGCTGGTTTAAGAATAAAAAATTAGAGCACTAGCATGAGAATAAGCAAGGTCTGTACCAAAGCCTATAAAAGATATCCAAAAAGACTTGCCAAATTTATACAGAGCTGGCAATGTTTTCTTATACTACCTCCATAAATTGTATGTGTGTGCCATTGTGGTAAAATTAGCATAAGTTCTGATTAGTGCCTTGCCTTTGATCTTTCTAAACTGTGCTATGATCTGCAATGGAAAAATCAAAGCAGAGATGCCGGGGCCTCCTCTCTCATCATTCCAAGTTCTACTGTGTACACATAACTTATCATTAAAGTTTCAGCCACTAGACCACAGCCTCAGCAGTTCATTCTGCTAGTCACTTCACTAAACAGGATTATTTTGAATTAAATAGAATCAGGACTTCAGGATATGTGTAGTAATCAAATCATTTAAATAACTTCATAGTGATCTATCATTAATATATCCTGAATGCATGGAATGAGAAACTGAACTACGTAGGCATACTCTGTTGAATATATTAATGGAGTTAGCGTGTGTATTGGTAAAGATGATTAAGAAACTATGATTTTATGGACTCTTATCTGATTTGAATTGGCTTGTTTCTTAAATTAACATGTGGATTAATGTGTATTGTAGGTAGAAGCTGTAAAACTCTTACCAAGAGCAGCATCAAAATGTCTTTTCATTCCAAATGCATAGTTCAACAAGTAATTAATTTTGTGATGTGTGCTTTTGGAGATATTAAAATATTTTAAACTTTATTTTAAAAATGTAGTTTAATCTGGAAATTTAGTGGAATGGATTCAGAAGTGACTTCCTAGAAAATCATTGTACATTGAAAATAAATAAATTTCCTTAAAGTTTTCTGTGCCTATGGCAAACCTTTCAGTCTTTTTGAATGCCCAATGTAAGGGAGAAAGGTTTTGTGTCTCTGTAGGTGATCTTGAGTCTTAATTCTGTAATTTCTGCATATTATGGTTGATGTGAATTGGAGCTAGATACCATCAAGTTAAAGGTTCATTGCTGTAGATATAGGGCAGTTCTACACTGACTGGTATGCTGATCCAGCAAGCATACTAGGAGCTTCCCTTCCACATGCTGTCCTGGTGTTCCTTACACCACACCAGGGCATAGAAGGGAGGCTTCTAGTATGCTTATTGGTCCAGTATACTGGCCAGTGAAAATGCCCATAAGAAATAGGGAAGTGACCTTTTCCATCTGTTTCTTCCACACCAGACCCTCAAGCTTAGCTCTGAAAGTTTGATGCCTCCAGAGCAGAGGGAGCAGGTTCCATGGAGAACTTCAGATAGGGAAGAGAGAAGAAGTTATTCTGTCTCCCCGACCCGCTGATTCTTCTGTGAGAATAATTAATGAAAATTAGCAGATGATACAACTCTAATTTAACTATGTAAAAATCAGTAGGAAACATTTAAATATATAATACGTTCTTTCAGGTTCTAGACCAAAAGTAGCAGATCCATGCTGCCCTCAGGTTGACTAGAATTCTTTTAGCAATGACTGTTGACTACACTGTCATTTTGAGGGTCAGAGACTCCTATGCATCATTTGAGTTGTGATCATGGGTAATAGTTCCAAACTTAGACATAGTTCTAAACTTAGAAATAGTTTAGAGATAATTCTAAGCTGGGATCATTTTCACATCAGTTTACTCCTCTTCCCTCTCTTGAACATTCTAGGTTAAAAAGGTGGATAAAAGCTAGATTAAGAATACTCTACTATATCTGAGGCACCTCTGAGACACTTCTGAGATCCTATTTTCTTTTCTTTTTTTTAATGATCCTAGCATTAAGAGTGCATTTTCAGGATAGATATAGAATGCTCCTAGTGTGCCCCTCAGTCATGACTGAGGTAAAAGTGCTTGCCTCCATCAAGTGTAAAGGTGTAAAGTCTACCCTCAGAGGCACCATTCACACAGAGTGCAATAATCCATTCCAAAGACAGATTCACTCTTATTCAATCCTGCCACTACTGTGTAGACTGACAGCAATGGGAAAAATTTCCACTTGGCACAATTTAGTGCCAGACTAAAAATGGCTGACTTCAAGGTTCATTTCAGATCCAAGCTAGAAGGTGTTGGCCATGTAAATAACTCAGCCCTTGTGCTTATGGTGGAATTGGAGTTTTCTACTGCAAAGATGGGCCATGTATACCGTTTAAACACTTGCCTAATTGTTTAATGACTGAAATTTGTGGAAGAAATTTTAACATCTCCTTGTTTCCATATAGCCAGTATTCTTTTGGACATTTGCATCTGTAATTAAAATTGAAAATAATCATCAAAAGATTTGTCACCGCTAAAATATTTTATTTTTTCTTTAAGTGAATAGGAAGTATTTTCCTTCAAAGACAAAAGATAAAATGATGTGGCTAGGGACTTTTCTGCACTTACCTACTGGATCATTACAAGGTACTTGCTTGATCACCCTTTCTGCACTGAGATACCACTACAGCAGTCCCAGAGTTGACCAAGCCCTCCCTGAAGCTATCTAGCTCCAGATAACTTAATAGTAGTCCACAGGCTAATTAGCAGTGTTCAGTGTGCTGTCTTGATGCCATTAGTTTGATCTTGTGGTTAGAGTGTTGGACGTTTATCTGATAGTCTCCTGGTTCAATTCTGCACTTCTGTATGAAGGCAGCTGGGTGACCTTGGGCTAGTCACAGCTGTCCTTCTGAGCTCTCTTAGACCCACCTATATAATTGGGGTGGGGGGGTTATGGAGAGAACATAATGTTTGTCGGCCAAACTGAATCCCCTTAAAGGGTAAGAGAGGCAGGGTATAAAACCCAACTGCTACTCCTCACTGTGAGGTGAAGGAGTGCGGGCCGCATGACTTCAGCTGTGCAGTTATTTACAAATTATAGTTCCCTCTGCAAAGTCCAAACCTGCACTGGATGTCAGTTTGGTTTTCACAATGGCAATCCAGATGGGCCATTCTCATTAGAACTGCTACTAGAGCAGACCAGAGATATTCTAGCACACATAATGTGAATGATTCCTACTGGCCTTGATCTTGACCTGTCTGGACTTGCCTGATAGTGCAAGCCCTGTCCAGTAAGTGCAAAGTTGATCTATGTCAATAAAGTACTTTACAAGGAGTATCTGTTTACTTCCCACAGTATGCTAGTTTGGAAGAAGCTAAATAAATTAAGCAAGAATCGGTATCTGGAATCAGAACAACAAGGGACTGTGGGGATCTTCTAAGCAGACCTATGCTCAATATTGGATCTGCATTACGTAACTACAGTTTTTGTGATTGATGTTAACATCAGAAGTGCTGTATTGATTGATACCACAAAAGCAGTTGGGGAGAATGATGTTCCAGTTGGAAACATCTTCAGACTACCCCAACTGCATTTTAATGTGCAGCAGGTCAAAACATGCATCATTAAGGTCAACAGGAGGTTTGAATGAAACCTTCTTTTGCTTCTCCAAAACCTTCATCAAATGTTTTCTGTCAGATACCACTAGCAGGCATGAAAGATGTTGCAAATTGATTGAAATCCATGGCTCTAATTTAGAAGCTTCTTCCCCTATTTCACATTATAAGGGGAATCACACTTAGTTCAACTTCATAGTTTGAAATGTATTAAAGAACTTCCTGCCGAAAAGGCCAGGAAGGAAAATTACTAGAATTAAGGCCTCAGTTTGGTCCTGTGGTTAGGGAGCCAGACTCTTTATCTAGGAATACCTGGTTTGATTCCTCGCTCCTTCACAAAGCCACATGGAGATGCTGTTTCAGCCCAGCCCCCTTGGGCTAGTCACAACTCTCTTCTGAGCTTTCACAACCCCCGCCTCCACCTCACAGGGTGTTCTGTTGTGGGGAGGATATAAAGCTTTATCAGCTGCTTTGAGTCCCCTTAAATGGGTGAGAAAAGCAGGGTATTAAAGCCAACTCTTCTTCTGTAGAATATGCTCCACAAAAGCTCAGATCATTTTTTGGGGTTTCTTGTTAAACAAGTTATCACAATTCATATTTCACCATGGCTCCCATCTGTATAATTCCCTGTAAGTGGTATACATTTTGCTTTATAGCACAGTTGTTGTTGTTTTTTTAATTACCTTTTTATTCAGGCTTTTATAAATTAAAAATTTAGGAACATGGCAGTAGCTTTTTCTGGTCTCTTAGGTCCTTTCTGTACTTACCATGCCATGATCCAGCCAAGTGGGTATGGACCACATGATGGCCTCTGGTCCAGATCATGACTAGGCTATGTGTGACAGCATTGTCTACATGGGGATGCTGTTTCAGCCCAGCCCCCACATGGCCTCAAAACTCATATGAGCTTCACAGCTGGCTTCTGAGGGTTCTGGTGGCAAGGAATAAAATTTTGACCCTTGGAACTCCTGGGTCTCAAATTTGCAGCCCAAATGGATTCCCCATGGAGGTGAGCATCTTCTGTATGCCTCTGTGATCATATCAGACTCCACTAGTACACCAGTGGACCTGGATTTCTAGGTATACTGGTGATCCAGATCAGGGACCTCTTGATCTGGATCATGCACCATCCTATGTGGACAGAAGGTACTAATGAGGGGTGAGCCTCTCTGATCTGCACTAATGTGGACAGAACAGGTTGACCAAGAGGGATTCTAATCCTAATTAGTGGTAAATACAGAAAAACCCTTAGTTTGTTATTATTATATAGCTATACTTCTGCGATTGTGTAAAGTCTGGTTCATTTTTGAATAAAAGAATAGATTATAATCAATTAATTTTAAAAAGTATATATATATATATATATATTGATGATAAAATGTAAATGCACATGTTGATGTATAGACTTCATCCCCCACCCCTTTGGGTTGTTTTGTATTTCCTACAGTGCAAAAAAAATAGTGAGGTATCTATATTTTCAAGAGTCTGATTAATTTTAATTAAGCTTACTATAATTTCTGTTTGCCCGTGTTTTTTGTCTGTGTATTATGGACAGCAAACAAGGCATCCAAAGAGGAATATATATCACTTGTAACAGTGGGCATGTTAAAGGCTAATTCTAACAGTCTAAGGAAGAATATGAGATAAAATTATACTGTAAAATATAACATCAGCCTTAACCTATATTTTCATTCCAATAGGATAGCAATTGTTCAAAAACAGAAGAATTTCCCTGGGTAGTGTATAGTCTCCTTGCTTATGTTGTCATGTAGTTGTAGATTAAGAAGATAAATATGTGCTTAGTGAAAGCTGTAGGTTTTCATTTTCCATCCCCACTTAGGAGATTCCACAAAAGAACAAAAAGCTAGTCACGTTCTGCCTATTCCACATGAAGCAGGCTTTTAGAGCTGTGGCAACTAAATCACTTCATTTCCACTGTTCCAGCACTGCCAGCCAGTTTGTAGCCAGCTTTGATTTTCTAATTTTGATTTAAATGTAATTTGGAATGGGTGAAGAGGGTGGTGGGCTTTTAGATTTATGGTGTACTTGTATGGGGGACTCTCAGCAGTTTAAAACAGCCCTGTCATTTTTGTGACAAAATCTGTTGGACTGGATTTGGATTTATGAAGGAAATGATTCAGAATGGAGCAATAATTTTCCCTTGGTAATTGCACAACCATTTGGTGCATTGTCCCTAAGGGGAGTGTGAATGTGTTTGGATTTGTCTTTGGGTTCCGTTGCATAGTAGAATATAACAAACCAAGGTCAGAATGCAGCTGTACAGCACACAAGTATCTTTCTTCTTTTCTTTTCTTTTTTTTTTAAATGTCTTCTTACTTTGTGAAAGCTCATAAAATTTAAAGAACTCCTGGATTATCTGGTTGGGAATGCTTAAATTTGAAGAAATAAACCTTTTACTAGTTAATAGGTGTAACATAGAAGGGGGCTTTATTTCTAAAATAAGAAGTTTTTAAATTACGCCTTATAAATCTTCTGGAATTTATTAGAAATTATCTAATTCATAAGCAACAATAGTATTCTGATCATTATTCTGATACCAACTATCATGCAAATATTTTAAAAGGCATGTAAATGTTTACATTGGGAACGTCATTTAGAAAAATTGAATTTTGGCTTCAATGTAAGTAAGAGCTAACTTGGGGTGTTTTTCCACTAGCACTAAGTACCCATTAAGTACCCACTAAGGACCCATATGGTTCAGAGCAGGAAGACCACATTTCCACTACAGACCCCATTAGAACCACATTTGTTTCCACCAGTTCTAAGGAAATCCAAATCATATGGGTCCTTCAGGACCTATAATCCAGATTTCATGTAGACCCCATTGAAGGGGTCTACAATGGGGTCTTCAGCCATCAAATCCAGATTATACAGAGGCTGTTTCCACCACAATTGGGCAATGGAGTCTAGAGGAGGCTTGGGGGGGCACCCATGGGGGGATCCCCCCAAACTCAAAACTTTGAGACCTGTGCATATTCTCCAAAGTCCCTCTGAAGTTGCCTTTGAAGATTAGTACAGGCTCTGAAGCAGACCCCATGTGAGAGCAATGCCTTTGTCAAAGGCTCTGGAGAATCTTCAAAGTTTGTGGTAGATCACTCCAGAGATTCTCTGGAGCCACTCTGGAGATTTTTCAAAGATTCTCCAGAGTGTCTACGGAGATTGCACCCCCTGTCTCCCAAAACACCAGGGTGACAGGTGAGCCCCACGTGGGTAGATCCGGATCTGCCAAATGGGTGATCCGGTGTTTCCAGTGTGAGCAAGCTAGCACCCATTGCTATTGGGTGCTAGACCACCCATGGAAACGTATTGGGTACTTTCCTTAATCTGGATCTACTAGATCCAGATTAAGGGAAGTACCCATTCCTTAAATCTGAATCTTCTTGGATCCAGATTAAGGGAGGTCAGTGGAAAAACATCCATGAACTTCAGTCTACACAGTTTGGCACTTTTCCCATCAACAATGTTGTGTTATTGCCTCAGTGGTTGATCTCATAATGGTGGTATTCTGATAAGATTTTGGATGGATGGCAGAAACTAATCGACAGCTTCCCATGGTTTTCTGTATGTCAGTATTCACAACTTACATCATGAAAATCAAGAAATTTCTTAATAATGGTGTTTTTCATCAATGTGGCTGAGCTTGCAGGTATTGACAGATGCTTCATTGATCAGTTTCTTTATTGATCATATTGACATCTCTTTCAAATGAAAAGATGCAGAAGGAATAAACAGTATATGAGAGATTGGAAAAGCTGTGATTTATAATTCCTTTCTTATTTTTCTTATTAAGTATGCAGAAAGTGAAAAGAGCAATTTTATTTTATTAGTTTATGATAGTCGACCCAAAGAGATTGATATTGGCAGAATTCAAAAAAGTAGCAATTTAATAAATAAAGCAGCTTATTTTAAGTAATGATTTCTTGTTTTGTCCATCACAACCAAAACATTGGTACACTTTCTGTGCTTACTATTCCCTGATAAGAATAACAATAGATACCAAGACAGTTGTTTTCCTGGAAGTTTCGCTACAGCTGATTCTAATAACTCTCAGCATACCTCTCTATATATAAGACAAAAGAACAATATATGATATAAAGTTTCAGTAACTTTAGCTAAACAAGGGCAAAGTCTTTTGGTGTGAGGGACGGTCCTGAAATGACCACCCAGTAGAGAGTTAAGTGAGTTTCATCTAGCCATTGTAAATAGAAACCTATATTTAACCACTGTCAAGTTATCTAAATAATTTGATATTTTAGAGTTTTAAATTATTCAGTGATATTACTTGTCCATGATTAATAGGCTTGGTGTGCTGGTTCCTTAAGGTAACAATAAATATGGCAATTTAACAAAGCATACTAGCCAAAACTCCTGAAGCTTGAAGCCTGTTGAAAATTTTAAGATTTTTTTCCAATTTCATATGTAAAAAATATACTTGACACATATAATGAAGCTCTAAACATTCAAAGCAAGCCTTAAAAAGAAGCAGCTGCCATCACATACATTTAGGAGAACAGTGATTTCTTTAATTATTTCAGTTAAAAGTTGCTGTGTTAGCAACAGTGTTGAGATGAACATGATATGATCTTTGTACATTTGTTAATTACTCACATAGTAATACAAAGTGAGATGGAAGCCGTGTCTTCCTTTGCCTTTTGTCTTCCCTTCACTTCTTCCCTTGAGTCCTGCCTTCAGCAAATTCTACACTATATGACTTCATCCCTTAAGCAAACTCAGAACCAATCTAATAAAAGCTCATTATCCTAGTTTAATTGCAAACCAGAGTTCTTCGTGATAAATATAACAGAGAACATACTTTTGATTCCACTTAGTAATAAGAATAAGAAACACCGACTGGTAATGATGAAGCATACTGCCACAGCACCTATTTGCAGTTTCTAAAATTGCAGTTTATAAGCCATACACTTGTTGTAACCAAACTGTGGCTCTCCAAATGAAGTACCACACCTATCATTTCTTGTCCTTAGCTAGAGCATCTCCAGAGGGACAATTTTCCTAGATTTGTTGTCATGACTTGTGTCATGCACACTAAATATATTTTTGATCAAGTAACTCTTTGGAAAAAGAACTTTTTTTGAGAAGATTTAAGTAGAGATGTGTACCAGCTTAAATTTGGTGGTCCAGTTTGATTTGAACCTCAGATAAGCTTGCCCTGATTCAAATCAAACCTCGGTGTTAAAAATAAAATAAATTTAAATACATTTTAAACCCAGTTTAAAAGGCTAGATTAGATCCATCTAATCAGTTGAACTCACACTGAATAAATTTAAATACATTGTAAAACCCTGTTTAAAAGGCTAGATTAGATCCATCTAATCAGTTGAACTCACACTGAATAGTTCTACCAATTTAAATGCCCCTGATCTGGTTCAGTTTGAACTGAGCGTTCAGTTTGATTTGAACCAGTTTGAACTGAAACTGGTTTGGCAGATCTCTAGATGTAAACAACAGTACTTCAGTTTAAGTCATGAAGTTTTCCTGTCACAAATGTTTTCTGTGACTGACTTTCTGTTTACAAGCTGTTCTAATGTTTTCTTATATTCTACGGAATTTCATAGACTTGGAAGTTAATTTAAATTTTGATCATGGATTCCTAATACAATACAAATTTCTTAATTCACTAAAGGTTTAACATCTCATTCCAAAAATAGCTGAACTACAGTCATCTCTCTTAAAATGCAATGATTCTGTTCCACCATATAGAAACTACCATATAAGATAAAGTCTAGTTCTCTAATTGCCAGTTTTCCACAATCACCATTGAAAGTGTGCTTTTTCATTCTGTGTATGTGCCATTCAAAGAAGATCATATTTTAGTAACCATAAGAGTGATGTCACATTATAAAATAAAGAACCTGTCTCCATTCTATTCTGAATGAACTTTCTCACTGATGAATTTCTTGAGGTTAGTATCATTAAAAATAATACTATTACATGTCAATATTTTACACTTTATTCTTTATATGCTTTGTACTTTCTTATATTTCATCCAGAAAAAAGAGTTATAGTGTTGTAAGGATTTCTTTGTCCTCAGATAATTAATTAACAATAACTTTTGATATTACAGAGCTGGCTATTTACCTCAGAATATTCCTCTAGAGGTTATCAGATATCTGTCCAAGGAAAAAGAATTTCTGCCTTGGCATGCTGCCAGTCGTGCTCTTTACCCTTTAGATAAATTGTTGGACCGCACAGAAAACTACAACATCTTCAATGTAAAGTCATTCTTTTATTTGTTATTACTACTAAGCTGTTCTTGTCTCTAGTAAAATTGTTTAATTAAATGAGAGTTTTCCTGCATGATCTATTAAACTTCTTTATCCCTTATGTTATAACTTAACAGCCTACTTTTAAAATATTTGTTTGTTTATATCCCTTTTTTCTTGCCTTTTATCCAAAACATCCTGTACCCATCTACACAAATGAGATTCCAAAGAACTGTTGTGAGTGGCTGTTACAGAATAAAACAAACAAAAAATCAAAGATGGAACCTCTTGCCCCACACTTTTGTTAGTACTATATAAAGGAGGGAAGGAAAAGAAGATATGTAGTCAGAATCTGTAGCAGAGGGTAGAGCAGGAACTGATTCAACATTTCTTCCTGTAGACGGTAGAGAAGACCATGACATGTACATCCATAGGTGCCATACTGTGAACCTGAAAACTACTTGCTTTCAACAAATGGAGAGATATTATCTTTTTTGAGTTGAAAGAAAACCACAGTCACCTGGGCATTCAGAAACAAATGTTGACATTTTATCATTTATGGTTAGGTATGGCCTAGAAATGTTCAGTAGGGATATGCACAAGCACTGAAGTCACTGAACCAAACCACATCAAACAGGCCTGATCCAGTTTAAGGTTAAAACATCAAACAGATTTGAACCTGTTCATTATAAAATCAACATTACAAATCCACAGGGAAAGCTCTTCATAAGGGCAGTTGTGATTGAACTGGTTTGAATTGAACCAGGTAGCTCAACTTGCATTGAATGAACACAGCCTATGTCAGTTCCATTTGAACCATCTCCCTTCAAACAAGTGCTGGTGACCTGCTTCAATTTGAACCAGGTTGACGCATGCTCTGTCAAAGAATGCACTGTGTGGGGGAATAATTATATTTTCTTAACAAAATACTCAGTTTGGATAATATATTCCAGTAACTCACCATTCTGACCTGAGGTGTTTCTGCACTTCATCCCATAGTATGCAATTAGTCAACACCTGGGCAGGTGCATCTGCACTTGCAGGAGGCATTTACAGCCTACAACATCCCCTGCCTGCCCAGAGGTTGACAAATTGCATACTAGCTGTGATGCACGAAATTGTACACCAAAAGCACACTAACTTTAACCTACCACAACCAGGAAGAAGGAGAATTGGCTTTTGTACCCCACTTTTCTCACCCATTTAAGGGGACTCAAAGAGGCTGACAAAGCTTTTTACACTTCTCCCCACAACAGAACACCCTATAAGGGGGTGGAGGTGGGGCTGTGAGAGCTTGGAAGAGAGCTGTAACTAGCCTAAGGTCACCCAGCTGGCTTTGTGGGAGAGGGCGGAATCAAACCTGGTATTGCCCTATACCGGGTTCCCTAACTACTAGACTGAATTGACTCATTTACTTGGGAACTTACCTAGGAGTGTCTGGCAGCACCCATCTGCCCCTTTTCAGGTGAGAGTGGTCATCTAAGCTGTCAGTGTCGCCATAGCAATGGTGCTAGCACACGCACGGGGTGCGGCAACTAGGATGTTGACGCCCTGTGAAGGATCAGATGTGTGACTGGACCCATGTAAGTGACCAATCTCACATGGGCTAGGCTATCGTGTACTAGTGCCTCACACACCTTTCCCATCCAATAGATGGGAAAGCAAATACAGAAATGTCCCCTGTTCCTTTCATGTGTTTTAGATTGCAACTTCCACCATTAGGATGCCTTCAGCATCAGTTACTTATTCCACTACTGTATTGGGATATTCCAGAATATCCAGATATAGCGGTATAAGAAGTTGACATCTGGATGCAGCCTTAGCTATCAAACTGTTATAATGCAATCCTAATCTTACCCCCCAACTAATAGCATCTAGCACAAATGGACTGTTAATGTACAAAGTAAAAATGTAAATATTTATAAGCAAAGAAAACAAACACTTCTGATAAAACTGCAACTTCTGAACAAAGAATTTGCTTGTTCTGTAAACAAGAACACAGCAAATTCCTTTAGGCTGAGTCAAACTATTGGTGGATTCCGTACCATGTACACTGATTGCCAGCTACCCTCTAGGATTTCAGATACAAATTTTCCTTTCAGAGACCCCAGGACTAGAATTTGGTACTTTATGCAAGTAACTCATGCACTCGAACATGATTTGCTTTGATTATATATGGCAACCACTATTAACTTAATCAAACTACTGTAAAAATATGGCATATACTGCAAATTGGATAGCTAGTAGTATATTTTAACAACATCTTGTTTAAATATAGTACAGGATGAAGATGCTCAGCCAGTTAGCAGCAAACAGAAAAGGGAAACACGCAAGGCACAGTAAAGTTGGTTTCAGTGATGAATTCTGATTCAATGATTCTTTTCCACATCCTCCTGAAAATTCATTACATGGAGACCTAGGGAAGAGAATGCAAGTAGTTATTGTAGCTCTATGCTATAGGGAAGCTTCCTGCACACCCCCTAGTTCTTTTGCTGTGCTAATGATTGCTGATAGATGCTGCACTCTATGCAGGGTAAGCTTCTTTCCCTGTCAGATAACGCTGAATTAAAGAGAAAACTGAATGGCCAGCTTGCTGTTGCACACACTGCAACAATGATTAGAATGTATGAATTGCTGATTCCTTGTTTAGTATGACTATAACATAAAATAAAACAAGATGCTATTTTGGAAAAATTAATAGCACAAATATTATTGGATGCTTCCGTGTCTCCTTAAAATATCATTTAACAGCTGGTACCAAAAAATTTATATATTTATTTTTGTCACAGCAGTAGCTGACCTTATGTGTCTTTTATCCTGGTACAGCACTAAGCTGAGTATGTTTTCATATAATTAAAAAGATGTACTAATGAATATGTTGTGGTAATAAAATATATAAAGTTGTATTTATATTTTAAAAACAAGAGAAGCTTGCAGTAATAAAATCCTGATATTACTGTAATCATGGAGGACTATTGGTAAACACGGTATAGGAAGTAAACTCCCTTGTTGAACACTGGTCAAAACTAGAGGTTCTGTTTCACTGCCTTTGCTTTTAAAAATGCCAACAACTAAAAGGATATTGAAACACAGATCTCATTAAATTGTCCAATTGTCACATTATTCAATTTTATTACATCAGCCAGCCCTTCCTGTGTAATGGTTTTGCCATACCTGTGCATACAAAGACAGCCAAACCTATCAATTTCATCTCTGCATGTGGTGCAAATGTGTCACGTATAAATGTTTAATGATGGACATTACTCAAACATACACTTTTAAGTCAAGAGTAGCCTGCCAAGGTAAATGCTACCCTATCTAAACTCCCGCAGCTTTTCATACACGTGTCAAGTATATTTAAAAATACAGAATGAGATCCTGCAAACATTAAGCACTTTTAAATTCCACTCTTAATGGAAACTGCATAAGATGTGAGCCAGACCTTTTCACTGAGGTGTTTCAGCAGCTTGCTGGAAGCTGGGCAGTGGATGTATTGAGAATTCAGGAGAGGCAGTTGCCCTGGTGACTTAGAAGCTGAGGGGAAAGCATGAGCATGACTTCTGCAAGATGCTTTTATTGAGGATGAGAAGGACAAACTGCTTTCTACTGAAGATTAGAGGCAAACAAGTGAACCTAAGAAAGCCAGAGTAGCATACTGGCTCTGGTTTGGTCCAGGCTTTCAAATTAATTACCATGTCCCTCATCTTCCAGTAAAGTTAATTACCAAAGTAGCACTAATTTTGCTACCCCCTTAACCAAGTTTCTCTAAAACTTTCATTCCCTTCTTTAAAAAAGTAGAGAGTATTAAATATATTAAATATTATTAGTCTGTGCCAAGTGTGTAGCTAAGTCTTTCTGAAAACTGGTAATCTGGGTTATATCATAGCCACACAAAGTGCTTCTTAGTAATTAAGCCCTCAAGACTCTCTGGAAGAGAGTGGGAGAGTTGGCAAAAGCTCCATGTTTCCACCAGTGAAGATGCAGCAGTGGTCCATAAGCCTTTCTGTGCATTTTAATATTCACTTTACTATGCCCAACTTGAGATATGAGCTTATTCCTTGCTGTTGTGGCTGAGTAAACATTCCAGAGGATCAGGCCTTCTGCCCTTTTATACTGACGCTCTATGGAGAACTGCACTAGTGGATCATTGCTGAGAGTGAATGATGCTTAATATTGACTAAAGTAAAACTGTGTCGTACTTGGACTCTGAGGCTGCCACTACACTTACTGGGCAAGGTGCCCTATAATGCATTTTCTGTCTTACTCACACCAGCAGAAAGTGTGTTATAGCAATCCCACCACCCCATTTCTGGGTGCAATTTCTGACACTGCAGGTGACTCTCAGCACTGCTGCAAAGAATGGTGCAATTCTGGTGCCTCTGCCATGTACACTGGATGAAACTGCCTCGGCCCAGTAAGCAGAGACCTGGCTTGACTTGTAGTATGCATACCGAAAAAGGACAGATTGATTACTACTAACTTTTGGGCTACATCCAGATAAGAACTATGGTTCGCAGGGTCTATGGAGTTGCTGTCTAACTGCCAGACAGTTCTTAGAACACTTCATGGTTCTTGCAAAGCAAAGCCCAATACTGCACAGCAAACACCTCCCACTTACCTCAGCATCAGCGGTGCCATTTCTTCTCCCTTTTCATTTTCCTGGCTGTTTCACAAAGAAACAGTAGACCTCTCAGAGAGGCAGCCGGCCTCTCAGGTTGCCTACTGCCTGGGAGGATCAGAAGAACATTGTTATGATCTGTTCTACTTGTGAAGCTTCTTTGCTTTGTGCTAAGGGTAAATTTGCATTTTTAATTTCAAGTCTGGAAGCGCCTTCTATTTCATATGTGAATATTCTGATACAAAAAGATTTTAAAAGTTCTTTTAGTATCAATTTAATTATTAAAGTGTAGTGTTTAATGCATTTTTTTTATCTTTATGTTTCAGGAATATATATTAAGACAAGTTGCTTCAATGTACCTTAAGCTTGGATGGCCAACAAATAATTTGGACAAATCGTTTGTTCAAGCTTCCTACCAACATGAGTACTGTTTTTGTTTCTTTCTCTAATCATAGAAAGATAGCTGTTATAGTTTAAGCTGTAAGAGGCCTAACGTAAACTTGAAGGCTGTGATCGAACAGAACAAAAAGAAAAGCATCACTGAAGTGCCTCTGAGGCGGCTTAGAGAATACTCAGAGTCTCTTTAGAAAAGATGAATCAGAGAAGGATGGGAACACGAGGGTCACACACTATCTCTCTGAGGCACCCCTTTTGTTATGTCTGGACAAAGCCAAAGAGCTTTAATGCATTCTGTCTGCTTTAGACATGAGTTTGTCAAGATCCCTTGGCCATCTGGAGAAAAAATTAAGAACATTTTCTAATTTCTTAGTGAAGACCTTTAGAAATTGAAAGGACAAAGAATTATGCCTTTGGTGTCAATATTATGTCTTTGTTGTTGTGTAGAATTCCCTACTTTGTGTGTGTGTGTGTATGTATATATATTTGTAAAACCTATAGCTAAACTACAGTTTGAGTTCTGAGTACTTTGGGGAGATGAGACCAAGAGGCTCATATTAAATGATTAGCTCTATAGAAATGGGAATATATTTTGTTACTATGTTATGCTGTAGATGTTTGTTCAGATCTTGTAAGCAATTAAGTGTTTTCATCTGAGCATGTTAACATACTTAATAACATGAGCCTAACATTGTCTTGTTTGCGTTTTCTGGTGTCCAGGGAGCTACGTCGTGAAGTCATTATGCTGGCTTGCAGCTTTGGTAATAAACACTGTCACCAGCAAGCTGCAACACTAATTTCGGACTGGATTTCCAGCAACAGAAACAGGTGAAAGGATGGCTGCATGTACTTTTTTTCCTCTCCAAAGCTTTTAAGTATTGCTTTCCTTTCAAATATATTTTAGTACAGTCATAATTAGGGGGAGCTGGGAGACAATAAACACAATGGATCAGCATTCTATGGAGTTATAATGGAGTTACATTCTAAAGCATGAAGATTGGTGATAGGGACCAGACTTCCTAATACAGTGGTACCTCGACATACAAGTGCCCTGACATACAAGTGTTTTGAGATACAAGCCACCGAGCGAGTGATATTTTGCTTTGAGATGAGAGCAAGATTTGAGATACGAGTATGTAAATACAGTAGAGTACATAACAAAAACAACTGAGGTGGTGTTTTGGGAGCTGGAATGGATTAATGGGAAAATTGCTTTAAGATACGAGCGATTTGACATAAGAGCAAGGTTACGGAACGAATTAAACTCGTATGTCAAGGTACCACTGTATTTGAGATCATGTACAAAAAAAAGAAAAGAAAGAAAGAAAGAAATACTCTCTGTTAAGACAGGATCCTTGCCCCATCATAGTCATAGTTTACTTATTTAAGTCATTTGTGCTCTTAGGCTTACTTAAGTTGTATCCTCATTACTGGAAAGAAAAAGAAAAAACATTCAAAAGCAGCTCAGGCCATTTCCACACTTACACCTGTGGGATTGGATTCAGTCCATTTTCCCAGAAGAAGGCTATCTGCCTTTGGGTGGATGTTCTGGGACAGCAGCTGCATAGCCCCTGAAGGAATGTCATAATACCATTTCCCAAGATTAGTCTGTAGCCACTAGGGATGTACGCGAATGTTGGAAAATTAGTATTTGTTCTAATAGATCCCCATCAAATGTAGTAGGATTTTATTTGGTACAAATGTATTCATATGAATTTGTATGAATATCAGATACGAACAAATACGTATCTGATACATATTGGGTACGTATCCGACACAAACACGTACGTATCTGATACATATCCCATAATATATCCACTCTGAAAGCATAAAACCTAACCTAAATACACCTTTAATTTGCTCTCGATCCATGTCAAATGCAATCTGGATCTGTTGCAGATGTGACTGGTGCAGCTGCTTTCCCATCCACCCCACTTTAAGAAATGTCTGAACTATTGGTACAGATGTTCAAAGCATTCGTTAATGTACTAATCTCCTAACATTTTATTTGTGTACGAATGTCCAAATTTGTATGAATAACTAATATTATCAATATCCATGCCCATCCCTAGCAGCCACCTGTAGCCCCCCCTGGGCTGGGTTGGACATGTAGGGAGAAAGTTGACATGGGAAGTGGTGCAGTCTCAGGTGAATGTGTGCGATTCTATTTCACCCTTCCACACCCTCTATACCCCTTCAGTTCTTCATTTAGCATGGTGCTGGGACAACCAGTAAATAGTTGCCACATACTGATTAGGCTGCCAGAGTACCGTGGGAGTCATTTGCAAAATGCCACAGAAACATGAATAATGGTCCTTTAGTGATTTTTAAAAAAAAAACTCTGAAAACTTCTGATTTTCTCCCAAAATGTAAGTTCAGTGTAAGATAAATGAAGAATGATGTTATCATTTGTTCTTGTTATGTTCTTGAGTGAAAGTAATATTATAGTACAATTTTTGCAGTGACAGTAACATCCATAATCTGCAGATTCAATCCCAAAACTCTCCAATTTGTGTTATTGATGTTTTAAACTGTACAAATTATTCTAGAGCTAAAAATATACAAAACAGATTATTTGCTAAAGTATATTTAGCTTTTTTGAGATGTTGCATTTTCATATGTATGTACACAGAGAGAGAGAGACTAATAAAATGTCAAAGGGAGGAAATTCACTTTCACTTTATATCCCCCAAACTATGGATATTTATCTCAAAATCAGAAGAAGTCAGGCGTGGGGCAAACGTGAAGTTCCAAGGAATTCCAAGGAACTGGAAAGCAAGACCATCTGATCTGTAGACGCTTTCCTTTGTTTTCCTGCTGCCAGCAATAGCTGTTTCCTTCCTCAGCTTTCCAGAGTGGTCCAGGACAGCAGAAAGGTGCAGAGAAGATCAGGAAGGGGTCCCTTATGGGTGGCGCGTCCATGCCAGGAGGAAGAGGGCAGGGCAGCCCCGAAAAGTGGCTTTTAAAAAGTAGCCACTTGAGTCCCACCTTGAGTCATGTACCCCACGTACGATCCTCAGAATCCGGATCGAACATGATTAAGTTAAAAGTAATGGGAACAGGCAAATTCGCGTTTGCATCCGGTTCTATTATTTCAGTTTAGGGAAAGCGAAATAAGCTTGCTGTGGGGATTCGCCCAGAGTGTTTGGAGACACTATGTCTTGGCTCTAAAGCTGACATGAGCTGTGGAGCCTGCAGAACAGGCCACCACACCAGGAATGAGGTGTTTGAGCTTGTGCTGAATTGCCTATCATGAACAAAACTGTCCCACTCAATTCTACATTAGTGGAGGGGGATGCAGAAACAGGCTAAAGTAAGAACATTTTTAGGCAGCAGAGTTGCTTGCATTGTTTGCTTGCCGTCGTGTTGTTAACTGTTTTGTTCTGTAATGTTTGTTTATGATTAACAGTTAAAATAGCAAAATGCTGTTCATAGTAGTAGTAGTAGTAAACAGTAGTACCATAGTATTGATGTGGTTTAAGAGTTCAAGAACATATTTGCATTGGTACTTGGTATAATTTTACTGAATCAGAAAGTTTGTACCTTAGTGGGAGAAAACAAGCAAAATAATTTAAAATAAATGTATTCAGCTGTTTAAATTTGCACTGAGAATTAAAATGAGCTTTCTGAAATTCATCTCTTGTACTGTAAAAGCAATTGCTTTCAGGAAATTAAGATGTTTGCTACAGCCCTTTCATGTGTGAAGAAATATATTATTCACACTCCTCACTTATGACTGCATAAAGGCTCAACCTTTTTTTTTAATACCATTCAGCCTACATGAGCTGAGAATCAGCCTTGTTAACCCCTTTAACCTTTTCAATGCATTAGTTCTGAAAGGAAAACATGCTCTGAAACATTATGTTTTGCTGGATTGCTTCTGAACATAGTTTGGTTCTTGCTATATCCTGATTTTAGAAAGCACTTCTAAAAATGTTTATTCCCAATGTAGGGTGTAGGACACCCTCGATCAGTGATGGCCAACCTATGACATGGGTGTCACAGGTGACACACCAAGCCCTTTTGGGTGACACACATGGTCACCCTGGCACCTGGGCGTGTAGTGGTTGCTTGGTCTTGAATTGTACCAAATACCAACTTTCCATTGAAGGTTTAGCAAATGAAATTCAGCAACAAAAGTCTCTAATGTAAAGAATTATTTGTTTTTGCTTTTAATAAAATACATATATCAAAAATATAACTTTTTTTTACTACAGTAGAGCTACAAATATCACAAAATGATGGATATTTCTAGATGTGACACAACACCTGAGTTAAGCTAGGTTTTCTTGTGAATTTGACACACAAGAAAACACACAAGGTTCGCCATCACTGCCACACTCCTGGGTCCTCCTGGAAGCATGTGCTACCATAGGTGTAGATACATCAGCAATCCTATTTTGTGTACATCTTGAAGATTAAAAAATAAAATAAGAAATAGATGTATTCTCTATGTAGTTATAGGTAATTTAAAATAAAACGAAAATAGCATCTATTACTGAAATTAGCCAGTTAACAAGCCAGTGAAACAAGAGACTGAGATCTTATTGTTAAATCAATAAATCTGTTTAAGTAGCTATGTGAGTGTGCCAAATACAACTTAATCAAGACTGTAGAGTTTTGAGGGAAGACTCGGGGCATCTATCCAAGAGGATTATGGATTAACATGATAATAAGTAAATACAAGCTATATTGACTGTGCAGTCCAATTAGCAAGCCAGTTCATATCTTTCCATTTTTAGAATGTAAACCCATTGACTAAATAAAGTGTTGCTCACTGGTTTTGAGGATTCAGTATCTGTTGATGTAAGAACTTAATAAATGACTGACAAAGTATTGGGGCTAGGAATACTTTGGGTGCTCTGAAATACAACATTTGTTATGGGTGTTTTTGAAAGAGTGAACATGTCTCCCAAAACAATTATAATTCAGGCATGTTGAGAACTCAGGCTTTGAACAATGGTTGATTTGTTGTCCATGCTGTACCCCAAGGGAGAACAGAGTGTGGGAAAGAGTTACTTGTATTGACTTCCAATCAAAGTTTTATTACATGGAATGGCCAGTAATTGTGCTTGTGTGTAATCAAATCAGTAAAAAATAGATATTCAAGGGAAAATATGAAAGAAGCTTGGTTTTTGTTGTCAAAATACAAGAGAATCAGACTGTAGACAGATAAATGTTGAGTAAACTAAAGACAACGATACACTGTTGCAAAGAATCAGGCATGGTAGGGTGCTTCTGCACTTACTGCTGCAAATCCGGATCTACCTCATCCGGATTTAGTAAATCCAGTTTCCAGTAGATGGAGGGTAGATCCGGATTTACTAAATCCTGATGGAGGGTAGATCCGGATTTACAATACAGAAGGATGACTTAGATCTGGATTTCAGGTGGGTGCTGTGCGGACACACAGCACCCACCTCACATCCATGCTCCGGGGGCCCTCCCCCAGCCCGCCATGATCGGCTCTGCTGGAGCCGAGCATGGTGAGCCGGGGACTCTGCTGTCGCGGCTCACCCTCGCCCCAGAAGCGGCGGATCGAAGACCTCCCTAGCCCACTTGGGAAAGAGTGCAAGTGATCCGCTCCTTACCTCTTCGTAGTCACCCCGATTCTGGCCGTGGGGTCCCAGGAGGCTGCGTGCCTGTGTCCTGCGTGCCTCCTGATTGGGGCGAGGGCGAGCCGCGACAGTGGAGTCCTTCGGCTCGCCCTGCTCGGCTCCGGCCGAGCCAATCATGGCGGGCTGGGGGAGGGCCCCGGGTAGGCACTGTTTCACTGTGCGGACGCATCCTAAATGGATGCGTTTTCACAGTGAAACACCCATTAAGACTACCTTGTATGTAGTCTTTTTTAAACACCCATTAAGCACACGTTAGAGACAGATAGGTGTGGAAGCGGCCGCCCCTATCTCTCTAATGGGTACTGCTGTGCGGACGCGGTCTACCCATTCCATCCTTAATGGATGCCACTGTGCGGATGCGGTTTCCCACATGTGTGCTTAATGGATGTTGCTGTGTGGACGCTAATTAGTCAAAGCATCCCCAAAAGGTGCCGCTGTGCGGCTGTGTGCTTCCACATGTGTCCTTAATGGGTGTTTAAGGGCATGTGCGGAAGCACCCGTAGAGAAAAAATAGTACCAAATTAATACCTATTGGGTGCTTAAGGGGGTTTTACTGTCATGCTTTAAATGCATGTATGGGCACAAATTTTCTAGCTAAAAGGCTCATATGTCCTTGTCTATAACTAGGTAAGAGTGTTAAGAATTATCAGTGTTGTACTACGTGCAAGGATGATTCCATTTTTTCAGAAGTAGATTTTTTTCTACTTGAAAACACTGAAAATATAAACAATGCTAGTTGCTAAACCAGTTATTCAAATGAGAATATAGTCAGATAAACATAAGGATAAACTTATTATTAGCTTTGCTGTCTTGTACCTTTTGGCTGCTGTCCATCCTCCCTGGCATATGTAATAATCTGTAATTCCAGAACAGATCTCACTCTAGCCTTGTTCTCTTTAAAAGCTTCAGCCTACTGATTCAGCAAGTGAATGCTTCCTTTATCTTCCACAGGCCAGGATACTGTGTGCCTCCAGATGCAGGGTTATATTATGAATGCCAGAGATAAAACATGGCATTTCCAGTATACAGTAGTCACAGGTTAGTCCATCAATAACCCATATAATGCCCGGTTTTACATAATAATGTTTACATCTCTGCCAGGCCACTTCATTATTTCATTCGGGGCTGCCTGCAAGCCAGACAAGAGTAGAGAAAAGATCAAAAGGAAGTGAATAGATGCTTGGTTGGTTTCCAGGCAGGCAGGCAGGGTTGAGGAGCAGCAAGAGGAAATCACTGGGGCTGCCTCTGGACTTGTGGAATAATTCTGCAGTTCAAGGTAAAAGTGCAGCTTACCTACTGTGCAGCGACGACCGGCTGTCCCGACCTAAAATGCAGCTCCATAGCTTCTCAGCAGAAGCTGCGAGAGCTGAGTCAGTGCATGCCATCACATGGGTTGAGGCAGCCAATCACATTTGAGCTGCCCTTCCTGCTCTTGTTGGGCTCTTCTTCTGCCTGGAGTCTGGACTGGAGGGAAAATCTGAATTCCCTTTATACTGCGCAACAAGTGCCCTTAGATCAGCATTAAGGTAAGTGTGAGTACCGATCTGATAATGTGACACCATGACGATCCATCAATCGTAGTGAGTGACAGCTCGATCAGGACTGCATGTTCCACTTCGCAGAATAAACAAGTCCGGATGCAGTCTGGATTGTTTTTTATATCCCACATTACCTTGTTATGTCTAGAGGAGTCAGCCACTGTGTTGCCAACCATTCACCGGGTGATTTTGGTTTCTCTGTTTACAAGGCAGGATTTAGCCTTTATTCAGACTTTCCAATTCTCTGTTCTGTTTTCCTTCTGATCCAATAAAAGAAGAAAAAAGGGCATGCTGAGAGAGGAGAAACATACTGTACAATGAGATTCAACACATGTAGCATCCAGCTGGCAGGATTAAACTTTGTTACTTTGCAATATCAAAATAGACGGAACAATGGAACAATCCCTTCACCCTTCCTAACTTTTTAAAAATTGAACTGTGACTATCTGCAGATGAAAATCAAGTTTGGAGACAGAGCTTCATCCCATCCTTGGAACCTCATGAAGTCTGATTTGCAAATTGCTATTCCAGAGTGGATTTTCTTGGTTAGATAATGCTGAAAGAGAACAGCTTGATACTTCGCTAATGTGTTCTCTCATTCTGAAAATGGACTGAAGCAGGAATAAAACTTAGATGTGAATGCAGCTCTAGAAAGGAGCAAATTCATCCCTAGGCCTATTCACACTTGGGCCATATTCTGGAATATATCACAGGCTAATGATCTGTTGTCCACATACTAATGTAAGACTCTGGCAGGTCTCACTTGGAACTTGCTGTAGCGTGCACTAGCAGGTATCCCAGAATAAAGCCAAGTGTGAACAGGCCCCCTCTCTACTCAGTGCAATCATAGGCTCCTTTTTGCTCAGGAAGGCTCTATTCCAAAGAAATTAAGTGAGGTTACACTTGCATTGTGCATCCTGAAACTCCCACTTCTGTAGTATTTCAGAACTGTTTGTTGCAGAAAAGTAGCATATCTTTAACCAAACAGCAACTTAGGCATTGTAGTATTTATTATTACTGTTGCCCAAAGTTTTGAAAACTTATATCAGAGGTGTGTAATGCAGCTCTGTAGTTAGGACCATGAAGAAAAATATGCTTTGACTCAATTCACAGATTAAAACAGGAGAACCTATTAATTTCCTTTCTTAAATATTTCCCTAAACGGTTTGAAACGTGTCAGTAAATCAAAGAACTGCTTAAACTGCATCCAGTTACATTTTACGAAATTAGAACACCATTTGCCTAGAAGATAAATAATTAAGGCCCTATTTTATAAATGTATTTCCATTTGTTAGAACTTAGTTTAAACAAGAACAAGCACGTACTAATTAATTATAACTTAAAAGATTATTCTTAACTCTTTGTAAAGCTTATTATTAATCATTGCAGAAATAGATTTCTCTGTAAAAGCACAGCATGATTTTAATTATTTTTCCCTTTAATTTTTAACATTTTCTCAGAATCTTTAATTTTTAATCAGTAGTTATGTTAGCCATTTGTTTTACTTTTGCCATATCCCCTAAACAAGATAAATAAGATGAAATAAATCACAGTATACAAATAAAAGTCATCTAAAATCATGCTTCAACAGTTAATGTATGTGCCATATATACAGCATTATCTTGCTTTAAATTATAATAATTGCAGGAGTTTAATATAACAAAGGGGGAGGAAACTGAACAAAAATGGTTAAATCAAGCCATTGTTTTTAATTCCCTTTGGTTACAATGGAAAACGAATATATTGTATTTTTGCATAAAAACGGCAGTTGAGCAATCAGAACTTTAAAATTATTGTGTGTAATTTTTACTGCTTGATATAAATCTTGAGGAGTTTCACATGTTCTGATTAATAATTTAAAATAAATATGGATGCTAAGTTGGGGGGGGAGGAATACATGGGCACCTTGCAAAAAAAATCAATTTCTGCACTTTCTGCAGTTAATCTGGATTAGGCCAGAGCAGGAAGTCTGTAGGAGGCGTGGTGTAATTGGCCTGTGAAACTGTTAATCAAGAGTCACTTCCAGTTACAGTGGGTGTGACAGAGAGACCTGGCTGTGTAGTTGTCTACATAGCCACTACATCAGTTGTGAGCAGTTTCACAGACTGCTATGTAGGAGATGTGAACCTGTGTAGGATGGGTGGAGCAGGTGGAGCCAGAGCTGCCCCACTGCAAATGGCAGTCTCCAGACCCTCACCTGGACCTCTCCAGCTCAACATGCATGCAGAAACATGCTCAAGGCACAAGACTGAAGACCTGTTTAAAGGGGTCTGTGGCTATCTGGATTAAAGGGTTTAAAGACCCTATTGAATCCATAACTCTGCAATGCTCATGCAGATGAGGCAATCCCAAAGGGGTCTTAATGGGTCCCCCAGTGTGGTACTGTACATAGTGAATCTGCACCAAATGAGTACATATCGTGTGCTTAATGGGGTCTATGAAGCCCATGCAGAATTCGCCATGTCATTGGCTATGTCTGTTGCTCTGTTTTGGAGTATGTGGCGAACAAAGAAATTTTCATGAAGGTAGCAAATTGTGCCTTACACTGTAAGCCACTTATGATTGTACATTTCTTGAGAATGACATGGCCATTGTGTAAAATGTATAAATGGCAGTCAGAGAAATGTCCATGGACACTTTTTTGGGTAAGTGAAGACATGAACTCAGTACTACAACATACATGGCTCTGAAAAGAAGTAAGTGGGAGTCATCATAGCTGTGACATAAGCTGGGTCCTTATTTCACTAGGGAGACATCTTTTGCATGGAGCCTGGAGAGAAGCTATGATCACTGCTCTGAAAGACACCTCTGCACCTCCATTTTGTAATGTAGAGGCAGTGTATGAAGCAGTAGTAACCCAAGGTAGCTTTAACAAAGATGGGAAAACATGACCTACTGAAAAGTTGTGTTTGGATGACATTCATGCCTGAAAATTGGGTAGTATGTTTGCCATAAGGTGTATCATGCCACCAAATATGAAGCTGCAAAAGGCTAGACCCTTTTCCAGGATGGCCCCTGTACTAAGTGGAGATGTGGCCATAATATCTTTTATCATGAGAGCCAGTTGTTGGTGGTGATCACACATTGGAGGGTGTTGCTTTGACTATGTTCTGCTTCTGCGTTTCTTTTTAGAATTAAATGAAAGTTTGGGCTAGCTAGTCATTCAGCAGATCTCTTCATTTTTGTATTTGAGATTTTAAAATAAGAAAACCGTAGAATTTCTAGCATATGAGATGAAAGCAAATATGTGCAGATATTTACATATTTCTGTCACATCCCCACAGAAAAATTGTTTCTTCATAATTCTAATTTGCTTTCTTTAAAGAATAACTTGTATTTTGATGCACATGTTTTGTTCTAATTTTTTGTTTGCTTTAAGGGATGTTCTTTTTGTTTGGCAAAATGAGCTTTGTTTCAGTTCAGCTCAGTTTAGCATTTTAGAAGACTATACATACAGTACATGATATGGGTCAAAACTGAGAGAAATTATCTTTCCTTCTCTATTTGCTGTTATAGAAAAATTAAATACATTCATACAATGTATATTTTATTTCTGATAGAATTAAGTGAAATTTGCAGACACAGTAGTCCTTTCTGAACCAATTTCAGACCTGCAGAGTCTAGGAATTTTTGTGTTATCCATTTTATTTATTTTTATATAACCAAAATTTATTTTTAAAAAAGAAAGAAAGAAAAAAGAATTGGGTGTACCGTACAGCCATAGTGTCTCCATTGGACAAAATAAATACTTCCAGCTTTCAGGAAAAGGCCTGAATGGAGTATTCTACAATAGTAGCATTTATAGTTTGAGAATGATTAGAAAACATGGGGTCTTTCCATATTTGGCCTTATTCTGGAATATATCCTGGAAAAGGTGACTGATGCCCACATGCTAATCTAGACTATTGCAGACCCCAGGTGAGACCTACCACAGTCTACATTAGTGTGTGGACCACAGATCCCTAGCCCAAGATACATTCCAGAATATGGCCAAGTGCAGAAAGGGCCTTAGATTTAATCTCTTGTTTTAGAGGTACCTCAGGCTAAGACCCCATCAACTAATAGGCCAATCATCCAAATTTCATTTGAGAGGGAGAAATAAAAGAGATGTACATCCCTGTGGTTCTGAGACTTATTTATGTAAATAGCATATGTCATAGAGGAGCCCTAGGAAAGTGGACTGCAAAATGGAAGGCAGATAAGTATGCAATTAGAGAACTGTGATAATTATTTTTAAAGAAATAAATTTCAGGATTGCATTTGTCTTAGTTAGACTAATGCTGCATTAATGTCTAAGTTTTAATCCAGTTTCAGTCCACTTCCAGAGTTAGAGAATGAATCAACAAAGTGTCAGGCTGTTTTCTTTCTGCATTATCTAACTCATAAAATTCACCCTTAGGTTACATAAAATGGAAAGAAAACAGCGTGTCATTTTGCTGATGTGTTCTCTGAGTCTGAAAGTGGACTGAGACTGGATTAAAACTCAGGTGTGAATACAGCCTGAGAGCATGTTCCCACCTACAGTGAACTGGATTACTCTGGTCCAGGTTCCTGGGAGGCCAGGAACAGCACTGAGGGCACATCAGGCTCTTCCCAAACGAGACGCGCAAATGCGTAGAAGCACACCAGCAAATGGCATGGTGCAGCAATTTTTGGGGACAGGAGCTGCCACCGCCGCCACCACCACAACTGGTGGTGTCTTCCTCTGATCCTCAGCCGCCTTCCTTCTCCCCACACTCCATTCTCCTCACTTCTGCCCCCACTCCATTTCATGCCTGCCTGCTGTCCGACGCCACTGCATCAAAGGGGCAGCCTCCCCTCCCCATACCCCTTGCTCGCTCACTCACTCGCTCGCCCCGGCTGCTAGTCCTCGCCTTCTCCAGCACTAAAATCCGGACTGCATCAGAAAGCCCTCTTCTACCAGAGTTCCCCCCCCCCCCGGATAATCTGGGGAAAAAGAACTGGCATGGGAATGGGCCTTCCTTGATTTGGACTACTGGCCAATTTTATGGGAACGCTGGATGCCAAGTCCGAATCCAGTACAGATTTTAGTGCCTTTGGGAATGCACCCTAAGTAGTGTACCAGATGCATGGAAAAATCCAACAGGTGATTGCTTGGGTGCCAAGGCTGACAATCAGGTCTTGACTACCTCTCTCTTCCAGAAGTCCAGGATTTCTTGCACTTTTCTAAGAAAAGCTGGGATTATCACCACTGTTCCAATTTGTGCTTTCATTGTACCTGTGACCACAACAGGTGGTATATGCTGTAAAATGATGTGAATTCCAGATGCAGGTTGGGCCAATGTGGCCATAATGAAGAAATGCCAGCTTAAAAAAATTAGCCAGCATTTCTCCTCATTGGAAGCCTCCAGACACCATTAAAACCTTGCAGCTGCTGCGCCACCACCGGTCACATGATTGGTCATGTGACAATTGATCATCTATGGCTGTAGTGCAGCAGCAGGGAAAGTGTGTTGTAAAAAACTGCTTATTAATCAGAAGCTTTTTACTTCACTCTTTGCCTTCCATATTGTGAGAATACTGAGGATGATCAATTGTCCCATCTGGACAACACGACACAGCTCCTCAATGGTTCTGCCCTCCCTTGGCAGCTTTCCTTCATCTTGTCAGGATGAAAGGAAGCAGCTGCGGAGGGACTAAGGCTGTAATGTGTCTGGAGGCTCCCTGTGTCTGCAGAGTCCCTAAGTTCTACAGAATACAGTATGAAGATGAATTGACAGGTGTATATATGTGTTTCACAATGTCAGTGTGACGTTAGTGCTGACTATTATGGATGCTAGCCCCACTATCAAAAGATCCAACAGCCAACTCCAGGAATGACCTGCCTCTGAAGCAGGTAAACTTAGTCCTCTGCCTTTGCCTGAAACTTTCTGGAGAACACATTAAAACATTGTCTAAAATATAAAATAAGTGAATGGATATTTGATGCAACAATATAGCAACTGCTTTTCAAGCCTAAATTTTGGGGCTCAGTCCCTGGCAACTCCAAATAGGGCTAAAATCCTGAAGTACTGCTGCCATCACCATAGACAAAGCTAATCAGAAGAGTGATCTGATTCAGTCTAAGGCAGCCTCTACGTTCCTACAGTACTGAAGAAGGGTAACTGAAGATGACAAATAGACTATAAGTCTTGTACAGATAAACTTCTGGAGGCAAAGGATAAGTGTCTTTTTATTATAAAAAATGATATATCTTTTCAGACTCTGTTTGGTGTGTTTCCTACTGATTATTTCTAAATATAAAGTGGCCAGTGTGCAGCCCAGGACTCTCAACTGTAATGAGACAATCAGGCTGAAAAGGATTGCCTACTTATTTCCAGATGCTTTCTTGGTCCTTGGGGGCTGTATTGGTTTAAAGTCCTAGTTATTGGTGGGGAGGGAATTTAATGATACTTAAATATTTTTTTAAAAAAACACCTAAAACACATTGGTCATTTTAAATAATGTATGTAATGAGTGCCTTTTACCACTTCACAGTGAAACTAATTATGTGCATTTATACAAGTGACCAGTAAAATTTGCTATAATAAGGCAAGTAAGAACATAAAAGGAGCCCTGTTAGATGAGACCACAGCCTATCCAGTCCAACATCCTGTTTCCCACATTGGCCCACTAGTTGCTTCTGGATAGCTCAAGCACAAGACAAAGGGAAAGCTTTCACCTGCTCCTGAATGTCTGGAAATGGCTTTTAGAGGCACCCTGCCTGTTTCTCCACCCTTAAGGCAATACCTAGGTATCCCTTCTGGTAGTCATTGATTCATTGATCCTTTCTAAAGTACTCAAAATAAACTGTGATGGGAAAAAATGGCAACATAAAAATCATAGCTTAACTCTGCTAGTGTGTGTGAAAATAGGGCCATCTACTTTGCACTGAAGAATGTGGACTGAGGGTAAGTCTTTAGGAGTAGCATCAGCAACGTGGGAGAAGAGCTGGAAGAAATGCTGTCATAGCCCTTAGTCCTGCTGTACCTTTACATAGCTCTAATATGAACTTGCAATAGGTTGCCTGTGGACAACTCACAGACTTTCAGTATACCTAAAATGCCATAAGGGTGTACAGACGTACAAACTCTGTACACTCATGGTGCATTCACCATGCCACAGCATTTCCTCAAATATCTAAAGGAACATCTTTTCCCATATTGACCTGCCCATGCCTTAAGATTTGCAGGTGAAGCCCTCCTGGTTGTACCCAGGATAGGGCCTTCTCAGTTGTAGCCCACAGCATATGGAGTATCCTCTTCCCTGAGATGTGCCAGACATCTTCACTATATACCTTCAGAAGACTGATGAAGACTGGCCTTTGGCTGAGGAAACAGTTTCCCTCCCCACTTTCAGGCACTGTTGTAATCCTCCCTGAGACTGATTGACTAACTAACTAATAAATAACTTGCCATGTGGACATAGTTAAAGTCTTATGTTGAAAGAAGGATGCATATACAAAAAGCAGGGAATACAACCCTGTTGGTTCTCCTGGACCTCTCAGCAGCTTTTGATACCATTGACCATGGTATCCTTCTGGGAAGGCTATGGAGTTTAGGAGTTGGGGGCAATGCATTCCACTGGTTCTGCTCCTATCTCCATGGTCAATCTCAGAGAGTAGTGGTGGGAGATTCTTATTTGACACCCTGGGAACTCACTTATGGGGTTCCTTAGGGGTCGACTTTATCTCCCATGCTCTTTAAAAGCTATATTAAGATGTTGTGTTAGGTCATCAGGAGATTTGGAGTGAGGTGTCATCAATATGCAGATGATACCCATCTCCATCTGGATCAGAAGTGGTGTTTGTAAGTGCTTGACAGGTGCCTGGAGGCAGTAATGGACTGGATGAGGGCCAATTAATTGAAGCTGTATCCAGACAAGACAGAGGTGCTGTCTATCATAGGGTCTCGGGTCCATGTATTTGGGAGAGACCCTGTCCTCATTGGGGTTGTAATGCCCTGGAAGGGACAGGTGCAAAATTTGGGGGTGCTCTTGGACTCTGGGGCTGATGCTTGAAGCTCAGGTGGAGGCCATGGCCAATAGTGCCAGCCTGGCCATTGGCTAAATGGGGATATACAGTCCCTTCCCAATTTACAGACACTGTTATTGTTTTAATATATACTGTTGTTTTAATATATGCCAGATATTAAATGTTGTTACCCACACTGAGACCTTCGGGTATAGGGTATAGGGTGAGATAGAAATGCAAATAGTAAGTAAGTTAGTAGGTCTGTCTGTCTGTTTGTCTGTCTACTGGTGGGCCAGAGGAGGTATGTTCCAGACTACCAGGGTCCCATTCCAGTGCTGATAAAATAGGCTCCCTGTTGGGATGTTAACTCATCATCCAGACAATGTTGTTTGAGAGCATGCCTGGCTATGGTCCAAACAAGTGGGCCTTGCTAGTCTGGTTTGGATCACAGAATTTCAGTGCAGAAAGGCTGCTGGGCTATCTCCACAGGACTGTGAAAAAAGCCTACCACTGGGCTGAAGCCTGTCACCTATTCCTGGGGTGGGAGAAATGGCTTCTACACACCTAATGCCTCCCTCCCTTGGAGACCTGGAATCTGAGGAACAAAATTTTGAATTGTCTGCTAGTTAAGTTAAAAGGCCAGGCAGAAAATGACTGTGTAAGGTGGTGGTTTTCATTCTGGGCTTAATGGCACCAGCATAAGTCACCATATCCTGCAGTTCTGAGCTTAGCCTTTTTTTAAGACTGTCTCAATGTTGTCTCTAGAATTATGTTCTATCAGTAAAGCATCTTGTCAACATAGTCTTCCTTCCTTCCTTCAGAATACCTCTTAACGTAAGAGATATAGTCTACTGCACAGGAGTTTCATTGATGGATGAGGATGTATGGGAATTCATCTGGATGAAGTTCCACTCTACTACAGCAGTATCTGAGAAGAAAATTTTGCTGGAAGCTTTAACATGCAGTGATGACAGAAATTTATTGAACAGGTATGATAACTTAGTTAGTATTCCAGTCTTTTAGACATATAGGAATGTATTCATAGTTTTTTATATACATTTATTGTTGTTGTTATGATTATGATTATGATTCTGTAAAAACAGCAGTTACACAGAGCAAATGAGATCACTATGCTGGATTTCGTATTATATCACTAGTCGGGCACTTCCCAAGCACCTAGGACTGCGTGATGTATTGGCAAATTATGTGAGCAGACCCCAGCAAAGTGGCTTTTTGTAGTTGGCAGATGGATATCTTGTCAATGCCAATGGTTTTTAGGTGCCCACTGAGATCTTTTGGCACCGTGCCCAGTGTGCCGAGGATGACTGGGACCACTTTCACTGGTTTTCGCCAGAGTCGCTGAAGTTCAATTCTCAGGTCTTCATATTTGGTGAGCTTCTCCAACTGTTTCTCCTCAATTCTGCTGTCACCTGGAATAGTAACGTCAACGATCCACACCTTCTCTTTCTCAATGATTATAATATCAGGGGTGTTATGCTCCAAATTTCAGTCAGTCTGAAGCCTGAAGTCCCAAAGTAGTTTTGCCTGTTCATTTTTAACAACTTTTTCCAGCTTGTGATCCCACCAGTTCTTTGCGATTGGCAGATGATACTTTTGGCACAAGCTCCAGTGGATCGTTTGTGCTACAGCATTGTGTCTCTGCTTGTAATCAGTTTGTGCGATCTTCTTGAAGCAGCTGAGTATATGGTCGATTGTTTCATCCACTTCTTTGCAGAGCCGGCACTTTGGATCTTCTCCTAATTTTTCAATTCTGGCTTTGATGGCATTTGTTCTTATTGTTTGTTCTTGTGCAGCAAGAATCAGTCCTTGTTTCCTTTTTTAATGTTCCATTCGTAAGCCAAGACCAGGTCTTTTCCATGTCCACTTTGCCTTCGATTTTCTCCAAGAACTGTCCATGCAGTGCTTTACTGTGCCAGCTGTCCATTCAGCATTGAATTGCAGTTTTCCGGTACTGGTTCTTGTTTTGCTGCACTTTGAGAAGCTTCTGGTTGTTGACTTCAATCAAAGCTGATTCTTTGCTTTCTGCCATGTAAGCTGCTCCAGGCAAAGAGAATACCGAACTCAGGAATTTTTGCTCCCCAGTTTGGTATTTCCACTTGGAAGTCAAACATATTTATTTGTTTTTGGTTGCTGATGAAAAGTGCACAAGTTCAGATGGATCTGGTCAATGTAGTTTAGTATAGCACTGTGGAGTCTGCCAGAGCTCTCTGTAGCAGTTTGCTTTTCCAGCAATCTATGGGGTGCTAAGGGCATAGTGAGTGGCCCCAAGATGCAAGATCATCCAGATCCCTTGCTCTAGAAGGCCCCTTTGGCCACAGAAATGTCCATCCAGCATGCCTCGAGAGCAGCCCCAGGATGACCTTAAGATCCCATGTAAATGCTGCTTAAAATAAATTCTAAGATAAAATATTTGGAATTTGAGCTATATAAAATACCTGCCATAGTATTTTCTGTGTTACGATTTTGCTTGTTTTCTGTAGATTCTCTGCTTTCCAAACTGAAATTGAAAGACCTGCAATGAATTTCAATAACTGTGTAGTCCCAAGGTACCACATAGCATGATGTTGAAATATATGTGTTGGGAACAGCTGAACATTTTTTCTCCCTTCTCTCATTATTCAAGGCTTCTCAACCTGTCTCTCAATTCAGAAGTTGTCCTGGATCAGGATGCAATTGATGTCATAATCCATGTAGCTAGAAATCCACATGGAAGAGATCTGGCTTGGAAATTTTTTAGAGAAAAATGGAAAATATTAAACACAAGGTGAAAATAAATATTTTAATTCAATACTTCCTATTAATAACATGTTCCCTTCTCCCTCTCTTATACCACTGAGTGTAAATGAATATAGAAAAATATAAAATCAATCTGACCACTTTGTGAAATAAATCTTTGTTAATAGTTGAGGTAATACATTTTGCTTCAGCAACACAGCTTCAGTATAATGTATATTCTGTTTTTAATCTGTTGTTTTAACTGGTGTTACTCACCCAGAGACTTGGGTATGGGGTGGGATAGAAATGTAAACATACAAACTTCCTACACTGCACTGGTAAAGATGTGTGGAGAAATTAACATTTCCACCATATTGGTAACCGTCATGGCCAGATGTAAGATGCAGAGATGAATTTGGGAAGAAATGATTGAAGCAGCCCTGATTCTAAATCAGTGCCTGTCATTAGTAATGACCAGGATGAAAATCAACACAATGAAACTTAAGATAAGACAGAGGCACTCTAGGTCAAGAGAAACAGAAAGTTAGAAAGCAGACATGTAGCCAGTCTGTTGTCTGTGATTGTTACGAAATTCATGTAACAACCTTGTTAAAACAGCTTTACTGGCCACCAGCCTATTTCTGTCCACAGTTCAAAACAGTGGTCCTGTAGACAAGGCCAATAAAAGATCCCATTCTCCCATATAAGACTGTCAGGGCCCATATACATTTAAATCCAGCTTCGGTTCATCTTAGGAGTGAGAGGACACATTGGCAAAGTGACTTGTTATTTTCTTTCCATATTTTCCCCACTTACCTGGCAAGGTGGCTTCTGAAGAGGGACATAGAAGAATGCCTACAATCACTGCTAAAAAGACACCTCCTCCATCCCCACTTTGAGCAAGGAGGTGTCTTTTCAGTGTCAAGGTGCAAAAGTCATACGTGGCAATATTGGTGTTTCTGTCCACAATCACACCTGAAAATGTTCAGGATCAGCAGCAAAGGCCCTTAACTTGATTTTGCCACTGCCAGAGATACCTTTTATGGCAATGGAGAAAGGGGCCTTTTGCATGTTTTTCCCATGGCCAGGAATTCACTGCCAAATGGGTTGAGTTATGCTAATGCTGCCTGGCAAATCTTTGGTAACTAAGTAATTTTTAATTCTGTGATAAGTGCTTTTAAAATGTTTTCAAACATTTAGATTTTACGATGGTGGGTTTTTTAGCACTGTATTTTTTAAATTGCCTTGGGTATAATTTTCTGTTCGGATGTGCATGATTTTTCCCCCCTGTTCACATCAAAATGAATGGGCTGGAAAATCACATTCATGAGAATGGAACCACTTTGAATGTGCTAGAATTCACTTCAAATTCTCTTCAAATCCCTACTACCACCAGTTGTGCCTCTGAATTCGAATCTGCATCAAATCTCGATATGCTCTGGACGTGATTGGGCAGCTGCTTTGAATGTTACAAAGCTTTGAACGAAGGCACAAAAGCTTTCACTTCACATGCAAAGTCAGTCTTCAAATATAGCCAATAGTTTATTTTGAATGCAAAGTTTTGAACATTCACAATCATTTTAGTTGTGATTTTTCTTTTCTTTTTTTCCCATTCATGATTTTCTCTCAGGATAGAATTTAGTAAATTAATGTCTTTGATTATATGATTTTACTACTGTGCTCATTATGCCTTAGTAATAACACTTTGTGATCTGTTAGAGGTCTCTGTGCTTTCAGTTTGTGTTCTTCCAATGGAAGTGGCAAGTTTTTTGATGGCAGGAAAAACATATGCTTGGTTGTTTCTCTGGACTGAGATTACTCACTAAGGAATGGGACAAAAAAGAGGCTGTTTTCCATTAATGATAGTTAAGCAAATGAATTTTCATAATAATTTCAAAAAGGAACTAAAATTGTAGCAAGCTGGTAGGTGATGGATGCACTACACAGTTTTATTGCAATAAGCACAAAAGAACTTAAAAATTATGATTTTTGCAAACAATGCTTCATCTAATATGAAGAAAGGATTGAGATGACGGAAATTGGAATCCAACAATATCTCATGGTACTATGTGTGTTATACTTGAATGCATGTTTCAGTATCAGTATGTTGTGAAAATACAAGGAGGCAACAACGTAACCAGAACTGAAGAGCAATCTTTAATTTATATCCCGCCCTTCACCAGCAAGGGCAGGTTGCAACAAGAATAGAACATATCAAATATTTAAAAAAATAAAATATAACCCCCTCCCTCCCACCTTCCCTTCCCAACAGGACAGCACCTTGAGGAAAGTAAACAGCAAAAGCCTAGGTAAAAAAACAGCTTTTTGCCAGATGTCAAAGACTATACAGCATAGGTGCCTGGCAAACCTCAAGAGGAAGACTGTTCCAGAGTCTAGGGGCCACCACAGAAAAGGCCCTCTTGCATGTCCCTGTGCCTTGTACCTCTGTAAGAGAAGGAATTACAAGAAGGCCCTCTTCTTCAGATCTCCGTGCACAGGCAGGTCTATATGGGAGAAGGCGCTTCTTCAGATACCCACGGCCCAAGCCATTTAAGGCTTTATATGTTAGTGTCAACACCTTGAATTGGACTCAGTAGCGAATAGAAAGCCAATGCAGATTTTTTAAGAGTTGCATAATATGAGTCTGGCCAGAGACTCCTGTCAGCAGTCAAGCTGCTGCGTTCTGCACCAGTTCCAGCTTCCGAACCATTTCCAAGGGTAGCCCCATATAGAGCGCATTGCAGTATTCTAATCTGGAGGTTGCCAGAGCATGGATCACTGTGGCCAAGTTAACGTGATCCACGTAAGGCTTCAACTGGCAGACTAAATGAAGATAATGGCAGGTACCCTGGCAATCGCTGCCACATGAGACTCAAATGACTTTGATGAATCCAAGAGCATTCCCAAGTCACACACCTTATTTTTATGGGGCAAAACAACTCCACTCAGAATTGGGTGCCCCTTAATTTCTTGGACTCGGAATTGGGTGCCCTTCAATTTCCTGGACTGGTCCCAGTGACACACAGTACTTCCATCTTGTCTGGATACAGTTTCAATTTATTGGTCCTCATCCAGCCCATCACTGGTTCCAGACAGCAACTGAGGACCTCAAATGCCTCTCCTGTCTAGGAAGGTGTACATACATTTGGTAAATATTTGTGAAAAAATGAGTGCAGATTTTAATGTATGTAAAAACAATGTAAAGTTTTAAATAAAACTGATGGCAAGAAAATGTGGCTATAAGAAGGGAAGTCAGTTTCATCTATCAGGGCGTCTTCTTGTCTGGCTGTTCTCTCCTTACGATTAGAAACTCTCATAAATTTATGCTTATTAATTGAGATAATTGATTCTAATAGATATTGATTACAGTCTATACAGTAATCAATATATAGTAATCAAAGCATGCTATACAGTCAAAAGCATAATCTATTCCTTCTTTGTATTTTTACCTGCTCTTGAAGATATGGAGAAGCTTTGTTTATGAATTCAAAGCTTATCAGTGGAGTCACAGAATTTCTCAATACAGAAAATGAACTAAATGAGGTAAATATTATGCAGGCTCGGTGGCTTGCAGTTATTTTGTTTGCTTGTTCTTCTTCTAGTTTTTCATATGTATCTAAAAACAGCAATGCTGCATATATTAGCTATAACATCTTGTCCTGTAATATCAACTACATCTACTTCTTCAACATTTAATAATGGCACGGTATGTCTGTTGAATAAATGCATGTGGAATTTGGTGCATTCAATAGAAGCCTATTCTCCCTATGCCTGAGTAATTGTGTTTATAAATAGCTAACAGGAGAACCTATATTCAAGGCTTTTTGTCTGAGCAAGAAGCATCAACATGAGTGGAAAGGTGCAGGACCCCTCTGTTCATTGGAATTTGCTATTCGGGTGTTAGCATGTTAATCTTTATATGATTGCAAAAAAATGAAGAATTTATTACTGTGCCCGGTGGTGCTAAAAACGTCATCAGGCAGCCCCTCCAGGTAGTATAAAAACATTCAGTCATTTAAACAATTAAATATGTTCCACAAGCCTAATTGAAGGCATCTTTTTATAATGGTTGATAAATGAAGGATCTTTAAAGAACAGTCTTGAGTATTTTAGCTTAACTTTAGCTTTTAAAGCTACATTAGGACAGTTTCCAATTTTCCTTATTTTGGTTCCTATGTAGGAGTAAAAATCTTGATAAGAGCCCAGCTGTCTGCAACATAAAGCAGCTGGGCTACAGGAGAGATGGAGGAAGTGAAGTTAATATAATCAGGCATTGGCATGTCAGTATCTTCCAGCACAATTTGAAGCAATTGCATCACACCTAATTAATGCAGTCTGTTGCCTTATTGCATTTTGTAATAAATCTCGCTGCAAAATATTGCAGGAAACTATACTGAATGTAGAGAATGGCCCTCGATGTGCAACTGTTTGTATAAACTGAAATGAAATGCTTCAAATTAATATGTTAAATTGTATTTCCAGCTAAAGAACTTTATTAAGACCCATGAGGAAGGATCTGCTGCTGCCTTCTCTCGAGCTGTGGAAACTGTAGAAGCCAACGTCCGATGGCAAAGGCTTTATAAAGATGAATTGTTCCAGTGGCTGCGAAAATCACTGGCCCACTAATCCCCCTGTCTGGCAAATGACTTGGTACCCAATTGTGCAAGAGGAGAAGCACAACAAACCGAAGAATATTTGACTGGAAACACAGTGAAAACTAGTTCAAATTAGGATATATAGAGATATATATTTTTGCACCAGTCTCCTCAGAACTTTAAAAGAAAAAGGGAAAAAGAACTCTGTCAGAGAGAAAAGGTCATGGTTGCTTACAGAACCCAGTTGTTAATGTACCATGGCCAAATGTGATACTCAGTGGTGCATGTAAATGTTAATGTCAGTTTGGGGGTGGGCACCCTCAGAATATTTGTGCATGGCTGTATGGTTCCCTGCTTGTATTCCAGCATGTTTACCTAGGTGTCCACCTTTTGTATGTGAATTTCTGTTACATCCAAGATGGGCATTATGCAAAAGCACAAATATTATCTATGACAATCAGCATTACAACAGCAATGTAGCGTGGATAAGAGAAGGTTTAAAAAAATGTGAGTGGCATATGGTGAATTGTCAACTTTTGGCTGTATAGGCCAATTGAATCTGCATCCAACTCAAATCTCTGTTAATATTTGGACACTCACTCTCTTTCACTTGCAAATGACGATACACATTATGGCAGAAATGTTACCCATTTTTGATCGAGCATACATACAGATATTCATATGCAGGAAGTTGTAATTTCCAGAGTAAATGTTATTCACTAATTATTATTTCAGTCGAAGTCAATTGGTTGCAATTTAAGAAAGATTATGACAGGAGTTTAACATATGTTCTTGGGCAAAATCCATAAATCAGCATTTTACAGCACTCAGCAAGTACAAAATTCAGTAGCACAGCCATGCATGGTATCATTTAAAATTCAAGCAGAGAAAATGAAAGAAAATATGAAAAAGCAGAAGCAACCCACAAGGGCTTTTTGCAGTTCAAGTTTTTGGAGTGGTGCTTGCTGTAATTTGAAAACTTTACATCATAAAGATTACAAAAACAATCTATCTGTAAGTGAATTGAGTAGATGTAATTAAGGTTTCCAGAAAGGGGCTTGATCATGAGGATATGTCCATTTAAATTGAGTACTGTGGCATTTTTAGCAGTTTTAAAGTAACTAGTAGCCTGTGTTTGAATATCATATCTTGTATCTACTTCTCCATTTCAGAGCTTTTTAGGTTTTGGTTCCAGTAATCTTTTGAAGGCATTATTTGGCATCTTAATGTGCATGCCCTTGTTGCATTCTGGGCAAATCAGGTTCCCATCTACTTGGCTCCCAAGTCAGGCTCCATTAATGAGCAGCTGCAGCTGCACATGACTGAGATCTGTGACTCTGCTCATAAACCAATAGCAGTGTGCAGTTCTGGGGGGCCATAGTGTGAGAAGGAAAGGACTGTGTTGTAGAGTACCAGTTTTAGAATTGACCCAACGGTATGAGAATGGGTCCTCAGATGCCTCAACATGGCCACTGGAGGTATAGTTATATGTCATTTGGGGAACATGGACGCAGCTACAGAGACTTCAGTTTCCACTGAACACACTGAGTTCTATGTGTGACTTAACAAGTACAAAATTTCCATGCATCCTTTACACAATTGTTTCTGTTTATTCAATCATTAATTAAATGTATATTCTGCCCTCCCAAAAAGGCCCCAGATTAGCATACAAATACAACAAAAATATCAAAAGGTTGTACAAGAAAAGCTTTTAAAAATTAACAAATGAGTAACCAGTGACACCACTGTAAGTGTGAAATGTTCTAAATGCTCATCAATTTGCAGGTGTCTTCTAGCCACTCAAAACTGATATGAAAAGATGTTTTCATATTTATATTAAAAGTTGCCATTTAAGAAGACATACGGATCTTCTGAGACATCCTAGCTCAAAATTGGGGTACAACAGTGCAGAAGGCCCTGTAGTGCTTCCCAGTACTAAAATAGAGGTATAGTCAAGCATCTCCTTTTGATCCTAGTGCCTCTGGTTGATGTTAATGCCTGTGGTGGGTGATTCTTATGTAGTGAGTAATGCACGCTTTTGGACTAGAGCATTTCAGAAGCACTGTGGTTTCCCTCCCCACTTTGTCCCAACTATTTGTCTTTGGGCAGAATCTGAATTCATGTTTTCAGGTATGGAGAATAGCAAACCTTTGAGGACAGACTGCAAAATGGAAGGTCTTTTTGCTTTCTGCCGTTTAGCTGGTTATAATGTTTGTTTTCTTTCTCCCTGTGAGAGTTGAATGCTCACAGTCCACAAGGGACAGGTATAATTATTTTCTCTCAGAGCTCTTTTTGGGAATGGGAGGAATGGGAAGCTCCACTTAGAAGCCTCCCCTTCTTCCCTTGTAGGGTAGCCACTGCATTGTTGATTGGTGGCTGCCTGTTTTGCATGGAAGAGGAAAAAAAACCTCTTTAGACTTTGATTTTTCAGAAGATGTCCATTCTAGGTTATTTTGCTTGACTAATTCAGTTGCCTCCAAATTAACAAACAAACAAAATTGTCACTTCATTGATTCATCTTTCTTAGCACTGAATATGAGCCAGTTTGGTCTAGTGGTTAGGGAGGTGGGCTCTTATCTGGGAATATGGGTTTGATTCTGCCTTCCCCCAAGAAGCCAGCTAGGTACCTCGGACTACTCACAGTTCTCTTCTGAACTCTCACAGTCCCACCCTACTCACAGGGTGTTCTGTTGTGGGCAGAAGAATAGAAAGCTTTGTAAGCAGCTTTGAGTCCCCTTACAATGGGCGAGAAAAGTGGGCTATATTTGGATTGTCATCTGTGTGCATGGGAATCACAACATAGCTGGGGGCTATAAAGGGGAATTTCATGGTATCAGTTTTCCAGGGTTTTTCCAAAATAGCAATACTGGCTTACCTATCTGGATCCTTGCTCCCAGCAGTTGCCATTTTGAAAATGGCTTCCATGTATGTGTGCGAGGTCCAATTCTGGATACTTCATACCATTAAAATACCCAGAAGTACATTCCACACCATTGTGGAAGCAAGCAACCAAACAAACAGGTAAGGGGCTGTTTTAACCCCACAACTTTGCACTGCCGTTTGGCAGGAATGATGAGAGGCAACTGCAGGATTTTAAACAAGATCCCAAATTTTCCTCTCACCATTTTGAAGCAGCCTATAGCAATTTCTGTGTAATGGTGGTTGCAGTGTTGTAAGCAGATATTCTCCTACAGTGCCGTCAATTGCCACACTAATAAGTACTGTAGCAGTGACATGCCTGCGGTCTATGGACCATTAAAACATTGGAGTTGTTTTCAAGAAGGCAGGGAATGCAATCAGGTACAAGGAGCAGAAAGCCAAACAAGGGTACTATATCCAAAGTGTAAAATAAAACAATTACTAAAAGGGTTGAGATAACCCCACTGGTAGAAAAATATATATGAATGGTTAAAATCCACAGCACCCAAAAGAAATTGTCTTTTGCAAGAGAAGCTTTACACTCAGCATTTTTAGCTATATTTTACTTATAGGCCACTGATGAAGACACTATAGTCGAAATGCGTATGGCCCATGTTTCTACACTTGTATCTGCTGTTTTATATTATATTTACAATTAGATTTTTGCTGTGGTGTGTGTTTTTTAACTCGGCGTATTCACAGCCTGTTATTTTTGCTGCTTTGTTTGCAGTTGGATTTTCTTCATTTTCTTTTGGGTGCTGTGGAGTTTAACCATTCATATATATTTTTCTACCAGTGGGGTTATCTCAACCCTTTTAGTAATTGTTTTATTTTACATTTTGGATATAGTACCCTTGTTTGGCTTTTTGCTTTTGGCATTTTTGGGTTCTATTAGGGATTTTTGGTTGTATCAGGTACAAGGAACCATGGTTCTGAAGCAGCACTGAGCTAAATATTCAAAAGGAGCAGGGATGTCCAATCCCTGGACTCTTTGAGCACTCTTAAGGTTCAACAAGGGTTAGTGGACAAACAATCCCTCCATGGTTGGAGCAGCTTCGTAGTGCCATAAAGGTGCACTGATTTGTGATTTTATAATTTTAAACAGTGTTTAGACTCTGATAGGTACTTCATTTTTGTGCTTTGTTCCACTGCTGTTCTTTTTTTAATGCCGAAGCAATGTGATTTCCCCTCCCCTTCCAGTTCAAGACAAGCTACAGCAGTTCAGGTGCCTGGAATGAGGAGACAGTGTGGAGCAGGGGGAAGGCTTGGAAATGAGGTGGAGCTTAGAGTAGACAAGCCAGGTAAGCCACATACTCACCCAACTTTTCTCAGTGTATTGTGGTGGCATAGTCAGTATAGGCGAGACAGGAAAGGTTACTCTGCACCCCTCTGAGTTTATTATTCCATGTGGCCACAGCACTATTGCATCTTCTCTCAATTTGTCTTCTTTTTTATCATAAAGGTCTAAAGTAAACAAACAATTCACATTACAGATCCAATGCAATTTATGAGATGTAGAATTGCTGTTATGCAGTCTTAGTTTTTGTGTGCTTTTTATTAAGATCAAAAGGGTCCATGAATTCGAAGCAGAACTAGGAATCAAGGGGCAAAACAGCAAGTGGGTGATGAGAATAAATTTTAAAAGAAAACGTAAGAGGAAATTCAGCTGAGAAAGTGTTGTGGTTTGAAGGAAGGCAAGAGACGTATGTGCTGTATGAACTGAGGGGGTTCAACTTGTCATGAAAGACAAAACCAGAACTCAGATTTCATACAAAGAATCTTAAAGTTTAAAAAGTAGCTTCTACAAACATGGCTATTTTTTATGATTGCAGATCTGTCATAATAACAGCATGAGATTAGGAAAATACTTTGACAAATTCTACCGCAAGTCCTACAAGAGTATAAAGCAACGCTTTTAGTGATTTTTTGCTGGGGAAAATCATCACATAATTGTTTGGGTTTTCTTAAATACCAAGCATTCTTCGATTTTAATTGCAAGGTAGCCAGTTTTAAATTATTGCAAGGCAAACCAAGTCCAATTTCATCAAACATTTTGTGGCATTTATTGATGCCAGGTTTCTCTCTTATTTTGTCTCTTAGAAAAGCAGAATACTGTAGCAAAAGTTTTTGACTTTTCCTTTGTTAGTGTGGGACCAATACACAGGATATGGTTTGTTGATTTACTTCTTTATATTCTATGTCTTGCTTTTCATGTTTTCAGAGCAGGTGACTTTTAAAGTTCTTGCTTTGAGGGTCCAAGTGACTTGAAACATTTTTGCACTTTCTTTCCTGTCTTCTGGACAAGAAAGGATCACGATGACCCAACCTTAACTAACACTTGTACCTGTGAATGCTAGTCACTAACAGACTAAGCCCTGTGTGACTGATCTTGGGGCCAGTCCTCTTCTGGGTGCCACCATTTTGGTTGCAGCACCCTCCATGACTGCACGTGTGTCTGCCCCATTGCCATGATAACACTAAACCTCTGTGCACATGCAGTCATGTCTATGGTTGTTTGAGGTGCCAGCATGCTTGCGCGGCACCTGAGACTAACTGGAGCACCAGAAAAGGTGTGAATGGCCGCTGCCAGGACACATCAGGTAAACTTCTAGCTAACATTGGTAAAGGGACTATTTTGTGCTCCATACCTAATCAATAATTAGGTAACTTTAGAGAAGGCAGGAGGCTCTTGGGGGCTGTAGTAGCCTCCTCCAAGTGCCGATGCCCTTCCCCAGAAGCTCCCTAATCATGCCCTACTGGCTGTAGTGTGAATAAGCCCCAGGCTTCAGCGGAAGTTTACGTATTACTTTTTGCATATCTTGGGCCAAGCCTGCAGTTGTCAAAGGAGCTGGCTTCTGTATGGGCACTTAGGGAAGGCACCATGGTTGCCACTCCAGGAGATACCTTATGGTCTCCATTTCAACTGGTGATCTGGGATGCCATCAGTGAGGGCAGAAAATAGTACCCCGAAGAACAGGCACTTGGATCATGATTACACCAGCAAAGGGAGTGGCACTACAAGGTGCCTGTTGCTGCAGCATGTGGAGGCATAGAGGTGAAGAGGCTTTTTTCAGCTACCTTGTGATGTATTGTTTTAAACTGGGGGACAGTCTTAGTGAGAGTAAGCAAATAAATACTATGTTCTAGAAGCTGAGAAACTTAGAGATATTATTTCTTTAAAACTCTTGACTGTCCTGGGTTGGTGTTTTCTTTCCCTGTGCTCTGGAATGCATTAACTGTGGCAAAGGGGCATAAAGGATTGTCCAGCCACAATTCTTTTTGATGACGTTTTGCTAAGCACTGCTACTTACTGATTTGTGGCAAGATCATAACTGTTCTGCAGTTGTTCAACAATTCTCATTTGAAGTAAGTATTTCACCTTCTGCCATGCTACGATTCTCAGTTGATATAGGTAGATGGCTAAGCTAGAAAGACATTGCCCAACCCTTTTTGTCACACCATTTAAAAACTTGTATTTTTCAAGTTTTTCATTTCCTCCATTCATGGACCTGACCTCAGTGAGGAACAAAAATTTGCAATGAAATGATATTCAGCGAGATTTCTTCCAATGGAAAGTTTCCTTAAGATTTCACCTTCAAAATATGTATTCAGGACTATACAATAATTAAGGCAAATGAGACTGAGCTTTATAATACATTTTATCATGGAAAAGAAAAGTCTACTTTGCTCAAAATCTAAATTACTCAGTCATCAAGGAATAATGGTTCTTCAAAGTGTGTAACTATTAGTGTTGCTATAAAATGCATCAGTGGAATTTTATGAACCTTGATTTACAGGCCTGTAGCACCAAAAAAAAAAAAAAGTTCTTCATCGAAATCTGTTTTGCACCATCCCTGATCACTTTTTAAAGGGTGAAGGTGCATAGTGTAAGTTGCAGAATTGTACATTTTATCAGAAACCTGGAACAAATGTCAAAATCCATTATGGCAATCTTCCTTTCATTATTGTATTAGAGATCAAGGTAGATGGATAGAGTGTAATTTAGATGAGAGTTCAAGAAGGAAGGTGCTTAACCCTTTGTTCTCACTGGTGTACTGCTCTAGTTCAGTCCCCACCTATGGCACATCTTTTAAATAATCACCTCTTTACCATATTGAATCTAAATAAAATTAAAATATTATTTTTAATTTGGAAACATAAAATATGACATATGGGGGAGAGGTTATATCATGCATTTATATTTTAACCTACCACACTCCAGGTAGCATTACCTGAATAAGGCAAGCAGTACAATTTGAGTTTTGAACAAATTTCCTAGTCATCCAGTCAGCATTAACAATGTTTTGCTGTCATAGAGATATTTGAAAAATCCTTATGCTCCTTTATGATGATTAGTAACCATTTTTTGCACCATCTCTACCAAAGAACAGAAATAAGATAGTACTAATGAGGGTAGAGGTTTTTGGTGCATTCACACTGGTTTTCTCTAGTGCCTTGAACTGCAGCAGTTTAGAGTGATAAAAGAAAATAGTGTTCCTAAGAATGGTGCACAGTAAGCAAGTTCTCTCCAGGGTGAACAAACATACTCTTTCGGGGCAAGTTCTCATTCAAGGAATAAAGCACTATATACAGTACAAGGCTGGTTACATCGGGATTTACATCTATATGTAAAGTGTGTTCAAAGGAAGCAAAGGAGCATATGGCAATTGGATTCAACCCCAGTTTTGTGTCCCCACTCTTAAACACTTAAAACGCTTCCAAAACAGATTGGGGAAAGTGAGTCTTTCCTCTCCTCAGCCTTTCCCCACCCCTCTCTCCCCATTGGCCAGGGCACATGGCAGCAGCGGCAACTCAAGCCCAATTCGCCCGCTCCACAGACACCATCCCCAGCAGGGGTTCCCTCCAAAAAAAGCTTTCTGGCTGGCTCGCTCTGCTGCCACCGCCGCCTGCACACACACACTTAAACATACACACATCTCCCAGTTCCTGCAGCAGCTTCACCCCTTTCCCTTTTTAAAGATCAAGGGAGGAGGGAAACAGCCAGAATTGTGCAGGATTGCCTCTTTCAATCTTTAGGCTTGCGTGGGTGGGAAAGGAAACATTGTTATCAGGTGTGAAGTGGCTGAATTGTTACAATGAAACAGTCCGTTGTATAGGGGAATACTCTAGCATTCCCACAGCACTAAGGAAGAAACATTTTAAAAGCAAAAGCGAAAAAAAAACACTGGAAAAATCCGGTGTTTATTCCGTTTCTAAGCCAAATAATCCTCAAAATATCCCTGAAACTGTTTGTGAAAGGGGATGAAGAGGATCCAAACCATTTTGAAACTGTTTTAAAGTGGTAATGGGATTCGCCTTCAGAGGACCAGAAGCACAGGCACCTGATAACTGTGCTGTATGTGGTTGTATTTATGACTGCTATGCATTGACACAATTGTGCATGTTCATCTACTATTTCTTTTACTGAGTTAGCTTAAATGTGGCCATGGCAGGAGATCCCAAATAAATAAATGTGTCACTTCATGATATGAACAAGAGTTTCTGTTAATGGAGAATACTCTAACCCTGTTAGTTTACCTCAAGATCAAGGATCCTCTTCATCCCAATTCCCAAACAGTTTCAGGGGTATTTTTAAGAGCAGATGTTAGTTTAATGTAGAATTCTTCATCCTCTGTTGTATTTAATGTCCATGGATTATTTCACCACAAAGTTATCCTTAGTGGTATAAAGGTCTCTTACAAAGTTCTTTTGTCCAGTAATTCTCTGTCTTTTGTCTTCTGTATTAGTTTGTATTTTTTTCTCTGAAGGTTGTTCTTTTTCTTATATGTATCTGTATGTGTGCATTGTCTTGTCAATACAGTTCTGTTTCTTTGTTGAATTCTGCTGGGGAAATAATCCAGTTCTTCATATACTGTATGTACCCCATGAAAGGCACTAAATATAATCTTAAAATTAGTAGATCACTTGGTTTTATTTAGAGCAAAAACAAAACAAAACAAAAAGCTGTCTGCATTGTTTATGTACATAACATACTGTGCTCTTTCAAATTTGTACATACTGTTATCACTGTAGATACGCAGCTCAATATGTTGCTTTTTTGTAGCCCAGTGTCTATGAAAGTTAGCACAATGTAGCAGCTAAGAGTGTGTGCTGTAAACCTGAAGGTTCATTATTTGAATAGACTCAAACTAGAAGGCCTTTGGTAAGCAAATTTCTTTCAGCTGACCTAACCATCAGGATAGTTGTAAGGGGTAGTTAGATAGTACTGTGTGAAGGATTCCAAGCACACCAAGAAATATGCATGTGTAAAATGTTCAGAACACACCAACTTAATTTCATTCCTTTGCTCTGTTAAAATAGTATTTGTGCAATTGCATTATATACAATAGTGTTACGTCCTTCTTTATTTACAAAGAGGTAAAATGACTATGATACTCTGATAAGAGAAGTGACTTTGAATTCCAGATAGCATCAGTTAAAGTATTACTATAACTAATGGTCATCTTGTATATTCCATGTAAAAAGGCTGACTAAAATACATGTAAATATAAGTGTGTTTATGAGTGAAGCAGGTCTTTGTGTGGACAAGATTGTCATAGCAGATCCTGAATCCGAAATTGTGCAGAAGTGGATCAGTTTTTTCTATTTTTACACAGACTGAAGAACATTATACTGAGAACTAGTTTTTTATTTCATTAATGTTGATCTCTAAAAAATTTTGGTCAGGTGCTGGAAAAGTGGCAATGGCAATAAAAGATTAATATCAAGACCTGTTTTCTCCGAAGAAATGTGCATAGTTCATTTTGTAATTTAAAATGAACGCTGTTCCATCAGCTCACAGAGCTTACTGTATTGCAAATACTGTCTTGTATGGTGCACAGATCAGTGGTATCTGCATGCATGGGTGTTTTTCCACTGTCACTAGAAGTACCCATTAAGTACCCATTAATGGGTACAAAAATGCCATTACATACCCATTAATGGGTACTTAATGGGTACTTTTTTAGTGACAGTGGAAAAACACCTCATATTTACTATATATACAGAAGTGTCATTCAAGTGAAGGGTACAGAACTGGTATAAAAAATTATAGTGATGACACACAGGCATCCTGAAATTTAAGTATTCACCATACGTGGATGATTATCCATTTTCTTAAAAAAAATATTCCAGAGAAACTTATTTTTTATCTTGGAGCCCATGCATAACTTTGCACTATTTGGATTCCATATTTAGTCTCAGCACAACAAAAGAGAAGCACATAAATAGCAAAGGTACACTAACTGTGTTTGATAATGAGATTTTGATTGATAGACATTATCATGAAGAAATCATTTAATAGTCTACAGGTCCCAAGTCATAACCTTCCCCTGTCTCTACTGGTTTAATTCAAATATCTGTATTTTAAGTGGTCTGGGCACACAGTGGCCTTGGATGTGGGCTGCTTCCACATGTAGAAACCACCTTCTGAAGCGCTCCCCCAAAAGATGAGGAGGTGCTCTTCATTGCATCTCAGGTGTTGACTCCATTCTTACCACCGTCGTACAGACAGGGAGTGGAGGTAGAAATGGTCCATACTACTCTGGAGCTTGGTGACATTTCACTGTGCTCCAGAAGACAACTGACATCTGGGTCAGTTTCTGGGTACACTACTGAACTGTCCCTGGCCTGCAGCATTGGAGCTAGGGAATTTTGTAGGTCAGGATGGGACACCTTTCCTGGAGGATAGTCACTAATGTGTTCCATGCGTCCTGCCACATACCACAGGAAGTGGCACAAAAACTGCTTTCATGTCCCAAGCTTATGTATTAATTTTCCTTTTCAAATCACTAGTGAAACTATATAGGAAGGCTAGATATTTGCCTAGCTTGAAGAGGGACAGTTTAGATGCCAAGCTTTAAGGGGGATAGTTTAGGTGAAAACGGTGCTACCCCACCTATAAAAATAACATTAAAAGTTACCGTGGAAAGGCTAGAACATTTTGTAGATTAACATAATTACTACTTTTGTTATCTGAAACACTGCAAAAGTGAGCATGGTCCCTGAAGTTGAGGCAGTGGTGCAGCATGCATGGTGTAAGCAAGCCTCAGTTTTGTCTGTTCAAACTGACTGTCATTTTTCTCTGTATTTGATGGTGTGTGGAAGTGTGCCGAAGTCATATGCTTAGGGTGTCCAAAATGCTACGGTCAGCCCTGCTACTATTGACAATTTCTTCGTTTTGGAATAAGAATAGATACATTTGTAGTAAATATTACTGGGAAATTAAAGCATTTCCAAGCAATTTAAAGCACTGACCAAATACAGTAATGAGTTTGTATTACCATTTACTGCAAGTATTTTTCTATGATATGCCTTTAAACCTATTCCATAAATGTTGAACTGGTCTGTATATTCCATTCAAACAAGAACTCTCTAAATGGAGTGTTTTTCTAAATGAGAAACTTTATCTTCTGTATTTTAAGCAGAACAAATTTGAATTTTGTCGCTGATAATAAACATTTTGTACAGTAATGTATAATTCATCACTGTCTTAATTTTTCTGTCATGTAGAGGCAAGTATAAGATAAACCGCACTCTCAATCTTCAGTTATGTTTTATTTTCCTTTAATATACCAATATGATCATTCCAAAAGGATATACAGTACTCTTTAGACCTGTGGTGGAGGAAACTACAGGACATTTTTTGACAATATATTATTTCTAGTTAAAAGCATGACAATTTTTTACTTGTAAAAATTATGCATCATTGCCTATTCCTTTCCAGATGAACAAAACAACATAAAAATATATTTTATATAATTTCATAAGACATCTAGATCCAACCAGTATGTTGCATGAAGATAGAGAATACTATATTATCAGAACAAGAGCAAAATTTAATACTGAATTGAATGTTCTAAATTACTGTGTCGCCAAAGGAATTTTCTTCAATTTAAGAAAATGTGCAGTAAGGATCAGCCAGTATTTGCTTATTTATGTAGAATATTTATATCCCAGCTTTGAGCAGTGATACCAGGGCAGGTCACAACATTCAATAAAATTATATAATGTTGTTGTTCTCAATGGGGTTTCATGTAATTTGGGGTGCTCTTCTATTGTGCACTTACACTTGAAGCTTGGTGGTGTGTGTGTGTATGTATGCCCATTTCCAACTACTGCTGATTTGCCAGCTACTGCTCTCTTTGGACAGAGACAGTCTGGCCACAGTGATCCATGTTCTGGCAACTTCCAAACTGGATTATTGTAATGCTCTCCACATGGAGCTGCCCTTGAACATGGTTCTGAAGCTGCAGCTGGTATAGAATTCAGCAGCTAGATACTTAACTGGCACTGCTGGATGAATGCACATCATGCTTATCTTAAAAGAATTTACTATCAGGCTCAGTTCAAGGTATTAATTTATAAGGCCCTACACAGTTTGGGTCCAAATATCAGAAGGAACGCCTCACCCCAAATAGATCTGCCTGTGCCTTAAGATCTGCTGGTAAAGCTTTTTATAAGTCTAACCACCTTCTGTTTGGTCTAGTGGTTAGGGAGCCAGACTCTTATCTGGGAATACCAGGTTTGATTGTGCACTCCTCCAGAAAGCCAGCTGGGTGACCTTGGACTAGTCACAGATCTCCTCTGAACTCTCACAGCCCCACCTACCTCACAGGATGATCCGTTGTGGGGAGAAGAATAGAAAAGCTTTGTCAGCCACTTTAAGTCCCTTTAAATGGGTGGGAAAAGAGGGGTAGAAAAGCCAACTCCTCCTACTCCTTTTTCTGTAGTTAAGGGGATGGGGATGCATGATAGGGCATTCTCAGTGATAGCACCTTCATTGTATATTTGATAACTGGTGAAGATGTACCTCTTTACCCTGGTTTTCAGCTGAGGAAGCAGTAACCCTCCCCCATGCAAGTACTGACACTGTGTTTATCTGCTTTTATTATGGTTTTATTGTCATTTGCTCTGGGGCCTTTGAATATACAGTGATAGAAACATATATAATGATATATACAGGTTAAATCAATTAAACACCAAAACTAGGAATCAAAACACTTCTTTTAACTGAATATCAGTGACTATTCTTCAAGGCCAAGGTGTAAAGTCTTACCTCAGAATTCATTTGATGTAGATGCCAGATGAATTTGTGTGGGGAGAGAGAGCCAGTAGCTAACATGAGAAGAAGGAAGTATGAAGAGATTTACTAGTAATTTGCTGCCAAAGAAGTATCAACTGGAGGCTGACCTACAGTTGCCAACAATACCACGTTCTGAAGTTTTATCCTTTTTTAAAATAAATGCAGACTTTGTTTATTCTGGCCTACTCATTAAATTCAAATGCAGCTGTGCTATCTCAGAACCACTGCAGAGAGCAGTTGCTGTGACAGGACACAGATACTACCAATTGTGCCTCAGATTTTGATGAGGGTGCATCTTGGACTCACAACTTCAAAGACAAATACTGCACTTGGTACCCCCTCCAGGCAGACCATGAAAGAGTATCCAAAATACATTTCAGCTGCATAAATGACATTTCCACAAAACTCAAAAAGGTCCTCAAACACCCTTATTGCATATATGTTCCATTTGAAAATAAAATAAAATAAAACTCTTTTTTTACACTGGTGTAGTTATTTCCCTCCCATTAAAAGGTCTAATAGCTGATTAGTGAGGCTTTATCGAAATAATTGAGTTATGTACTGAAATAACTATAATTGCTTACATCCAGAATGATAGAAAGGAGGGGAAATGACATTTTCACAGGTTTATGTATTTATTTAAACTATTTATATACTGCTTCCCATTAAAAACATAATCTCTAAATTATTTTAAAAATGTTGGAGATAAAAACATTTAAAAGGGTGCTTCCAGACTTACGCTATACTTCACCGTCCCACTAGTGTCGCTTCCTGCCTGACAGACGTGATATTCGGAAACTGCACAGGGATGGCACAGTCACTTCTCGTCTGCCTGACAGGACAATTGGAAACTGCACTGTCCCTTTGACGTGGCTTCCCAGCTGTCAGACAGGATGCGCTGTTGCCCACAGGAGGGGTGCAGCATGTACCTGAAAAAGCAAAGTAAAAAGATGCTGACTGATCAGCATCTTTTTACTTTGAGTGTTCTGCCTCTGCTGTAGGTTGAAGAAAGTTGTGCAGCTTTTGATAAGAGTCTGGATGCAGCCAGACTTTTATATAATTTTTACTTAAGTTATGTTAAAATGTAACAAAAATCAAGGCTGGGAAACCTTCAGCCTGGAAAATGCAGGGCAATTGGTGCCTAAAAACCAAAAATGTAGGTGCCCCAAATTCCCACAAGGGCTTATAGAACTATGAGGATGAATGGAATTAATTTTCTGACAAGTCATACTCAGCACTTCCCAGCCCAACTGAGCACTTCTATTGTGTTGTTTGAGGCTCTTGTTGGTAGCTACCCTTCATCTCACCAAATCACATTTCCATCCAAATCTGAATAAAATATGGTTTGGTAAGATCAAAGCAAGGCTTCCAACTGAAACCTCTTTCCCTCCGACCACAGTCCCAATCCATGGCACTTAGCCTAGGTTGCATAAGAAATTTTTAGCATTTTCCATGGTTTGAGGAACAACAAACATCAAAGGGCTGTCATGCTTAGGAGAGGGGCCTGTGACAGGTGCTATGGCAGGAGTGGTAAAAGGGCTACCATGGGTTCTTTGAATTTCTACAGGAGGTGAGACTTGCAAACAAAGAGAAAAGGGACAGCACACATGGAGGTTTGTTTTTCTTGATTTAATAGTGCCCACGTTGTGCGGTATATACAGTGCTCAGTGCTCTTGGGACCCAGTTTATATACACCTATATACAGTTCCGGAAGATTACTTTAGTCACTCATTCTCCAACCAACCCTCCCCAGCTCCTAGGCTTGTCCTTGGATGGTGACTCTGGCACAACCTCAGGAATCCTTTTCTCTCCGGCTTCCTTATTTGGCCTCCACCTACAATCACCTTTTCTGGATCGTTTCTTAGCCAGGGTTCTGCCACTGTTTCCTTCCAGGTGTCCTGGGTAGCTCCGATCTCCTTCCATTCTCTTTCCTCCTTCTCCAACCTCTCCCTCCATCACACTCTCCCCCTTCCAACCTCCCTGTCTTCAGTTATATACAGTTTTATCCATACACACACCCAGTGATTTCTTAACCTTGTCCACCTGTACAGTGATTAAAGGGAAACCATTACAACAAGTTCCCCAAAAAAGTCCATCTGGCATCTTCCTTACATGCCTTTAATTGCCCAGCCCTTTTTAGAAACCTGGTTGACCCATTTTTAAATCTGTATTGTTTTAAAATCTGTTCCTATGTTATTTTTAAATACCCTTTTAATAATGTTGAATGTATTTATTTATTCCTCAATAAAATCACTATGAAAACACATAAAAGAAATTAGTATTGGGAGGAGGTAGTGTTCCCTCAGCTAAAGGCTAGGGTAAAGAGGTGCATCTTTGCTAGATGTTCCTGATACAACTCAGTGGGGAGGCTATTCCATACTTGTTCTTTTAAGGCTTCAAACTCTGACGGTTGGAAGACAAACCAGGAGCAGTAAACAATTTAATGTTTCTAATGCTCCTTCTCCTGAACAAAGCCTTCAACAAAGTTCCTTCCATGTGGACTTTCCTGAGTGAACAGTCCACAAATAAAATTGAAAGATATAAAAAGGTATGAGCCATCAGACCTGAAGGTGGACTGAAGAAGGTTTAAAGACTGAAGATGTGACCACAGCCCCAGAGTACTTTTGACTATTAAGACTATTTGCAGGAATTATGTCAGTGGCAACTCATGCATCACAACTGGCAACAGGGAAATCTCTCCAAGCTGAATGCTGAAGCTCACCTCTCCCTAAATTATCTAAATCTTAGAAAAAAGTATGGAAAATCTTAGGCAGTAGGAATAGATCAAATGCCCCTTTACTCCTGTTTTTACATTTGACTGGCTTTTACTCCTTAGCCCAATCAATCTTCATTTTATGTTAATTTTTTAAAAATACACCTACACTTCAGGTTTACATATAAAGTGCATATTTTGTTAACAAATATATTTTTATATAAAGAGTGTACTTTTTTAGATAATACATCCATTTTACAGAAAACATGCAATTTGCATAAAATAACTACAGTATATTTGTGTTTGTTCATACTGAGTATGAAATGCAAAATCTATAAATTGTGCAGCAACACTATCCTACTATTATGCATCCAGTTTCTCCCTTTCCCATCATGTACAATTCAATACCATATGAATTTAAGATGAATTTATCTGGCAGCAACATTGGGCAGGCAATGTTTCCCCTATTTCTCTAAGCGATTCTTTGAGTTGCAGCAGATTCCTCTGGATCCTCCAGATAATTTGTATATTCAGCTGTCATCAGTTCAACTAGAATAACCAATGTAGAGGAATTATGAAAGTGAAAGTCCAGGAACATATGGAGAGCAATATATATCCCATCCATATGATAGGTCCATAAGAAGGAGATCTACCTGACTATCCCAGTACTATCCAACTTATGCCCACTGAATACCCAGCCTTGGACTTTACCCCTTGCCCCAGTGCAATGCATATCCATTATAGTGGCATGTGAAAGTGCCTGGGGAGACAGGAGCTCTAGGGATGTGCAGAAACATTCATAACATTCAAAATTTGTATGAATTTGGACATTCAAATTCAAATCTAATGTTGGCACATTCAAAACCTAACATTCAGATTCGAATCAAATGTTTTGATACTTTCTTATGAAGTTGCATATGAAACTTTGTATGGGGGTTGTATGGGACTGAATATTCATATCAAATATTAATCCTACCACACTCGAAGGTGTCCTATTCAAACAAATATGAATTTTCTTGCATTCGATTCTATGTGAATCAGATACAAATAAATAAATAAATAAATAAATAAATAATAATAATAATAATAATAATAATAATAATAATAATAATAATAATAATAATAATAATAATAATAATAATAATAATAATAATAATAATAATAATAATAATAATAATAATAATAATAATAAATTCATGCACATCCCTAAGGAGCTCACATTCCCAGGGCATAGGAGCATGGCCTGAGTCTCAGTGTATGAGAAACAACTCTAAAATCACCTTGTCACCTTGCCACAATCTTCCCATGTATGATAATCTCACGAGGACAGCAGTAGCCGCTGATCTTGGCTTCCATGTATGGATGCAACTGCTCAGCACAACATCCTGGCCAGCAGAAAAGAAGATTGTCAGATCCATTATTGTAGGGCAAGGAAGCCAAGGTAAGTTTCTTTGTGGAATTGGTTTTCTCCATCAGAATTTTTTGAATCAGCCCTTGTTCTTTCCTCCCAGTCAACACTTTTCATGATTTAGTTCAGCTAAACAAACTAGCTCTAGTACTGAACATTATTGTTAGATTTGGCCAAAGGGTCTTTGAAACACAGGGAGAAGAACCATTTTTTGTGCATATGCAAAGTGCTTTTTTTCCCCAAAAAAAGGAATTGTTCTCTACCAGAGTGACTGATACAGTTCTTCATTGTAGGCACGCATGCTGAAAATGAACACAATCCTTAAGGTAGTAAGTATGAATCAGTAGTTATATCATTGATTGTAACGTGACTTTTTGCTTCAGTTAAGCAAATTATACTGGGATATTTTCCTGAACCAATGTTTTTAGTCACAGAAAGGCCCATCAGTAGTCGAATGAGCTCCTGCTCCTGCTATATTAGTGCTATCAAGAAAATGGTTCTGTAACAAAGCATGTTCATTTGATGATGTTGGTTTCTCAATATAAAAGTAGAGTTTTGCTATTTTAAGTAGCTTTTCACAGGAATCACTCATCTGTTATCATCTTTGACCTGTTCATTGTGGAAGTTTAAGAAAGAGAAAGTGGAGGATGAGAGAGAAGATAATAAGATGCAATTACATCGCTCATCTATTACAGTATTTCACTTCATACCACATAGAGCCTTTCCAGTGGAAACTGTGTATTACCACAGCAATTATTTGTTATATCTTCATTTTAGCAAGAAAGATGCCAAATAGCTATAATGAAAGAAAGTAACAGCACTCTTTAAAAAGTAATGGCATTCATCCATATAATTCATATGCACATGATTATGTTTGGGAATATGATTTTTGATTCACTGATCATTCAAATTCAATCAGGAGTCTCAATTTTATTTTATTTTATTTTTAGTTGATTTCTATAGTTTAACTTTACTCAGATTGCTGTATTTTTCACCATGCTTGGCTGTCTTTTGTGCAAAGCTACAGAAGATACAGATAAGAATTTTTAAAACCTGAACCTGGAAACATTTGGATAATCAGAAAAATGAAATGAAAAGAAAGGGATTCAATACAAGCCTATTGGTCAAGAACTGTCAAGCTGGCAAAGAAAGACCACAAGACTCTTTTGTTTAAAAAGATGAACAGTGATTTATTTCAGCTCAGCGATAAGGCATTTCTTTTTGGGAGCAACTTGGAACAGAAAGCCCAGCATATTTATATGTTTCATAGCTGGGCGGGGTTTGGCCTTCAACCAATGAACAAAAACTATTTTTCAAAACCCAGTTTAAACTTGGAACCAAAATGTATCACTCAACCCCAGCAGGGAAAGGGGAATCAACTGTCACTTCCAAAACAACAGGCAGCTACTATATACATATATACAGAATCACCTAGGTGGCAGAGATCTTATATTCAAATATTATAGCAGGCAGGTAGACCTGCTTGACAAGAACTTAGGCCCTGTCCCCAAGCAATGTAAAGTCTGCTAAAAATCTTCTTTTGCCTCTGAGCGCCCCATGCCAGACTTTTCAACGAGCTTCCAGTGCTACAAAAGAAGGAAAACCTGCGACAAAAAAAGTACACTTTAAAGAAGAGTTTCAGCGCTCTTTTTGAAAGTTATGGGTTTTCCTTGCAGCATTTACCTTGGGGATGTTCCGTGGCAAAAGGGTTAGGGATTGTCGCCTGCACACACAGCAGTAACACATTCACACATCTCCCAGAACTGCAGCAGCTTCCCTTCACTTCCCTTTCTAAAGCTCAGAACTTTCAAAGAGCCAGAATAGAGCAGAATTGCAACATTGTTGCAATTTCTATCAGGTGTGAAGTAGTTGGATTATTGCTACAGTGTAACAGCTGCTGTACAGAGTGGATTTTGACAGTCAGAGGGAAAGTGTTGAGAGTGAAGTCTTGAGAGAGATCACGTGGCCGATGGCTGCAGCCGCTGCCTTTGCCGGCGTGGGAAGCCATTTTGGGGGGCGGAGATCTGAGAGACGAACAGAGAACCGATGGTTATTTTTCCTTGTCAGGGGTTTCTTTCTGGTTGTGGCCGCGCAGAGCGCAGTCCCTCCCCGTTCCCACTGGCACCCTATCAACAAGAGAGGGGACAGGAAGAAAAAGACACAGACAAAGAAAACACGCTTCCATGGCGATGGAAGATGTGTTTAAAATGCGCGTTTTGCTGAGCCTCATGCAGACGCTTATTCTGGAAGTGCATGGTACTTTTAAAGTCCGCTTGGATAGAGTGATTGCAGAAGGAACCCAGAGAGGCAAATAAGTCTTTTAGGGATGCAGCCTTATTTTATTTACTTCCACCACTATCATCATATAAACTATAAATGAACAGTATATGAACAGTATCCTATATGTTCCAATGAAACATTCCCCCACCATATTTCAGGGTGTATTCAGACGGTACAAAAATAGTTCAGTTGTATATTAGGCAACCCCACCATAGCTCTGCTTTTTCATTCCTAAAAAGTGCTTTTCTGGAAAATCCAGCACTGGCAGAAGAAGAAGAAACTCAGCACTGGCAGCAGGTGTTCAAGCTTTAGAGGTCTTTAGGTATGCACTTACCTTTCTAGACTGAGTGGCCTGGTCTATTCTGGAACAGAGTAGGATGGCCTGATCAGGGATAGGCTCCCAACCAACTGAGCAGAATAATTATTATCAGGTTTATCACTCAACTGCATTTGAGCAGCAAATCATTATTAGGCTGTTTTGCAGGGCTTCCTCTTCCCCTTCATTTGCAGCCCTCTTTCCCCAGGTGAAATGCCTTTTTAGATTGTACAAAAAATGTGCTTAAGGAGAGGAATAAGACAGTGTTAGATCTGAAACCTTATGCAACAGGAAAGTGAAACATTGGATCCTGAGGCTAATGACAGTTATCTTCAGTGGACTGACAAATGGGGAAAAAAATAACACTTCAGTTGACTGTTAAGCATCTGTTCTGTTTTTCCATTTCAGTTTGTTTTGGATTTCAAGAGAGGACATAGGAATCTTCTGCAACGCTAACAGTCAGTGTGTACTGGACCTTGGGGCTCTCCAAGATACCGTCCAGCCTTTATTAATTTTGTTTGTGAAGTTTTTACCACAATCTACAGGCTCCTTAACAGTTTTGCAGTGTACTTAAAACTACACAGGAAAAATCATCAGCTGTTTGCCATTTCAGTCAGATTTAGTATTTTGCCATGTGCTTAATGCCAGTTCCTGGTGGTTTTTTGTTTTACTTTGGCATTGTTTTTCACAGTGTAGCTTGAAAGCTACATTTTATATCCAGGCTGCTTGTAGCATATTAAAATAAATGAATTGCTAAGAAAACCTCCTGCTTGAACTAAGCTTAGTTCTACTATTTAGGAATCAGAAGGGGAAAGGAAGGGATGATTCTAACTTCTTTCTTCCCTTCAGTACACACATAGACTATTTCTGATGTGCTTTAAATCAGTCAAACTTCAATCCAGTAAAGAGTCAATGAAGCTAAGAAAATAAGTGAGAGTGTTCTGGCAGCTTTTACTTATTTAGAGGGGATTATTGCCTTTTTCCTCCTTTAATTATGTTCTTTACTATAGGGGTGGTCTTATCTTGATCCTTAATTGGCCATTGTCCAAGTGTTTTGTGTATATATGTATGTCTATCTTAAAACAATTGTTTCTGCTTTTCAAATTATGGTGTGTTCATTTTATGTAATACATTTTAAGCTGCCTTCAGTGGGAATTTTGCTTAGCAATATGGAGTATAGCAGCCAAGAAATAACTAACATATCCTAGAGTAAAATATTTTGGAAGGTGCATTTATATTTATATGAGTTTTGAACATTTAGGCCTTGATCCTAAACACATACTAAGAAGAAAAGTACTCCTGAAGACAACATGGTTATTATTGAATTGACTTTCCCAAAGGAAAAAAAAAAGTTTACCATGAAAACAGAAAAAGTACAAAAATAGTAGAAGTGCTGTATTGATTCACTAAATACTGTACGTGTGTGTGTGAGAGAAATTTCAATAGATGAAGACAAGATTCCCAGAATGATTCAAAGGCTGATTTATGTATATTATTGTAATAACTTGCAAGATTGTCTAGTTTCTAAAAGCATTTGGTGTCCTCCAGAAAACAAGTATGTATAAACATATGGATATATAAATGCATGCCAAGTGAAAAGTTATATATAAAAATCAGCATGGCCATAATTTCCTTCTTTAACCGTCTTTCTACTCATCATTTTCATTCCTTCTGAATGTTTATAGCTTGCTCTAAATTCCTCAAAACCCTTAAATGTCCCATGCAAATTCTGTAGGTCAAGGAGGGGAAACAGGTGGCCCTTCAGGCATTGTTATAGTTTGGATCTTTGGGTCTTTCTATATTTATCTCTAGCCTGAATGGTACTCTTCTTCTGGGCCTCTTCTGACTGCTTGCTGGTGGAGACTATAGAGGACCTGTGCCCACTAATATAGAGATCTGCACATGATGGAGCATATTCTGGATCAAGAGGACAAACATACCAGTCGACCTCAATAATGTGATCTTTCAGCATACTAGGGCCATGAGGGACCTATCTTGATGGCTCAGAGGCAGGAACATTTGTTCCTGGCCTTTGGGTACAGTGCGGGGGCTGGTCCACAGCAAATTAGAACCAGTTCCTGTTATCTACTAATAGCAGCAATGCTGTATTGATTCACTAAATACCATGTGTGTGTGTGTGAAAGAGAGAGAAGGAGAGAGATAAATTAAAATGCAGTAAAATGCTATAAATTTCAGGAGTACAAACCTAAAAACAGATGTAGGTAGTTAGGGCTATTTCTTCTGCGATCAAATTGCCGAAGCAGCAGCTACCAGATTCTTCCGTGTGTATGTAGATTTATGTGTATGGCTAATAAAATCTTCAAAAAACCCAAAACAAAACACATGCAGATGAACCAAAAGCCACTTTATTGCCTAGATGTCTGATTGTTGGCAATTTCTTTATTGCCTACATAAGTCCCTCCTCTCCCTTGTTTCCAGCCCTTCCGAAAGGGCAGAACGCAGTAGCTAGAGACTAGCAAAGGGTTTGTCATCATTTTGCCAGGCAAACCACAACTCAATTCATTCTCTTAAGCTGAATGCTCAAAACGGCACAAATACATAATAGCACAAATACAGCGAGAAAAGATAGTAAAAGTCACAGTTTTAATATCAGTTCTTTACTTATAATATCCAAGTATTTTTTTTCCTTGCCTTCAATTGCAACCACTAACAGGATGCAAAATGTGGTTATGGATTTTAAGCCGCTAAAGTAATTTGTTTTGTCCATAAGAAGAGACTAGTTTAGTGCTTGCTTCCTGCATACATTATTCTTACAGCTTCTATTGGCCCTTTATAAATCAAAGTAGATGAGAAAAGGGAAAATCAGATAATTGCACTGCTTTTATTTAGGCCAGAGAAAGGAAAGGGGAAATTAAAAGGATATAGTCAAACATCACTTGATTTCAGTGGTAACTTACAGATCACTTCCACGATAGCTGTACAGACAGAGGTGTGAGAGTTCAGCTGAAAGCCTCACTCTGAAGTTAATGAATTACATTTTTAATCTTCTGCAAATCCAAATATATTGAAAGGATAGAAACAAGGCTTCCAGCTGGGTTTTCATCCTTTCCATGTTTCCCTTGCAGTCCAGATTCATAAATGTCTGGCCCTTGTGTCTTCCCAAAATATGATGTTCACTCTTTCATGATCTTTGTTTTGAATTTAGACAACTCACGTGCATCTAAGTATGCACAACATGAGGTCTTCTTCATCTGAAAAACCTAGCAATAGCAGATGGAGATTCAGAAAAGCAAACATTTCATATGCAACATATGCCTGCACTAAGTAAAAATAAGCTATGGTAATTCCATGTATTAATACAGAGATAAGCAAGTTGCTATTAAAGCCTAAAATGGGATTTTGAAAAAAGGTAGGGCTTGAGCATAGTCATCGAAGCCCTTTCTGCACTCATCTCATTTGAGAGCCAGAATAACTGAACCTACAGATCCAAGTCATGTGGAGGCATGGGCCAGATTAGCGCTGTTTGTAATGATGGCATTGATCTGGTTCATTCTTTCTGGTGGCTCATAAGCTTGTATGAGCTTTGCATCCACTTCCACACCCCCAGTGGTTAGGAATGAAAGTTCTTAGCCTTGTGGACTGTGGGAAGGGGCTACTGCTTTGGTATGAGAATTCATGTCAAATAAATGGCAGTGAGGTTAGAGGCAAATGCACTAACTTGATTTACAGAACAAGCCTTATTGATCCCTGATTCTTTTTGCATGTAGTATATTGCAAATTTTATTAAACTGGTTTCAATTTGTAAAGCATCTTATTATATTTTATGAGGCAGACAGTATATAATAGTAAAGTAATTATGCATTTGCTCTAATGGTTAGGTTTGTTGTTTTGGCTATTAGAGAGATATTCAGTAAGGAAAAGATTCAGCACTACAGAATTAAAATGCAAAGAGGCTCTTCTGGTGGAATTTTGCTTAGAGTTGCTCTGTGTTATGAACAACTGATATCCTCTACCATCTGGATAGCCTCAGCTAATTTTAGTTCTGTTGCGTGGAATTAAAATGATCCTAGGTTGATTTTCCCTTTAAATAAATAAATTAATTCTTAAAAAAATTCAACTAAGGATGCCTCCAGAAATTTTACAATGGGAATAAAGTCATGCTGTCTTTACTATAAAATAATGAATAATGCAGAATATGGAATAAGAGTCCATACCCCATAGCCAACAGACACAAGAAACTAAGCACTGAACAGCATTTGCTGTAAAGTATTTTTTTTTTTTAAGTTCTGTGCCATCAGTAGGATTGGTGATAAAGTCACCTAACAGCATCAGGCTGTAGACTAATGTTTCCTTTAAAGAGACTGCCTTTGGAGATTTGGGGCAAATCTCTTTCTCATATATAAATTGATGCTGGCTGGTGATTCTTTTGCTAGAGAATTTACCCTCTAGTTGAATGGATCTTCTCACATGTTTCAAAAGCTGGAGTAAAGGTATCCCCGTGGAGCAAGACCTAGCAAATTTTAACGGAGCTGTTTTACATTTGCATCTTTTGCCTTTGCAAATTCACTTTGAATTTCACCGTTGAGGAAAAACAGATGGCAGTTGTTTAAGCACCAGTGCTCGTGACCTCGCCCTGCTGCATGTCTTGTGGATAGGCATTTATTTATTTATTTATTTATTTATTAAAAATCCTATACCACCTCTCATTTAAAATTGTGTCTTATAGAAAATCGATTTAAATTACAAGTGCTATGAATTAAAATTTCATATCCTTCCCATCTCTCTGTAAACCTTTATTGACCGTTCATTACATTGGTCAAAGCTTCCATGATCGTGTATGAGACCACAACTCTCTTATAAATACAGGATAAACATGGGGGTAGTTGGAACTCTAATATGTATATTTATCCACTTAAGAGACATAAGAACATATGAACATAAGAGAAGCCCTGCTGTATCAAATCACAGCCCATGTAGTCCAGCATCTTGTCCCACACAGTAACCCACCAATTGCATACTTGCCACATTATTTTTTTTTACCTAGACCTTTTCTAGCTAATTCAATCTATGAAAAGATCCAATCAAGGCATATAATAGTGATATACATTGAAATCTGAACAAGCCTTTATATGCTAATAACATGTACACAGAAGTATAATTCTGAAGGTAAAGCATTATCTCATAAGGGCATACTGAAACTGTAATCAGACACACTGAAAGGGACACCTTCTGGGCAAATTTGAGGTGAGAGTCCCAAGCATTTTACTTTTCCTCCAAGGCCCCTTCCAGGCTTGAGGAATAAATCCGCAGTTATATGAAAAATCGGAGCTTACCTGCTGTGAAGCGACAATCTGTTGTCTTGACTGAAAGCAGCCTTCATCGGAAGCTGCAAGAGTTGAATCAGGGTGCACGGTCACATGGGATGAGGCAACCAATCGCATTCCTGCTCTCGTTCTCTCTTCTCGCCATCCCACTTGAACTGGTGGGAAGATTCGAATTTACCTTATACTCCACAGCGAGTGTTCTCTTACCTGCATTAAGGTAAATTTGCAGTTACAGTGGGATAATGCGTTGCCACTCCAATCCCTTGGTTGCGGTGTATGATGCCTCCACTGCAACTGCACAGTATTAAGGTAATTGGATGCACCAGTCTTGGAAGGGTCATCCCTTCTTCAGATGGAAAAAGCTAAGACAATGAGGCTGATTGTTCAAGTCATAGAAGGGGGAGAACAGAAGAGGGAAATCCAGTAAATTGCAGCATGGGAGCAAATGCTGCTGGCCAGAAACAAATCATGGTTTCAAAAATACAGGCCAGCCCAGCGCGAGAACCAATCTATGATGAGAATTGCCAGGCATGAAGTAGTTTCTAAAAGGGACATTTGAAAAACTTCTTCTTTTTTTAAATCAAACCGTGAGTTTTTATGTTATGCTTAAATTTTATTGGGTGAGTCCCACAAAAGCAGACTCCATTTTCTTTCAGGTCTTTTCTAACTGGTATCAGTCAAAGATTAAAAAAAAAAAAGTTAATCTAATTTTGCAGCACTATCTGAAGCTGCTTATTGTAAAAAGGGTGGTTTTCAGCGAGTAACTATTAATAATACAATATTAAATGTACCTTTTAGTTTATAGCTTTCTTGCCTTTTTATGTGACTAGTCATTTCTTCAAAGGTAGTATCTTCATTTTTTAAAAAAATCTTCACACTCTGAACAAATTGCAATTGTGCTGAAAAGCCCTAACCATATTAGTGATTGAAAACACTTTTTGCACCTTAAATATGAGATTTTGATGCATAGATAACTCAGTGACACGTTACAACACTGCCCTACTCAGAATAGGCAAATTCTTCCTTCGAGCTGTAGATTGTGCCACATAATCATTAAACACAGATTATCTTTCAAAGGAGAAGCAGAGATTAATGAGTCAAACCAAAATGATGAATTAAATGAGCCCAATCGGACATACTTTCAAAATTAGCTTGCAAAGGGACTCATGGTAACAAGTAATAGCAGAGCTAGATTATCCAAATACAGAAAAGTGTAAGAATAGGTAACATATATTATTATAGCAAAACGTTTTTATTAAACGACCATAGAGTTTTATAGCTTGGTGCATACTAAACAAATAATAAATCTGCTAAGGTTTGAAGGAACTAACACATTTAGTATTGGAATATACTTTAATATATCTTGTAGGATCATCTCTCTTTGTACTGTACATATGCAGGGTAGGGGTGCACCCAAATACAAATTTTGGGATTCGATTTGAAGTGAATATCCCAAAATTCAATTCGATTCAAATCTTTAAAATTCAACTTTAACCAAATTCAATTCAAATGAAGCGAATTTGAATCTATTCATTCAAATTTTTTATTCGAATTTGCTCTTACGAATGTTGACAATGTAAATATGCACCCGTACACATAGCTATCCATCCCATATGCATCTGTACACACCTGTATGCATCCCATAGTTATCATGTATGCAACCTGTTTTCATTCCATATGGATCCATACAAATGCATATGGATGAGGAAAAGATGTGTATCTGCAAGTACGCATCATGTATGAACCCATACACATACAAATGTCTGGATAATTCAAATGAATAGATCTGTTCGAATCTTTAAATTCAAATTTATGGACATTCGATTAGAATTCGAATGTCGAAATTCAGACAGCTTTGATTGAATTGAAATACCTTCAAATATTCGTGCACACCCCTAATCCAGATTAAGTCATGCAATATTATTTTATATCTATTCTTATGTATGTTTACATATATTAAGCAAAAATGACAGACAGGATTCACCCTGAGCAGTGGACTGGGAGGCGTCTGGTGCATCTCAAGAACATTCAATAACTTATCTTTCTATTTAAGACATTAAACAGAAATTTTATACAAAAATTATATCAGTGACAGAAAGAAGTTGCTTTTGCATTAAGAAAACAACCATCCACTGCATAGCATATCATCTCTGTGATTTAACAATGATACCACCATCACACACAGAGAACAAACGATGGTGGGGGACATAGTTCAACACATGCTCTTCATATAAGAAATACAACACTGTTAGCCCAGTGGTTGGGGCGTTTTCCACATGGGCTGTTGTCTCAAGCTAGGAAAAGTTCCACAGGCCTCCCTGGCTGCAGTAGGTTAAGGGTGTCTCTGCCCCTGGCTAGATGCTCCATTCACACAGGATAATGATGCTAGGACACCCAAAATGGTGTCCAAGCCCAGCTTCCTGGTAGACCTCAACACTGAGGTCTACCAGCATGCTAGTTTCCTTATCCAGGAACAGCAGGTCATGTGTGGAGGGCACATAAACCCAACATGTGGGATGGAGAGGCCCATTTCGATGTAAGAACAAGGTGCACTTCCAAAACCAGGGATGTGCCAAATGACCTTCATATTTGCAAAAATATCCAAAAATTTGATCAAAATGAATCAGCCTTCTGTTTGTGAAAATAAACAATCAAACATTTGTATTTTGCTGTTTTTTGGTCATGAAAAAGGACTTTTTGAATGGAAAAAAGAAAATCCAAAAACAAATGTGAAATACAGTTTCTCAATTTAACAATGAAACAAATTTTTGGACTTTCAACTTGACAGCAACATGAATGCAATCTCACACACACGCACACACACACACACACACACACACACGGTGCATATCCTTATCCAAAGCAAGACCCTGAGAACTCCAAAGCTGGCAGAACCAGTGGTAAGAAGTGGTACAGGACAATTTCCAATGCAGATGGGCCTATCCTGCACCAGTGGCAACCCATTCCATCTGGCGATGATTTGCATACCTCAGCCCATTATTGGCAAGTTGTGAATAAGTGATTAGTTATCAAAAATCCAGATATATCCTCAGGGGCTTGAAACCCATATATTGTCCTGTTCTAAGGATCAGACATCAAAGATAGTCATCTAACGTCTTATTTCTAAGACATTTTAGGTGACAGCTATCTCCAGATGTGCTACGAATGCTGGCAAAATGCTGAGACTCACTCATAAAATGAAATTGATGATGATGATGATGATAATGATGATGATGATGATGATAAATGCTGGCTGCAGTAAACTCCCCCATAATCTGATAGTGGAGTACTAAAGAAGCCCTTGTGTGTCTGGCAACTTCCATTTTAAGGAAATCTGGCACTTGCCCATGCTATCTGTTAAGTCTTTACAGCACCTGTTAATCACAACCAGGCTATTGTGTTGGAAGGTCTCCATAAAGGAGATACTTGTGCAACAATACTGAAAGATCATCAGTGAAAGACAAGATTCTAATTAGATCAAAATACTGACTTCAGAGATCAAAGATGAGATAGGCTGCTTACAGAGAGAGATTGAGATGATAGAGACATAGAGACAGAGGGTGCATTCCCATACAAGATGAAATGCGAATCCAGTCTGTTTTTGGGATTCTCCACTCCCATTAATTTTTTATTCCTGGAGTTTATGAGGGCTATGTCGCTAAAATCTGTAGAAAAAAAGTCCTCAGAAAAACTGTTTTGGTTCCATTTTGGCACTAAGCGTACGTTTGCTCTCCCTTTGGACTTTCCAGGGAGGAGATCAGCCTTTCAGACTGCTCCCCCAATATGCTTCTGGCCAATGCTTGCCATGGATGGGTGGGATTTCACATCTGGGAAGGTCTGTCCCCTCCTCTTGCCATGCCTGCAGTGCTAGATAGTCAGAGATCAAAAAAAAGGTTTGCTTCTTTGAAGACACAGATTTTCACTTGAATGCCACTGCAGTTACAAGAGATACATTTAGCAATCACAGAGGAATGGAAACTGAAAGTTAAAGAACATGACCCTCTGTTTACGAGAGATACATTTGTGGCAACAATCATAGAGGGAGGGAAACTGAAAGGGAGAGTGATTGCTTTGCCCTGTATCTGTTCTTTCACTCAGCTAATCTGAGTGGGGCAGGCTGACAGGGTTTGGACAAGGGGTGGAGATGAAAAGATCCTGTTTCTCTGTGCTGGGGATTTGTGTGGTTTGAGTGGGAACTGCAGTATTCGAATTCAGCCTGTGTTGTTTTCAAGCAAATGGGGACACCCAGAATGCGCATTTGATCCTGAATCTGGATTAAAATAGTCCAATCTGGATTGTAAAAGTCAAATGGGAGCACGGCCACAGATTGTGGGTATTTTTGCACTTCATGTCCCGTCTCTGGAATGTTTTTGGCATTTGCACTTCTGGCTACCTAAAACATTCATAACTTAGCCTGTAAGTAACTATGATCTGCAAAATGTGAATCACTGTCATTATGGTGGTGATAACAGACTCTGAAATGGTGCCAGCATTCCTGTGTGGTGCTGTTGCTGAAGTGATCAGGCAACGCAGCATGTCGCACCAGCACCACCAATCACATGCTCCCTCTGCGCCTCTTCCATCCACAAGAGTTACAGGGCTATATTAGTTTTAACGGCTCCACGATTACATTCATGAGGGATGTTCTATCATGTGTGGAGCTGTTCCTAATAATAAAATGGCTTCACACAGTATGGATACACCGTGTGGAAGTGTGAAAGGGCTCATAGATAGTGATAGAGATATATTATGGACTGGGGATGCTTGTGAAAATATTATGTATTCGATGCAGAAAATGTCAATCTAATTCTCCATTCTGAGTTTTATTACTGCAGTTGGGAGCTTTATTGACTAGTTGGCTCAGATCTGGCCTCATCAGATTTTATAAGCACTCCCCACACACACTATGTTTGGTGTCAAAGTTAAATTTCTCATATACATCTTCTGCAAATTATTCCCCAGAGAGGTATATTTATGAAAAGTACATAGTGAAGATAATTCATCATTCTTCATAAACTACTAATATAATTAAATATGTTGATTTTGCAAAAGCTGTTTTCATAACATGCTAACATCTTATCCAAATATCCAGTGTTCTTGACATCTGTGGCATATTTCAAGCATATGATTTGTCTAACAAAGCAGCTGCCCTCACTGGAAAGAATCATCAGCTTCTCCAGCTTGCATTTCTGAGAATAAAAGGATGAAGCAGCATAGATAGTTATTCCTGAGGAAATCAAATCTTTGGGTCTGGCAGTTCCTTGTGGTGCTTGGACATGAAACCTTTCCTAGAAGCAAATGGGCTTATTTCTTTAACATGTAGCTCATAAAAGAAAACAGCACAATGAAAAGTTGGTGATTGTGTCAGATATTTTTATACAAAAAGAGAAGAACCCAGAACTGGGAAAGAAATGCAGCACAGGCCACCCTGGACCAGAATAAGCAATTTATTCTATACTGTAATGAATTGCTCCTGACATGGAACAAGGTTGTCCACATTGGGATGGCCTGAGCCACACCAGCTTCCACACTGATTCTGAAGCTCATGTCAGCTTTGAAGCTGGCATGGGGTGTCTCTGAATGTTCTAAAGTCCAGAAATAAAAGTTCCTGGACTTTGGGGCTCCTAGAGGACTTATTTTGGTGACAAGGTTATTTTCTTCCACAAGCTTTCCAAGAAAACCAAGGCAATTTTCACAAATTTGATACATCAGTCTTTAAATTGAGATATATTTGTGGCTGCAACTGTACTGAAGAAGTCAAAGGCACTTAAGGCCAGGTGGTCTCCTGTCTCAGGAAGCCATTTGGTAATTCCACTGCCACCAGTAAGACTCTGTCATCAAGGCAGCCTGCCTGTACCTGAAAGCATTCTCACCCCCCTTATACAGGACCAGGAGCTCCTTGCATGAATGGTTCCCATTTTACCATGTGGAAAGTCTGCATCAGTATGCAAGACAGTGGTCTGACAATTGCTCCTCATGTAATGCATTTTGGTGCCATTGATAGGCACTCAACTTCCTCATGGTTCCCTCAAACCTCCGCAGTGGGGAAGCTATTGAGATCTAATTGAGGCTGCAGTTACAGCTTTAATCCTTCTTCAGCCTGAATTCCAGCTTGTTTGGTTATATCTTTAAAGGCTACACTGTTATTTTCTGGATTTTTCTCCCTCTATTTGGGTTTTCCTTTATTCAGGCAAACACAGCATTAAAGTTTTAATCCCTTTCCAGGAGATCACCATCCCTATTCCATTGCTGCACAGAAATGATACCTTGGCAAGCCTCTGCTCTGATTCTTGCCCCTTGCCATGAGAGTCCTTCCTCTGCCACCCCTGCTCCTTCTCTCTTGCCATGATTTCCTTTGTCCTGTCACCTGATCTGCCTCCCCTCCTCCTCCCTCTTGCTGTGATTTCCTTTGCCCCATCGTTCAATCTCCCTTCTGTCAGCTCACCCCCTCCCCCTTACCCTCCAGGAACACCTCCCCGTCAAGCAGAGCATTTCCCCCACCCTCTCACCAGCTGAAGATTACCAGTGACAGCAGCAAGAAGGTGTGACTAAGCCATTCCAGGCCCAAAATGGCTTGCCTTCCTAACATGGATTAAAATGCTAAAATGTAACTGCGGCCTGAGCCATTGAGGGCAGAATGGAGATGCAGCTCAAGTTAAAACCAATAAAATATTTTACTGACTGAAAAATAAACAGCCTATTGTTGGGAACTACAAGATGTCGAGGATCTTGACGTAATTCAGATTCTTGCTTTCAAGTGTGGCCCCCAAACCACACTTTGATTATAGTTCTAATGACAGTTTAGAGATTGAAATGAGACCTATCACTGGAACTTTTTGTCTCTTCCATCATCCCAAAGCCCCACCATAACTATTATCATCACAAAAGCAGGAAGGTTGATTTTAAGAAACTTACTTACAGGTCAGTGACTATAGGCCCTCTGTCTTTCTTTCTTCTTTAAAAAGGGCACTCAGTTTATAAGAGGAGCAAGGGTTTATTTCCAAGTAAGTATGTGAAGACTGGGGCTCATTTTGTTATTATTATCCACTGTCCCAACTGAAAAGAAGTACTTTCATATTAGCAGCTAAAATAAAGTATTTGTATTTTGGTGAGACCTGCATCTGAGTAAATTGATCAAATATACTATGCAGTTTGTTGATGTATTTACTCAGATGCAGATCTCAGTAATGCCTGATGCTATTTTAGTTTTTCTCAGTTTAATTAAGGTACATAAATTTTCAAGTCAGGAGGAAAAGACTGTACATTTTATGGAAATTAGATCAATGGTTTAGCTATTTAGAGAGAATATATATGTATCAGTAGTAAGCACAGTTGTAATTATTCAGATTTTGATTAAATGAAATCTTCATTTCCTATGTACAGTTCACTTCATTAGACACTTCAAAGGAATGTATCTTCTTAAATATTAGTGAAATTAGCCATTGAATGGTTCAATCATTAACTTGGACACATATCTTTGATTTAAAATGTTAGAAATAAAACTTGACTAATATACTGGATTTCTTCTTTCATGCAAATCTTTTAAATTAGAGTTAGAGTTACCATTAGCAGACTTAGAACTATGCCCACTTCACACATTAACTAATAAAAAGTGAAGTTCTGTCTTTTCTGTATAATAATGTTGTACATGAGTAGGCAATTTGTAGTGGATTTCCAAGCAAATTTGCCTGGACTCTGAAGACCCCAATGAACTTGGATCATCTGACCTTTACATTTCTCCAGCTCATTTAAGTTTTGTACCTGGGAAAATCACAATGCAGTGATTGAGGGCCTTTCTGCATTTGCTCCAGTGAGACTCCTAGAAGCTGCTCCCACATGGAGTTTATGCACTGCCACTTCTAGAATAAAACTGGCTCCATGTGCACATTAGTGTCCCCTGGATATATAGCTGTATCATACTAAAAGGTGCTCTGCAGCTATACTAACTGCACAGCTACTAAAATTGTGCATGCTTTATTTGCACCTCTTCTGGGCAAATGGACCATGGTGCAGGACAGGACAGGGGAGCTGTGGTTGCACACCGTGTTGCCTGGTTGTCACAGTAACAGCACCATGTATGCCTGTTGCCATGGCGAGGAGATTGCAATGATCGCTCTGACCCAGTGCTTGGGAAATCATAGGTAAATTTTGGGTGTGAAAAACTGATGCATCCTAGGAGCGAGCCAGACTTCACACCAGGTGCAGGTGCGAAAAGGCTATGAAGAAATCCTTGTTTGCCTAACCTGGTATGTAGCACTTCAGGGGAGGGGGTGGTTCCCTGAGGTGAGGCACACTTCTTTGTAACTGAAGCTTCATCAAGACAGGAATTAATCACATTATTTGGATAATTTGGGGCAAAGCATGGATAATCTGGAATAAAATGTGTCTGGAGGTGCTTTACTTGAATTATCCAAGTAACGTGGGTTAAGTGAAATTCTGTCTGGATAAAGCTAGAAGAAAGAAGGAGGAGAAGAAGAAGAGTTGGCTTTTATGCCCCGCTATGCCCAGCTTTTCTCAGCCATTTAAGGGAATTCAAAGTGGCTGACAAAGCTTTCAATTCTTCTCTCCACGACAGACATCCTGTGAGGAAGGGGGGCTGTGAGAGCTTAGAAGAGAGCTGTGACTATTTCAAGGTCACCCAACTGACTTTATTAAGGAGTGCAGAATCAAACCCAGTATTCTCAGATAAGAGTCCAGTTCCTTAACCACTAGACCAAACTGGGAGAAACTGCTTGGAATGAAAAGGGCAAGTTTTATAAGCTGTAAAAAGCAAACAGCTACATAGGACCTTTCTGCACTTACTTCAGTGGGTCAGCTGGAGGCTGCACCCCTATTGAGCATAAGCACTGTTTGGAGCCATTTCTGTCCCAGAAGCTGCTCCATGCATGCAGTAGTATCTCCAGGCATATAGCTGTAGAGTTCTAAATGTGTGGCTAGTGAAGCCCTGCATGCTCTGTTTACAGTTGTTCCAGGTTAATGGAGGGTGTCACAGCTGCATTTCCATGCCATATCATCCAGTCACTGTGATACTGGTGCTGCCCATGCATGTTGCCGCAGCAAGCTGATTGCAGTAACCACATTTACTCAGCACTTGGGGAAGCATTGGGTAAGTTTCAGATTCATCAAGCATCACGAAGTGTAGATACTCATTGCATCCTAGGAGAGAGCCAACCTTCAAGCCAGGTGAAGGTGCAAAAACACTATTAAGAAATCCTTGTTTGCCTAGTGAAAGCTGTTTTTCCTTATTCATAAAGTTTTACGCCTTAACTAATCACTCTTTTTTTAAAAAAATAGTGTCCTAACTAACAATCTTGTTTGCCTAATAGATAGATGAGGCCTGGTTTCCTTATGTTTGGGGTGTTTTACCTCAGTCTCAGGAAGAATACTCACTTAAGGCCACACAATCAAGACATGAAATAATTTCAGATGCTAGTTGCTCAGTTAACCACAGGATGATGTGTAGATGAGGAAATGTGAATAACAACTGTGGAGAGGGATAAGAGACGTTTTCGCATTACTCCCGTTCCATTTGGAACGGGAGTAGGACGGGAAGATTAAGACAGCTCCCGGTGCTTTCACCTTTCACACACAGACGCGCCGGAACGCGTGTAAACGCGTTCCGGCGCGTCTGTGTGCGAATGCTCAAAGCATCGTGAGCTGTCTTAGCCGGCAAAGGCCGGCCAGGGGCGCGGAGACAGCCGCGGAGGCAGATCGGCAATCAGCTGATTGTCAAACAGCTGATTGTCGAAGCCGCGCCGGCGTCAGAGGCGAGCCCGCAGCTGTTAGGGAGACAGAAGCAGGCGCGAATGCTTCTCCTCCCGAACGCCTGCGGGCAGCTCGTCCGCGTTCGAACGCATGTAGAGCACTTTAAAGTGCTCTACATTTCGAACGCGAGAAAGACAGCTGCGGACACGTCGGAGCGCAAGCCCCGCTCGGGCAATGTGTATGCCGTGTCCGCAGCTGTCTCCCACGCGTACCGTTCAGCCCCGTGCGAAAACGTCTAAGATTTGGACATATGAGCAGGAAAGAACCAGAATAAGAAACAAATGGGACACTAGAGAGAGTTGTTTGTAAGTATACATGCAGAGTTTCTGACAGAGAAAAGGACTTCTTGGTTTCAATCCTGGGTACGTTTTCTTTCTTTCTTTCTTTTTTAGAAACAAACTGTGAAAGATTTAGTCCTAGCAACACACTTCTCATATTTCAGCAGTTCTGGACATGGTGTTGGTTTAGATATATAAAGTGGAAGCTGTAGGAGGAGGAGAAAATAAACGCAGCTACTGTAACAAAGACCTCATGTGGACACTTTCACTAGGCACTTACTGATGACTGAACAGAGGTATAATAAAGATCTCAGGCTAATTTATATAGAAGCCATAGACAGTGCACACATGGTGCTCAGAAGGTCTGGGATCTGGAGCAGGAGGCGAGGGACCTGTTGTGGGACAAAAGGCACAGCATACAAAATCTGTCCTTCCAATATGGGGTCTGGATAAATATCAAGAGAGGAACTCTCCTTGCAGCTGCAATGTTCATATAGTCACCCACTCTGGATGACCAAAAACATGACTAAAGTTTAGCCATTTTTTTTCAATCTTCTGAGACAATCCCTGTGGGAAATGCGAGCTGATAAGTTGCACCTTCCCCATTTGTGCTTCCATGTTTATGGGAGGGGGGGATGAAGGGAGGCAAACTTCATGTCTGCCCTGCTCAAATTTTATTTTTCTGGCTCCTGGGGCCAATGGTCCAATTTGGAAGCTCCCTGCTTGTTGCTCCTGGGTAATGGCCTTTCCACTCATGTGGATGCAGCCAAAGCATAAGGGCCACTGAACATCCATCTTGTATTCTGGCTAAAGTTCAGTCTTGCTTGCTCACATTATTTTTGGACCTGGTTTAGTTCCAGAATAGATTCAGCAATAGACAGGCTACGGGGTTATCTCAGTAACGGTACTGCTAGAAGGCCCTTGAGCAATGATGGGGGCTATGAGGAAGCTTGCTAGGAGCCTGAATGATATACTCTTGCTTGACCAGCATACTTTGTCCAATATTAAATGGAGGAACTTGCTATGAACCAACACTTTTCTTGTTTCTGATTTTCTAGACCCCATGTTGTTAAAAGACTTTATTCAGCAAAGTGCGGATTCCAAGTTGTCAGGCAGGGTACCAGTTCATGCATACATTACACTTGTGTTTTAAAAGTTGCATCGATTGCCACTTAGCTGCTGAGCCAGATTCAAGGGGTGTTTCTGCACTTACCTGTGTGGATTCAGAGCTGGAGCAGTCCAGCTATCCTGGAACAAGTTCATCTGCACTTGGACAGAGTGTTCTAGGACAGGCCCCATACCACCCCAAAACTTTGCTGCAAGGGCTCCTAGAACCAGGAATGAAAGTTCCTGGTCTCAGAGCTCCAGGGTGATCCATTTCAATTTTTTGCACCATTGAAATGGGTCCCTCTGTTAAACTGGAATAAGGAGGCATGAACCCTTGTGCATGGTTTCCTGTTCCTAGCCATTCTGGGCTGCCTAGACTGGACTACATTCCATCCAATGTGGACAAAGCAGTTTAGCATGGGGTGTGGCACCAGAGTGAGGAAGAGGCCCATAAGGGGTTTAGGCCTTGTATTGAACCACTCTACAAGTAAGTGTGGAAAGGCTCAAGGTTCAATGCTTGGTAAATAATACCACAAACAACTTAGGACAAGGGTGTTTGCTAGAGAGCCCTCCCTGTTTTAGACCAGGAAGACCACTGCTAATTACTGAATGTTAAGACCAATTACTGAATGCTATCTTGAGGTGTTTCACAGCATGGAGTGGTCTTTGGTAGTACCTACATATTGGAATGTTCTCCCTTCAGGTGAGCCATCTACTATCACATTTTTATCTGCTGAGAACATAACTGTTCACTGAGGTATTCCCAGTATCAATGGGTGCCTGTTTCCTTACCCCACAGAGTTGTATTTCTGTTTTAATATTTGGTTGCTTTTTTTTATTTTTAACATTATTCTTAAATAAACTACTTAGAGATTTTTTGAAGTGATGAAGAGGCAAACATATGCTTTATGCAAACAAACAAAATCAAATAAAATTCAAGACTACATTCCACTTATATGAAGGTGAGAATCAAGGAGTTAAAGCTAAACCTTCATTGAACTTTCTACTCTAGCCTCTTCCAGAATGTTCCTGGTGAGGTTAGTGGAGACCCAGCTTCTGTCACTCGCTGACAAGACAGCTATTGGTGAGATAAATTCACCAATGAGAGGAAGGTGCTTCACTCTCCATAATCTTCCCTGGATTTTTTTTTTATTTCACTCTCTGAAGTTGTCTTGGCCTATTGTTAAACTACCACTTGGAGAAGAAAAATTCTCCTCAGAGCATAACCATTCCCTTAAGCAATATCTTATGGCCACAGAGAATTGAATTTCAGGCATTCTGCAAAGGATGACACTTCACAGAATAGCATATTCATGTTGTTTTATGTACTTGTTTTATACTGTGTTTAAAAAAAGAAAGAAGAACCTTAAATTAAACATGACTACCCGCCCCATTTCCTTCAAGAGTTTTCTAGAAGTACTTTATTTGAAAAGATTGTGCAATCATAAGTTCTGCATTTTAATATGTTGTAATTCATTTTGAGGATAGTAACACATAGCTAAATGAACTGTACAAATAAACAGCTATCAGCTTTGTTGAATATATATGGGTTTTTTAAAAAAATAAAGATTTGAAGTCATATTAGTCATCATTAGTATATTAATCCACTTATTTTTATATTCATTTCTAAGGTTGCTTTCACAGGCAGTAAAAAAGCGCTTCAAAGCTAGCACAGAGATGCTTCAGAGGTAGCTTTGTCAAACATCTAGGTACTCAGTAGGCAACATTCAATATTTCAATTCAGAGGAAGTCAGACATTCATATATAAATCAAATGTTACAACATCTGTTCACTGATATTTGTATTTGTACAAATGTTTCTGAACATTTGTACAAATGCTTTGGAACATCCATGAAATGTGAGGTGGGAAAGCGGCTGCACCAATCACATCTGTGATGGATCCAGAGTGCATTTGACATGGTTTGAGAGTGGATTCAAACTGGATTCAGGGTGGATTTGATGCTTTCAGAGTGGATATGTTATGGGATACGAATCAGATATGTATGTGTTTCTATCAGATATTCATACTAATTCATACAGATACATTAATTTTCAATAGAATCCTATGACATTCGAAGGGGTTCCATTTGAACAAATACAAATTTTCTTACATTTCATTCAATACGAATTGAATGCAACCCCCCCCCCCATTCATGCACATTCCTAGTACCCAGTGTGTTCATCCTACCTGTAGTGCATGTTAAAGCCAGAAAAAAAACTTGCAAGGTGGGTTAGAGGTGAATAGAAAATGAAATGAGAACACTAGTGCCACACGGTACTACTTCTAAATTGCTTTTAATACACTTTTTAAAAATTGTATATAAAAATGACACTCCGTTACGCACATAATTTTAAACAATATAACATTCTTTTTTGAAGCAGTGACATTCTTGTTTGGTGAACAAATGGTTTTACAGAAAAACATACATGAAAAAGTTACTGTTTCAGCCATCATGGTAGCATTAATTATTTATCGAATTATTTATAAAACTAGTGTGAACCTAGTAAAGGCTTTAAAATAATAACTATGACAGTAGACCATTTATTTTCAACCAAACATGTATAAACATAGAATAAAAGTACTCATAAATCTATGTGCAATGTGCAATTCCAATTAACAACAGTAAACCTATCTCTGCTGTGCAGAGAAAGTTCTTTTTACTTTAACAGACTTGTGAAAGCAAAGGCAAACGTCAGCTAGTTTTGATCTCAACAATACATTTAAGAAAAGCTAAGCTAGTTTCATAACAAAGAAGGTAATTTCACACTTCCTGCAAAATATCCATAACACTGTCTAAGAAATCAGTTCTAACTAGTTTAGTTTTTTTTTCAAAATCCTGTATTCAAGTTAAAGAGAAAAAGCATATAATGCAGCAGAATAAACAAGACAGGCCAACTTTGACTTAGCTCTTTGAGGTGGAAATGTGGCCTGCAGGAAGTATCACAGAAAGATGGTGTTCCCCTCATCTCCATTTACCATGGAATTGTGTCTCATCCATGCTGGATGGGGGAAACTGGCCTGCAAAGGAGGCATCTCTACTGGCGATCGTGCTGGAAAGAGTACTATCATTAATGCAAGGCACCTGCTGCCACCAAAAATGGAGCAGGTACCTTATTTGATCCACAAGGTACCTTGGAATTGTAAGTAGAGATGCTGCCTCTTATAACGGGCAAAGATCAAGTTTCTGCAAGCTTTTGTCCAAGGGCTGAAATTGCACATGAGACTTAACATGTCTTTGTGTCCTGCGATGAGATGTCTTCTAGTTGATTTGAAGAAGATCTGAAAAGCTTGAATGATATTTTGAAAAGAAGGCTAAAAATCTGCCATACATGATGCATTTATTTTAGGAAAATTGTTTTTAACAGGCAGCTAAGAGTTGCCCGTTCCCTAGTTGAAGAGCTGCCTTTAAAAAAGCATGCTTCAGAGGAAGAACGGCAAACTGGAAGGAGCAGATGGCTTTGATTTCTTTTGGCTATCTTTTACACATTGTCCATACCACTATTCTGCTTCAGTTGCCATCTGATTTTGACAGGGAAATTCTAAGATTAACTTTGGCGATGCATGTGAAGCATTCTATTCCTGAACAGAAATATGTGCAGAATTCAGCAGAAGGAACTGCTGGACATAACAAGGTGTACCAGCTTAAATGTGTATTAATGTTATTTGGGTTTCCGTGTCACCCTTCCATGAAAAATCCCCAGGTGGTTCATAAATGAAAAAAGATGAAATGTGGACTGAAGCTGGATTAAAATTTAGGATATGAACACAGCCTGTATGGCTTACAATATATGTACAAATTTCCAATCAACTGAAATCAAATTAGGACAATTAATTGGCTTCTTTCAAATGTGCTGAAAGTTTTTCAGCTGCCTAAGAATTCTATCCCTCCCCAAGTGTTGGTCTGCTAGAAAAAGCAACAACATATTGAGAGTAATAGCCACACAACAGAGGTACATTTTGCTAGGCATTGGGTGAATTTCCATTACAAGCTTAAAACGGTTTCTAAATGGTTTCGATCCTCACAGTCCCCACGTCAGGTTGGCTTAACACGCTTTCCGCGTGTTAAATCGCCCCAAAGCGTTGTAAATGTTAACACTCATTTCAACAGGTCTTGCTCCGGTTCGTGCATTTGAAACGTTTTACATTTCTTACTGTGGGAACCGTACCATTTTAGTGGGATGAGAATGCATGTTTAGGGTTTCCCTCCCCCAATAGCTTGCTTCCAAAGACAGTGATTTCACCTGATACCAATGTTGCAATTTTGTGCAATTCTGAAAGTTCTGACCTTTAGAAAGGGAATAGAAAGGAAAGCAGCTGCAGGTTCTGGGAGATGTGTGAATGTTTTTAAGGCTGTGGCAGTGAGCGGGTGAAGGGGGCCTGAGTTACCGCTGCTGCTGTGTGCCCTGGGCAATGGGGAGAGGAGGGGAAAGAATCATTGGCTGCCCAGTGCTGTTTTTCCTCCATCCAGGCAAGCAGCAGCCACCCAGCTAGGCTCCGTGAAGGGGTCTGTTATGGGTGGCACGTTCACACCAGGAAGAAGAGGGCAGGGCAACCCCGAAAAGCAGCTTTTAGAAAGTAGCCACTTGAGTCCCCCCTTGAGTCATGTATGCCACGTACGATCCTCAGAATACAGATTGAACGCCATTAAGTTGAAAGTAATGGGATCAGGCAAATTCGCGTTTGCATCCGGTTCTATTATTTCGGTTTAGGGAAACTGTATTAAGCTTGTAATGGGAATTTACTTATTACAGGATTTGGGGACAAACAGATCAGAGGAGCAGGATTTTAAAATTATTATTATGAATAAGAGCAACTCAGAGAAGAGTGAAAGTCAGCTTAGTGTAAGAGATAACAGATGTAACAGTTATGTATTTTAATTTTACCTAATGTGAAGTTTAGTAACATAATTTTATAAAATGATAAATATATACCGTATTTCCCAGGATATAAGACACACTACCCCCTCCCTCAAAATAGCCCTAAAAATGAGGTGCATCTTATGGTGCTGCAGCCAAAGGAAGGGAGAAGATAAAAATGTGCCATGGATTTCTGTCTCCCCCTTCCTTTGGCCACAGTTGGTTTTGCTGCACACAAACCAACTGCAGTCGCAGGAAGGGAGGAAACAGAAATGATTTCTATCTCCCCCTTCCTTCAGCTACAGTTGGTTTCGCCACACACACAAAAAACCTGCAACCAAAGGTAGGAGATAGCAGCGATATGGCAAATTCCCGTTCTCAAAATACTCCTAAAAAGGGCAGGTGATCTATATGCTGGCAAATACAGTATATGTGGAGAGAGAAAAAATAAATGTGACAATCCCAATGTAATGCCAACATAATCCCACATTTTATACCCTGTCTTGATGCAGAGTATACCTTTTTTAGGCTTACCCCTATATTCTGTGTCTACTGAGCATGCTTGTTTTTCATTGAGGGTGTTTGTATGAGATATTTATATATTACTACAAGGAACCTGAGTAAAGTACATTCCTAAGCACATCTACTCAGAAGGAAGCTTTATTATGTTTAATGGTGGTTTTCCCCAAGAAAGTGAAGTTAGGCTTGTCTTTTTACCTACTTATAAGGAAATATACTAGCAAAAATTGGATGTCATTTATCAGATTGGAGGTGGATTAGTTACAAAAATTTCTTATTTTTGAAACACTTTTTTCATGATGGTTGATTAGGTGGCATCTTGGGATGACCTACTGAAATTCTGATAAACTGACTCTGCAGTACAGAAGAAAACAATGTGAGCTTTTGGACATGTGCAGAAAACAGGAGATTGTTTGTTTCTTCCTCAGTATGTATTATTCCATATTGCATTCTGAGTTTATGAGATAAACTAAATGATGTCCCAGAATTTGCCTTCATGAGACCCCAATGAAAAGCACTGCCACGTTCCATATATTTCACAGAAAGTGTTATATTTTCTCATTTAAAATGAGTCAGGTTTCATCATCACAACATTAGTGTTCTGTTTACAGTAGTTCTAACCTCTGGCACCACAGCAATTGAATTTGATTATTTCACTTATACGCTTCATGCATCTCAAACCTTACAGTAAAACTGGAAAAATGCACAGCCATCAAAAAAAGTGACATAGGCATAAAAGTTAAGATTTATACTGATGACACATAAAGAGGGGGAAAAGAGAGAGGGAGAGGCATTAGGAAATGGATTCTTCCACACTCAGGCGACTTCTGCATGGCAAAAAGAGGAATGCCACAGTCACAGTGACTCTGGCTCCTCTGCTTTAATAATAGTGGTATGAAAATAGTGTTGTGCTTACATGCTCTGGCATGCTGTCTGTACACCACTGGAGACCCTGTTTTGGTGTAGGAGGAATTGTATCTCCTCTCTTGTAACAAGAAAACTGCCAAGCAGTCTTCTCCCCTCCATCAGTTGAAAGCCCAGGAATCCCTGACTGTGATCTTGATGGTAGCAGGTATTTCATCAAGCA